>CM063519.1:46455977-47655977 GCA_032199755.1 Ambrosia artemisiifolia | reverse complement strand
ATTATCTTTTTTTTTTAACTAAATACTCAATGAGAAAAGTTTACAGTACAAAGTTTATTAGCGTACAAAACGTAAGAAGTAACAACAGCCGTACATGTGAAAGCGGTTACCAAAATTATCTCGTATTTAATTTTCTAGCATTTGAGGGTATAATAGACTTTTCTCCTTGTGTTCTATTTTTTTATTAGTATTGTAATTTCAAAAATTAAAAAATTCTAAACCCTAACACCATGATCATTTTATATTTTCTGATCTAGTATTTGACGAACACGATCAATTAGTTCGTTCGTACAAATCATAATCGTTTCAATCAGTTCTATCATTTTTTACCAGTTTATGTAATTCTTGTTTCTTTTTCTCCAAATATTTCAGATTTTGTCTTTGAAGTTATGATCCAACGACTGTAGATGAAGTTTACAACATATAACAATTAGCAGTGACAATTTGATTGTATAAGCTGGTTTACAGTCAAGCCAACGACTGTAGATGAAGATTACATCATGAATGATAGTTGTGTTTTACATTGGATTTGTACTCACGTTAATTCTGTTTTTAAATTGAGTTTGCACACATGGTAGTTGTGTTTTATGTTGGATTTGTACTCACGTTTTTAGTAATTTCCATCATGAATGATAGTTGATTTTTATTCAGATTAGTAGTTGTGTATTTGATTTTTATCATACTGATTACATAAGGTTGTTTTTTTACAATTTGCATTTGAAGATGTATGTATTTGCGTTTCATTTTTTGAAGACTATTAAACTGTTTTTTTTAAGATTATGTTTGTACATATGATTTCTACTTACGTTTTATTAATTCTCCATCATGAATGATAGGTGCTTTATTCATAGTTTTGTAATTGCGTATTGATTTTTATCATACTAATGATATTTGGTTGTTTTTTTTCTACAAATTGCGTTTGAATTTTTTATGTATTTGTGTATTGATTTTTATCATACTGATGATATTTGGTTTTTTTTTTGTTTTTTATACAACTTGCGTTTAAATATTTGTGTATTTGCATTTTCATTTTTAAATGATATTAAAGTGTTTTTTTGAAGATTATGTTTAGTTTTGAGTTTAATAAATCAAAATAAGAAGTTGCTAGTTGTTAATTGAAAAAGAATCATAAAACATGCCAAAAAACATAATATTATCAAAAACTTAGATCTATTACATGGTGGAAATTAAAAACTTAACAACCAAAAAACATAACATATAATTCATGAACTATCTAAGGAGAGAAAACTAGTTATCCCCTCATACACAACCTCCATATGATCAGGATCCAATTTGTCATCATCAATGTCTCATTCTTCTTCTTCTTTGTAGTCTGATTCTGGGTCTATACCAGACCACAGTTCAACCTGAGCCTTGACCATCAACTAGGGATGGCAATGGGTCGGGTTTGGGATGGGTTTAGGTAATCCCAAACCCATACCCGATTAGGTATGTTTGTCCCAAACCCGGGCCAAGACCCGTCGGGTTTGTGTTGGGTAATTACCCATCGGGTATCGGGTATACCCGCGGGTTTCGGGCATACCCGCGGGTTTCGGGTAAACCCGTTAATTTTTATAACTTACTCATTGAGTATATCCGACCAAATATCCGACAGGCATCTGTTAGGCAATTATTAATTAACCTATTACATTTAGGATTATTAAATATAGATAACAAATAGTATACACTAATTTTTGGTAATTTTAGCACAAGATGACAATGTAGATGGACAACTAAATATATTATGCATACATATTTAAAAATATATATTAGAAATTATATTGGGTATCTAATCGGGTAAATGGGTATACTTTATTGGGTAATCGGCTCAGGTAAACGGGTATATCATCAAATCCTAAACCCGTCCCAAACCCGCGAAAAAAATAAAAACCAATCCCATACCCGATTACCTGACCCCAAACCCGTCCCAAATGTGTCGGGTTTCAGGTTTACCCATCGGGTTTGGGTTTGATTTCCATCCCTACCATCAACACAAGTTTTGAACCAAACTCTGATCCAGTTTGTTTTATAAGTGGCTTCTCAGACAAGTTTTTAAGAAAATCCATATTAGTAGAGAAAGAGATACCTTAAGATGGAATTCTTCAATTTCCCCATCATCAAAAGTTACATTAACCTCAAACCTGTCTTCAACAAATTCCCAGTTGCTCACTCCCCTCACCTCACAATTTTTAAACATTTTCTTCAGCACATCAAACAATTTTGTTACCTGTGTTGAATGGCTTAGATGTGGAACACCCAGGGCATACATCTTTTTTAGGACTGGCTTGCTACAATTTCTGAGCACACTCTCTTTACACTTGTAAATGACTTTCTGGTTATCGCTCATTATCAGATTGAATTTTTTATGCTCATACCACCATGTACACATGGTTCAGTTATCTGCCATTTTCTTAGATTTTGATTGGTTTTTTAGTTTTTTGTGTTTAAAGAGAGAATGAAAGTGTAGAGGTGCCCTAAAATGTTCATAAATTATGTTATTTTATAGTGATTATTTTGTATAGTTAATAAAGGATTTTTGTCGTTCCAAAAAATTAATTTATAAGTTTAGCAGTCTTCAGTTTCATCATGACTGTCTACATTTCTTTTTTTTATATCAGCTGTGAAATGACATCTATATGAAGGTGCTATGGTAATTTTGTCCTTTTTAAACCGTTACTTTTAAAATTTACTAATTTATATTATCTTTTTTTAAACAATTTTTTATTGCGTTTTAAATAAAAAAAGTAAATTATATAAATGTAATTCTTAGTTTGTGTATTTAAAAAAGTAAATTGGGTGTCTAAAATATATACTGCGTTTTACCTTAACAAATGTTTATTAATTTTTTTTAATTGTCATGATTTTGTTTTTTGAAATAATTTTAATGTATTAATTGCGTTTTAATTTTTTTGTTTCAATAATTTGTTAATATTTGCGTTTAATAATAATAACAATACTTGCGTCTAAACAAAAATGACCCAATATCCACAACAAATGTTAAACATCAACCATCCAAAATGATTTAGTTTTTTTCTGTGTAAAACCCAATGTTAATTATAGAAATGTAATTGTTATTTTTTTGTTTAAAAAATCATGTTATTTGTAAGTTATCACATTTTTTTTATAAAGTGTGGTGTCTAAAACATAACCTGCGTTTTACCTTACTAAAGTTTTATTTATTTGCGTTTTAATTTTGAACAATTTTGTTAACATTTGCATTTAATAATAATACAACTTGCGTCTTAACAAAAGGACCAATGTCCACAACAAATGTTAAACATTACAAAGGATAATAGAGAAATATGTTTTTTTTTGTCCAACAAAGAAGAAATGTATCTTATTCTTCATTTTTCTTTTTTCTCTTTATCCCCATTAATAAGATTATCTTGTCTTTTCTCCAGTTTTTCTTTTATTCTTGCCAGCACATTTTTTTTGGGAAATTTGTCAAACTTCTCTGCAAGGTCAATAACGTGTTCCCTTTCCATGTTGTATTCATTAAGTATCATCTTCGCGCAGTATTTACGCCTCAAACCTTTAATCTGCCTATCTTGTTCAGCTCCTTCTTCCTTAAAACCACACGATCATTTTGTTCTCCCTTGTATGTTTGCATGTGTCGCATTACAAACACACCGCAGTCGACATCGTTTCTTCGTTGTTCTCCACTCCATTTCCCTGCGCTCTATTTTTTATTTTTCCAGTTTGCGGAATTCTTTGTTTTCTGGGCATGTGTTGGTCAGGAAGGTGCATAGTACTTTTTGCAGCAAACAATTTGAAGAATATATGAGCTACTTTTAATAATAATCACGGTTGTGTTTAAGTTTTATACGTTTTTTTTACCAGTTTCACCAGGACTCCTTTGTATTTTTTGATGTCTTTACCCCCAACTGCTGAGTTGTCAATTAGCTCAATGTTTAAATCTTTCATATTGAAGTATACCATGTAGAAATGTCGGCCTATTAGCAGTGGGCAGATGATGATATCAAATTCATCTGGTCTTGTTACATTTAATTTTTCCATTATGTTTACGACATTACTTGAAAAGATAGCCAATGTGTCTTCCATTGATTTATCCTGGAAATAGCAGTTCTCGGGCTGCATGTGTTCAAGACCAAAATATTGTCTTTAAATACATAATACTTGCGTTTTGGTTGTTAATATCATTTGCGTTTAAATGCATCATTTAGTTTATAAGTTGCGTTTAACAATAATAATACATGCGTCTAAATACAAACAAACATACTAGGGTTTGTGTGCTATAGAACAACCTATAAACTAAGCCTTTACTTTTATTTTTTAATTCCTCATAATTCAAAAGCTCTGCCCATGTGTCAACTACACCTTGGTGTAGCCATATCCCGTCGAACAAACTTTCCAATACTACCTTTGGTGCATCCAACCACACTGAGTGGTGTACAACATTGCTGCATGTTTTAGAATAAGGAGTCAGATATGATCATATAAGATGTAACAAAATATTTATATACTATTATACAACTTACAAATATTTGGTTGTTGGCGCCATGATGTATTGAAACACTTTCATCTCATCTTTCGTTAGCTTCTCCACTATACAAACTTCCTTGTTAACGTACGGTGAAAGCAATAGTGTTGCAAGGAATTTCTCTCTTTTTCCGCGACTCTGTTCATCCTCTTGTTTACCCTTAGCTTCATTTTTCTAAATTTCCGGCGATGTAAGTTTTGGGATTGGTTGAGCCTTTGGTGTCTCCACACTTTCTTCTGCATCAACCTGACAAAATGGATTTTTTGTTATAACATCATAAACATTTGTATGATGATCCCCGAAATCATCAATTGTATCATTGAGAACATCTTCATTGATCATCCTTTTATTTCCATCTCCTGGCTCAACCCTTTCAACTTCAACATTTTCACCTTTTTTTATCCCTGCCATGCCAGCTTCTTCTTCTTCTTCTTCTTCAACTTCAACCCCACCAGCTGGATCATCATCACCAATGTTGCAATTTTTCTCTCCTTCATTTTTATCCACCTTAACATCTCTTCCTTCTACACCCATCAACTGACTAGATATGATGTCGTCATTGACCATATCAGATGTTTTATCAACCATATCATTACTGACATGGTCATTAATCCAATCATGTTTCTCCAACCTGATGTTATCCACTTTCTCACCCCCATCATCATCATCAATTCTGGTATTATCTTCTGCTTGATTATCAGAATCAGCTTGTATGTGATGCTTAAAATAGTCCACGTTCTCGGCATGCTCGCTGTTTTCAACTTCTTCTTTAGTTTCTGTTTAAGTTGCATCTTTTTTAGAAACTGCATCCCATTTGTTGCACCTCTCCAACAAAGATGGAATCGAAGAATATTTCTTCCTTGTTACTTCAACCATTTTATTTATTTCTTTCTCAATTTCCTGGTATCTCTTAATATTTCTATCCATCAAAGATTCCTATTCCTGAATTAAAGTGAAAAAAAATGTTAAACACAACAATTTCGTGTAAATTTTTTAAAATTGCATCTTAATTTTTAATACTTGCGTTTTAATTTTTAATACTTGTGTTTTAATTTTTAATACTTGTGTTTTACCTCACTGATTTTTTGGTTTGATTATCTTCTTCACTTTCCTTCCCCAAATCTATCTCATTCCATGTATTGTAATTCTCATCTTCATCACCAGATAATTCAAATTCGTCATCGCACTCATAATGACTTTTTCTTATTGGAGTTTTAGCCCGATGTATTGTGTAATCGTCATCGAGGCTCACATGTTCTTGATTTTTCTGTTCTGGTATCATCATCAATGCATTGACAACCTCATTTACAGTACCTGGGCTATCTTCAGTCACATCATTTTTTTCTGCTGCAGCTGCATGTTCATCAACTGGAAATGGACCGTTGTTGCTTACACACTTTTCCATTTCGGCCACTATTGATGATGTTAAGTAACTGATGGCCGGTCTTCTTGAGGCAGTCTCTAATTTTTGGTGTTCATGGAACTCATGTGTGTATAGAATCTGTGACAAGCAACATATCATTTAATTTTTGTATTAGAATGTATTTTAATTTAATTTATAACATAGATGCTTTTTGAATAGTTACCTACTGTTAGCAAAGCTATAGGACCATTATACAACTCCTTATACCCACTCCATTCAGTTTTGGTTCTTTTTAAACATTCAACCATATATGCGCACCAATTCATATTTGGAATTTCATCTTCCTTGTCAATCGACTCCAAGAACCTTTGATTTATGGTAGTTGACTTTGTTATTTCTCCGAAAATTGTGTTCCAGAGCACCAAAAAAAATTAGTTTAAACAAGCGACCACCGTCTTGACTGCCTTTTTTCAGATTCAGCACATTGGTAATAGTTACTTTGCTCGTCGGGAATTGATTCTTGAATTCATCAAATGTTTTTGTAGAGCCTTTCCGTGGTCTATTCTTCTCTTTTACTGGTATTTTCCCCATTGGGATACCAAACAGCTCATGCACCGTTGCATCTGTTATGTTAAGTTTACGATCACCCGCATTCACCTGGCATGTTTCATAATAAAATTTCAATAGCAACCAGTATCCCAAGCCTGTTGCAGTTGAATCGTACTCAAAAGTCAAAATTGATTCAAAGAGCCCACTTTTTAATGTTTTCCTTCTGTTCATCCGACAATATCTTCATTGTTGAGATAAACTCCGCAGGTGAGCATCTCATGCTTATTCTTCTGTGCATGTACTCAAAAAATTTGTTGCTCTGAATATTTTCATGAAGCTTCTTTTTTTTTCAGAGTTTTTTTTTTCCACATTTTCCCCCTTTTTCTTTTTCGTATCAACATCTTCGAACGAAGAAGAATCAATAACTACATGCTTCTTTTTGTGTTGTTTTTTTGACTTCTTCTTTACTTCCACAACTTCGTCAGACGATGATTCATCAATAAGCACACACTTTTTTTTGTTTTTTTTTCTTCTTTGCAACAACAACTTCATCAGACGATGTTGATTCAACAACTTTTGTCCTTTTCCTCTTGACTTGTTTTTTCTTTATCAATGTGCTTATAGGTTGCTGATATTCATTAGCTGGTACAAATGGAATAATAGCATACCTCGAAACATCTATATTTTTACAGGAATATATCAAAACGCAAGTTATATAATATTCAAACGCAACTATTAACATTTGCTAGGCATTCAATGCTTTGAATATACCAAGACACATATTATAAATTCAAACAAGATCAAACGCAAGTTCACTTTCATTCAAACGTAAGTAGTATTATCTAATCATAAGAACCAACTATGAACATCATTTGCATTTTAAGATGCTTACACATTACAATATCTAGCTTCATATATATATACATCATCATTAACGAAACATTTCCGCTTTTTATATACCAAAAAATATCAAACAGGGCTTTTTCATAATCCCTCGATAAGAATCGCTAACACTTCTTGTGCAGTGTACAACACATCGCCATTTATGTTGTCGTCCCCACCTTCTTGCGCTTCTGGCTTAGCTTGTTCTTCAATGTTATTCTCGACTTCCATAACAACTTCATTTTGTAAATCCCTGCACCTGCAACATTTCCTAATGGAGCAGGGACTATCTGCCCCTCCACAACATTTCCTAATATGAAATTCTTGATAAACTGTTGATAAATCATATAGAAATAACATAAAAATATTAACTAAATTAAAGATCTTTGAAGCATATATGCTGATAAAAATCAAAGATGTCATTTAAATAAATGCTGCTATTCCTGTTTAAGAACAGCATAAAGTAACAAACTATTCATTTACAAATTTAATTTAATTCTGGGTATATGAAGTATTTTGTAATTCTTGATAAATTGTTCATATAATAATAAAATAAAAATATTAAGTAAATTAAAAATCCCTGAACAATATATGTTAATAAAAATGATATATTTCAAAAAGAAAGTGTGTCAATATTCAAAAAAGGAAACCTAATTCTTGAACATTTTTCATCATTTCATATTTCATATTATTGAAAGCACAAAACTCTTTTCAGTTCATTCTATATGACTATAAAACCATAAAATTTCCTAAAAAATAAGAGAACTAGTAGGGATGATAACAATAATGATGATAAAGATCAACAAAAATCCTATTTTTTCCAGTAAACTGCAAACTGATTCAAGATTCAACAACAACAACAACAACAACAAAAACAATTCTTGGAAATTAATAAAAATAAATAAATTGAAGATCTTGAACAATATATGTTCATCATTTCCTATTTTAGATTAAAAAAAAAAACTAAAACCTTTACAATTCAATCTAAGGTCCTACATATCAAGAAGCAGTAGAGAGTAGAGACAATAGCAGAGTATTAGCAAGTTTTCAGGTAAATGGTCAAGAGAAAAATAATAATAATAACAATAAATAAAGGTAACCAAACATAATGATGGGAAATAACTAAATATCAAAAGGCTTCAACTGTTAAAATATAACAAATAATTCAAGACCAAAAAAAAAAAAAAAAATTTAAAGGGGTCTCCTAATATTGCATTTTATATACAAAATCAAACAAATTCCAACAACACTTTCAGCATTTTAATCTAAAACACAAAAGATTTATTTCAAGAAAAAAGTTACCCTTTTACTCTTTTACAGGAATGAACAGAGGCCAATAAAATCAAACTAAAAAACCAAGTTAGATTGTTGAATAGAATCCCAGATTGATCCAGATATTAATCAAACTCAAAGCTAAGAGCTTAAGAAGAAGAACACTCCTGAATACTATTATGTGCAGGCAGGCAGGCATGAATGAGATCTTTAGAGCAAACACATTTAAATAAAAAGTGGTTATTTATTGCCACTATTATTTTCAACTGAAAAGATTTTTGGATGGATTGAAAACGACGAGAAGAAGAAAATGAGTATCATGCTTACGTTTTCTACAGTTAAATTAAGAGAAATGATGTGATTTGTCCCTTGATAATCTTTCATTAAAATCACTATTAAAACGCTGCTAAATATGCTTTGTTTGTCCTTCTTTCCTTGTTTTTTGGGATGCTTTTGGTTTTAAGAAATTAAGAAAATTACCCTAAGGAAAACACCTTAATTATCTTTTTTTTTTAACTAAATACTCAATGAGAAAAGTTTACAGTACAAAGTTTATTAGCGTACAAAACGTAAGAAGTAACAACAGCCGTACATGTGAAAGCGGTTACCAAAATTATCTCGTATTTAATTTTCTAGCATTTGAGGGTATAATAGACTTTTCTCCTTGTGTTCTATTTTTTTATTAGTATTGTAATTTCAAAAATTAAAAAATTCTAAACCCTAACACCATGATCATTTTATATTTTCTGATCTAGTATTTGACGAACACGATCAATTAGTTCGTTCGTACAAATCATAATCGTTTCAATCAGTTCTATCATTTTTTACCAGTTTATGTAATTCTTGTTTCTTTTTCTCCAAATATTTCAGATTTTGTCTTTGAAGTTATGATCCAACGACTGTAGATGAAGTTTACAACATATAACAATTAGCAGTGACAATTTGATTGTATAAGCTGGTTTACAGTCAAGCCAACGACTGTAGATGAAGATTACATCATGAATGATAGTTGTGTTTTACATTGGATTTGTACTCACGTTAATTCTGTTTTTAAATTGAGTTTGCACACATGGTAGTTGTGTTTTATGTTGGATTTGTACTCACGTTTTTAGTAATTTCCATCATGAATGATAGTTGATTTTTATTCAGATTAGTAGTTGTGTATTTGATTTTTATCATACTGATTACATAAGGTTGTTTTTTTACAATTTGCATTTGAAGATGTATGTATTTGCGTTTCATTTTTTGAAGACTATTAAACTGTTTTTTTTAAGATTATGTTTGTACATATGATTTCTACTTACGTTTTATTAATTCTCCATCATGAATGATAGGTGCTTTATTCATAGTTTTGTAATTGCGTATTGATTTTTATCATACTAATGATATTTGGTTGTTTTTTTTCTACAAATTGCGTTTGAATTTTTTATGTATTTGTGTATTGATTTTTATCATACTGATGATATTTGGTTTTTTTTTTGTTTTTTATACAACTTGCGTTTAAATATTTGTGTATTTGCATTTTCATTTTTAAATGATATTAAAGTGTTTTTTTGAAGATTATGTTTAGTTTTGAGTTTAATAAATCAAAATAAGAAGTTGCTAGTTGTTAATTGAAAAAGAATCATAAAACATGCCAAAAAACATAATATTATCAAAAACTTAGATCTATTACATGGTGGAAATTAAAAACTTAACAACCAAAAAACATAACATATAATTCATGAACTATCTAAGGAGAGAAAACTAGTTATCCCCTCATACACAACCTCCATATGATCAGGATCCAATTTGTCATCATCAATGTCTCATTCTTCTTCTTCTTTGTAGTCTGATTCTGGGTCTATACCAGACCACAGTTCAACCTGAGCCTTGACCATCAACTAGGGATGGCAATGGGTCGGGTTTGGGATGGGTTTAGGTAATCCCAAACCCATACCCGATTAGGTATGTTTGTCCCAAACCCGGGCCAAGACCCGTCGGGTTTGTGTTGGGTAATTACCCATCGGGTATCGGGTATACCCGCGGGTTTCGGGCATACCCGCGGGTTTCGGGTAAACCCGTTAATTTTTATAACTTACTCATTGAGTATATCCGACCAAATATCCGACAGGCATCTGTTAGGCAATTATTAATTAACCTATTACATTTAGGATTATTAAATATAGATAACAAATAGTATACACTAATTTTTGGTAATTTTAGCACAAGATGACAATGTAGATGGACAACTAAATATATTATGCATACATATTTAAAAATATATATTAGAAATTATATTGGGTATCTAATCGGGTAAATGGGTATACTTTATTGGGTAATCGGCTCAGGTAAACGGGTATATCATCAAATCCTAAACCCGTCCCAAACCCGCGAAAAAAATAAAAACCAATCCCATACCCGATTACCTGACCCCAAACCCGTCCCAAATGTGTCGGGTTTCAGGTTTACCCATCGGGTTTGGGTTTGATTTCCATCCCTACCATCAACACAAGTTTTGAACCAAACTCTGATCCAGTTTGTTTTATAAGTGGCTTCTCAGACAAGTTTTTAAGAAAATCCATATTAGTAGAGAAAGAGATACCTTAAGATGGAATTCTTCAATTTCCCCATCATCAAAAGTTACATTAACCTCAAACCTGTCTTCAACAAATTCCCAGTTGCTCACTCCCCTCACCTCACAATTTTTAAACATTTTCTTCAGCACATCAAACAATTTTGTTACCTGTGTTGAATGGCTTAGATGTGGAACACCCAGGGCATACATCTTTTTTAGGACTGGCTTGCTACAATTTCTGAGCACACTCTCTTTACACTTGTAAATGACTTTCTGGTTATCGCTCATTATCAGATTGAATTTTTTATGCTCATACCACCATGTACACATGGTTCAGTTATCTGCCATTTTCTTAGATTTTGATTGGTTTTTTAGTTTTTTGTGTTTAAAGAGAGAATGAAAGTGTAGAGGTGCCCTAAAATGTTCATAAATTATGTTATTTTATAGTGATTATTTTGTATAGTTAATAAAGGATTTTTGTCGTTCCAAAAAATTAATTTATAAGTTTAGCAGTCTTCAGTTTCATCATGACTGTCTACATTTCTTTTTTTTATATCAGCTGTGAAATGACATCTATATGAAGGTGCTATGGTAATTTTGTCCTTTTTAAACCGTTACTTTTAAAATTTACTAATTTATATTATCTTTTTTTAAACAATTTTTTATTGCGTTTTAAATAAAAAAAGTAAATTATATAAATGTAATTCTTAGTTTGTGTATTTAAAAAAGTAAATTGGGTGTCTAAAATATATACTGCGTTTTACCTTAACAAATGTTTATTAATTTTTTTTAATTGTCATGATTTTGTTTTTTGAAATAATTTTAATGTATTAATTGCGTTTTAATTTTTTTGTTTCAATAATTTGTTAATATTTGCGTTTAATAATAATAACAATACTTGCGTCTAAACAAAAATGACCCAATATCCACAACAAATGTTAAACATCAACCATCCAAAATGATTTAGTTTTTTTCTGTGTAAAACCCAATGTTAATTATAGAAATGTAATTGTTATTTTTTTGTTTAAAAAATCATGTTATTTGTAAGTTATCACATTTTTTTTATAAAGTGTGGTGTCTAAAACATAACCTGCGTTTTACCTTACTAAAGTTTTATTTATTTGCGTTTTAATTTTGAACAATTTTGTTAACATTTGCATTTAATAATAATACAACTTGCGTCTTAACAAAAGGACCAATGTCCACAACAAATGTTAAACATTACAAAGGATAATAGAGAAATATGTTTTTTTTTGTCCAACAAAGAAGAAATGTATCTTATTCTTCATTTTTCTTTTTTCTCTTTATCCCCATTAATAAGATTATCTTGTCTTTTCTCCAGTTTTTCTTTTATTCTTGCCAGCACATTTTTTTTGGGAAATTTGTCAAACTTCTCTGCAAGGTCAATAACGTGTTCCCTTTCCATGTTGTATTCATTAAGTATCATCTTCGCGCAGTATTTACGCCTCAAACCTTTAATCTGCCTATCTTGTTCAGCTCCTTCTTCCTTAAAACCACACGATCATTTTGTTCTCCCTTGTATGTTTGCATGTGTCGCATTACAAACACACCGCAGTCGACATCGTTTCTTCGTTGTTCTCCACTCCATTTCCCTGCGCTCTATTTTTTATTTTTCCAGTTTGCGGAATTCTTTGTTTTCTGGGCATGTGTTGGTCAGGAAGGTGCATAGTACTTTTTGCAGCAAACAATTTGAAGAATATATGAGCTACTTTTAATAATAATCACGGTTGTGTTTAAGTTTTATACGTTTTTTTTACCAGTTTCACCAGGACTCCTTTGTATTTTTTGATGTCTTTACCCCCAACTGCTGAGTTGTCAATTAGCTCAATGTTTAAATCTTTCATATTGAAGTATACCATGTAGAAATGTCGGCCTATTAGCAGTGGGCAGATGATGATATCAAATTCATCTGGTCTTGTTACATTTAATTTTTCCATTATGTTTACGACATTACTTGAAAAGATAGCCAATGTGTCTTCCATTGATTTATCCTGGAAATAGCAGTTCTCGGGCTGCATGTGTTCAAGACCAAAATATTGTCTTTAAATACATAATACTTGCGTTTTGGTTGTTAATATCATTTGCGTTTAAATGCATCATTTAGTTTATAAGTTGCGTTTAACAATAATAATACATGCGTCTAAATACAAACAAACATACTAGGGTTTGTGTGCTATAGAACAACCTATAAACTAAGCCTTTACTTTTATTTTTTAATTCCTCATAATTCAAAAGCTCTGCCCATGTGTCAACTACACCTTGGTGTAGCCATATCCCGTCGAACAAACTTTCCAATACTACCTTTGGTGCATCCAACCACACTGAGTGGTGTACAACATTGCTGCATGTTTTAGAATAAGGAGTCAGATATGATCATATAAGATGTAACAAAATATTTATATACTATTATACAACTTACAAATATTTGGTTGTTGGCGCCATGATGTATTGAAACACTTTCATCTCATCTTTCGTTAGCTTCTCCACTATACAAACTTCCTTGTTAACGTACGGTGAAAGCAATAGTGTTGCAAGGAATTTCTCTCTTTTTCCGCGACTCTGTTCATCCTCTTGTTTACCCTTAGCTTCATTTTTCTAAATTTCCGGCGATGTAAGTTTTGGGATTGGTTGAGCCTTTGGTGTCTCCACACTTTCTTCTGCATCAACCTGACAAAATGGATTTTTTGTTATAACATCATAAACATTTGTATGATGATCCCCGAAATCATCAATTGTATCATTGAGAACATCTTCATTGATCATCCTTTTATTTCCATCTCCTGGCTCAACCCTTTCAACTTCAACATTTTCACCTTTTTTTATCCCTGCCATGCCAGCTTCTTCTTCTTCTTCTTCTTCAACTTCAACCCCACCAGCTGGATCATCATCACCAATGTTGCAATTTTTCTCTCCTTCATTTTTATCCACCTTAACATCTCTTCCTTCTACACCCATCAACTGACTAGATATGATGTCGTCATTGACCATATCAGATGTTTTATCAACCATATCATTACTGACATGGTCATTAATCCAATCATGTTTCTCCAACCTGATGTTATCCACTTTCTCACCCCCATCATCATCATCAATTCTGGTATTATCTTCTGCTTGATTATCAGAATCAGCTTGTATGTGATGCTTAAAATAGTCCACGTTCTCGGCATGCTCGCTGTTTTCAACTTCTTCTTTAGTTTCTGTTTAAGTTGCATCTTTTTTAGAAACTGCATCCCATTTGTTGCACCTCTCCAACAAAGATGGAATCGAAGAATATTTCTTCCTTGTTACTTCAACCATTTTATTTATTTCTTTCTCAATTTCCTGGTATCTCTTAATATTTCTATCCATCAAAGATTCCTATTCCTGAATTAAAGTGAAAAAAAATGTTAAACACAACAATTTCGTGTAAATTTTTTAAAATTGCATCTTAATTTTTAATACTTGCGTTTTAATTTTTAATACTTGTGTTTTAATTTTTAATACTTGTGTTTTACCTCACTGATTTTTTGGTTTGATTATCTTCTTCACTTTCCTTCCCCAAATCTATCTCATTCCATGTATTGTAATTCTCATCTTCATCACCAGATAATTCAAATTCGTCATCGCACTCATAATGACTTTTTCTTATTGGAGTTTTAGCCCGATGTATTGTGTAATCGTCATCGAGGCTCACATGTTCTTGATTTTTCTGTTCTGGTATCATCATCAATGCATTGACAACCTCATTTACAGTACCTGGGCTATCTTCAGTCACATCATTTTTTTCTGCTGCAGCTGCATGTTCATCAACTGGAAATGGACCGTTGTTGCTTACACACTTTTCCATTTCGGCCACTATTGATGATGTTAAGTAACTGATGGCCGGTCTTCTTGAGGCAGTCTCTAATTTTTGGTGTTCATGGAACTCATGTGTGTATAGAATCTGTGACAAGCAACATATCATTTAATTTTTGTATTAGAATGTATTTTAATTTAATTTATAACATAGATGCTTTTTGAATAGTTACCTACTGTTAGCAAAGCTATAGGACCATTATACAACTCCTTATACCCACTCCATTCAGTTTTGGTTCTTTTTAAACATTCAACCATATATGCGCACCAATTCATATTTGGAATTTCATCTTCCTTGTCAATCGACTCCAAGAACCTTTGATTTATGGTAGTTGACTTTGTTATTTCTCCGAAAATTGTGTTCCAGAGCACCAAAAAAAATTAGTTTAAACAAGCGACCACCGTCTTGACTGCCTTTTTTCAGATTCAGCACATTGGTAATAGTTACTTTGCTCGTCGGGAATTGATTCTTGAATTCATCAAATGTTTTTGTAGAGCCTTTCCGTGGTCTATTCTTCTCTTTTACTGGTATTTTCCCCATTGGGATACCAAACAGCTCATGCACCGTTGCATCTGTTATGTTAAGTTTACGATCACCCGCATTCACCTGGCATGTTTCATAATAAAATTTCAATAGCAACCAGTATCCCAAGCCTGTTGCAGTTGAATCGTACTCAAAAGTCAAAATTGATTCAAAGAGCCCACTTTTTAATGTTTTCCTTCTGTTCATCCGACAATATCTTCATTGTTGAGATAAACTCCGCAGGTGAGCATCTCATGCTTATTCTTCTGTGCATGTACTCAAAAAATTTGTTGCTCTGAATATTTTCATGAAGCTTCTTTTTTTTTCAGAGTTTTTTTTTTCCACATTTTCCCCCTTTTTCTTTTTCGTATCAACATCTTCGAACGAAGAAGAATCAATAACTACATGCTTCTTTTTGTGTTGTTTTTTTGACTTCTTCTTTACTTCCACAACTTCGTCAGACGATGATTCATCAATAAGCACACACTTTTTTTTGTTTTTTTTTCTTCTTTGCAACAACAACTTCATCAGACGATGTTGATTCAACAACTTTTGTCCTTTTCCTCTTGACTTGTTTTTTCTTTATCAATGTGCTTATAGGTTGCTGATATTCATTAGCTGGTACAAATGGAATAATAGCATACCTCGAAACATCTATATTTTTACAGGAATATATCAAAACGCAAGTTATATAATATTCAAACGCAACTATTAACATTTGCTAGGCATTCAATGCTTTGAATATACCAAGACACATATTATAAATTCAAACAAGATCAAACGCAAGTTCACTTTCATTCAAACGTAAGTAGTATTATCTAATCATAAGAACCAACTATGAACATCATTTGCATTTTAAGATGCTTACACATTACAATATCTAGCTTCATATATATATACATCATCATTAACGAAACATTTCCGCTTTTTATATACCAAAAAATATCAAACAGGGCTTTTTCATAATCCCTCGATAAGAATCGCTAACACTTCTTGTGCAGTGTACAACACATCGCCATTTATGTTGTCGTCCCCACCTTCTTGCGCTTCTGGCTTAGCTTGTTCTTCAATGTTATTCTCGACTTCCATAACAACTTCATTTTGTAAATCCCTGCACCTGCAACATTTCCTAATGGAGCAGGGACTATCTGCCCCTCCACAACCTCTTCCTGTTGTTGATAATTCTCTTCATCGTTAGGGACTACCTAGTTTCTATTTCTACATTGATATAACAAACCATATCATCTCTGAGGTTGCTGTATTTCGTTTATGTTATTAAATGCTTTTAATCCTTCAATATTGATTGCTTGTGGTATAGGATCATTCACAACCACACTATTTTTTAATAAAAGTAGACCATCAACAGCATCAAGTTCATCCAGGTATTCTCTAAGAGAGACTAATGTCTTGCCATTTTTTTAATCAAAGAAAATGGAGTGATAAAAAAATCAAATAAATGATGAACACGAAAACACAAGTTGAAATAGAGTAATCTTTATGACATTTTTGCAAATGACTTATAGAGAAGTGTGATTATAGACTTAGGTGTTTGATTACTGTAATTAATTTATTTTATTTTATTTTTACTGACACAGTCGACTGACACAAACGTCAGTAAATCATTTTAGTTTTACTAATTATGACTGTAAATTATCTACATTTTGATGACTAGTTAATACACGCAACTTGTTTCTAAATTCGATTTTACTAATTAAATTATCTACAGTTGACGGTTTTTGTTAACTAATCCTGATAACAAATTCAAACGCAAGTACATTAAACCTTACACGCAACTTGTTGGTAACATACCCCAAAACAATATGTGCACATTAAGACGCAATAAACACGTATTTGAAACCAAAATTATACAATCAAAATACGAGTATACTTATTATCAACTTATAATTGTCCAGCAAACCTTAATTTGAAGTTTTAGCCAGCCTATCATTGTTTTGCTTTGATCGTCGTTCATATTCAACTCCTGAAAGTACCATTTGGCTTGTTAATTGCTACTACTAATTACACGCAAATATATTCCAAATATTGTATATACATACCGTATTTTGACTTCGATGCCATTGTATTTCGTCGATCGTTCTGGTTTTTTTTGCTTTCACACAGTTAAAAAACCCTAATTGTGTGTTGCTTTGTATTGATTAGACGGTTTTCGTTTTGTATTTTAGAAACTCAGTGTCAGTTGAATGATATTTGTAATTTGCCAACTTTTATATTTTTGGTCCAATTACTAATTTGCCCTTATTCATGTTTTCGACAAATTTAATGACGCGTGGTTTTTTACGATTGTACCCCTCATTAGCCGTGTAATCCTACGATCTATATTACTTCTTACATTTCGTACACTAACATGATTTTTATGCTAGCCTCACCCATACTCAAAATCGTTTTTATTAGGGTAGGTGGGTGGTCATCATACCATCAAATCCAATCCAATCACCTTGTGACAACTCATTCCATCACATTCCATCACAATTCATCACCAAAGTCATGGGGTGGGTGAAGGACACTCATCACTACACTTTTTCTTTAAATAAATTAATGTTAGAAAAGTAAAGGATCAGAAATTGCTCATCATTTCCTTTCTTAGGAGACGTCTACAGCTCAGCAAATCAACTAGCCATTAAGGTCAAGATTTTTGACAGTATTTCCTTTTTTTGGTCGATTGTATTCCTACTTACTGGGGTTTATTTTCTTCTCTTTGTAACATAAACATCATATGAAATATAGTTTGTTCTCTAATAAAACAATATGGTATCAGAGCAAAGATCCATGAATTTTTTTTCATTGCTCATCATCTACCGCGAAGAAAGACTCACCAGAAGCCACCATGTCTGATAAAGACAACGGCTTCGTGGAAAATCATGATGATATAACCATCTAACTCACTAATATGCTACTCAAAACCAACATCCAAAACTATTTGATTGCCTCTCAATCAATCTTAAACTCAACAGCCAAAACTATCCCTTATGGGCTCGAATGATTCGAGTTGCAATAGGAGGAAAAATAAAAGCCTTACCCAGCCATATATCTTAAAACCCACTAGAAAAAACCGACGATAAATATGAACAATGAGAACAAAACGATTTGATTGTGTCCTCGTGGTTACCTACACCAAGGACACATGCTTCAAAATAGTTGGTTATCCTGAATGGTGGAGCGATGGTCATAAAAAGGGGAACGAAAGGCAGCGGTTGCCACCAGCAACACCGAGAACATCAGCGGCGGCGGTGAAGAATTGAACCAGGGAAGTTTCGGAGGGGTAGCTTTCAGAAATGACTGCTCATTGGATGGAGTTACCAGGTTTGGGAAAATAATCTCAAACCCGTTTCATAACCCTAAAACCTTTAATTAAAATCTTCTAGATTTGTTAGATGAACACAATACCTTAGGTCTCCAATGCGGGAGAATAAAAGGCTCAATTACTCCATTCTATGAGTACCAGTGCAAAAAAACTTGGTTGGGGCAGCAAAAATGGTGAAACCAATTTATGGGGACCTATAAAGGTTTAACTCAAACCGAAGAAAAAATAACCTAGGTCATAATAAAACACCACTCAATAATAATTCTTATAAATCAGGTTTTCTTAAAAACAAAACATCCTTTTTTAGGAAAAAAGTATTTTAAAAGAAAGTTTTTTTTTCTTAAGAGAAAACGTAAAAGAATAAATTGTCTAAAGAAAAACTATAGTGTAAAATCTCAAGTTATATGGCCCAAAATTGTACCAACACAAATGGGTCATGGATTTTTTTTTATTGTGGTGCTACTGACACCATGACCTACGATGTATCATATATAACTCCCAAAACGAAACCTAGGATTAACTATATTAAAACCGCTAATGGGGACATTGTACCTGTTAAAGGGAGTGGGACTATTGAAATATCTCCCACGTTAAAACTGCAAAATTGCCTTTACGTTCCATCCTTAACTCATAAACTATTATCTAGTAGTCATGTAACAAAAGAATTAAATTGCACCATCTTGATACATCCAACCTTTTGTGTACTTCAGGATATCAGGACGGGAATGATAACTGGGTGTGGCAGTGAGCGATCAGGGCTATACTATGTGGAGGAAGTGACTCAACGGGGTAATGTAATGCTTGCTCACAGGACTATAGATAGAGAGGTCTGACTTTGGCATAGGAGATTAGGACACCCATCTATTGGCTATTTACGTCTTTTTTTTTCCGAAACTTTTTCCCTCAAATAATACTTTCCATTGCGAAACTTGTGTGCTAGCTAAAAGTCATAGCCAGGCCTATAAATTAAATAACACAAAAATGAATTCACCATTTTTCCTTATTCACTTTGATGTTTAAGAACCCGCTGAAGTTACTAGGGGTCAAAACTTCCTGTTTTGTTCTTTTTATTGACAACTGCACACGCATGACATGGGTTTATTTTTTGAAACACATAAATCAGGTTTTTAAGAAATTCATGATATTTTATGCCATGGTACAAACATAGTTTAAAACTAATATTCAAATTATTCGATCCGATAATGGAGGAGAATATATCAATGATTCCATGTAATTTTTTTTTGTCAAACAAATGACCAAAAACATGTCCATATATCCCTGAACAGAATTGCACCGTCGAACGAAAGAATTGTATACTTTTAGAAATAACGTGTGCCCTTTTAATTGAATCTCGGGTTCCCATGTATTTTTGGCTTGAAGTTGTGTCTACTGCCACATATTTGATCAATAGATTGCCTACCAAAGCTCTTAACTCGAAAACTCCTCTTCAAGCTCTCTCCGACTTTACCAAATTCTGCCACCTCTTACATTACAACCACAGGTTTTTGGATGCACTGTCTACGCTCATGTACCAAAACATGATCGAGGCAAACTCGGCCCATGTGCTAAGAAATGTGTCTTTGTTGGCTATGGTATCGATGAAAAAGGATACCGATGCTACAATCCAAAGCGTCGGCACATGTACACTACTCTTAATTGCGACTTTCTTGAGACCTAATAATTTTATACCTCCCAACACAGTGGTCAGGGGGAGAAAGAGTGTGACACCCTGAGTTGGCTAAAGTGAATTCCTTCATCAGGAGTAGTTAATTACAATACCCAAAATGAGTCAAATGAGTTGACAATATTAAATAAAATGCATACGGATGATGACTGGATCGTTGACTGGTGTCACAACCTAGGAGAGCAAACTCCCGATGCATCTACCCTTAGTGCCATTAACCAAGATCCTCCTAGTCCAAGTAATGAGTTAAGTCATACACATGAAAGTTAGAATGCTGAATCTCAATTTGAACACGAGGTTACTCAAAATAATGAATCTCAAATTGCCACTAATGGAATAGAATTTGAACAGAATTTGCAAGAAGAGTCCATACATGATCAAGAAGAACCAATAAAAGAACAGGAGGACCAAGAGACAATGATAGATATGTTTTACCCCCCAAGAATCAATAGGGGGTCCCTACAAAATGGTACTCTACAGGAAAAGAGACATAATCATCTAGATATCCCATGGCAAATGTCACCAATGGTAACTTATCCAGGGAAGCTAAAGCCTTCACTGCCTCTTTATACAATGAACAATCCCCAGCCTCAGTAGAATAAGCCTTAGATTCTAAAAACTGGAAAACATTTATGGAAGCAGAGATGGAATCACTCATAAAAATGATAATGGGAAAAGTGTGCTCTTCCTCCAGGAAAGGAACCAGTAGGATGTCGCTAGGTCTTACAATCAAACATAAACCTGAAGGAACCATTGAAAGATATAAGGCTCGTCTTGTAGCAAAAGGCTACACTCAAACATATAGGATTGATTATTCTGAAAAATTTTCCCTGGTAGCTAAAATTGACACAATCCGCGTACTATTCTTTATAGCTATAAACGAGGGATGACCCTTGCATCAGTTTGACGTTGAAAATGCACTCTTACATGGAGAATTGAAAGAAGAAGTTCACATGGAGGCTTCCCTAGGATTCACAAGGAACTTCAAAAACAAGGATATGACTCGGTTGAAGAAATCTCTCTATGGCCTTTAACAATCCCCTTAGGCCTAGTTTGGTAGATTTATATTAGCAATGAAAGGATATGGTTTTAAAAAAAATAATGCTGACCATACATTATTCCTTAAACGAAAAGGTAAACTCGTAACTTTTTAATTATATATGTTGATAATATGATTAACAGGTAATGATGAACAGGTAATGATGAAGATGAAATAAAGAAACTAAGGACAAACCTTTTCACTAAATTCGAAATGAAGGACTTGGGAAGACTTTTTAATTATATATGTTGATAATATGATTAACAGGTAATGATGAAGATGAAATAAAGAAACTAAGGACAAACCTTTTCACTAAATTCGAAATGAAGGACTTGGGAAGACTCAAGTACTTTCTTGGAATTAAAATCCTTAGGACTCAATGAGGGATTTTTTATATGTCAAAAGAAGTATATCCTAGATCTCTTAGCTGAAACAGAGATAATTATAAACTCGTAACTTTTTAATTATATATGTTGATAATATGATTAACAGGTAATGATGAAGATGAAATAAAGAAACTAAGGACAAACCTTTTCACTAAATTCGAAATGAAGGACTTGGGAAGACTCAAGTACTTTCTTGGAATTAAAATCCTTAGGACTCAATGAGGGATTTTTTATATGTCAAAAGAAGTATATCCTAGATCTCTTAGCTGAAACAGAGATGATTGACTGCAAGCCAGTCAATACTCCGTTGATGATTAACCTGAAATTGTGTATAGACGGGGAAAAACTGGCAGATAAAGTGGGCAAGCTAATATACCTTTCACATACTCGTCCTTACATTGCCTATGCAGTAGGAGTTGTCAGTCAATTCATGACCAACCTCAAGAAAGTCACATGGATGTAGTATTCAAGATCGTAAGATATCTTAAAGGGACAGTAGGCCAAGGGATCCTATTTAAAAAAAATAAACACCTAAGGATCGAGGCTTATACAGACGCAGACTGGGCATGAAATAAAGAAGACCTAAGATCAACTTCTGTACATTTTACTTTAGTTGGTGGAAACTTAGTTACGTGGAGAAGCCAAAAAAAGTTGTGGCACCATCTAGTGCCGAAGTAGAATTCCGAGGCATTGCAAGAGGATTGGCCGAAGTCCTTTGGATACGCAAACTTCTATCAGAAATTGGTTTTTCTCACACTACGCCTATTAAAAAAATGTGTGATAACAAATCGGCCATACAAATTTCAGAGAATCCTGTTCAACACGATTGTACGAAGCATGCTGAAGTCCATATGCACTTCATTAAAGAAAAACTTGAAGCAGTGATTATAGAACTTCCATTTGTCCGCTCAAAAGACCAACTCGCATACATTTTAACCAAAGCCGTCAACGGAAGACTTTCAACAGTTATAGTAACAAGTTGAGTATTGGAGATCCCACTACTTAACTTGAGGGGAAGTGTTAGAAAAGTAAAGGATCAAAAATTGCTCATTATTTCCTTTCTTAGGAGATAGGAGACGTCTACAGCTCAGCAAATTAACTAGCCATTAGAGTCAAGATTTTCGACAGTATTTTCTTTTTTTGGTCGATTGTATCCCTACTTATTGGGGTTTCTTCTCTTGTCTTTGTAACAGAAACATCATATGAAATATAATTTGTTCTCTGATAAAACAATAATAAAAACATTACATTAAAATAAAAAACTTACATTAAATAAAAAATACATTAAATAAAAAATTACTAGGTTATAACATAAAAACATTACTAGAAAATATAAAAACTAATGTAATTTTAGGTGTAACATTTGCCACGCCGAAATATGTGGAAAATCAACCCCGACTCTGTAAGCTTACTCGAATTGAGCATAGTCTACCTGCAAATTTTCTGTTTCGTCGGAGTGTTTATTTGTCATTTTCTTATAATATTTTTCGAAGGTTCCTCCTTTTGTGTCCAAGAAACCAATGTGTGATTTTTTTTTTGTGAATGAGGATGAGAAGCATTTTGTGATTTTGTTTTAATGTATAGGAAAAGAATTGTGTGAGTGTGGGTATAAATTTGGGTTAAATATGTATATATATATATATAGGTAGGTAATTTTTTTTAACAGTCAAATGACCGTTGTGAGACAATGGCTAGCGAATTGATTGCGATAAGCCCGTGATGGCTGTCACGGATTTAAGTGCTCGCGACGTAATACAAATGGTGGGGTGGTGGTCATGATGGTCACGGCCATCGCGGAGTGGCCGTCACGAACCACCTCGCCTACCCTTAACATGATTTCATATGTATTTTATTTTTAAATTTTATGAATATTTCACCAATTATGTGTTCAAACGTTGTTTCGAAGTGTCTATATTCGTGTGTTGTGTTCAACGTGTGCGTCACGAAGGCACCTTTATAGTGTATATATACTTATATAGTTTATTTTAAACAACTATTTACACCTAAATACCACATAACCTTTCATTTAGAGGTTTCCACAACGTGGTGTGTTGGATGGGTTTGGTTTCGGATTGACTGGGGAAGATGTTGTGACACATTGGAGAGAGAAGTCCGGTATACCATACCGGTTTGAAGGTTTGGTTTGGTAGAGGAGGGGGCACATGCTGACCTTGAATAATTTAAAAAACAAGATTTTATTGTGTGTATAGCTTAAATAAAGGGAAAAGTAGGTGACGTGTGGATATATTGTGAAGGTTTGAAATAGTTTAGCGTTGGATGAAAAAGTGTGGTATGGATTTGGACAAGTCCGGACTTAAATAGCATTGTGAATGCTCTTACAAGGATTTGAAGTGTTGAACACCAAATAGTAAAAATCATACTACTAGATACTATAGGTCATGGTTATTTTAAAAAAATGTATAGAATGACCTATTTTTATAGAAAATAAAGTGAATAGAGAAAAATAAGCACTTACTACAAATTTTGTGTATAAATATAAAGAGTAAATTATATATTTTGGGTTGAGTTATCCTACAAAGGCTAACAAAAATGAGAAGAGTGAGAAACCACTAGAAAATGATATGTGTCTAAGGAATAAACAAGTGATTAAGGTAGTTTTGTCAAAACAAGAAAAATGAATATGCACATGCAATTTCTCCCCATTTTGAAACATCCATAACTTTTTTATACGTCATGTTATAAAAGAAATTATACCGTAAAATCAAGCGTCTTATTATCTGCAATATGAGTACCCTATTGTTATACTTCTAAAAGAAAAATTGAAAACCCAGTTGTGTAAGACACAATGAAGAACATAAAAGACAATGGATTCCAAACTAAAAATGCAATGAACAATAGGGTATAAACCAATGAACAACAAAAGAAACAAAATGAATGACAAATTAAAAACACAATAAACAACAAAATAAAACACAATATACACCAGAAACGCAAAACCCAATTGCTAAAGCACAATGAAAACCATAAAACACAATGGAAATTATAACACCCCGAAAATTTTATGTTCATAATATCCTTGTTTAATTGGTTAATAGTCGGTTCATTAACTAAATACGTGACGAGGAAATAGTGGCGTTCCAACCCTGGCGAGAATAACTCGGTTAACTCCGTTGAATAAAGATGGCCTAGATCACATAATATGTAAACTTGATTGCTTTGTTAACAAAATCTAACTTATAAACACTAGAGGGACCAAGACTGTCAATATGCAATTATTGATTTTGGAGTTTAATTAAAAAAATGGGGGGGGGGGGGGGGTGGAGTTGTTGTTTTCATTAGGATCCCCACTTTTACACTCTCAAACACACACTTAAGCTCCAAACCTGAATCAAGCCCAATTGTAAGCTAAATCAAGGTGTTAATCCTTGCATGAACCAAGGTGTAATCATCTAAGGCCTAAAGATCATATAGGTAACTTTTATTCCCTTTGATTTGGTGTATTTTGGCCTATGTAGTGATATTAATAATTTTAGAGTTTATGTCTTTGATGAATTAATGGTTGGGATAGATATCCCTAGTTCAAGGGAGCCTTAAAACGAAATAATCCCATAACAACATGATAATAATAACCTAATGCGTGAAATTCTTGGAGTTCATGGCGTGGACTTGATGGGTTTTGTGGGTTATAAGTAGAACCTAAGATTCTATATATTATTATGTAGATTAAAAACCTTAATTACAAAATTGATGAAATTGGGTGCTAGTTGTATAATATAAACCTTGTAATTGAAATGGGAATGGATCTTTGTGACCTACATGACTCATATATAATGTTTGTAAAATCTCGCCCACTAAGTGTATGATAAAACGCCACAATGAAACTCGATTTCATTTAATCTTAGACATTGAATTGATATGTTTGGTAAAATTTGTATGGTTATTCGAAACCACGTCTAATCATAATTACATGAATGTCTATGTGGATCACAATCTCTATGTACTAAGCAAGAGGCGTCGGGAAGTCATGCGGGAAAGGATTTGAAGTTAAAAGACCACAAGTAAGGTAAGTCATCCTTAAGACTTTATACTTATGTGTAAACACCATATGGTGTCAATAGGAGATCCTTAGAAGTTGAAATACGACTGTGGTTCCTAAACGGCTTGAGAGCCATACGCTAAATTGTAACGCAACTCACTCGGACCAGGCAAGTATTGACCAAGTAAAAAGGCACATCTGGCTATGGACACGAGGCATTGCCACAACGATAGAATGACTTGAATGCATGCGCACCTTGTCGAGTCGAGGCTTGATTAGTAATGTGTAAAACACGCCACAAGTTCGAGAATGAAAAGAAGTTAATTAGTAAGGAAGATCATGTTAAAAATTCAACTATGCGATATATAGATAATCAAATTCCTTGCTTGTTAATCCTAGCACATTAGCGCACGCATACTGCAGCTAACTGGTCAATTAGCCTATTAGGTAAGTTGTTAAATCTTAGAAATCTTTCCTAATCCATGTCTAGCTTGTTAGGTTTTAACGGGTCAAATGGGTTGTCGTTGCTCATCATTGAGATTAGGATGTTAAATCGATCGAATGATGTTATAATGTGATTGTTCTTAT
This sequence comes from Ambrosia artemisiifolia, assembly GCA_032199755.1. Classification (NCBI taxonomy): domain Eukaryota; kingdom Viridiplantae; phylum Streptophyta; class Magnoliopsida; order Asterales; family Asteraceae; genus Ambrosia; species Ambrosia artemisiifolia. Next base: position 47,629,459 of record CM063519.1, on the reverse strand, counting down.
TGGAAACGAGGCAAGTTGGTCCAATTAAACTCAACATAGAGTTATAACCTCATCACAAAAGTGGCGTTCAACACTTCAAATCCTTATAAGAGCATTTTATACTATCATTTGTTTTAAAAGAGTCAAGGCAATGCTTTACATATCTAACTTTGAGTCCGATGTCGAGTACCTTAAACCCTTTTTTAACTATTGAAGTATGTTTTGTTGCTTTTGCTTTGTTTTCAATTGGTTGGGTATGGATTTCTTTGAAAGAGGAACGTTGTCGACATTAGGATGAACTAAGTTGAATGGAATGCGAGTTATCTAGGGAAGTTGTAGGTGGCAAGATGGTCGAATTTTGTTCATAACAACTGAGTATTCCTCATCGCTTCTGCTTTTGTGTTCCTATCATATCGTCACTCAATCATCGCTTCAGGTCACCTTTTCCTTATTCAATATCCATATATAAAAATTATTATTATTGACCTTACTCGCCAATATGTTGTGGGCGAGGAGGGATTCGAACCCCCGACTTCATTTATGAAATTCATAGTAATAGAGATACATGTCCTACCGACACAGAATTTGTAACTTGCTATCCTCTTACCTAACAGGCAAGGATTTGCCTCCGTGGAAAGGATGATTCGTTCGGATCGACATGAGAATCCAACTACATTGCATTGCCAGAATCCCTGTTGTATATTTGAAAGAGGTTGACCTCCTTGCTTCTCTCACGGTACAATCCTCTTCCCGCCGAGCCCCCTTTCTCCTCGGTCCACAGAGACAAAATGTAGGACTGCCGCCAACAGTTCATCACTGAAGAAAGGACTCACTAAGCCGGGATTACTAACTAAGACTAATATAATATGAATTAATAAACTAATCTAATATGAATTAATAGACTAATCTAATAGAAAAGAACTGTCTTTTCTGTATATATTAATTAAACTTTTTCAACCCACATTTTATAACGTCATATTAGATTTGTCAACCCCAGGACGCTCCTGGGGTATAAAATAATTCAACTTATATTAGATTTGTTTCTATTTTTTAGAAGACCTGAAACGAACACAATTATCTAACTTCAAACGGTATTTGAATTATATGTTGTTTTTTTCTTGACTTATGAATTTTATTTTAACTATTAAATACATTTATGTTTTATTGTTCTTATATGAATATTCAACTTTTTTGTTAATGCATGTTTAGATTTATTATTATCCAATAAAATTTAAAGTTCAAAGTATTAGTATTTATTAAATCGTGTGTACACACGTGCAATAATCTAATCTAGTACATTAATAATTCACAATTAGACGTAAAAAGCAATAAAGTAAAAAAGTTGGGCTCGTGGTTTATATATTATACAATTTCAATAGTAGAGTTTTAAAAAGCAAAAAGATGTATGTCGGCATGGTGGTATAATCTTGACTATATATTTGTTAAGCAAAATGTTTTCCTCATTTTGGTTTAAGCACGTTACAATTTAAAAACAAAAATGATACTATAGAATGTTTAGTTATTAAAATAACTAGTTGTATAAAATCACGCTCGTTGCGCATTTTACAATCGAGATTTAGATGAAGTGTTGATCAATCAATGAAAATTATACAATCGAGATTCCATTTTGGTTGTAAACGTTAAAAAAATAAAGAAATTTACACATAAGATAACACATGAAATTTGTAATAAATTACATAATATTATGTTATTTATATTAATAGTATATAATATAATAAAGTTTTTGAATAAAAAAATATGAATAAAATAATAATATAATTAAAAAAAGTTTTTGAATAAAATAATATATATTAATAGTATATAATATAATAAAGTTTTTAAATAAAATAATATGAATAAAATAATAATATAGTTAAAAAGGTTTTTGAATAAAATAATATAAATAAAAAAATATTATAGTATATAATATAATATTATTAAAATTACTATTCATTAAGTTAATATAGCATAATATAAAAATATTTCTTTTAGTTGTTATGGAGATAAAATACTTAGTAACTTTGGCTTTTAAATCCCACTAATAACATAATTTACACTTAGATATCTATTTTTCATTGTTTAACTCTATAACATTACATAATAATAATGATTGTTTTAACTTTTTAATCTTCCTTTCTCTCTTTCCAAGGGAACGAAGAACAGACTCCTTTGGTCCCCCTTACCCTAAACTATGAATTGGGGTTTCGCTGCCACTATTTTATCTATGCTTTTCTTTCTTCATGGTTTGATATTCTATTATAGCCGGTTATAAAGGTTCAAGTACCTTGTACAAGCTTAAGAAAAGGGCCTTATAACCTAATGTATTATATAAACTTTTTTTAAATGACGCTATATAGATTTACTTGTGGCGGAACAGAACAATCTTTATGATCGGGGGTCACAATGTAATTTTATATACACAATAATCTATAATCTATATATAAAAGAATTGAAGTTAGATGATATGACATTCAATGGTGGCCTCAACCCTCCCTTGAATGTGTTACGTGGCATCATGTGAAGCTCTCTTTTAAATTTATTTATTTTATTTTTTTAAATAAATTTTATATCTATATTATCTTAAAATTTCAAATATGTTAATTAATATCTTTTCCTTGTTTGTCTCTCACATTTTAAATGTTAGTGAGCTATTAATTATTATTTTTAAATATCAAATATGTTAATTAATATTTTTATCTTTATTTTTTTCTTATTTTCTGCTCCCAGTTTTTAAACGTTAGTAACTTTCATGTATGATATTTTTTTGAAAAAAAAAATTTACACCAAATTGACGATCGCTTTATTATCTTTCCAACGAGTACCATAGTGCTATACAAAAAACGAAAAAAATGTTTTCTTAGTGAGTTTTTGTTCATGTAGAAAAAAACACAATGTGTTTAGGTAATTTATTAATCATATATAGGCAAGTCACTAATCGTGTTATGATAGTATATATGTTTTTGAACCTACTATAAAGATAAGAACCCGCTAACTACATATATATTCACAGATTTTAGTTTGGTAAGAATCAGTTTGTTTGTATTTTGATTGGTGTTGCTACAAAGGTTACTAGGCCGGTTAAATTTAGCCTATGATTCTTAGACACCTGGTAAATCTATAACTGATAAGTGATAATTAATCAACCTAGCATGCACGCATTTTAAATCAAATATCATCATGACATATCATTTAATATCAATCTGGTTGTTTTTTTTCCCATGTTCACATCAAAGTTTTAGAATGTCTTGAGGAAGTGGCAAAGATGTACAAAAACTCCACTCGAGCAAGATGTGCACACATAAAACTAGAAGTAGGTTTTATGAGTTATTTGGTGTTGATCTTTTAAATTTTTTTTTTTGAAAAAATGATATATTCCTTTCTATAGTACACATATTTTATCCCTTCATATTAGATTTGTCTATCCCAGAAAGCACCCGGGGATAATCTAGTATGTTTATATTTTAATAAACATATTCACCAATTAAAAAAAGTATTATCTCTACATTAAGTTAATAATATTATATTATATTGTATTAAAATAATTAAATAAAATTTTTTAACCATAATGAATCAACAAAATAAACTATAGTTGAATAAATTAAAACATGACTTATTAGATTATAAATAACTTAAACACTATTATATATGTATTGTAACAACATTAATGAATTTGGTCTTTTTCCTCTTTTTTTTACAACATTTATATGTATATATATATACATATAATTCAATTAGGATTAATAAGATGGGGTTGTGGTGGAGTGGTTTGTGGTGCATGTTTGGGCTTTGAGGTCTTGGGTTCAAAACCCATTTGAGTCTTTTTTTTACAACACCTATATATATATATATATATATATAATTCAATAAGAATTAACAAAATGGGATACTAGTGGAGTGGTTTGTGGTGCGTGTGTGTGCTTTGAGGTCTTGGGATCGAAACCCGTTTGTTTCTTTTTTTTCTCAACAATTATTTATGTATAAATACATATGATTCAATAATAATTAACAAAATGGGTTAGTGGTGAAGTGGTTTGTGGTGCATGTGTGTGCTTTTAGGTCTTAGGTTCGAAACCCGTTTCAAACAAGGGATTTTTTTTCCAACAGTTATTTATTTATAAATACATATGATTTGATAGTAATTAACTAAATGGCTTGGTGATAGAGTAGTTGATGGTGCATTTGTGTTATTTTATAATAGTTCACAAGATGGGTTGGTGATAGAGTGGTTTAAGACGCGCAAAGCGCGCCTTAAAACACCCCTACTTTATTATATAATTTTTAAGATTACACTAACAAAACATGGATGTTTAGTGTATTCTATTATACTATCATTCAAAATTTCAAATAAAGCTGATGTTTCCATAATTTAAATAGACTAGTATTTGACCCGTGCTTCGCGGCGGTGTCGTAGTTCGTGTTTAATGAAAATTATAATGTAAAATTAAATAGTAAAAACAAACCTAAATATTGTGAAAAAAAAAATAATAATACAAAGAAATGCCGGAAAAAATGTTGGGAAAATAAATAATAAGAAACCAAGCAAAAAAAATGAAAAAAAATCGATAAAATTCTCTAGTAAATAAACAAAGTAGAGAATAGACACAAAAATTAAGATACTATCCAAAATCTAAAAAGAAAATGTAAATGCATTTTTATTATTTTATAATACAAATTGATCGGTGATGATAATGTTACACACTTGGAGACTTGAAGTGGGTAAAAAGAAGATCACACCACCATTTACACACAGGCGCTATCACTATCATCTCTTTCTTTATCTACCTCACCCACCAGGTAGAGAGAACTGGGAAGTTCTCCCACCGGAAGAAGACCAATCACCGCAAACCACCACATATGTCAGTACCTACTCTCCAAACATATTGCACAAGGATTATTGATGGCAAATCCCAAATAAAGAAAGACAGCAATGGTTATGTCCTCAGCTCACTCCGACGACTTCTTCTTCATCACTGAAAGCCAAAATGTAGAAAAAGGTGGTGGACGATGGTGGCTGGTGAAACCAACAGGAGAGGTGGCAGGGAACCAGGTCAGCGCCAAAGCCCGCTCACCATTTTCCAGTGAAGTTGATGGTGTTTTAGATCTGAGCCTAGTGAACCCTTACCTTTGTTAGAGGGTTAGCTTAGTTTTTGGTCATCGATCCGGGCATCCGACAATGTTTTTCACGACAGGGGTTGTGACACTTGTTGTGAAGGCATGTATACGTCAGTATGTGTGTAAAAAAACTGAAAAAAAAAGAGAGTGGGTGTGCAAGAAAAAAAATGGTCCACTTAAAATAGGACACGTGAACCAATTCAGAATAACAACTGTTCATAATCTTAATTGTTAGTTTATAGAACTAGTAAGCCCAAAAATTAAAAACCAATTCAATAAATAATATTTTTATTATTAGGTTTCTAATTGGCACATCAACAAAATTTTGAAAGCCCATGTTAAAACCTCATGCATTAAAAATATGTAGTATATGTTATCTTCTTCCAGACTTAAAACACCCAGTCCATGAACTACCGCCCCGCATGCACACGCAGAAAATATTCCACTCACGTTACTTTCTTCTCTTCTATTTTTCTTTCAACTGGGACGATAATTGAAAGGTCAAAGTATCAATAAACGCCACCGTTAGCCCGTTAGATCTAGGCTCATTATGAAATTCAATTCGTCAAAGTATTAATAAACGTCAATGTATTCTAGTATCCTAGGCTTAAAGTAGGGGGTGCAAACGAGTCGAACTGTTCATGAGCTACTCGAGCTTGGATCATTGAAAATATCGAAATGAGCCAAGCCTTATCTAGCTCGATCCGAACTTGAGCCTAAAACAAAGCCTATCTATTTATCGAGCCCGAGCTCGAGTTTGGCATGTGAAGCTCGCTGGGCTTGTCGAGCCTTAGTATAATATTAGTTTTATTAATATAACCCCCTCATTTAAAGTTTTTTAGTAACCAAGCCTAAGCCGGCGCTTCACTTTTCGAGCTGGCGAGCCTAAAAGAGCATCTTATTTATATTAATTTTAGGAAAAATTACAGAAATCGTCCTTTAGATCATAGCATTTTTCAGTGATTGTCCTTTAACTTCAAAATTGATTTGAATCGTCCTTTATATTGTAAAATCTTTCAGCTCTCATCCTTTAAGCCCCCCAGGTTTGTTTTTATAGTTAAGTTTGGTCATGTGGACCCACATGAGGGCAAAATGATAGTTATGCCCTCATCTCTATCGTCACCTACATTCTTCAATAACCACCACTCTCCACCACCAGGCCACATATATAAGATAACAACTAACAAGTGGTCGATCAGGCAACATCACATCAAGTACTCATTACTCGATATCTTAGATTAACACATATCCTCATTTCAGACACTACTTGCATAATTCACATCCAAAATCTAAATCCGATCAAAAATCACACCGATTCCTAATTTCGAAACATAACTGAGCAGCTAAGTCACACATCTCACCGTTCCAACCTCTGATCTACCTCAATATTAAGTAATGACAAAAAACCACAAATAATAATAAAAAAATCAACCACGAGAAACAACGATCTGACAGTATTAACAACATCAACAAATCTGAGAAGGTGGCTACCACTGTCACCATCACCGAGACCATGCTCCACCTACATGACATACAACCACCACCACTTTAACTTGCCACTACCAAAACCCCACACCATAACCACCACCACCTACCAGTACTTGTGACACATGCCAAATCCACTAGTCGAGTCCATACAATTAACTGGTTTGCTTCACTACGTGCTTAGGATAAGTGTGTCGGTGTGCCTCATTATTTGAATGGTTATGTGAAAATAAACCCGGCCCGAACACCATGACCATCATAAGGATCAACAAAAGCGTATGGATTTTCATATAACATTTTATGAGACTAATACTATATATTTATTTATGCAAATACATGTGTGTAGAATCAAAACTTAAAAACAATATTATACATACCCACATGATAAGTGAAATAACTTATGAACCTACACACACACACACACACACACACACACACACATATGTATATATATATATATATATATAATCAATGAAAGTGACATAACATGGGCTAGTGACAAAACTCAACTCACACACCCACATACATGTGTAGGTATATATATATATGTATGTATTATAGATAAGACAAATCTTACACACTAGAGACAATGACAACTCAAACAACTAATCCTACACATACATACATACATATACACATACACACATACACACATACACACATACACACATACACACATACACACATACACACATACACACATACACACATACACACATACATACATACATACATACATACATACGTACACACACACATACATACACACACATACATACACACATACATACATACACACATACATACACACATACATACACACATACATACACACATACATACACACATACATACACACATACATACACACATACATACACACATACATACACACACACATACATACATACGTACATACATACATACATACATACATACATACATACATACATACATAAATACATACATACATACATACATACATACATACATACGATTTCACACACCATGAAGCAACAAACTATGATGTGCATGCATAAGTCCTTTTCATGGATTTCACCAAAATGGAAGCATGCAACTAGGATCTCCATGGAATGACAACTTTCACTTCCTTCCTTCTTTTCTTCTTTCCTTGGCCGAAAGAAGCAAACACAACACCACACTTGCACTTAACTCATTGGCTAAAGGATAAAACAAGACCAAACATGCTCATGCATGCAACTAGAGGACAAAAACTACAACTAAGCCTACCATATACTCTTTTAGGCCCTTACCACCTTCTAAACTATCCTTCATCCAAGACATACTACCCAAAATACAATTAAGCACGTACCAAATCCAATCCCTTTCCTCTTATTTTTCCTCTCGGCCGATCACTAACACACCAAAACCATAACTATTTTCCCACTCCAAGATACAAGACACAAGATTTGGAAGCTCAATTGGAGGCTAGAAGGTTCAATCATTCGATCACACCCTTGCATCAACTAGGTACCTATTCGACTAACCGACACATCTAGTTTTATTGTAAACCCATCGGTTATCATGTCTACCCGACCTTCGACCCTTAGTCATCTAGTAATCGACCCTATCTTGCATATAAGTTAATGATTTTCTAAAGGCTTTATCTTGTTTGTTGTTAATTGATTTCCAAACACACACATGTACACTTATATATAATCGCATGTATGCATACCACACACTTATGTGACACAAATCAACTTAGAGAATGCACCTACATTATGAATATTGTTTTGTAAACCCCTCTCGGCTTTAATAGTTTTCAATGAGTCGATTTTTGAAACAAAAAATACATATACTCTAAACCACACCACATTTTGAGGACAATTATACACGATAACCGTCACGTACACAAGTAATGGTCCCACTGATACATGACACAAGGGTCCACAATTCGGGTGAACAACTTGTATGGTTAACGAAAAGTATACAAAACTTAAGATATTTTTGACTTTATAGGGCACTTTTTGTCGGAACAAGTAGTTACTTCTGCTTTGCTAGATCATATAACCAGACATCAGGTGAGTTTCGTGGCCCCTTTTACTGTTTCACTGTTTTAGAACTTCGGGGGAGAAACATGCTACATACCCACATATGTACATGACAACAATATGTGTTACATGAGTTAGACCCACAATTGTCACAGACAACAAATTCCCCGGACAACTATAACCATTAGTTTAGCGATAAGCCGTGGATTATATGAATAGTACTACTTGGGTTGACACCCCCTTTCACTGTTAGTCGCACTAACACATATGAATGCATATTATCCATACTTTATAGTGTCCCGTGACAAGGCATTTGGGGTGGGTACGTACACAAGTAATGGTCCCACAGACACATGACACAAGGGTCAACAAGTCGGGTGAACAACTTGTATAGTTAACGATAAGTATACAAAACTTAAGATATTTTTAACGTTGTAGGGCACTTTTTGTCGGAACAAGTAGTTACTTCTGCTTTGCTAGATCATATAACCAGACATCAAAAGAGTTTTGTGGCCACTTTTACTGTTTTACTGAATTACAACTTTGGTGGAGAAACATGCTACAGACCCACATATATACATGACAACAATATGTGTTAGATGAGTTAGACCCACAATTGTCACAGACAACAAATTCCTCGGACAACTATAACCATTAGCTTAGCGATAAGCCGTGGATTATATGAAATAGTACTATTTGGGTTGACACCCCCTTTCACTGTTAGTCGCGCTAACACATATGAATGCATATTATCCATACTTTACAATGTCCCGTGACAACGCATTGGGGTGGGCTGCACACGAACGTCGTGGTTTGGTTATGGTGCTCATGGTAACTATATTCTGCATGGACACAGACAACGAAACCTTTTGAGCAACAAACTGTTTTATCGAGTCAACAAAACCGACGACCTCACCAAATTTTTAGTTCACAAATTTAAGCATGTTTTTCAGGTAACAAGTAAAGATAATAAGAAGGCGAGCTTAGGAATGCCTGTAGAAGTCTCTTGATTTGTTATTTTGATGTAGCTAAGATTTGTAATCTGTATTCGACTATGTGACTTATGTGTTTGATGAAATAAATGACATTTAGTGTTTCTCATGTAAACAATGTTTGTGATCACCATGTTCGTCTCACCTCGCGTTTCCGCCTTAGGCGAGGTGTGACAGTACCCCACCCATTTGAACAATCACCGCGACTAGCTTTTTAAAACCCCAATTCCCCTGGCACTACCTTCACTGCCATTAAACCCTCAATCTCCGACAATAACCATCACCGCCATCTCCAGCTACCCTAACCTCTATAATAGATCTGGGATTAGGTTAGGTGGTTGTCGTGGTAGTAGGCTGGGTGTTGGTATGGGTAGGTTGTGGTGGTGGTAGGTTTGTGGTAGAGATGGTGGTGGGTTAGTGGTAAGGAAGATAGAGAGAGAATCAAAGTCAGAGAGAGGGAGAGATAGAGAGAGAGAGGGAGGGAGTTGAGAAAGATATATATTTTTTTAATTTCAAAAAAATAATATAACTTTATTTATTAAGTATATTTTAATTAAATGAACAAAATTACGAACTTACCCTCATGTGGGGTTCACATGACTTCTTTTAACGTTAAAATTTAACTAAGTTAGTGTTAAAGGACGAGAACTGCAAGATTTTACAACATAAAGGACGATTTTCATCAATTTTAAAGTTAAAGGATAACAATTGAAAAACACTGTAAACATAAAGGACGATTTCTGTAATTTTCCTTAATTTTATTTAATATATTAACTAATAGATAATAAATGAGCCGAATAACTTAGGCTTGAGAAATTATTAACGAGCAGCTCTAGTTGAGTTGGCTCGGCTCGTTTGCACCCCTAACTTAAAGGAACCACGCTAATCTATCTTGGACATGGTCGTTTCTAATTAATGTCAAAGCGTTTTGCACCTAGGACCACTAAAATTAAATCAGGTCCATAACTTTAACCCACTCATAAAGCGCAAAATATATATTAATTAAGTTTAACTAATAAACTATATTGACTTATTTTTATTGGGTCTATTCTTTTAAGCGAAATTGGCCTTTATCAAACTATTATGTGTGTGTGTGTGTGTATATATATATATATATAGCAACTACGGCCTTACTCACAGAATCTACTGTAGCGCTACAGTAGCATAAGAAACCTTATGTTTACAAGGTAATTACGCAATTGCCATTTCTAAACATGTCTAGAGCAATACTACGACGTCGTCTTCGTGTTACCGACGCACACTCATCGCTCCACATCTATCCGTCGCCGCCATGTCGCTGACGTACCTTGATATACCCGCTCTCCGGTAATAACAATAAAATAATCGGTCAAATGTCACTTCGCCGGAGAAACAGACGCCGATCATGTCAGATCAGTTCAAGAAACCACATGCAACACTAGATCGGCACTGCGGTTACCTTAAACAACCACAAAATAGCTGGTCGACCCACGCTCTAAACCCAGATGTTGTTATCGTCATCATTCGACCTTCAAACAACCGTTGACATCGTTGTATAGAGGATGTTTTAGGTAGCCGAAAGTCACGGTTGTAAACACAAAACCCACGAAAGTTATCGCCACTTCCATGATGGCTTCGTCACTGTCACCGAATATCTTGGCAATAAACCACCATGGAGGTATTAAACGTGGGATAAACAGAAAACGGAACTAATGAAACTTTGAATTTTGCTCCCCGGTGGTAAGATCGAGGAGAGAGTTCATGATTATAACTTTTGAATAAAAACTATAAGATCGAAAAGAAAAATGGTTGTGATGGATGAGGTGGTGTGGCGGCGGCAGTTAATCGGTGATGGTGGTGGTGTGAAGGGGAAAAAGGGCATAAAGAGGATCTGATATAATATGCTTCTCTTGGTAAGTTAAATTAAACACAGGGAACAAAATATGTCAGCTTCTTTCCTTTTGTGTGTTTCGACTTTCGAGCACATGTTTTGACAAAACCAAAAGCAAGAGATAAAATAAAAAACAAATAACTAAAAGCAAAAACTAAAATAAAAAAATTAACCGTCATCATATCAGGTGTTGGTATTTGATTTTACGGCTATCGATCGATGTAAAACACGTCACGATATACACTACCTAAAAGAATATGTCAGTTGTTCCACACAAGGCTACGCTTTACAAGTGTGTCTTATTAGTTACAATCAAAGTGAGAAATGTAGCAGAGTGGCAACACGCTGCCATGTTTGTTTAGAACTATGTTTGTGCAGCGAAGCTGTCACACCCTCAAATTCCACTTGCGGGGTTTAAACGCGAGACGCGTGACACACCAGGATCCAAGTCAACGGTCACAATAAACAAACACTAAATGTAATATATGAAAACCAAAACAGTAAGTTTTGAACCATAAACCAACAGCGGAAGCGTAAACTTGTTTTACAACCAAAAGACATAACGTAGTATGAAAACATTATTTAAACATGCATTAGAACCCTAGACGCCATGCAAGACCCCGTGCGCCTAATCCATTTACTGCTACCTTAGCGACCTGAGAAAACATGCCAAAAATGTCAACATATAATGCTGGTGAGTTCACAGATTTTACAAAAGAGTTTCCAGAAGTTTGAAAAGATCATTTCTGTTAATACTACGTTTTAAAAACGTTAGCTAGACGTTAAGTATCTTTACTACTACGAGTTGGAAACCATTACTGACATGTAACCCCAGTGTATGCCCAGAATGTATGAATCACCGTCATCATCGGTGATCCCGAAAGTTAGAAACAATATGCACGCGCCCAGCTCCAAGCCGTCGAGTGGGGTTAGTCAAGCACAATAGATCTATCCACATTTCCCCGTTATGTATACCAACATACTCATGGTTTCCCTGGGACTTCCTGATGAAACGCCCGTATAGTAAACAACAATAACCATAGTGTAACATGAGCTTAAAATAATGTAAGTATGTAGCATGTTTCTCCCCCGAAAGTAAAACAGTAAAAGCGGGGCTGTGACAATCACCTTAGGTTGCGTTACTTGAAAAACAGTTAAATCGACAAGCTATGATAGCCCCAAATAGCGGCGACCTATCATGAGACGTATATAAGTACCCAGACTAATAACCCGTAAGTTAACTAGTCCCCGAATGTCCAGACCATAACCATGTATGTTTGAAAACACCTTTGACCGTAAAACCGACCACACATGACAAGACCCGACATCCCATTGGTGACCCGACATCCCAGGTGTTAACTAAGAACGAGAATTTAAGCAATCACATGCATCTATGCACTTAACACACATCCATGTTCACTACATCTATCATACGAGTCATATATAGAATAAACGAGTCCGAACACGTGTTACCAGGTTATTAGACATGCCACAGGGTTCCTAACATGTTCCTAGGTGTCAAACCGTGTTTCGGGATGTCAAAATACACTTACAACAGCAAAACACACGATTAGGAATAAAACAGGCAATTAGGAAAGTCAACAGGCAATTAGGAAAGTCAAACAGGCAATTAGGAGTTGTAATCACATGTTGTCCACGTGAGTAGGGCCTACTCGCCTATAAGTATATGCGAGTAGAGCCTACTCGCCTATAATTACATGCGAGTAGGGGCCTACTCGCCCCGTGCAACAACAATTCGAACTTCGCGCGTTTAACCCTTCAAATCAGATCTGAAACATGTAAAAACACCCAACATCAAACCCAAATCATTAAACAACCCATTCCAAACAAAAAAACCCCAATTTATCACTGGTTTGACACTCTATTTGCAATTATTTCCAAAAATCGCAAAGTACTAGGTAACATTAAATATGCATATCTTTCCCTAAATGGTAAATAACAGATCTCATCACCTACAACCTTGCAAATCATCATTCCTCTGCTATTATACCATTCTAGTGTAAACCCTAACATCAAACAATCATCAAATCATATCATAACACCATAAATCTTCAAGAATCACTCAAACGGGTCAAAATGCATATTATCATCAAAACACTATAATAATTGCTCAAAACCTTAGGAAATCATCTTAACAACTCATACACATCAGTAAAACTTCAAATACATGGAAACATTCACGTTTTAACCATTAAAAACCGTTTCTTGCATGAATACTCCACATAGAGCAACTATAAAGGTTTAGACTTGTTTTAGAAATTCATTTCAAAGGTTTTCAAAGACACAAACTTGATAAAACTAGGTCTGGACCTTTGGGAACCAAGATATCAACATTACAATGGCTTAGGGTAGATGACACACCTTGGATCTTGCTAAAGAAGGAATGTAAGCTTAGGAATGATGGGTTTTAGAGCAAAAACGAGTTCAAGAGGTGTATTATGGTGTGAGGGAGGCTTGGGACGAGTTAGGGTTGCACAAATGGTGTTTTACAAGTCAAGGGTTGTATTTATAGGTGTTTCTAGTCGCCCAAGCTGCAACAGGCGATTAGGAGTAGTTACAGGCGAGTAGGGCTACTCGCTCATAATTACATGCGATTAGGGCTACTCGCCTATCATTACTGATGTGCTATGTATGGTCTAAAAATAATAAACTAACCTAGACTCAACCCAGTAATTGACTCAACCCAAGAGATATAAAACTCTTATCGGCACCAGAATCAAATAAAACCGAAGCATAGCAATCATTAAGAAGAAACGTACCGGTAACAGTGTCAGGATCCTGCCGGGCCTTGCCCGAACCAATCATGAAGGCACGAGCATTCCTGCCTCCACCCCCCGTTGTTCCCGTTACCCAACCCGTTCTTCCCAGTTTCGCCCTGCTTCAACTTAGGGCAATCATGCTTAAAGTGCCTAAATTCACCACAATTATAACATCCCTGCTTTCCCTGGTTCCCCTGAGGAGTGGGAGCCTGAGGAGTGGGAACAAGTGTAGTAGGCTGATTCTGATTACCCTGAAGATTGACCCTACAATCTTTAGCTTGGTGCCCAACCTTATGGCACCGATGACAATGGTTCTTATCACATGGACCAGTATGATGAAACCCACACCGATTGCACTTCGGCAGTTTCCCGAAATAACCCCCCGATTTCTGTTCAAACGACGACCCTCCTGCATCAGACTTCTTCACTGGATGAGACTGCGATGAACTCGATCCTTTTCCCATACCTTCCCATTTTCTCTTGTTGTCTTCTGGAGCCTTCACAGCAGTGCCTCGGGGAGGCAAGACTCCTTTTGCCACTTTCATATTTGTCAGCCTGTGAGCCGACCGAACAACCTCAGAGCACACAGTAAGATTCCCAGCAGCCACTAACCCTGCAACCTCCGGTACCAACCCAGAAATGTAATGCTCGATCCTTCTGAACTTTGGTGTGTGCAAATCCGGACACGACACCGCCAGTTCATTATGCCTAGCCGTGTACTCCTCTATCTCAGACCCCACCATCTTATGATTCCAGACCTCATGCTCAAGCTTCTGAATCTCGTCCCTTGGACAGTACTCACTTTTCAAACATTGCACAAATTCTGCCCAAGGCATATCATGGGCTTCCCCAATACCCAAAGTCTGGGTAGTGGAGTTCCACCAGGTCAGTGCAGGACCTTCAAAAGTCGAAGCATACTTTACGCGGTCACCCGCCAGACAATTGCACATAGAAAATACTGATTCAACCATTACCAACCACCGGAGTGGTCCTACCGCCCCTTCAGTCCCACTGAAGTTGTGGGGCTTACAGTCCATGAACTTCTTGTAGGAGCACTGAGGTGGGGGTAGATTGACAGCACCACCTGGGGCAAAACACACAGATAAACGACAAAGAGAAAGACACATCACCCAAGAATGAGGTAGAGTTGACAGCAATCAACTTACCACCCAGAGCGTTATGTGCAGCTTGGAATGCAGCCAAGGCTACATACACCTGCTGCTGCAACAGGTTGTTCAATTCCTCTTGGGTCATGTAAATGTTACCGCGACCGCCACCACCACGGCTGCCAGCACGACCACCCCTGCGACCGCCACGAGATCCTGACATCTTCTGCGAAAACAAGAACAAAAGATTTAGGCTCACCGTGGTGTAACCCACTAGGAATCTCAAGAAATTGATCTAGGTCCAATTCGGGTCCATCCGTCCAAACACAAAGTCCACTAGGATTCTCATGCATTTCAGTTTATGATTTCGTGTGCACCCGGCATGATAAACTGCTCTACATGATCCTCCAGATGCACTTCAAGCTATAAGTTCAAGTCACCGAATACTAGCACCCAAAAGTGTATTACTACGAGTATAAGTGTAAGATACTGTCACACCCTCAAATTCCACTTGCGGGGTTTTACCGCGAGGCGCGTGACACACCAGGATCCAAGTCAATGGTTACAATAAACAAACACTAAATGTAATATATGAAAACCAAAACATTAAGTTTTAAACCATAGACCAACAGCGGAAGCATAAACTTGTTATACAACCAAAAGACATAACGTAGTCTGAAAACATTATTTAAACATGCAATAGAACCCTAGACGTCGTGCAAGACCCCGTGCGCCTAATCCATTGACTGCTACCTTAGCGACCTGAGAAAACATGCCAAAAATGTCAACATATAATGCTGGTGAGTTCACAGGTTTTACAAAAGAGTTTCCATAAGTTTGAAAAGATCATTTCCGTTAATACTATGTTATAAGAACGTTTGCTAGACGTTAAGTATCTTTACTACTACGAGTTGGAAACCATTACTGACATGTAACCCCATTGTATGCCCAGAATGTCTGAATCACCGTCATCATCGATGATCCCGAAAGTTAGAGACAATATGCACCCGCCCGCCTCCAAGCCGTCGAGTGGGGTTAGTCAAGCCCAATAGATCTATCCACATTTCCCCATTATGTATACCAACATACTCATGGTTTCCCCTGGGACTTCCTGACGAAACGCCCGTGTAGTAAACAACAATAACCATACTATAACATGACTTTAAAATAATGCAAGTATGTAGCATGTTTCTCCCTCGAAAGCAAAACTGTAAAAGCGGGGCTGTGACACTCACCTTAGGTTGCGTTACTTGAAAAACAGTTAAATCGACAAGCTATGATAGCCCCAAATAGTGGTGACCTATCATGAGACGTATATAAATACCCAGACCAATAACACGTAGGTTAACTAGTCCCCGAATGTCCAGACCATAACCATGTACGTTTGAAAACACCTTGGACCGTTAAACCGACCGCACAAGACAAGACCCGACATCCCACGTGTTAACCAAGAATGAGAATTTAAGTAATCACATGCAACTATGCACTTAACACACATCCATGTTCACTACATCTATCATACGAGTCATATATAGCATATACGAGTCCGAACACGTGTTACCAGGTTATTAGACTGCCACGGGGTTCCTAACATGTTCCTAGATGTAAAACCATGTTTCGGGATGTCAAAGTACACTTACAACAGCAAAACACACGATTAGGAATCAAACAGGCAATTAGGAAAGTCATCAGACAATTAGGAAAGTCAAACATGCAATTAGGAGTTGTAATCACATGTTGTACACGTGAGTAGGGCCTACTCACCTATAATTATATGCGAGTAGAGCCTACTCGCCTATAATTACATGCGAGTAGGGGCCTACTCGCCCCCTACAGCAACAATTCGAATTTCGCGCGTTTAACCCTCCAAATCAGATCCGAAACATGTAAAAACACCCAACATCAACCCCAAATCATTAAACAACCCATTCCAAACAAAAAAAACCCCAATTTATTACTGGTCTAACACCCTATTTGCAATTATTTCCAACAATCGCAAAGTACTAGGTAACATTAAATATGCATATCTTTCCCTAAATGGTAAATAACCAGATCTCATCACCTACAACCTTGCAAATCACCATTCCTCTGCTATTATACCATTCTAGTGTAAACTCTAACATCAAACAATCATTAAATCATATCATAACACCTTAAATCTTCAAGAATCACTCAAATGGGTCAAAATGCATATTATCATCAAAACACCATAATAATTGCTCAAAACCTTAGGAAATCATCTTAACAGCTCATACACATCAGTAAAACTTCAAATACATGGAAACATTCACGTTTTAACCATTAAAAACCGTGTCTTGCATGAATACTCCACATAGAGCAAGTATAAAGGTTTAGACTTGTTTTAGAAATTCATTTCAAAGGTTTTCAAAGACACAAATTTGATAAACTAGGTCTGGACCTTTGGGAACCAAGATATCAACATTAGAAAGGCTTAGGGTAGATGACACATGTTGGATCTTGCTAACGAAGGAGTGTAAGCTCAGGAATGATGGGTTTTAGAGCAAAAACGAGTTCCAGAGGTGTATTATGGTGTGAGGGAGGCTTGGGACGAGTTAGGGTTGCACAAATGGTGCTTTACAAGTCAAGGGTTGTATTTATAGGTGTTTCTAGTCGTCCAAGCTGCAAAAGGCGATTAGGAGCAGTTACAGGCAATTAGGACACGTGATTACACGTAATCGCCTATAATTATAGGCGAGTATGGCTACTCGCCCATAATTACATGCGATTAGGGCTACTCGCCTATAATTACATGCAATTAGGCTATTCACCCACTGATTACATGCAATTAGGCTACTCACCCCTATAATTACATGCAATTAGGCTACTCACCCTTGATTACATGCAATTAGGCTACTCACCCCTATAATTACATGCAATTAGGCGACTCACCCCTATAATTACATGCAATTAGGCTACTCACCCTTGCTACTCGTCCCCTTCAGGGCTGTTTGGGTTTTTGGCGCGTTAAACACTATTTTAACACATATAAGCACATATTCACATACCGACAAGTCATATAATGATTATAAACATATATTGCACAATAACTAACACGTTCACATTCATTCACCAATTCCCGGGACTCAAGACTTGCGTGTGTGCGTTAAACCCGAAGATTCTACAAATCACCAATCCTTGTACACATGGTTATGGACCGACTCCCAATGATCCCGTGGATCATTTTAACGACTCCCGATATTCTGAACCATCATAACGACTCAACTGACCCAGTTAAGTATGTAATATGCATGACTCGCTAAGGTAGACTTACTAGTTTGACCAATGTTACTAACCTGAGTTTGCCGGGTGTCAAAGAAGCGCGCACGGGTATGGTACTAGTTATATATAATATTCCACAAGTTCAAATATACGATTTATTCTTCAAAATAAAATAATATAAAATAATATAGTATAGTATAGTATAGTATAGTATAGTAAGTATAGTATAGTATAGTATAGTATAGTATAGTATAGTATAGTATAGTATAGTATAGTATAGTATAGTATAGTATAGTATAGTATAGTATAGTATAGTATAGTATAGTATAGTATAGTATAGTATAGTATAGTATAGTATAGTATAATTATAATATAAAAACTTCAGACATTGGGAGAGACCGGGTCTAGGGCTGTCTTCCTCCTCGCCCATACTAATCACCTATCATGCATCCAAAACCTGACCGTTAAATTTTATTACGATGACGTTACTGTAGGGGAGATCATGTGATAAAATAAGGGGCGTCAATTGTTGACACAACCCGAAATCCAACCCAGACCCGACACGAAAATATAGGTTTAGGTCGACTAACATGACCTGTTTAAAAAACGGGTCAGGTTTGGGTCGACCCATATTAGAAATAGGTCGGTTTCAAATTGACACGTATAAAAAACGGGTTGAGCCGCTAACCTGTTTAAGTATTTACAAAAAATTGTTTTATATTTTTGTTTTGTTTTTTTTTTCTGCTGCCATTTTACATGATGCATAACTATATATAAAAGAATTGAAGTTAGATGATGTGGCATTCAATGGTGGCCTCAACCTCCATTTGAATGTGCCACGTGGCATAATGAGGTGAAAGAGTTTTTTTTTTTTAATTTTTTTTCACAAACCCAATTAATACCCTAAAACATCAACACACTTGATTTTCTTTCATAATTCTCATGAACACTGCCTCCATTCTCCTACCATTCCAAACCCTAAAAACCACCATTGAACCTTCCTCTGTCCCCTCCTCCTGCCACCACTGCCACCACCCTCCTCCTTTTCTCCCTCTCCTCCACCCACCTCCTCCTCTCCTCTCTCTTCTCCACCTGCTGCCTCCTCTCCTCCACCCGCCCCGACATCAAGATTGGAGATATCATTATTATTACACCTAAACCCAATCGCAACCTGATCCCTATCCTAGCCACCTATGCCGCCCACGAGATCATGATTTTCCGTTGAATTGTTGTCGTTGTGTGTAATTACGTCATCATATTTTTGTTATTCTGTTTCATTTGTGTGGTTTTTGGTGAAGTGAGAGAAGACGAAGGCTTCTGGCGAGAAAGTTCGACATGAGATGGTATGATTACGTCACGATCTCTTTGTTTATATTTATTTTGTTCTATTCTGTGTTGTGTTGTGTTCTGATGAGGAATAATAAATAATGCGTCTCTGATATCAGAAAATATGTGTTAATTGGAATAAGAGCACATGTTCAAGTATATATTTTGAAGTACGTTGTATCAGGGTTTTATTGGAGCTTTGAATTTATTTGTTTGCTTTTTACACTTTATTGACCTAATTTCTGATGATATTATTGTTCAGTTGCTTTTGGTCAACGATGTATGTTAGGAATTAGTAAGGATGGTGATAATAAAACCCCCTGGCTTCATGAGCTCCATCGTGAGCGTCGGTCAGAGTTAGGACGAATCTTGAAGTTCTCAAGCGTTGTGCCACGTGTTGAGTCTGGTAACATATTAATACAAGTGCATTTTAACACGGTTGTTTATTTGAATGTCCTTTTTTATGTTGTTTGATGCTTTCATGTAAATAAATTTAGGAATAAGTTGTTCTTGATGTTCTTGAGGATTAATGGCAGCACAACTCATCCCCCAACATAACACCCAGAAGCAATGCAGTGGTGCTAAACTTACTCCATTTCTATTTGGTAAGTATTCAAGTCGTGGCAGAACCAAGGGGGTCAAGAGGGTCCAATATTGAACTCCAATTACCAAAATTTGTTAGATTTTTATATGGGCGTTTTTACATCATTAGAAGTTAGGAAATTTAGTTCATGCTACATTTTCTCTTTCATTCACAAATCTTGTAATAATTTTTTCATCTCAAGAGGATACTTAGTATAGTGTCTCTTATGTGTATGTTATACATGCAGAGTGGTCTTTTTACAAAATAGAACGAAACAACAAAACAATCAGAATAAGAAAGTGGAATGCTTACACCCGCAAATGAGGACTTTTTTTAGTAGAAAAGTAAGTAAGTTTTTATTCTTTATATTGGTATATTGTGTACTGAAACAATAAGTTGCAGATTTGTAGCCTAATGTTGGAGGCTGCCTTTTTTTAGTCTAATGAACACATATTAGATAGACTGTTGAATATGACAAACTGTAGGTCGGAGATTTTTGGCTCCAAATAAAATTGCATAAACATTTTGGAGGTTGCAGGCTATAAAAACAATGACAAAGAGGTTAGACTATCTCCATTGGTGACCAAAAGTTGGGTTGGTCACCAATAAAGTAAAAGAAGACAAAAGAATGATTCATTTAAAAAATTAAAAAGGAAACTAATTTTGGCAACCAGGTTGGTGGAACAACCATGGTTGCAATCCAAACTAAACCCTTCACTAACTTAATTACTTAAATAACTTATAATATTTAAGTTAAAAAATAAACTAAATCCACTGTATTTCTTAACTTTTTTTGTGAACATCCTGATATAAATTTTATTAAAATTGAATTTTTTTTTTTTTTTTTTTTTTTTTTTTTATATCCATTAATTTAATATTCAGCAAAATACGAAAATTACATCATAATAGAGGGTAGACGGGCAACAAGCTGCGCCGCCACCCCTTTCTGAATTGCGAAGCCTAGTCTACTAAAAACAAATCCTTGCCCCCCTGGGGATGAAACATTGCTGTGGACGACCCGTTGGACCCTGGTCAAGAAACGAATAGCTTCTGGCGCCAGGGAGCCAAAGGTGTCGAAGGCCAGAGGGATAAAGACATGTTGGTTATCTGCACAAGCTTTAGCGTGTTTATCTACTTTCTTTGATTCTGCTTTTCTCGATGCTTGCCCAGCTACGAACCCTGTTTCCCTTAGCCCAACCAGCGGAGATACCCCGGTGAGGTCCACACAGGCATGTTTCCCCCTCTCCCACCCAAAGACAAGCAGGTCTGCGGGTCGCAAGGTGGATCTCCCTTCCGTGGGGTCTGTGAGGAAGTTTACAGGAGCCTCCTTTTTGGCAGAGATCCCAGCTCTTCTCAGGATATCCCACAAAACATCCCTCACCCAGTCATGCCGATATTTGAAACCAGGGAGCTCTTTGCAATGAATTGCATGCTCCCCGTATTTATCCATGCAAGTTTTACGGCAGATGGGACATGTTTCATCTTCCGGGTACATAGGGATCATTAATCGGTACTTGAGTATAGCCTTGTACTCCACAGCAGACATGCATTGACCCAAACCCTCAATCGGGATAACGGTCAAAAAATCCTGAGCATGAGGGCCTTTTAGGCATTCAATCACTGCCTTCTGGCGAGAGGACAACTCAAAAACTTCTCCCAGGCTCTGAGCAGTTTTGCTAAAAAGAGCATTCGCCAAAGTTTTTTGTGGCTTTGAGGGGGCGGTGTCCTTGTTAGAAAAACCGCCAATATCGAAGTCCGGGAGATAGACATTTAAGCGTTCGAGTGCCTGTTGATAGTCTGGGTCTAGTCCAACGACCCCACTGTTTCGGAGGATGTGATCCTGAAGTTCCCAAGACTGAGCTCTGGACGCTACAAAGGCATAGACCCCAACATCTCGAGCTGAAAGGAGGCCTAAACCACCCAACCGCATCGGCAAGGAAGCCAAGCGCCACTGGAGGTCCCCGAAGAAGGGGCCGCCACACACAACTATATCTTCGATAGCTTCACGGAGACCATCATCGAAAAGGGATACCGCATCCACCATGAAGTGGGGTTGACAAGTTCGTAACCCAAAAAGTAACTTAGCGACCCCCATGCATGACCTGAGCAGCAGGAGTTCACTTTGGGGATCTCTAAGGCGGGACAATAGTTTCATAAGAGCAACCGCACTCGTAGCCCGCCGCCCTGCCAACTCCCCAATAAAGGTAGGATCTCGGCTAACAGCCCCACCAAGGAGCTTAACCCCTTTCTCAGGTCTACCAATCCCTGTCGGGAAAAGCCCGTCCTGACTTTTCAACCCGTCACACGTCGGCCAAAAGACCTCTGTTTTCTTAATATTGAGATGAAGCCCCAGAGATGGCCCATGCACGTTGATAATGTCTAAAGCTTTAGCAACCTCCACTGCGTTGCCTATAATCGTCCCATCATCCAAATACCAGGCATGAAACGGTAAGTTACAGTGTTCCTGAATCCGCATGATAAGGGGATGCAAGGCAAGGGCAAAGAGAAGGGGCCCCAAAGGATCTCCTTGTTGCACTCCAGTGGTAGCCCCAATACAATCATTGCCCACATACAGCCTAGCAGGCTGGGCATAAAGGAACTGGACCCACGGATATATGGACGGGCATCGCTGGTGAACCTCTTGGAGAAAAACTGTACGGTCAACCATGTTGAAGGCATTGGAAAAGTCTACTGTAAGCATAGCCAGGGACCCATCCGCATGAAAAGAGTTGAGGAACCTGTTGGCACTGTGAAGTACCGCCTCTGCCCCATTTGGAACCCCTACTCCAAATTGAAAGTCCCCCAGGTACTGTGCAATGTCTTTCCCAACCTTCTTCATTGCCACCTTAGAAACTAGCCTTCGCCAAATGCCCCCCACAGCAATAGGCCGAATTCCATTATCGGGCTTCAATAAGGGGGTGAGGGGGGCCGATGCAATGAACTCGGCAAGCGTCTTAGGGCAGGCCCCCCTAAGCCATAGGTTGACAACTTCAGTGATGGCCGCGAGCAAACCTGAGGAAGTCACAGAGCCTTCGCCCCCAATAGCATCCAACAGGTGTTGGGCACGTATCCCGTCCCTCCCACAAGATGTCCCTTTAGGGAAAGATCGGATACATTTAAGCACACAACCCTCGTCTACTGATAAAGCGGGTTGGGCTATAGGGTTAGAAGGAAAGGATGGAGGCGGCACCACTGGGTGTTTATCAATGAGGGCCTTCATGGTCGATTCACATAGAGGGGCGACTCCACTAGAGCACAACACCTTTACCGCTGCCGTGAAATGACCATCCCTGACTTTTCGAAGACATTGTTTTATATTAGGTTCGCTTTCGTTGTCCTCTCCCAATTTGGCTTTTCCCCTAAATACCGAGATCTCCCCCACGCTATCCAAGAGGGAAGAAACCAAGACCGCAAACCCATACCCATCCTTCCATTCTCCTAACGCTTGCATGATGCTACTACACTGCAGGGATTTCCTGTTCCCTGATCTTCGCTCTTGCCTGGAGGACGGTCTGACCACCCGCAGGGTTAACCGTGGAAGCAATAACAATTGGACCCAATTGTCAATCGAGCCTGGCGACGCCACTACTTTGCGTAAAGCACCTGTTAACGCTTGAGCAAACATCAGACGACAACTAGGGGGGATGCTTTTAACAGTCTGAATAGGGAGGGAAAAAACACGCTCGAGGAGGGCAACATCCCCAACCATCCCGGTTGGGTGACATAGGTTTGCGTCGTCTACCGTTGGGCATGGTTTCCGTATCCCAACAATGAAATCTTCGACATCTTCGGAGATCACGGCGAACGATACAACCTCATCGTGATGCTTGCATCCCCTACTGAGAGCGTGCATCACCATGCACCTCCCACATAACCATTTATCTCCTTCTTTGAGAACTTCCCCGACATCTAAAAAAAGGTCCCGATCCTTCGAGATAGCCTCCTTCAGAGATAGCCTACGGTTTTCTGTGTTGAGGTGGGTGCTTTGGATGTGTCCAAGAAGGCGCAGAAATCCGTCATGCCCCGGTTTACCATCTTTACAATCGTGGAAAAGTTTAAAGGGGCAGGCCCTCAGACCACTAACAGAGCCCTGCGAAGAAGTACGTGAGTTGGCGTTCCTGGCCCTCCTGGCAGGGGCCATGTGCGAAAAGTAAACCGCCAAACTCGAGATGAGTTGGGGGCAAAGGAAACGGCGAGCAAAAACCCTTTACAGGACGGAGAGGGTAGCAACCACAGATTGCCCGCCCTCTAAACGAACCCCCACCTAATTCCTTACCCCATTAGTGTTATTATTATTATTATTATTATTATTATTAATATTGTTGTTATTGTTATTATTATTATTATTATTATTATTATTATTATATTATTATTATTATTAATATTATTATGTCTATTACAATAGACAGAAAGGAGGAAACGTGAAACGGCCGAAAGTGGGACGGAGGAGAAAACGGACGAAAGAGAATAGAAGGGAGACAAAAAAGGTCGAAGGAAAAGCTAGGAAGCAACGGTCGAAGGAAGTTTTGAAAAAAAACCGGTCGAAGGAAGTTTTGAAAAAAAAAAGACCGTTGGGTTTTGGATCAAGGATGAGCCGCAGGAGACGAAGGTTTAGGGATAAGGGAAGAGGATGGAAACAGAAGGCGGTGGCGTAGGGTGAAGGTAACCGGAGGCGAAGGAGGTCTAGGGGAGGAAGATGGTCCGGCGGCGCTGAAAAGGGTTAGGGGAGGAGGAGGGCCGGTGAAGGTTAGGGAGGAGGAAGAAGGTGAAGGTTATGGAGGAGGAAGAAGGTCTGAAATCGATCAGAACTTGCTGTGTGCCCCATTTTTACGTCAATCAGCGTTTTCAAATTTGTGCATCAAGAAATCTATGGGTGTGTTAAAATGTCGGGTTGTGTAGGTGAAAGAAAGAGATAATGAGTGTTAAATTTTAAGTATGGTTAGCTTGTAAATGAGTGTTAAATTTTAAGTATGGTTGGGTTGTGTAGGTGAAAGAAAGAGATAATGTTTTTTAATAAAAGGTTAGGTTGTGATGGTTCACCAATGGAGATAGTCTTAGATAGTGGCAACCATGAATAGTTTCATCATTCTAACTTCGGTTGTTTGCCATGTAGCATCAAGTATCTTTCACCCATTATGTTATTTGTTTCACTTTAATTATCCAAAACTAATAGTATTATTACTAAGCTTACAATATTTTTCTTTTTGTAAGCGTATTACCTAAAGATTTATGGTTTCTTTGTGTTTTCGTCTTTCACTTTATACAGATTTCTTTAATTCATCATTCCTTAAAACTATACATTGCAAACCGTATCGATTTTATTATCTAAGTTGTGTTTGTGTTGGGGTCTTGACGCCAAAGGGGTACTTGACACTGACTGAGTTTATGTTTGGGATGTTTTCTTCTTTTTATCATTTTTTATTAACTCATATTAGATTTTTCAACCCCGGGACCTTTCCGGGGTAATCTGCTAGTTAGTTATAACAGTGTTAATTTTTGCACACCATTGTATATATACTTCTCACATGCTTACTCACCATTACACACGTTACCGTTAACCCGCTTACAACCCAATAACTTGCTTATAACTCGTCAAAATGTATGACTCGTTTAAAAATATGAGTTACATGGGTGTTTTTGGGTTGACCCGAATTTATATGTGTGCGGGCTAGGGTTGAAATGTTTGACACGAATAATTATATAGGTCGGGTTCGGGTTGTTGATTTCAACTTACCAACCCGCTAACCCTTAAACCTGCTAACCCATCAACCCAACACAATTGACACCCCTAAATAAAATAGCTAGATAGGGTAAAATAGCTAGGCAGAGTCTCACATATTTAAAAAAAAAAAATTAACCGACTAAATTAAAGGTCGGTTAAGATAAATGCAAAAGGTGGACTATTTTTTTGAACGACTAATGTTACACTTCGATTATATTTAGAACCAAATAAACCATTGCCTAGATTTGAACTTAGTATATCTACTCTAAGAGGCATAAACCTCTACTAAGTAAGCTATCCCACATTGACACAAAAGGTGAACTTACTTTTCAAAACGCATAAATTACTTGCAAATTTTAAAAAAAAAGTTAACTACTAAATTAAAAGTTGGTTAAGATACCAACCATCTTATGGTGGAGTGGTATGTCGAAGCTCAATGATAGAAGATCCATGGTTGAAAGGTCATGGGTTTGATTCTTGAGAGCGCCGGGTTTTACCGATTATTCCATTGTCGTGCTTTCGGGGGGGGGGGGTGGATAGTTGGGTTTTCCCCGAAACTAGTGGACTTGGTGAAACCAGGAGCTCCCTTACTGTAGAATTTTAGGGTTCGAACAACAAACAAACAACAACAAGTGAGCCAACACGAACTCAAGATCAACACAACTGATGTAGGCGACAAAACGGTGACAAATCTCTTATTAACCCAACCCAAATCAGTACCCACCAGTTACCCAATAATCTCAGCAAATCACTGAGATTATAACAATACAAAGTTAGTCACAGATCTGCTGATTATCAAGATCAGCAGATCAAGACTTAAAGAAATAATACAAACAAACTTACAATCTAACAGACGAACCCTAACAGAAGAAACCCTAAAACCAGAGAGAAACAATACAGAGAAAGAAAATAAAATGACAACTGAACAAAATATCTCGAGACAAAGCTTTAAATACTCGCTCTCGAAGCTTCGACGAAGATGCCAATCAGACGGCTACGATTAAAGCAATCCAACGGTTGAGATGTGACCTGCCCAATAACTCGTAACAACCACTAACAACGAACCAGTTCAAGAACCAGTTCAACTCTTAATGTTATGAACCTCTTCAATATAACCAGATAATACACAGTTTAGGCCCAAACAAATATAAGCCCAAATCTGATATCAAGCCCAATACAAACATGTTTATATTTGAATTATAAGACAGAAATAATAATGTAAAATTATACATTATTTCAACATCCCCCCTTAATTCAAATACTAAACATGTTGCTTAGGCCTAGCTTACCACACAGATACTCATGTTGAGCTCCATAGAGCCCCTTCGTAATAATATCAGCTATTTGCTGATCTGAAGAAATCTTAATAGCTTTGATAAAACCAGCACTTATTCTTTCTCTTAAAAAATGCCAGTCTATATCAAAATGTTTGGTTTTATCATGAAACACTGGGTTCTCTGCTATAGAAATAGCAGACTTACTATCACAATATAAGTTTAAAGGTAACCTGCTTTGAACTCCTAATTCTTTTAACAAATTAGAAATCCAAACAAGTTCACAAGCAGTAGAGCACATTGCTCTATACTCAGCCTCAGCTGATGATCGAGCAACTGTGCTTTGTTTCTTGCTTTTCCAAGAAACTAAACACTTTCCTATGAA
Organism: Ambrosia artemisiifolia; assembly: GCA_032199755.1. Taxonomy (NCBI): domain Eukaryota; kingdom Viridiplantae; phylum Streptophyta; class Magnoliopsida; order Asterales; family Asteraceae; genus Ambrosia; species Ambrosia artemisiifolia. The sequence goes on along the minus strand of CM063519.1, from coordinate 47,601,593 downwards.
AACACAATACCCAGTAACAGATTTACGAGTAACCAGACACTTAGCCCAGTCAGCATCAGAATATGCTGACAAGGTCAAGTCCCCTTTCTCAAACATTATCCCTTTTCCAGGTGAATGTTTGAGATATCTGAGTAACCTTAGAGCAATTTTTAGAACATTCTGAGTTGGTTTGTGCATGAACTGACTCAGGAACTGAACAGAATAACTTATATCGGGGCGAGTTAATGATAGATATATTAACTTCCCTATAAGCTTCTGAAAGCCAGTTATGTCATCAAGGATTTGGCTATTCTTACTATCCAGAATGGATGTGGCATGATTCTGTTCAATGGGAACAGACACAGGCTTACATCCAAGATAGCCAAATTCGCTTAGAAGATCTAGGCAATACTTCCTTTGGTTTAGACATATACCCTGTTCAGAGTACAACACTTCTATACCAAGAAAATATTTTAACTTCCCTAAATCTTTTATTTGAAAACTTTCCTTTAACAGATTCTTAATTTTACTTATCTCATTTTCATTGTTTCCTGTAAGTACTATATCATCAACATAGACAAGTAGAACAACAAACACATCATCATGTGACTTAACAAACATTGAATAGTCACATACACTTTGAACAAAACCTATGTTTTTTAAAACATCAACCAATTTTTCATTCCACTTTCTCGGTGCTTGTTCTAAACCATATAGTGACTTAACAAGTTTACACACCTTAGACTCATTACCAGAAGAATATCCTTCTGGTAATTTCATATACACATCTTCACTAATAGCACCATATAGAAAGGCATTGTTTATATCAAGTTGGAACAAAGTCCAATTGTTATAAACCGCTAGACTAAGTACACACCTGACAGTAACCATCTTAACAACTGGTGAAAAGGTTTCACCAAAATCAAGTCCCTCTCTTTGATTAAAACCTTTAGCTACAAGTCTAGCTTTGTACCTATCTATTTCACCATCAGACTTATACTTTATTTTATAGACCCACTTACATCCTATGGCCTTTCTGTTTGGAGGCAAATCAGTAACAACCCAGGTGTTGTTCCTGTATAATGCTTCCATCTCAGTATTCATAGCCTCTATCCACTTGGGATCTTGTGAGGCTTGTGCATAGGAAGTGGGTTCTAAGGACTTATTTAAACTAGTAACAAAACACAAATTCTCATGAGTCAAATTAGAGTAATTAACAGATTTCTCTACACCATATTTAACTTTCCCTTCTAACACATAGTCATTAAACTTTCTAGGTAACACAGATTCTCTAGTAGACTGTCTAATAGTGAACCTACTTCCCTCAGGAGTCCTTGTGTCATCAACTGATCCCTCAAACCCTGAGTTATCAAAGTCTCTACCATCTGAACCTTCAGGTTGCTGATCAGAACTTAAGTTCTGATCTACATCTCTGGAGGTTCTGTGGGAAACTTCTGATTCCTCATCAGGTGAGTGATCATTAGCACTAAAGGGTTCCCCTTCATCATTGGGAAGGTTTGAAAAATTTTCTTTTGTTTTGTCACTTAAAGTAATATCATTTTCAAAAGAATCAAAAAAATTTAAATGGTTTAAATTGTTAAAAACATTTTCTTTAAACTCAGTTTTAAAGGGGTAAATGTTTTCATAAAACTTTACATCCCTTGAAAACTCTATTTTCTTAGTTTCTAAACACAAAATTTTATACCCCTTTTTTACAAAGGAGTACCCAATTAGAACACATTTATCAGCCCTGCTATACATTTTGTCAGGACCATCTAAAATAGTTTTAAAACATAAACAACCAAAATTTTTTAAGTGACTAAGTTCAGGGGGGAACCCATATACTAACTCATAGGGACTCTTACCATCTAACACAGAAGAAGGGATCCTGTTAATAAGATAAGCAGCAGTAAGAACACAGTCAGACCAATACCTAAGAGGAACACTGCTTTGAAACAGTAATGCTCTAGCTGTATTCAAAAGATGCCTGTGCTTCCTCTCCACAACACCATTTTGTTGTGGAGTGTATGCACAGGATGTTTGATGCAATATTCCTTTCTTATTACAAAAAACATTCATTTGTTTGTTAACAAATTCTGTCCCATTATCAGATCTAAATACTTTAATTCTTTTAGAAAACTGAGTGATAATTAACTCATAGAAATTAACAAGATTCTCAAAAACATCACTTTTACTTTTTAACATATACACCCAAACTGACCTAGAATAGTCATCAACAACAGTAAGAAAGAACCTATATCCTTCCCTGCTAGTGATCTTATAGGGACCCCATACATCAAGATGTACCAGGTCACCTACACCCTTTGATTTATGATCACTAAGAGGAAAAGGAACCCTAACCTGCTTGGCCTTGTGACACACCTCACAAGGTTCAGAACCAGACTCACCAATGTTTAAAGTATCTTTTAAAACAGCCAGAACTTGACTAGAAGGGTGACCTAGCCTACTGTGCCAAAGACTGTGCTCAGTAACACTACTAAAACACAAATTACTAACATTAACACCTTTTCCAACAAAATACAGGCCATCCTGCTGTCTACCAGTCACCAGGATTTTCCTTGACTTGGAATCCTGAACAAAACATTGGTGCTCATTGAACAAAACATCTAACTTATTGTCTTTAGCTAGTTTATGTATTGAAACTAGATTAACACAATAATCAGGTATATAAAACACATCATGCAAAATCACACCATCAGCTAACACAATATCACCTATTTTAGTGACCTTAGCATTGGTGCCATTAGGGTGTTTAACTTCCATATTATATTTTGAAACATCAACACAGTTAACTAAACATTCATCATTTCCTATCATGTGTTGATTGGCACCAGAATCCATTATCCATCCAAAGAACAGAACATACTTAACAAAATTTGAACAACCAGAAAAATTTTTTACTAACTTAGCAACTTTAGACAAAACAGTCATACTAGAAAACCCATTAACAATTACAGACTCACCTCCCACACTGGAACTCTGAGGATCTCCATTTGATTTTTCACTAATCAAGTTCATCAGCTTGGAGATCTGCTCAGAAGTAAAAGGTGAAGTAGAAGACACATTGGCACACACATTGTTACTATTATTAGGCATACTATTTCTCCAATTACTCTGTGTTTTATTGGTGTTATTGTTGTTATTATTGTTATTATTCCAATTACCAGTTCTCCTTTGACTTCCATTTGGATAACCAATTATTTCAAAACACCTTTCTTTAGTATGCCCAACTCTGTTACAATGTGTGCACTTAAGGTTAGGATTAGGTCCTCTATTATTTGAGGGCCCTCTCCTGTTATCAGAGGATTGATTGCTTTTGGCAACAAATGAGACATTTGTTGCCTTTGACCCACCACTAGAACCTCTATGAGACTCTTCTCTAGAGACAACAGCAAAGGCAGCCTTTACTGTTGGTAGTGGGTCACTAGTTAGCAAGTTAGTCCTCACAGGTTGGTACACATCATCAAGCCCCATCATGAATTGCATTAGTTTTATAAGACTATTAAAATCATTGAATTCTTTAGAGGCTTGACATGTGCAAGTAGGTAATTGTACTATAGAATCAAAATGTTTCCACATAGTATTCAGCTTGTTATAATATTCAGAAACAGAACTACCACTCTGAGTTAAACTATTTATTTTCTGATGCAAATTAAACATAACACATCCATCAATTCTATCATATGTTTCCCTAAGATCAAGCCAAACATCCCTAGCATTCTCAGAAAAAACTTGACCCAAATACAACTCTTCACAAACCGAATTAATCAGCCAGGACAGGACAACAGAGTTACATCTATCCCATTGATTAGCTAATACATCATTATCAACAGGTTTAACACATGTTCCATCAATAAATCCTACCTTGTTTTTACCCTGAAGAGCTAATTTCATAGATTTAGACCATACAGAATAATTTTCTGTTCCTTTTAGTTTAATACTAATGATGGACAGACTAGAAGTGTCACTAGGATGTAAAAACAATGGATCACTGATATCCAACTTACTAACAAGAGTACCTAATGCACCATCACCACCAGGGTTTGAGCCACCGCCCCCACCACCTGATGGATCAACAACATCACCCATGATGCACAACAAACAATGAACACAGATAAACAAGAAGTACAACCACAATCAAAACAAATAGATCCTAGAAGGACGAAGCTGAGTCAGTGTACAGATAGTGGATTCGTCACTCAATGGTGTCCACCCAGTTCTTAACTCAGGAGCCCTTTTATTATCTATATATATAGTATTTATATAATAATCAAGAAAATAACCAGGCAAAGCACCAAGAACAAATATCAAACAAATCAACAAACAAGACACCAAGTAGTTTGGCCAATACCGGTCCACCCTAACCCGGTCAGTGCCTCTAGACACAACAACAAAAAACAATGAGAATGGAACAATCTCACCAGAAACTCGTAGTCTGTAACCTTCACTTAGGGTTACACGACCAGAGAGCAAACAGCACAGCAATCCAATCACCAGCAGTATCAGACACAAGATCCAAAGCCACCAGCCAACAATCGTTGACCAAACAGTTCCTCTCAGCTGAACAACCAAGAACAAGGACAAATAATAGACCAGATCTATAGATAAGACCAGATCTATTAACAAAAGACCAAGGACCAGATCTATTATTTAGATCAGATCCTTTAACAAAAAATAAAAGAAAACTAACAGCGGAAGACACAGAAATACCAAGATCCAGAGCCTATCGCTCTGATACCATGTAGAATTTTAGGGTTCGAACAACAAACAAACAACAACAAGTGAGCCAACACGAACTCAAGATCAACACAACTGATGTAGGCGACAAAACGGTGACAAATCTCTTATTAACCCAACCCAAATCAGTACCCACCAGTTACCCAATAATCTCAGCAAATCACTGAGATTATAACAATACAAAGTTAGTCACAGATCTGCTGATTATCAAGATCAGCAGATCAAGACTTAAAGAAATAATACAAACAAACTTACAATCTAACAGACGAACCCTAACAGAAGAAACCCTAAAACAGAGAGAAACAATACAGAGAAAGAAAATAAAATGACAACTGAACAAAATATCTCGAGACAAAGCTTTAAATACTCGCTCTCGAAGCTTCGACGAAGATGCCAATCAGACGGCTACGATTAAAGCAATCCAACGGTTGAGATGTGACCTGCCCAATAACTCGTAACAACCACTAACAACGAACCAGTTCAAGAACCAGTTCAACTCTTAATGTTATGAACCTCTTCAATATAACCAGATAATACACAGTTTAGGCCCAAACAAATATAAGCCCAAATCTGATATCAAGCCCAATACAAACATGTTTATATTTGAATTATAAGACAGAAATAATAATGTAAAATTATACATTATTTCAACACTTACATGTCTGGCTATGCCGGGTGGAAGGGGTCCTGATTTTACTGAGTAGGGACTTCGAAGGGAGTTCTCGATGAATTTTGTTGGCCGTTCTAAAAAAAAAGTCGGTTAAGATAAATACAGAATTACTTTTCAAAACGCCTAAATTACTTGATACTTGATATTTTTATCATATAATTCACAAAATCCGATAATATTGTATAAATTACAGTTTTTAAAATTAACTTATCCATTAACATTTTTTAAATTAACTACCCATGAGCTTCGTACCTTTTTTTTCTCTTTAAACGGCTTCTAAAAGTTAAACATTTTTTCCCTACAATTTTGATTTTACTAACCTCCGTAATTCCGTATACTTCACTCAACCAACTTAGATACGTACCATTAAACTTTGAGTTAATAGCCAAAATCGTCCCTGAGTTTTGGTCACTTTTGTTACTTCAGTCCAAAACCCAAACGTCTTAAATCTGGGTCCGTAGGCTTTTGATTTTTTGCCACATTCATCCCTGACACTAACCCAGTTAACTTATCTCGTTAAGTTAGGGGGTATTTCTGACTTTTTGCCTACCTTCTTCTCCATTTAGACCTGCCATCATCACACACCACCACCACCCTCACACACCCACCACCCTATTCTAGATAGAGAGACAGACGAGAGAAAGAGACAGACGAGAGAAAGAGAGAGAGGGAGACAGACGAGAGAAAGAGAGAGAGAGAGGGATCTGAGAGAGGAATCGAGGGATCTGAGAAAGAGAGAGAGGAAGACAGCGATTCAACCCTAAACAACCATCACCTCCGCCGCCACAACCACCCTAAACAACCATCACCTCCGCCGCCACAACCACCCTAAACAACCATCATCTCCGTCGCCTTGAACCACCCTAATCGTAACCCTAAACACCCACTCCTCCTTCGATCTATTCTCTCTATCTCTGCTCTCTCTCTATCTCTCTCTGCTCTCTCTCTCATCTCTGCTCTCTCTCTCTCTCCTCTCTGCTCTTTCTCTCTATCTCTCTCTGCTCTCTCCCTCTCTCTCTCTATCTCTCTCCTCTCTCTCTATCTCTACTCTCTCTCTACCTTAAAGTATGTTTTTATTTTTTTTATTTTTTATTTATTTAGCTTTTAAATACAAAATGTCTAAAATGCCCTCGATTTTGTAGGCAAAAAGTCAAAAATGCCCCCAGAGTTAACGAGATAAGTTAACTGGGTTAGTGTCAGGGACGAATGTGGCAAAAAATCAAAAGCCTACGGACCCAGATTTAAGACGTTTGGGTTTTGAACTGAAGTGGCAAAAGTGACCAAACCTCAGGGACGATTTTGACTATTAACTCATTAAACTTTTGTAATATCACCATACATAAATTTTGTTTTTTCACCAATTTATACTACAACCACTTATTTTAAATAAAGTTACGTTACATTCTAACTCTTTAATCAACTTCTTTTTTTTCCCTCTATAATTCTAATTAACTTTTACGTTTAGGCGTGGTTAACACTGTGACTTGCACCAAACCTCGTTCTACGACAACGCATGGGAATAAATCACGTCTCGCGAAAACGTACAGGTAACTACAAGTCACGTTTGCTATAACATGGGCTGAAATTGTAACAAACTAACACAAACAAAACTACCGTCGCGTCGCACAAAGGAATGCGGAAAGATTATTGACCATAGTACTAATAAACACTCTTACACAACAAACGCGTCCCACTACGAAGCACGCAGTAGCGGATTTAGACCAAAATTTAGGGGTAACGTTCCAAAATTTTATTTTACTACACTTTCGTACGATGAAAATGAATCAAGCGATAATCTCTTTCTGTATTGATGGAGCTATCAACTTATTATTATATTTTTTGCCCCATAATGTATACATTTAGGCTCAATACCCTTATCCGAAACTATACCCGATTTATACCCGAAAATACTCGCGACCGGTTATATCTTATGACTGAACCCGGTCATACCCTGTACGTGATACCGCCTTTTTTTAATACCCTAATTTTTAAAGTATATTTTATGTTACTTTACAACTTTTATATTTATGTTTTTTTAAAAATGCATAGACTTTGGGAGTGTTTTAGGTTTTTTAAATATTAAGGAGTAGCGTTAATATAATTCAGGGGTAACGTAATACAAAAAACATAAAAACTAAATAAAATTTCGCACTACGCGGGAAAGTTAAGGGGTAGTGGGTGTTACCCCTCTTTTAAAGCTACATCTGTCACTGAAAGCGCAGATAACTAAGACCCTAGTTAAAATATTATGAAGACTAAATGACCAAATTTGTCCTTGAGATTTGTTTAATATTGCTAGATCCATCTAAAGTCAGAAATTTTTGACCCCTGTACCACTAATGTTAGAAATCTAGTACTAAATCTATCTAAACTGCAAACACTGTTAAATGCCAGCATTAGATTAGGGGCATATTGATCATTTTCCCTCTTTTCTTCAATTTCGCTCTCAAAATTTTAAGAGTAAATGTGGAATATTTTGTTCTTGGAAATGATTACGAAGAGTTTGTTAAAGTAACAAGAAAACAAAACAAAACCCTCTAATTTTCTATGAAAAAAGAATTCAAAGTAAAATCTTGCTCTACACTCTTAATAACTCTTAATAAATAGGTTTTTAAGAAAATTACAATTTTTGTCCTTTATAAACATTAAAACTATGGACTGGGTCCTTTAAAACTTTTACTTTCAGTCTTTATCCTTTATATGAAAAGTTGCCACGATTTTTGTCCTTTACACTTAACCTAATTAGTGTAATCAGTTAAGTCACCCCACGTGCAATGCACGTGAGGGTATAAATGTAATTTTATCCCCCCCCATTTTAATCCCTTATAAATGTCATTCATCTGCCTTCTCCCCCAAATTCTTTCAAACCCTAAAATATTGATCCTCACCCAGACAAAATAATTGATCCTCAAACCCTAAAAAAGATCTAACGCCGATCATGGTTTTTTGCTGGTGTGGTGCTGTAGCAGTTGTAAAGACGTCTTGGACAGTAAGAAACCCAGGTCGACGTTTTTTTGCATGCCCTGTTGAGGTAAGAAATGACAATGTAAAAGCTGTAATTAGTTGTTCATATAATCAAAATCAATTTTTTTTTTATTCAGGGGTCCCAATGTCATTTTATTGGGTGGTGTGATCCTCCAATGTGTCAAAGATCAATGGATGTTATCCCCGGTTTGCTGAGGGCAAGGAATCAGCTTGAAGATAACATGAGGCAAAGTCGAGCAGATGCATTAAAGTTTAAAAATTGGTTGATCTGCAGCTGGGTTTTGTTTTTTGTGGTTTTAATTTCAGTCAACCTTATGGTTATGTAATGTATTAGTTAGGTTATGACTTGAATCTAATGTAGTAGTTAGGTTATGGTTATGTAATTTTTTGATTGGAATGGTGGTTATGATGGTTATGTAATGGTTTGACTGGAATGGTTATGAATGTACGGTTTTGACATATATGTTATGATGGTTATAAATGTGATGTTTTGTCTTTTGACCCATATCAATAGTTGTCTCAAAATGAATGTGATCTTTTGACCCACATAACCTGTAACAAAGAAGTCACCCCATATAACTAGTAACAATGAATGTGACGTTTTGACCCATTATACCATTTTAGACAACCACTAACCTACATAACCTGTAACAATGAATGTGATGTTTTGACCCATTATACCATTTTAGACAACCCATTATCCCATAATAATTAATCAAAAACAACATCAACTTGCCCAACATAACAACAATTCAGAAAACATCATAAACTGAGATATCATAAACTGCAAACAAAACAGACAATCAAGTTACCTTAAAAACAGTCAACATAAAGTACTAACAACCCACAGTCAACTACAAACATCAAAATATTAAATGTTCCATGGAATGAGTCAAATTACTAAGGTTTCTACCATGGACATACAAAAGAAACATTAACAGAACCCCTCCTACTTCTTGCAAGTCCTCTTGTTGTGGCCTTTTTGCTTGCAGTTGCCACAAATTGTTCCCTGCTTATCCTTTGATGCTGAACTCTTGACCCTGCCCTTAACTTTATCAGCCTCCTTGCCCTTGTTACTTTTTGATGTTGAACCCTTACCTTTGCCCTTGATAGTTGTTGAGGTTGACTCTGAAAACCTTGCTTTCTTACCCTTCCTGCCCTCTTCAAGTTCCACATTTGACTTATTCCTTGCTTTTTTGGGTCTCCCAATTGGTTTATGATAAATAGGTGGGACTATGAGTGTAGTCACCTGAGACTTTGGCCACATTAACATTCCATTTATTGGGTAAACCTTGTACTTGTACACTTCTTTCTACCTATCCACACTATAAAGAGGACTAACAAAAGTTTCTGGTATACCAAATAGCTGCCACTGCATGTCTGCAAGGTAACCTAGTGATTTCCCAAGCCCTACATGTGCATGTTCTTGTATTAATGTTAACCACATACTGATCACTATTTATCCCTAACCCCGTAACTTGATAGTGTTCTTCCCCATTCCAGTGTACAATATACCTACAAGCAAGGGCATTTATACAACAAACTGCAAGCATGGAATTCGAACTTTAGAAAACCATTGTATAAAAAAAACTGAATCGAGGTCGAGGAAGATCATACCGTATAATTCTTCAACATCAACTTGTTGTAATAGATTACGAATAATAAAACGAGGTCTAGTTTCATCCATCAGTGGGTTTGATTTGTGAATGTTAATTAGGGTTAGAAATTGGGGGTTTGATTTTGAATGGAACGTGGGTTTTTTGTTAAAGTGAATCAGCTTTATAAGGGGATTAAAATGGGGTGAAAATTACGTTTATACCCTCACGTGCATTGCACGTGGGGCAACTTAACAGATTATTTTAACTGGGTTAAGTATAAAGGAAAAAAATTGTGGCAACTTTTCATATAAAGGATAAAGACTGAAAGTGAAAATTTTAAAGGACCTAGTCCATAGTTTTGGTGTTTATAAAGGACAAAAATTGTAATTTTCTCAAGGTCTTTAGTACAAACAAGGGCTTTATAATAAGATCATTTCTTTAGTACAAACAAGGGGTTTATAATAAGATCATTTCTTTTGATACTTTTTTTTATTGAATAAAACTAATGTTAGCATAAAAATGAAAACTAACATCCATCCAAAAGATTCAATAGAATGATGGTACTAGCATCTCCAAGTTGAAGCTTAAGTTGATGTTCTTCAATAGCTTGTAGTAGAGAGAGTTCAAGAGTAACTACAAACATCCCTCCATAAAATTCTGCAAAGATGTAAACTGGACTCCATTTAAGTGTGGTGTTAACGTTGTAGATTGCCTTCAACAAAGTTGTTAAATCGGTTGCGGCTTCCTCGTTGGTTTTGACAAACAAGTTATCATCCTCAACATAACTAAATGGTGCCCCAACACGACTATCTTGGAATCACGAAACAAACTTTTTTAGTAACGAATTGAAAATCTTTTTCTAATATAACTTGATAATTATTAAAAAAATATTCTTTCTTTACATTCGGCTTCCAAAATTTTAGATCTTGATGTGGCTTCTTGTTGTTTTTTGTGATCATTAATTGTTAGAATATGTATACAGAATGTCAAGAGTAAATGGGAGGGAATGTAAAGAAAGGAGGAAAATGACCAATATGCTCTTGATTTAACGTTGACATTTATCAGAGTTTGTAATTTGGATGAATTTTGCATTAGATTTTTAACCTTAGTGGTTCGTGTGTAAAAAATTCTTATTTTAAATGGATCTAGTAATATTGAACAAACTTAGGGGACGAATTTGGCCATTTACTCTATTATGAATAAATCTAAGTAAATGTAATAGAGATATAGTCAACATTGCCGTTTAGGTTATTTTCTCCGGTTTTAATATCATTAAAAAATTTAAAAGATTGTAATGTTGGACTGTGAGTTAATATTAAACGAATTAGGCAACGTAGGTGACGTTTATTTTTTCTTTCTTAATATGTATTTTTGGTCATCGTGGCTACATTTGTGCATTAGATCTGTAGATGATTATGTATATTATCATGTATATAATATAATAATAGATTTTTTTTTAATTTTTAGATGCCACTTCTAGGACCATACGGAGTGGAGGGGGAAAGAGAGGGATGAATCGCCATGTAACACTTGTGAGACCCATATATTGGGGGGGGGGGGGGGCACGTGGCATTTCTTTTTTGTTTTTTAGTTTTTTTCAATAAACTAATTAGAAGCTACTTTTTTTTTAATAAGAAACGTAATTAAAATCATAATAATTAATAATAAAATTCCATAAAAAAACTAAAAATAAAAAAAAATCAAATAAAAAAAATACATAAAATAAAAAAATTATATAAACAAAAAAAAAATACATGAACCGAATATGTTTTTAATTATCGGACTCGTTATCGTCGGATGCATAATCTCTTGGTATACTCCAAATATGATCAACCAATCCTCTCGAAGGTTGTGATGTGTTTGGCTATTCTTGATTTCAAAGTTGTTTAACCTTCTTTCTTCATCAGTAATGTTTCCTTGGCTTGCTTCCGTTTCCTCACCAAAGTACTCGCATATTGCACGTCATTCGTCTTCCAAAATCATGTTATGTAAAATAATGCATGCGTACATCACATTTCTTATTTGGGTTTTTTCCCACATTCGACATGGCTGGGCCAAAATGCGCCATCTTTTTTGCAAGACACCAAAAGCTCGCTCAATGTCTTTCCGCGCAACTATTTGAGCTTTGTTAATCTTTTTTCTCTTATGCTCTAACGTAGTCCTCCGTGTAAACGATTTTACGAACACGGCCCAGTCAGGGTAAATTCCATCTGTTAGAAGATACCCGTACTTGTGTTCTACCCCGTTTACGAAAAAAGTTCCTTTTGATGCAACATCATTTATAAGATCGTTGAAAATTGGGGATTGATTAAGAATCTTTATATCGTTCAACGAACCGGGCATACCAAAAAATGCATGCCAAATCCAAAGATCTTGTGACGCAACCGCTTCAAGTATCATACACGGCTTTTTATGATATCCGCTCGAGTGTTGGCCTTACCACTTTGTTGGACAAAGTTCCCACTCCCATTTCATACAATCTAAACTCCCGAGCATCCCGAGAAAACCATGTTTTTCTTCGTGAAACTCCAAAAGTTGTTGTATGTCACTAAATGTAGGTTTTCTCAAATATCTTTTTAAATATAGTTCAATAACGTACTGACAAAAAAGGTTAACACTTTCCATAGCCGTTCGCTCGGACATCTTCAGATAGTCGGATGAGGACTCCAAAGCAAGTAGATCAAACTCATCAGATGAACTTGAAAATTGGTCCGACATCTTTCGAGTATTTTTAGAAAATGATAGTTTGGAGAGGATTTTATAAAAATATGATTGTGTGGGCTTGGGTAGAAGAGGATATGGTTATATATATATATATATATATATATATAAAATAAATTAAATATTATTTTTTTTTCAACCGTTATCAACTGTTATATTTTAACTTTTTTGTTATAATCAAACAGTCACAAACAAAAGGGCCAATCAAGGCTTGCCATGTGTCCCCCCTTCATGCCCCACGCCGGTGGAATCCTTGCCCCCCCCCCCCCCCCCCTAGGGGCTTCCCCCCCTTCCACGCCCTTGTGGGGCGGTGTTCATGGCGTGAAGGGGGTTCCCCCCTCTTCCCCCCACTCCGGACCGTCTAATATCTCAATCTCTCATTATTCAAACGGATTAGGACCGTCTTGATGCAATTATCTTTCGTGAATGGTTATGATCAAACATTTAAAATCTCATTAGAATTTAATTTATTTTATTAATTATTTGAGTTTCGGGGTAACTTAACCATAAGCTTCATACACATTGTTCGAAAAGAATATGAGACTTGTTTTGATCTTATTACTCTTGGAAATCGAGGTTTCCTTCATGGATAGTTAGCTAATCAAAAAGTAGTTATTTGGAGTTCGTCTTTTTAGTAGTTCTTTCCTTTTTTAATGCATTTTGGTTTCTTTTTTTGAACGGTTAACTTCATTAAAAGCCAAAACTGACCAACCCACAAACCAAGACGGCCAACACTAAAGGACTCACGTAATAATACACTTACACCAATAAGACCAAGATAAAAACGATAGCTTAGCTCTACTTCTAGTCCAAAGGAAGCCAAGAGATTTGACTTCCCCGATAATGTCTTACATCTTCCATGAAATTATGGAACTCCAAGAGGCCTATAAAGGTAAACACAAAGAAGTTTTGAACCCAACACCACGAGGTAATGTTCTGCCAAAAAATCGAGGCAGCGATGCACGAGCAAATCATGTGGACCACAATCTCATTGGCCTCCTTGCAAAATGGACAAAACACCCCAGCAATCGGGATGTTCTTGTTTTTAAGAGCCACAGCCGTCGAAATCCTTCCCATATCCGTCCTCCACGCAAAAACATTGCATTTCAGAGGAACCCACCTGCACCAATCAAACACAAATGAATTGCTGCTGTCCATCCGTTTCTAAAGGACTTTTTTGACAGCTCCCACCGAAAAGTCCACACTACCCTCCCCGACCCACTGCCACACATCCCCAATTTGTGACAACTCCATATTCTCGGTTAGAGAGAACAACCTAGACATCTCCACGATCTCTTCACTTGCTATCGGACTTCTAACCTAGTCCCAAACCCAGACATAAACACCCCCAACCCAATGAAAGCGATACGGGACCCTGCAGTTTGTGTTCTTCTCCAACAAAAAACAGCTTCGGACAAACTTCCTTAGGCGGACTCTCGGTCAACCATGGGTCTTTCCAGAACACTGTATTGGCCCCATTCCAAACCTTAGCTTTAAACCGTCTCCGTAACGGTTGCCCCATTAAAACTGTTCTAAAGAAACATCTAACAATGTTACTCCAGACACTGGAAAAATTTCTCCTAGCCGGGAGAAAATCTCATGTACGCCTAGAAGAATGGATAGCCTCGATAACCCACTTCCAAAGAGCCTCCTTCTCAGATTTAAAGCGCTGCCCGCACTTAGTGTAGGATCAAGATATTAGTATCACACGTGTATTGGATTGAAGGTGGAATCAACAATCCGGTTAGTTATTATAGGTGAGTGTTTTGAAGATAATAATAATATAAGAGCACACACACAAAAACACACACAAATGGGCTGCACTTGTTAGAAATATGGCAAAAGTTGCAAAAATGTCCAAGGCATGGGGTATTTATAGGGTAGCCTCATACGCCTACATGGTAGGACAAGTATGATGCTCATATGTGTAGAGGACCCAGACGTATGAAGCTTTCATACACCTGATTAAAATCAGAAATCCCCAAAATACCCCTAATCACTACAATGCAACCCAAATGACCACAAAACAAGCTAAACGTGATCCTAACCCGATATCTATGCTAAGGGCATAACCGAAGGGTGTACTTAAAAACTCCCCATTGGACATAGCTAGATATTTACAAAACAACCCAAAATACACCAACAAAACATTATCTTCAATCGACAACTTATCCAGGCTTCTATTATCTGCAACTTTGACTAGTCGCATCCCGAATGTATCTTTAGCACAGTACCTGACCATCTTCTGAAACCAAACGACTTAATCTACGTCTTGATCTTGAAAATGGTTCTTGTTCAGCGTCTGTATATCTACTTCAGATAGATTCATCAGCCACATAGGATCCTAGACACGAAGCTTTCTGTAGATCTTGGGATCATTATTCTGCACAATAACTGCTTCGATCGTCAGATAATCATAGTACCAGAAGATAAACTTGTCCGAGAAGTTTTGATCGATCGGCACAAGTGGGACCTTGGTCATAATCTCAGGTGGGGTGACCTCCTGCTTCTAGATTGGCTTACCAGTGATGGGATGCATCCTAGTTGAGTGGTAGCTTTTCGGATATTGCGGCTGAATATAGACCAACATAGAGTTGCTTTTTCTCTCCAACAAGCCTTTGTACATCTCTGGCGTGTTGTTCGTCTTGATTGGCTTGAGTCTGGCAAGATCACGAACATAACAGCATGGTAGGGACTTGATCTTGTAAACACTGGAAAAGTATAGAATACCGGTCTCAAACTTGATCCCTATCGCATTCGCTTGTGCCATGTACATCCAACTCACGATATTACCAGAGATGAGATTCCCTTTCTGGTTAGCTTTCGTTGCTTGAGTTGGCTCGGGCTTTCTCCTTGAGTACCACGCTTCACAAGCAGCTTGAACCCTTTTCTTTTTGTCTTGGTTCGATTATGGTTCAGCTTCAAGTGGTTGATTCTTTAACCATCTATCAATAATATCAAAATCTTCGTGTGTAGGCATAAAGATCTCAACAGGAACTATTTCAGTTTCTTGAACATACTCTGGATATTCTTCTTCAGTGATGTCTTAGATCTCAATATCTTCTGACAGTTCATCTTCATTAAACTTTTCAACACTGTCTGTTGGAGTTACCTCTTCATACGGGAGACCGCAGAATTGGGCAACCTCTTCTCTTGATGGCTCTGGAGGTATTTCAGCTTCCTCCAAGTCCATATATGGCTTTGTTACATGGTTCCCGTCATCACCAGTGAAAAACATATTATAGAAAGCCTACGTCCATTCCAGTGGAACATTGATTGAAGCTAGAACTTCCCTAAATAGCCGGAGATCCTCTTCCATTGGGTCCAGGTTGCGAGGAAGATTCTCCGACACCGGTCTTACCACCTGCATCCTCATCCTTCTTTGCACGTCTCTCCATGAATTGTGTATCCGCTGTTTTAGTTTCCTGGCCTTTGCACCACCACCACCACCACTAAGATCCTCCTCCTCATCCTCTGATTTATCCTTTTCAGATTCATGGTCATCCTATTTTTCTTCTTCTTCCTCTTCATCATCTTCCTCATCATCACTATCAGCAGCATCATCTCCATCATCCCCATTACCAGACGTGACTCTCATGTGCTTGTTGAGGTATTTGTCAACTCACTTCTTCAACTTTTGGTTTTCTGACTCTACAATTGCTCGACGATTCCTTGTTTCAACACGATATTCTGTTAACAAGCGAATCTCTTGCTTATTGCTGGATAGCTTGAGGCATCGCCATATCAAGTGTTGCAGACAGTCCTCTGTTCTCTGACCTTGTTTCATTGATGATTGTTAGGAACTGGCGATCTCGCTGTTCAGATTCGGCTATCCGACGCTAGTTATCTAGATTTTGTGCAACCTGCATGTGCAACATGCTCACCGGGTTGTTAATCTAAGACTGGAGTGATGGACTAGCTGATGTGGTTGGAACAGGTGATATGGAAAGCATGAAGGGAGGTTGTTTAGTAGGTTGGGAGGCTTAAAACTAAGGGAGTCTGATTTCAGATTATAATCTTTGAAGATTAGAGTCAATTCATGGTTCAGATGTGGTAGAAGTAGCTGGAACAGGAGCTGCAACTGAGATGGACTCAGTGAAGATTGCAGTTCATCCAGTAGATGGTGTCGGAGTGGATGTTGTGGTTTCAGAGGTTGTGGTTGCTTATTTGGTAGCTCTGGTTTTTCTGGATTTGGACTTTATGGTTGCTTTGGTTAGTTTAGGTTGGGTGGTTGATGCAGTTGGTTCTTGAATGATGACAGTTTTTCTTTAGCAGTTTTCTTCCTCTTCTTTGGTAGTCTTTCCATCAAAGACCCGCTCGAATTAACAACATCACGTTTACGTTAAGGTCATTCTTCCTCCAGTTCAGTGTCCAACTCATCTAAACTCACCGTAAATTCAGGATCATCTCGTTCAACTATTTCTTTTCATAGCGCCTCACGTTCTTATAGGGCAGCAAGTTCGCGGGCTTGCCTCAACCTTTCCAACTCTCTTCCTTCTTTGGCAATCATGGCAAGAGTTCTGGCTTCAGGATCATCTTCTTCTGTATCCTCACTGTCAGACTCATTGCCTCTTGCATGTGCTGCTTTAGTAACTGGGACATCTTTAGCTATTTCTTTTCCGAGACCATGTCTTCTTGATGATTCTGCTTCAGATGTTGGATCCCCAGAGACTGGCATACAGATTCCTGGCTCAATTGTTACAGATGTGGTTTTAGTAACAAACGGGACCTCACTGGTCGGTGAAGATCTAGGGAGATTCCACTGAGAAGCCTCACTACCCTCATCTCCTACTGCATGTCCCTCATCATCATCATCATCATCATCATCATCATCATTGTTGGTGGTGAAAATCCTCAGGATGATTTTACCTCACATCCCTGATATAGCATCCTCAGGATGCAGAAGGACTCAACTGACTTCAGGATGTAACAGAACTTCAGCATGTGCACATCCTGAGAATGGACTAACGAATTATCTTTCTTATATGTGATTGCAGGTACAACTAAGTTATAATATGGATTCATATATACTCTCCAACGTCTATATTATAATTCTCAGTTGAAGAAGTCAAAGATCAAAGTGTAACTCATGCAAGGCCAAAATCCAAGATTGAAGATAGAGTCAAAGTTGTAACCGATAAACATTAAATGTCGGCGACAAATAAGGAAACAACTGGAACAATGACTAGCTGAGAAGAAACCGTTATCCAACGACTATATTCTGTTGAAGTTCATCCAAGGTTCACCTGAAACAGCTCTTATCAACATTGAAGAAGCTTAACTACATGGCGGATCTTACGGGATTCATTGTTTACTTCATGTACTATATAAATGGGAGTGTTGAACGAGTATAGGACACATTGCTTACACTATAGCTAAACACATACACTTAGTTTCTTAGAAACACACACACAATCATTGTAATCATAGAACACTCGTCCATTCACTCATCCAAAGTTGTAATATTTTTACCCAATTTATATTAACAAACAAGGCAGGGGCCTAGTCTCCTCCCGAGGTTTTATGCCGGCGATCTACAACTGATCAAGGGCTTTCCTCGTAGATCGAGTGTTGTTCTTTGTGTTTTACTACTTTATATGTTCTTTCCTTGAATTTGACAACAGTTCCATCCCGAGGATATAACTGTCCATCCCGAAACATACCTAAGGCATCCTGAGCATAGTTGTCACTTATTTATTTCTTTTTGCATGCTGACTAAGCATTTTCAGAATATAACTATTTTTAGCATTTGATTTATACTCTTAGCACTCTACCTCACAATTTCTAATTCGGAATACAAAATTATTTCTATTAGGTAATTTTTGACCAAAACAATTTGGCGCCCACCGTGGGGCAAGTGGTGCTATTTTAACAAAAAAACTTTGTTAAAGCTTTTTCTTAATTAACTCATTTTTACAAAATCTTGGCAACTATGTCTTCTTCCCAGAAAACTGTCTCTTCATCCATGCCATCTTCAACCTCTACCAGAAATACTGCATTGCCACCCCCACCGGCATTCTCAAAGAGTGCTACTTCCCAGATTCCACCTAGACCAACAATGGGGACATCTAGATCTTCTCCTGTTTTCGTTTCAAATGATGAGATCCTTTCCATGTTTTCAATGGTGAAGGATCAAATGCAACAACAACAGGAGACAAACAGAATGATAATGAGAGAGATACAATCCCTCAAGACATCCTCGAAGAGACCGACTGAAGACATGGGGACACTATTGCAGCCAAGGGTGTTGGATTTCAATTCTGGCATCTTTGGAGGTGTTCATCAAGGAGATTTCATTCCCATGAGCATTGGGTTCTCTGCTCCAGAATCGACTACTGCACCCAGGATGGCAACTATCAGGGATCCAGGATGTACACCTGGGCCATCCCAAGGATATAACAATAACGGTAACAATTTAAGTTCCAATACTTTTACTGCTAATGGCGTTGCTTCTTTGCAGGATACAGGAATAAGCCCTCAGCTAGCAAGGGAGCTACAGAAGATCAAGGACATGAGTGTGCCAGGGATAGTGCAACCTATCCCTGAGGTATCCTCAGCATGCCATAGGGTGTCAAGATTTGCACCCCCCATATGTGATGCAGAGATCCCAAAGCGGTTTCAAACTCCAAGCACAAAGCTCTATGATTGATCTACAGATCCTGATGAGCATGTGGCTCAATATAGGGAAAGGATGGAAATAAATCCAATCCCTGCCAATCTGAAAGAAGCATGCTTGTGCAAGGGATTTGGTATAACTCTCACCGGTCCAGCCCTGAAATGGCTCCTAAATGTTCCTCCTTATTCTATTAGCACATTTAATTAACATGTTTAATAATCAATTTTCTTGTAGTCGAACGTTCGAACGTTTGACAAGTGATCTATACAAGGTGACTCAACCATAGGGGGAATCACTAAGAGAATTCATTACTTGGTTTGGAAAGGAAGCACTTGACATCCCGAACCTGGATGTCACAACAGCAGTACATGCATTCAAGATGGGGCTGCAAAGAGATTCACCATTCTACCATGTGTTGATGATGAATCCATGCAGGAACTTGGATGAAGTCAGGAACAGAGCTTTGAGATTCATCCGACTTGAGGATGATAAGAAGATACAAGAGAGGATAGAGTCATCCTCAAAATATAACCATCCCAATCGAAAGTCCACTCCCACATACGTACCATACAAGCATAAACCATATGCTAGACCTGATAATAAGAAGGTCAATGTGGTTGAGGACGACGATGAGGATGATTGCCCTAAATTGTCAAATTACTGTTTTTCTGTGGATGTAACAGGATTGATGTATGCCATGAAGGATCTAGGGGACAAAGCAAGATGGCCGAAGAAAGATAACAAGACAAAATGGAAAGACAAATACAAATGGTGTGCCTTCCACGAAGATTTCGGCCACACCACTGAAGATTGTATCGCCTTAAGGAAGGAGATAGCATATCTCTTGAGCAAAGTTCACCTTAAGGATCTCCTGGGCAAAAAGAAGTCAAGGGCTCATGTTGGGTCTGCTGACCTGGAGAAGAACAGATGATTAAAAAGCCAAAATATACTAAGTGTTGATCCTTTAATAAAAACAGTTGTTACAATAAAGCTTCCTCCAAAGGTCTGTTGATCCCTAACTACTGCTGCTGCTTGAATCAACTGTTAGAGATAACTGCTGTTGATGAAAGATCTAATGAACAAGGTCTGAAGGTTAAAAGTCTGATGAAGAACAACTGCTGATCAAAGAACTGAAGAACAAAGGTCTGTTGAACCAACAGCACTTTGGTTCAACAGATGATAGAAGACATCAGAGTTTTAGTTTACAGAGTTTTGTATTATCAGTAGTTTCAATGTAACAGTAGTTATAGCTTAGCAGATGTTAGAGTTTGTTAGTCAGTTAGAGGTCACTATCTAGGTGACGTCGGCAACTGATCATCAGAGTTTTGAGTCTGTCTATAAATAGAACAGTACTTTTACTGTTCTATTCATCACTCGTCATTCTCTTTCAGACAAACATTCTCTGAGTGATCAGGCTGAGGGGGAGTTTTAGTTGTACAATTGTAATCTTTCAATTAATGAAAGCTTTCGGTTAAAAACAATTATTCTCCATGTTTTGATTTATAGTTTATTCCGATGCACTTTCCATTTATACTTCATTCATTTATCCATACTTAATCAAACAAATCAAAACAAACCAGAACTCAGATCCTAACAATTGGTATCAGAGCTTGGTCAAGTAAGTCTGATCTAATCAATCAATTTAATACACAGATCAGCTCATAATCATTGATATCGTTTGTTTGTCGGGTTAAAACAGAGTAATAGTTTATTTTCGTTTCAACAGTTAGTAAACAGACTTTGTTTTTGAAAAACCAAGAGAATGACTTCACTCAATCAAGATCCACACAACACTGGCACACACAACAAGCCTCCGATGCTTGTCAGGTCAGAATACAACATCTGGCAGCGTCGGATGGCTCATGTGTTAGCACAACAGAACACAGGGTGCTGGAAATCGGTAGTATTTGGACCACATGTTCCAATGGTACCGAGGATCCAAAGATCCAAGTACCAAAGAGTGTTGAGAACTACTCAGAGCAAGATTTTCAAAAAATCGAGCTAGATGCCAAGGCTTTCAGCATAGTAGCCATGGCACTGCCGAATGATATCTATGCCGGTGTCTTGCACTGCAATAGTGCTAAAGAACTGTGGGATGCTCTTAAAGAGAAATTCGAGGGAACTGATGATGTGATTGAAAACAACCGTGAAATACTTAACCAACAATATGAAACGTTTAGTCACATAAAAGGGGAGTCGTTAACACAACAGTTTGAAAGGTTTAACTGTCTAATTAGTGAACTTAAACTGGTTGGTCTAACTTTTCCTAATTCAACACTGAATCATAGGTTTCTTAGATCACTTCAGGACAAATGGGACACTATAGCCATAGTTATGAGAAACTCTATCGGATTCAAAGACCTGACCCTGATCCAGCTTCATGGTAAGCTCCTGACTTATGAAAGGGAGCTAACCAGAAAAAGAAGCTCCAGGACTCTGGCAATGTGTCAGATGACTATGTATTTGGGAATACTGCACTGTTGGGTCAGGATGATGGTTCTGGAAGTAGTAAGGATCAGAGTTATGATCATTACATTGACATAACCACTGGTTTCAATAATGATTCTTACTCATCACTAAACAACTGTGCTTTCACAGCTAGTGGTGATATCCAGGCTTCTGATAATTCATCTTTTGTGTACAATGACTTGCAATATATTGACCCTTTGGACTTAGAAGAAATGGACATCTTACATCAGGTTGCCCTGCTCAGTATTAGAACCAATAACTTCTATAAGAAAACTGGCAGGAGGTACCCAGGTTTACATGGTGGGTCAAAGGTTGGGTTGGATAAATCAAAGATAAAGTGTTACAAGTGTCATAGAATGGGTCACTTTGCTAGGGAATGTAGGAGTCAAAATGGAGTTCCTATGATTACCTATCCAAACCAAAGACCACAGACCAACACTTATCAAACCATCCCTAATGTACCTAATGTGCAAAACACTGCTCACTTTGCACAAACCCAAACCACTGTTCCTGTGCACTATGTCCAAACACCTGTTACTCAGGCACCAGTGCCAATGACTGTTACTCCACCCTCTGCTCCTGCAGAGACCAGTCAACCAAGTCAACAGAATTTCTTTAATCAGGGCTTTGTTGATTGGAGCAGTCTACCAGATGAGATAACAGATGACAACATTGATTTAGTTGCCAATTCTGAAAATGATTTTTGTTTTATGGCACTAGAAACAATTGTTGAAGAGACTGATTCTGAGGATGTGGTGTATATGTCTGAAAATGTGACTGATAGTGTTGTTGGTGAAGTTGTTTCAGCTGAAGAATCTGAAGTGGAGGTTGTGAATCTCTCAGACCCCTGGGGTAGTGATGATTGTGACTGCCAGTGTAACTGTGCCTTGATGGCTGCTGCTAAGGTATCTCCTCAAATCTTAAATGACTTGTGCTCAGACAAATGTATTGTGGCATTTGCTAAGATAAAAGAGGTGAATGAAAACTTTAGAAAGAAAATTTTGGATTATGAAATTCAGTTTGAAAAACTCACTAAAGAGTTAAAATAAAAAATAACTGAAAAAGAGTCTGAAATCAGCAGTTTAAAACATGAAGCAAGCATAACCAAAGACCAGCTTCAGACTATGATAACAAAATATCATAGTTGTAAAAAGGAGCTTGAGTCCACCCAAGTTGAATGTCAGAAATGGGTGGAATCATCAAAAGGTTTTGAGATGATTGTCAACCAACAATCTAAAAGTCATGTGAAATTTGGATTTGGTTTTCAAACCACTGACCAAAGTTCACAAACCACTGACAAAAAGGAACCTCAGTTGGTTGAAGTCATCCCTACCAATTCAAAAGGTCAAGAAATCAAGGTTACTGAACCCAATGGCAAGAAAATCATTCTTGAAAAGTTGGAAGGTACACCCTCATTTGATGAAATTGAGAAATATCAATTCAAACCAACATGGTCAGATGAGTGTGAAGTCCTTGAAAATTTCAAACCAATGACCTTCAAAACCCCTGATGGTAAAATGGCACCACAGGCCAAAGTAACCCCTTTGATAAATCTTCCAACAGATGATCAAACATCTGTTGAAAAGAAGAAAGAAAAAGGGAAAGCCAAAAACAACCTGTTTTGTGATTTTTGTGAAAAGAAGAACCATGTCACCAAAAACTGTTTTCTTCTAAAAGCATATGACATCAACAAAACAACAAGTTTAAATGATTCTGAAACTAAAGAATGTTCAATCTGCAAGAAAAAGAATCACAAAACAAAAGAGTGCTTATATCTCAAAAATTTTGATGAAAAGATAAAAGAGTATAAGGCTAAAACTCTTGAAAGTCAAGTGGTGAGTACACCACAAGGAAAACCCAAACAGACTTTTGAACCAGTCCAAACATCTGTTACCAAAAGTCTGAACAAAAACTCTGCTCCCAGAGATGTTCAGGTAACAGATGCTCCACCAGCTAACAGATTACCAAGAGGATATGGACAACCCACTTGTCATCGTCTGCCACATGTTTATGAAGAGCCCAAAAGGCCTTCAAAACCAAAAGTGAACAGACATCCTCATGGTTTTCAGCATTTAATAGGAAATGATCAAACATCTGCTGGACCAAGTATTGACATACAAGCACTGGCAAATGGTCAATTGCAGCTGTTGAACCTAGTTCAAAAGCTAGTTCAAACCACTGATCATTCTTCTCAACTTAAGGCTGAGACAGCTAAGGACCCATCCAAAGCCAATTTGGCTTTGGACACTCACCAAAACTAAAATCTTTACTGATGTGCAGGGAGCTTCTGCTTGTTTAGACAGTTTATGGTATGTAGACAGTGGAGGCTCCAGGCACATGACTGGATGTAGAGCCCTTCTTCTGGACTTTCTTGCACATGGAGGGGGTGATATATCCTTTGGTAATGATTCTAAAGGTAAAGTGTTGGGTTCTGGTACTGTCAAAGCAGGGAGGCTTAAGTTTGAAAATGTTAATCTGATAGACAATCTAAAATTTAATCTACTTAGTGTGTCTCAAATGAGTGACAAAGGCTTTGGGTCATTCTTCACTAAGCAAACTTGTAAGATTGTTGGCCCAGAAGCTGTTGAAAAGATTAACACCATCATTGCTGAGAGCAAAGCACAACTTGTTGCTCACAGAAGTGGCAATGTGTATGTAGTTGATATGTTGAAGGATAATCCTATGGCAAATGTCTGTCTGTTCTCAGCTGCCTCTACCAAAGAGACAGAATTGTGGCATAGGAGACTTGGTCACACCAACCTTCAAACTATCAACTCACTCTCCAAACGAAACCTTGTTAGAGGTTTGCCATCAAAAGAATTTAAATGTGATGAGCATTGTGTTTCCTGTCTAAAAGGAAAACAACATAAAAGCTCTTACAAATCAATTGATGAGTCCAAAACTAGTCAGTGTTTACAAATGTTGCACATGGACTTGTTTGGCCCTGTAAAAATCATGAGTCTAAGAAGAAAAGGATTTTGTCTTGTCATAGTTGATGATTTTTCTAGGTTTACATGGACTTACTTTTTACACTCTAAGGATGAGACTGCAGGTATTTTGAAGGACTTTGTCACCAAAGTTGAAAAACAATATGACTTGCCAGTAAAAGTCTTTAGAAGTGACAATGGAACAGAGTTTAAAAATAAGGAGTTGGATGATTTCTGTGTGTCAAAAGGGATTGTAAGGCAGTACAGTATCCCAAGAACACCAGAGCAGAATGGGGTGGTTGAAAGGAAGAACAGGACCCTCATTGAGGCTGCAAGAACAATGCTAGCAGATTCTGGTTTGCCCCTGTCCTTTTGGGCAGAAGCTGTAAACACTGCTTGCTATGTTCAAAACAGAGTTTTAATCAACCATAGACATCAAAAGACTGCTTATGAAATTCTGTTTAAAATCAAACAACTGATATCATTTTTCAAAGTCTTTGGCTGCCCATGTTTCATTTTAAATCTTAAAGATTCCATTTCAAAATTTGCAGCCAAAGTAGATTGTGGATATTTTCTGGGGTATTCTTCTACTGCCAAGGCCTATAAAGTGTTTAACACAAGGACCAAGACAATAGAAGAAACTCTGAATGTGAAGTTCAATGAACTTTCATCTTTGAAAATCCCAGCAAACCCTGCTGAGTTGTTTGATTTAGATAAATTCAGATTTGAAGATATTACTGTCAAAACTAACCCTGCAGGTACTCCACAATCTCCACAACAAGATTACAGAATAGATGTTGTTATTCCAGATCACTACAAAGTCTATCCTGCATCAGAGGAAGCAGTAGTTCAAAACAACTGTCAAAACTCTGTCCCAGCTGAGTCAGCCACTGTTGGCCAGTCCTATCTTCAAACCACTGATTCACCAATCCAATCCACTGCTCAATCATCTGTTGACAAAAGTCAGTCCAATCTTACACCACTTGGACCCATTCCTCCACCTCCATTCCAAACATCTGTTGACTCTTCAAAAATGCCAACAGATGTTATGTCAACAGAGTCTCCAAACCTCTGTCCTTCACCACAAAATGCCATCATACCATATCAGGGAGATCTAATCTACCTAAGAGCTCATCCACCAGATCAAATCATTGGCAACATCAGAGAAGGTGTGCTCACAAGGAGCCAATCTTCAAATATCTGTCTTTTTGCAGGATTTCTATCCCTTTCACAACCTGTCAAGTACCAAGAGGCACTAAAAGACAACAGTTGGGTGGAAGCCATGCAAGAAGAACTCCTTCAGTTTAAAAGACAACAAGTATGGGAACTTGTACCACTGCCTAAGGATGTCTGTCCAATTGGCACAAAGTGGGTCTTCAAAAACAAAACTGATGAAAGGGGTATAGTTGTCAAGAATAAGGCCAGGTTAGTGGTTCAAGGCTTCAGACAAGAAGAAGGAATTGACTATGATGAAACCTTTGCCCCTGTAGCAAGGTTAGAAGCTATCAGACTTTTCCTAGCCTTTGCTGTCAACCACAACATCAAGGTGTATCAGATGGACATCAAGTGTGCGTTCCTATATGGCAAAATTCAGGAGGAGGTTTATGTATGTCAACCACCTGGTTTTGAAGACACATTCCATCCTGATCATGTCTACAAGCTTAACAAAGCATTGTATGGACTGAAACAAGCACCAAGAGCCTGGTATGAAACTCTCTCTACTTTTCTCTTATCCATTGGTTTCACAAGAGGTAAAATTGATAAAACCTTGTTTTTAAAATGGAAAGGAAAAGATTTAATGATTGTTCAAATATATGTGGATGACATCATTTTTGGATCCACATGTAACAAAATGTGTGAGGAGTTTAGGTAACTCATGACAGCAGAGTTTGAAATGAGTGCTATGGGTGAACTTCAGTGCTTTCTTGGTCTCCAAGTAAAGCAACTGCAAAATGGCACATTCATTCATCAAAACAAGTATGTGAAAAACTTGTTAACAAAATTTGAGATGAATGATTGTAAGCCATGTAGTACACCCATGAGCACAGTCAAGCCACTCACTATTGATGACAAGGATGAACTGGTTGATCAAACACACTATAGATGCATGATTGGGTCTTTATTATACTTAACAGCATCCAGGCCAGACATTATGTTTGCAACCTGTGTGTGTGCAAGATCCCAGGCTTCACCTAGAAAGTCTAACCTTATTGCTGTGAAAAGGATATTCAGATACCTAAAAGGTGCTCCCACACTTGGTATCTGGTATCCTGCTAATGGAAACATTGAGCTTTCAGGTTATTCAGATAGTGATTTTGCTGGCTGCCACACCACAAGGAAGTCCACCTCTGGAGGGTGCCAGTTTCTAGGGAATGCCTTAGTCTCTTGGCAAAGCAAAAAGCAAGCCGCTGTTTCAACATCCACAGCTGAGGCTGAATACATTGCTGCTGCAAGCTGTACAGCCCAACTCATGTGGCTTCAAAATCAACTACTGGATTTTGGGATAACTGCACTAAGGACTCCACTCATGTTGGATAGCCAAGCTGCTGAAAATATCATCAAGAATCTAGTCTCTCATTCAACTACCAAGCACATAGATATCAGACATCATTTTGTCAGAGATAGCTATGAGAAAGGTTTGATTTCTCTGCACCATGTTCCAACAGAGGATCAGTTGGCAGATGTGTTGACAAAAGCTTTAGACACATCTACCTTCACAAATCTGATCTCTCGAATTGGAATGTTAAACATGGATTAAAACAACAAAAATGTTTTCAATAAAAACATTAAAATGTTTTCAGAAAAATCAAATTTTGCTAAAAATGACACTTTGGTTGAAAAATCTGTTTTAAAACCACTGATCAGATAAAACAACCACTGTTTCATTCAAACCACTGATAGTTGAAAAATCTGTTTCAAACATCTGATCAGATAAAACAACCACTGTTGGTTGAAAAATCTGTTTCAAACAACTGATCAGATAAAACAACTGTTTTCATCAGTCTTTTGGTTAAACAACAGAGGTTGGCAACAGATGTTTAACAAAACAGCTGTATGCCACCAGATGTTTCAACCATCAGATGTTTGCCATGTTTGCTCTCAAAAGCAGAGTTTTGCCACCTCAGCGGTTTCACCAGAGCCTATAAAACCCTGTTTCTCCCCCAACAGCAGCTTTACTGTCTCGTTGTATTCAAAATACTGAAAACCGCCTTCGTCTTCCTCAAAACCCTCCATCCAAAGTTCAGCACTTTCATAATCAAAATCCATTAAAATGGATCTTCAAACAAAAGCCACCCATAATTTCCTTCCATATTTGGTTAAAACCGAAGATAACACTCCATTTCATTCCACCATCGACATAATAAATAACTCAAAATACAAAAATATCCTCATTGCTGATGCTCCCATTTACCTGGAAACACTCCAAGAATTCTGGGCAAGTGCTGAAGTCTTGTATCAAGACAAAAAGCCCACTTCCATAATTTCAAAAATTGGAGCCACCAGTATCGCCATAACCCCTGAAATCATATCCACTACCTTCTCATTGAATGACTTGTCAGGTATGGAATCTTTTCCTAAAACAGAGCTTCACACTGAGTTCCAGGAAAGGGGGTATGATGCACAGATGACTGGATCAACCTTATATAAAAAGTTTTTTCCTCCAGTCTTGAAATTTTTCTTCCATACCCTTCTTCTCTGTGCCTCAGCCAAGACTACATCCTTCAATGAAATCCCATTGAGGATTCAATACTTGGGATATGCAATGTTGTCAGATTCTGACTTCAATCTGTCTCAGGGATTGTTTTTAGACTTGGTCTCAAATGTGAAAGCCATAAAATCTGGCTCAAATAATGCTTTTCTACTCTACCCTAGAATCCTTAGTGTAATTCTACAAAAGATTTTACCAGAAAATGATTTTCAAAAGGGAGAGTCTTTTAAAATGAAAAGTTTAACAGATGAAACTTTCACTAGAATGCTGGGTTCTTCAACCCAAGAAAAAGTGTCAAAAGTGACAAAAGTTTCCAAAACACAACCAAAGAGGACAAAGACAACAACTGTTGTTCAAACCTCTGTTGGTGAGCCCACTGCTCCTGGTGATCATGGCACTTCATCCAGTGCTGTGAAACCCACACCAGCCACCAAAAGAAAACGTCCATCATCAAAAACCACCTCTCAACCCAAAAAGGGACTTCTCAAAGATGAGATACCAGAAGCTAACCCTGTTGCATCACCAAAGCAACATGAAACCACTGTTATTACTTCCTCACAACAGTTGAGATATCTCAACCTAAGCAAACTCCTCAAGAATCCTCACAAAAGGATCTTGTTGTAAGCCAAAGGGAACCTCATACTGAGGCATATGAGTCACTTGACCATATGTTTACAAGTCCATCTCCCAGGGCTAATCAGCTTCTTACTCCACCCACATCACCACAACATGTCCCACAAACCATGCAACCCCTGTTTGAAGCTATTGACAAAACTCAGGACAATCCCAGTTCCTCTCCTTCACCAGTCACAGAGAGTATACCACCACAAGTGACTGGGGCTGAGAAAAGTCAATTAGCTATCCCATAAACAGAAGAGGAGGTTATACTCCCAGAAGTCAATGTAACTTCTGGTGAGGTTTCAAGAGAAGAAGCCACTACTGCTGTTGAGACCATTGTCTCACAACAGGACAGTGGTTCCATTGATAAGACTTCCTTGAAGGCAACAACTGATGAGGCCACCATTGTGTCCCCAAAATCAGTTGGAAGTCCCCAGTACTAAGAAAAAGGGGCAGGAGGTTCTCATTCTATGGACTCACCTCCTAGAACTAAACCAGCTAAAACTACCTCTGGTAGGGATTCAGATGATCCTATTAACTTAGGTGATGAATCAAAACTACAAGAATTGACGGTTAAGGTTCAAAACCTTGAATCCTCTGTTGCTGACATCAAAACTGATGTCAAGTCAATATTGGAAACATTGGGAAACTTTACAAAGAGTCAACCATCCACCTCTGACATTGCCAATGAGCTATGGAAATCAGTTTCACCTATCATCATAGCTCACAGAAAATTGGCTGATCAGACACAAGAAACATACATGACCTTGATCAGAAACATGGTGGATGCCAGGTTCAATGACACAAAGGCTGACATCAAAGTGATCAAGGAACACCTGCTGAAGACTACTGGCTCTGCTCCTACCACCATTCTCAGAGATGAAAACGACAATGAATTCACTGCTGATGATGCCAAAAAGGGGGAGAGTGGCAGAGATAGGCTACCAAAGTTGAATCCATTTGGTGCACCACCCTCTCAAAAGGGTAAGCCAGCTGCTGACAAACCAGAGTCACCAAAATCAGCTCCACAATCACAGCAACCAAGTGTTCAAACCCCTGTTACTGAACCAGCTCAAACAATCAAGGCAAAAGAAGTTGATACTTCAGCCAATGAAAAGGCTGATAAAGCTGCTCAAGACAAAATGTAAAGGGCTGACACTTTGGAAGCTAAAGCAGAGTTGTTGGTGCAGCTTAAAAAGGAACAACAGCAAGAAGTGGAAGATGTGAATACCTCCAAGAGAAAGAAAATGCCAGCCAAACATACAAGGAAACCACCTTCCAAGCTATCTGCTGAAACCTCTGCTGCTGAAACACCTGTTGCCACAACCACTGCTCCCAAAACCACTGCCACCACAACCTCTGCTACCCAAACCACTGAAACCAAAACAACTGCTACCAAAACATCTGTTCCACCCAAACCAGTAACCAAACCAATCACCACACCATCAACCACTAAACCAACCACAAAACCAACCACAACTCAAACAACAACCAAACCTACCACAACACAACCAAAAACCCAAACAACTGCTGGGTCCACAAAAGGACCAACAGATGTTAACCAAACCACTGTCACATCCTCACCTTCACCAAAAATCTTGTATAGCAGAAAAAGGAAATCCACCTTTGTTATACAAGATGAAAACATTCACACCACACCACCTAACACCCCAATCACACAATCCACACCAGTCAATGCCATTCCACTTTCATCATTCTCACCTCACACATCACAATTCAGATCCCATAGACCACCACCAACCATTACACCATTGGCTGAGAAGTATCCCCTTGAGTTGGATTTAATCAAGGGGGAACTTCAATCCTTCTATAATACTGATCAGCCATCAGACAGAACCTTCCCTTCTCTTAAAGGCTTCCCTATTCCACTCAACATTGACACTTATCTAAAATTCAAGAGTGAACAGGCTGATGCTGTCATCAAAGAGAAATGTAAAGGGAAGGATGTCAGGACTGCTCAGGGCATCCATTCAGCAGAGCTTAGCAAAGTTCGAAGGATTGAAGACTTGGCTAAGACCCTGAGCAATTCCATGTCTTCCATGCCTCTCAGCAGAGACTTGGAAATGGAGGTTAGGGATTCATTGCTAGAACAAATCTTGGCCACCAAGCCTTACAAAGCAACCAAAAATCAATTCACAGGCTGGACCACACATGCTCTCAGAGAAGAACTTATCAGAATTGAGAGCATGGCCAAGAATCCTCCTACAAAGGCCTCTGCCCCTGATTTCAGTAAAGGGAGAGATCAAGCTAGAGCCTTGAAGTTCAAAAGAATGAGACAAGAGCTTGTAGCTGCCAAGTATGGAGAGATGAGATCTGTTGCTAGATGGTCAGAGATCAGATTGATTGAAACATACAAGAAATTGGAACAAGAAAGAAAGACCAACCCCAACCTACCAAGAAAACCAGTCTATGATGATGCACCTAAGAAACCTCTTCAGGCCTTTACACTAGACAGTTTGCTGGAAACCTCTGATCTTTCCATTGCTGCTAGAAGACAATTCAAGAAGCAGAAGGAAATGACAGAAGAGGAAACAAGACAGTTTACTGATACTTATGTAAAAGAGGGTCTCTTAAACCAAATCAGATACTTCTCTGACCTTGTCACAGAGAAGTTCAGAGAACTCATTGGTAGGCCTCCATCACCTAACTCATCAAAAATAAAGATGCATCCCAGTCACTCCTCTGATTCTAAAATTCTAAAATGGAAGTCTGACAAAGAGACCCATGAATTGACATTGCTCAGATCAGATGGTAGTGTTCAGAAGTTAAGTATGGATGATGCACCTGGCCTAAGTGCTGAAGATCTCCAGACCCTTCTGAATTTGACACTGGAAAGAGATGCGGAAGACCTCTTCTCTCTAAGCTTTGAATTACAACTTAAAGGCCAAATAAGAGAAAGTTTGATGAGGAATAAAGATCAAGAATAAAGCAGAGTTTTGGCATCATCTGTTCTAGGGGGAGATTGTTGGGTCTGCTGACCTGGAGAAGAACAGATGATTAAAAAGCCAAAATATACTAAGTGTTGATCCTTTAATAAAAACAGTTGTTACAATAAAGCTTCCTCCAAAGGTCTGTTGATCCCTAACTATTGCTGCTGCTTGAATCAACTGTTAGAGATAACTGCTGTTGATGAAAGGTCTAATGAACAAGGTCTGAAGGTTAAAAGTCTGATGAAGAACAACTGCTGATCAAAGAACTGAAGAACAAAGGTCTGTTGAACCAACAACACTTTGGTTCAACAGATGATAGAAGACATCAGAGTTTTAGTTTACAGAGTTTTGTATTATTAGTAGTTTCAATGTAACAGTAGTTATAGCTTAGCAGATGTTAGAGTTTGTTAGTCAGTTAGAGGTCACTATCTAGGTGATGTCAGCAACTGATCATCAGAGTTTTGAGTCTGTCTATAAATCGAACAGTACTTGTACTGTTCTATTCATCACTCGTCATTCTCTTTCAGACAAACATTCTCTGAGTGATCAGGCTGAGGGGGAGTTTTAGTTGTACAATTGTAATCTTTCAATTAATGAAAGCTTTCGGTTAAAAACAATTATTCTCCATGTTTTGATTTATAGTTTATTCCGCTGCACTTTCCATTTATACTTCATTCATTTATCCATACTTAATCAAACAAATCAAAACAAACCAGAACTCAGATCCTAACAATCAGGATGGCACCAACATCCCAGAAAGAGCAGCATCCCCACCTAAGGATGCTGGTATTATTAACTTCATTTCATCAGCTGCTAAAAGACACGCGAGGGAAACAAAGTCTGAAAAAAGAGAAAGACCAACGAAAACGACCAACCTGACAACCTCTAAAGTGATCAGCTTTGAGGAAGAAGACCGAGAAAACATTCTTGACCCTCATCATGACGGTTTGGTTATTACTTTATATATTTCTAACCACTTTGTTTGCAGGATTCTCGTAGATGGAGGAAGTTCAGTGAATATCATCCAGCTTGAAGCTCTCAAGAGAATGAACATCCCGGAATCTGAAATAGTTTCCAGATCATCAGTCTTGGAGGGCTTCAGTGGGGAAACTAAGAGCACAATGGGTGACATTAAGGTACTAGTATATGTAGAAGGAGTGAACTCTATCTAGAGATTCTGTGTGATAGATTCCCTATCCTGCTACAATGTCATCCTGAGGAGACCCTGGATACATGACATGAAGGCAGTCCCTTCAACATATCATCAGTGTGTGAAACTACCCACACCTTGGGGAGTTGTGAAGGTAAACAACGATCAACAGGAAGCTAAGGATTGCTATACGACATCAATGAAGGCCTCATCCAGAGAAGCATAGCAATTACAGCAGGATGCACAGTGCCATCCTCAGGATTATAAAACATATCCTGACCAGGATGTAAAAGCCGTCTACCTCGACGACAATAACAAGGATATCACTGTGCAAATCGGTAAGAATATCCCACATGATATTGAACAATCACTAATCTCATTTCTTAAATGCAGGATGTCTACTTTTGCATGGAAGCGTGATGATATGACTGGCATCTCTAAGGATGTCATCACCCACAAACTTGGGATTGATAAGAGTTTCAAGCCCATTCAACAGAAAAGAAGGAAGTTCGCTCTGGAAAGAAATATCATCATACAGGAAGAAGTGGACAGGCTGCTAAAATCCAAGATGATAAAAGAAGTAAAATTCCCAAGATGGCTTGCGAATGTCGTGGTGGTTCAAAAGAAAAATGGGAAATGGAGAGTATGTGTGGACTATACAGACCTTAACAAGGCCTGCCCTAAGGATCCATTCCCATTACCACACATAGATTCGATGGTGGATGCTACAGCAG
Source organism: Ambrosia artemisiifolia (assembly GCA_032199755.1). Taxonomy (NCBI): domain Eukaryota; kingdom Viridiplantae; phylum Streptophyta; class Magnoliopsida; order Asterales; family Asteraceae; genus Ambrosia; species Ambrosia artemisiifolia. The sequence continues at coordinate 47,567,708 of CM063519.1, read as the reverse complement.
GCCACGAGATGCTGACATTCATGGATGCATCCTCAGGATTCCAATAGATACAGATGGAACCAGATGATCAGGAGGATACAACATTCATGACACCATCAGGTGTTTTAGTCAAAAATTACCTAGTAGAAATAATTTTGTATTCCAAATTAGTAAAAGTGAGGTAGAGTGCTAAATGTGTGAAATATGTTAAAAACTTAGTTATATTCTGAAAATGGCACGTTAGGATAACAAAGAAATATTTTTTGACAACTACGTTCAGGATGGCAAAGAAACTGTTCAGGATACACAGTTATATCCTGAGGATGTAACTGTCTGACAAAATGGTGAAATAGGCAAAGATCAATGAATGTAAATGTAATGCAACAAGAGAACAACACTCAATGTACGAGGAAAGCCCTTGATCAGTAGATGATCGCCGGCACAAAACCTCGGGAGGAGTCTAAGCCCCTGCCTTGTTTGTTAATATTAATAAGGTTAAAATATGTACAACTTTGGATAGGTGATGAACGAGTATCTAAGGTTACAATATGAGTGTTGTGTGTGTGCAGAGAGAGTACCATGTGTTCTGAGTGTCAATCTAGTGAGTAGAAGTGTCCTAGACTCGTTTAATCACCCCTTTTATATAGTTACAAGTGAATAATGAAGATCCCATGATATCCGCCTGTATTAATGAGTCTCTTAACTGTTTCCAACTGTCTTTGAAGAGTGTTTAACCAATATAGACGTTGGTTAACCGTTTCCTTATTTCTCGCCTCTCATTAATGCTCGTCGGTTACACCTTTGACAATTTCTTTAGGCTTCGAACTTGGCTTGCAAGTATAACATCATCATCCTTGAATTCTTTGACCGAATGTTATAATATAGACGTTGGAGAGGAGTTATGTATCTATATTATAGCTTAGTTGTACCTGCAATTATGTCATATAAAGATAATTCGTTAGTCCATCCTCAGGATGTGCACATGCTGAAATATAGTTGCATCCTGAAGTCTGTTAAGTCCTTCAGCATCCTGAGGATGTTACTCAGTGAATATGAGGCAAAATCATCCTGCATTCATATAACAATAAGATAGTTAGTTTATCCTCAGAATGTGCATAAGATAATATTCAGTGTCATCTTGAAGTCAGTCGACTCCTTCAGCATCATGAGGATGCAATATCAGGGATGTGAGGTAAAATCGTCTTGAGGATTTTCACCCACAACAATTGTCCCCAAAAATATGTTACCGTTATCCCAACGGTAAAAATATTTTTAATCCTGAAGCTTATCTCCTACGGATGATTAGACATCTGACAGGATATCAATGGCTTTATTTTGGTCGATGATTTAGGGATGACCGTTACACCTTATCACCTTTCACCGTCTATATCTAGACTTCAATCCTTCCTTTATAATCACAACAAGATTATCAGAAAGGTTATTTCTTCTTTCTTCTCTGCTTTTCTTTGTTTTTACCAATCTTTGATCTTTTTTATACAAAGAATTCTCAGGATGGGTAAAAAATCAACAAAGGCTGCAGGATGTATAGGAGTCCATAAGGACTTTATACAACAAAACCTGTTAGAATATCTTGCAAAGAAAATCTGTACGTTCACAGACAAAGATATCATTTCTTTGAATAACTCAGGGGCTTTCCCTGAATCAGCTGTGTTCCGGCCATATGACCAAAATGCAAAGTCTGCTTTTGCATCCTCTGTATGGGTCTGCTTCATGTACCTGCCTTTCCACCTGGGTTTAAGATATCCATTCCCCCCGTTCATCAAAGAGTTCTTTGACGTGACTGGGATGGTCTATGCCCAGGCTATGCCTGAGGTCTGGAGGATCCTGATAGTCTGTAATAAGATCCTCAAGAATCATGGCATCAATCTTCAGATTGGTGACCTGTCTTACCTGTATAAGTTGAAAACTCATGGTTCCAACCGTTATGTTCTTCAGCTTATAAATATAGATCCTCCTTTCCTGTATAATGTCATTAAGTCTGACAGGTCTTGGAAACCAAAGTTCTTCTTTACGAAGAGGGATTCCATTCCTTTTGGGGATGAAATCCCTATGTATTGGCTAAAAAGTGGTAAAGATTTTTTTTAGGGTGTTTAAGTTTATAAAAATTTTGTAGTTATATCCTGAGGATATCACTATCATTCTGAAAAAAATTTATGTGATAGGTACTTCATTTGCCAAACTTGCCCCCCCCCCTTTAACTGATTTTATCATCAGATGCAAGGCTGTTATAGACTTACCTGTCTCAGCTAGAACCTTTGAAGCAAAATAGAGCTACACTACTAGCTAGGCCACGGAGATGTCTGGTGAGTAATACCTGTTACATCCTGAGGATGTTTTATTTATTTTTCACTTGCTGACTTGGTTTTTGTGTCACCTTCAGCCAAGAAACCATTCTTTGACTTAGATGACATAGATAGTCAAGATGTCACTAAGGTTGCAAGGATTACATCTCCATGCTAATCCAGGATGATCAGCCCACCTTCCAGGTCAAAGGCTGCATCCTCCAAGAAGAGGAAGACTACTGGAGCTTCTTCCAGCCAGGGTGCTTCCCCCTTTGAAGGTCTTTCAGCCCATGACGTTTTGGCTAAAAATTTCTTAGTTCACACTCCAGGTATAGTGCCATCCTGAAGATATCATTTAATTTTTTCAAGATAAAATATAAAATAGAAGACTTACCTATTTTCCTTAGTTTTTCGTAGGGCCACAAGCATATGCTCAAATGCCTTGATGAAGCTTCTGCTGATATTCAGGATGCCAAGATAGCTTTGGAGGATTACAAGAGGCTTTCCCTTGCAAGAGGGGAACATTATGAAGAGAAGCTATCCAAAATTGGAGCTGAGCTGAAGCAGTTGAAGGCTGAGAAGGCGAAGATGTCTAGGGAGCATGAAAAAGAGTTGGAGGAGTATAGGCAAGAGCTTATGAAGTCTTCCATCCTTTCTGTCCTTCACGCCATAGTTAAAATTTCCCTCCATGCTAAGGATCCCAATTTCAATTAGGATGAATGGTATGTTAAAGCTTGGCAGGAGAAGATAAGGAGTTTGGATAGAATGGTGGTGTTGCATGAGCCTGTTCCTACACAACTTAAAGTTCCTGAGGCTGTGGCTACAGAGGCTGGAGTGGTAGATGCTAAGGTGGCAGTGGAGTTTGATGTTCCAGTGGGCAATGAAGGATAAGATGATTAGGCTGGAACCCACTTTTTTAGAATATTCGTAGTTGTTTATGATGGTAGTTTGTGGTTTAACAAAAACAATTTACTTTTTTTATGCTTGCATAAAAGAGTTGGGGTGGAGGGATCTTGGTTTCAAGACGACACCCCAAATCTTCTACTGACTCGGACTATAGATGTTGACCCCTGGTGGATGGGTCCTGGTTTTGGATGAAGCCAGGGGTTGACATCAATTTTGATTATGATGCATTAATAATATGGTAACAACTTTTGACGTTACATTCTTGTGTTCTTTTCTTTTGATATTCTGCAAACAATAGCAAATGTTTAGGTTATAAAGGAATGATATGAATATTACCTTCATGTTCTCTCTATCAAGTAGTTCTTCTAAGCTTGATGTCTTGAAGATATTCTTCATAAGTCTTTGTCATCTTCAGGATGGTCTTCATTATCCTGAGGATGTCCCCAGTTCGTTTTCTTTTCGTCATCCTTGGGATGGTCTTCATCATCCTGAGGATGTCCCCAGTGTAATGTTTTTGAAGTAATTTTTAAGTCTGTATTCCTTCTTTAAGAAAGATTTAATAAACTTTGATAACGTCCTATATAAAGGCAAACATTGTTATTATACTGGCGACTTAGGCCTTTGGTTTAACTGGGATCTGAACCCTTTTGTAATAACTTGGTGATAAAACCAATATGTAACATCTTGAGAATAACTGGCGACAAGGCCCTTAGGAATAACTGGCGACAAGGCCCTTAAGAACATCCCGAAATCTGAAATAGTTTCCAGATCATCAGTCTTGGTGGGCTTCAGTGGGGAAACTAAGAGCACAATGGGTGACATTAAGCTATCAGTATATGTAGAAGGAGTGAACTATATCCAGAGATTCTGTGTGATAGATTCCCTATCTTGCTACAATGTCATCCTGGGGAGACCCTGGATACATGACATGAAGGCAGTCCCTTCAACATATCATCAGTGTGTGAAACTAACCACACCGTGGGGAGTTGTGAAGGTCAACAGCGATCAACAGGAAGCTAAGGATTGCTATACGACATCAATGAAGGCCTTATCCAGAGAAGCATAGCAATTACAGCGGGATGCACAGTGCCATCCTCAGGATGTTTAAGCACATCCTAACCAGGATGTAAAAGCCGTCTACCTCGACGACAATAACAAGGATATCACTGTGCAAATCGGTAAGAATATCCCACATGATATTGAACAATCACTAATCTCATTTCTTAAATGCAGGATGTTTACTTTTTCATGGAAGCATGAAGATATGACTGGCATCTCTAAGGATGTCATCACCCACAAACTTAAGATTGATAAGAGTTTCAAGCCCATTCAACAGAAAAGAAGGAAGTTCGCTCCGGAAAGAAATATCATCATACAGGAAGAAGTGGACAGGCTGCTAAAATCCAAGATGATAAGGGAAGTAAAATTCCTAAGATAGCTGGCGAATGTCGTGGTGGTTCAAAAGAAAAAATGGGAAATGGAGAGTATGTGTGGACTATACAGACCTTAACAAGGCCTACCCTAAGGATCCATTCCCATTACCACACATAGATTCGATGGTGGATGCTACAGCAGGCCACGAGATGCTGACATTCATGGATCTATACAGGGTGACTCAACCATAGGGGGAATCACTAAGAGAATTCATTACTAGGTTTGGAAAAGAAGCACTTGACATCCCGAACCTGGATGTCACAACAGGAGTACATGCATTCAAGATGGGGCTGCAAAGAGATTCACCATTCTACCAAGAGTTGGTGATGAATCCATGAAGCAACTTGGATGAAGTCAGGAACAGAGCTTTGAGATTCATCCGACTTGAGGATGATAAGAAGATACAAGAGAGGATAGAGTCATCCTCAAAATATAACCATCCCAATCGAAAGTCCACTCCCACATACGTACCATACAAGCATAAACCATATGCTAGACCTGATAATAAGAAGGTCAATGTGGTTGAGGACGACGATGAGGATGATTGCCCTAAATTGTCAAATTACTGTTTTTCTGTGGATGTAACAGGATTGATGTATGCCATGAAGGATCTAGGGGACAAAGCAAGATGGCCGAAGAAAGATAACAAGACAGAATGGAAAGACAAATCCAAATGGTGTGCCTTCCACGAAGATTTCGGCCACACCACTGAAGATTGTATCGCCTTAAGGAAGGAGATAGCATATCTCTTGAGCAAAGTTCACCTTAAGGATCTCCTGGGCAAAAAGAAGTCAAGGGCTCAGGATGGCACCAACATCCCAGAAAGAGCAGCATCCCCACCTAAGGATACTGGTATTATTAACTTCATTTCATCAGCTGCTAAAAGACACGCGAGGGAAACAAAGTCTGAAAAAGGAGAAAGACCAACGAAAACGACCAACCTGACAACCTCTAAAGTGATCAGCTTTGAGGAAGAAGACCGAGAAAACATTCTTGACCCTCATCATGACGGTTTGGTTATTACTTTATATATTGCTAACCACTTTGTTTGCAGGATTCTCGTAGATGGAGGAAGTTCAGTGAATATCATCCCGGAATCTGAAATAGTTTCCAGATCATCAGTCTTGGTGGGCTTCAGTGGGGAAACTAAGAGCACAATGAGTGACATTAAGCTACTAGTATATGTAGAAGGAGTGAACTCTATCTAGAGATTCTGTGTGATAGATTCCCTATCCTGCTACAATGTCATCCTGGGGAGACCCTAGATACATGACATGAAGGCAGTCCCTTCAACATATCATCAGTGTGTGAAATTACCCACACCTTGGGGAGTTGTGAAGGTCAACAGCGATCAACAGGAAGCTAAGGATTGTTATACGACATCAATGAAGGCCTCATCCAGAGAAGCATAGCAATTACAGCAGGATGTAAAAGCCGTCTACCTCGACGACAATAACAAGGATATCACTGTGCAAATCGGTAAGAATATCCCACATGATATTGAACAATCACTAATCTCATTTCTTAAATGCAGGATGTCTACTTTTGCATGGAAGCATGAAGATATGACTGGCATCTCTAAGGATGTCATCACCCACAAACTTGGGATTGATAAGAGTTTCAAGCCCATTCAACAGAAAAGAAGGAAGTTCGCTCCGGAAAGAAATATCATCATACAGGAAGAAGTGGACAGGCTGCTAAAATCCAAGATGATAAAGGAAGTAAAATTCCCAAGATGGCTTGCGAATGTCGTGGTGGTTCAAAAGAAAAATGGGAAATGGAGAGTATGTGTGGACTATACAGACCTTAACAAGGCCTGCCCTAAGGATCCATTCCCATTGCCACACATAGATTCGATGGTGGATGCTACAGCAGGCCACGAGATGTTGACATTCATGGATGCATCCTCAGGATTCCAACAGATACAGATGGAACCAGATGATCAGGAGGATACAACATTCATGACACCATCAGGTATATATTGTTATATAGCCATGCCATTCGGACTAAAAAATGCAGGTGACACCTATCAAAGGCTAGTGAACATGATGTTCAAGGAAAAGATTGGGGACACGATGGAGGTCTACATTGATGACATGGCAGTGAAATCCAAGAAAGCAGAAAATCATCCTGAAGCCTTTGACATCCTGGATGCTTACAACATGAAGTTAAATCCAGCAAAATGCCATTTTGGAGTTGGAGCTGGAAAGTTTCTTGGAACTTGGTAACAAAAAAGAGGGATAAAATCTAGCCCTGAACAAATAAAGGCCATCCTTGATCTCAAATCCCCAAGAAATATCAAGGATGTGCAAAGGCTGACTGGCACGATAGCAGCCCTGAATAGATTCATCTCAAAATCCTCAGAGAAATGCAAGGAGTTCTACGACCTCCTGAAGAAGAATAACAAATTTGACTGGGGACAGAGACATGAAGAAGCATTGAAGAAGCTGAAAGATTATCTTGCAGCAGCTCCATTATTGATGAAACCTGAGGATGGAGAACCTCTCGAGCTATATCTTGCAGTTTCTGGGAATGCAATAAGTACTGTCTTGGTAAAGGACTTCGAAGGGCAACAACATCCTATCTATTATGTAAGTAAAACTCTACTAGATGCTGAAACTAGGTATTCACATCTCGAAAAACTTATCTTAGCTTTAATAATGGCTTCTACTAAGTTAAGGCACTATTTTGAAACACATAAAATATATGTTCAAACTAATTATCCCATTAAGAATGTACTTAGAAAACGTGAAATGTCTGGAAGAATGGCAAAATCGTCAGTTAAATTATGTGCTTTTGACTTAGAGTATGAGCCTAGAAATGCAATCAAGTCACAGGCTCTAGCAGACTTTGTGGCTGATTTCAGTAGTGACATCCTGAGTGAAGTAGAGTCTGAAGTTCAACATCTAAATGAAAATTTAGAAAAATGGACTCTATACACTGATGGTGCTTCGAATGCAAGAGGCACGGGTCTAGGAATACTACTAAAATCGCCACAAGGGGACATGATACCCCATGCTATTAGATGTGTATTTCAAACAACCAATAATGAGGCAGAATATGAAGCTCTCATTGCTGGTTTACAACTTGCTAGAGACATGCATATTGTTAATATTGAAGTCTTTGTTGATTCTTTGTTGATTACTAACCATTTCAATGGATCATATGCAGTAAAAGGACAAAAGTTAGCTGCTTATCTTGAAACTGTTAAAAATTTAGCTACTTCTTTTGTAGAATATTCACTAACACAGGTACCTAGGGAAGAAAATGCTGAAGCTGATGCCTTAGCAAATCTGGGATCCTCTTTAAATTTGCCAGAAGGATCCATGATTCCCATCATTCACATCCTGAAACCAGCAATTGAAGAGTGGCATCCTGAGGATAGCCAAGCACATCCTAAGGATAAAACAGTCCATCTCGAGGATATTACTGTTTTAGCCACTCAGGTACAAGACGATTCATCATGGATGACTCCCATAATGAAATATTTACAAGAAGATGTCATTCCTGATGGAGAAAATCCAAAGGCTTTCAGGATGAAGGTATCTAAATTTACAATTATTGTTTACAAGAAGATGTCCATCTAGAGGATATTACTGTTTTAGCCACTCAGGTACAAGACGATTCATCATGGATGACTCCCATAATGAAATATTTACAAGAAGATGTCATTCCTGATGGAGAAAATCCAAAGGCTTTCAGGATGAAGGTATCTAAATTTACAATTATAGACAATATTTTGTATAGAAAATCTCTTGCAGGTCCATATTTGAGGTGTCTTAACAAAGTTGAAGCAAATCAAGTACTCAAGGATATCCACGAAGGAGATTGTGGAAATCATACAGGAGGAAGATCTCTCTACTCAAAGACCTTAAGGACATGATACTATTGGCCTACTATGAAGAAGGATGCCATGCTATATTCTCAAAAGTGTGATCCATGCCAAAGACATAGCAACATCCTTCACCAGCCTGCTGAACCACTACATCCTATTATTTCACCATGGCCCTTCATGATATGGGGAATGGACATAGTAGGAAAGCTACCCAAAGCTTCTGGAGGAAAGGTATTCATGCTAGTGATGACAGACTACTTCTCAAAATGGATTGAAGCTGAAGCATTTGTGCAAGTCAGAGATAAAGAGGTGGTCTCATTCATCAAAAGAAATATCCTAACAAGATTTGGAGTACCATCTGAAATTATTTGTGACAATGGCTCTCAATTCATTAGCAAAAGAACAACTGACTTTTGTGAGAATTGGGGGATCAAGATCGTGACTTCAACACCAGTCCATCCTCAAGCTAATGGACAAACAAAATCTTCAAACAAAATCATTCTCAACAACTTGAAGAAGAAGCTTGGGGAAAAGAAAGGGAAATGGGCAGAAGAACTTCCATTTGTACTTTGGGCTGATAGGACTACTTCCAAGAATGCTACTGGTCAGACGCCTTTCTCCTTGGTCTTTGGAACAAAAGCGATGCTGCCAACAGAGATGGTCCTGCCTACAGCAAGGAAACATCTTCAGCATGCAACTACCAATTAAGAAGCATTACTACAGGACTTGGAAACTGTGGATGAACTCAGGGATGTTGCTAAATTAAGGATGACAGCATATCAACAAAGGATTGCTAAAGCTTACAAAAAGAATATCAGGATAAGAAGATTTCAAGAAGGAGACTTGGTACTAAGAAAAGCCTTGCAAAACACAACGAAACCAAGCGATGGTAAGCTAGCTCCCAAGTGGGAAGGTCCATACTTGATCGATTCTGAAGCTGGTAAAGGAGCATATTGGTTATCAACAATGGAAGGAGAGATTCTACCAAGGCCTTGGAATGCTATTCACTTAAAATACTTCCATGCCTAGGGATGTATGTGACTGATCTCTCTGGATGAGTAACCATGGTCCGAATCACAGGTGGGATGAAGTGAAGGCTGAAGATGGAATGCTTAGAAGACTAGAGGGTTGGCCACCCTCTCCTTCGTTAAGGTGTCTGACACCTTCCTAAGGTTTAAAGGTTTTCACCTTTTTCATTGGGTTAGCAACCCTCGCCTGGTGTGCAAGTTGTCCATGTATATTTTCGGGATGGTGGGACCAATTTCATGTAAAAGTGGCTGACAATTTCATTATCTTTGAGATATACATGGAGCTCTTAAGGTTTAGACATTTTTCAATGTCTCTTACGTATTTGGTCTAGTCATCAAGGCCTTGTCGCCAGTTATTCCTAAGGGCCTTGTCACCAGCTATTCTCAAGATGTTACATATTGGACTTACCAAGATATTACAAAGGGGTTTGATCCCAGTTAAACCAAAGGCCTAAGTCGCCAGTATAATAACAAAGTTTTCCTTTATAGGATATTATTAAAACTCAATTCTTTCTTACAAAGGATTATAGACTTGGTAAACTGAGATTCGTAACAGAAACTTTGTGGTTTAATATCTCGAAATTGGTACTTATTTGCATGATTTGGAGTCCGTTTGATATCTCTTTTCGATTTTACACCACTGAAGGTCCGATCAGTATTTTCGGACAGAATCAGTGCGTCGATTTTCACGAGCCATATCCCGAGTTCTACAAAGTTTCAATGCGTGAAACTTGGTCAGTAACTATATATGGGGTTTTCTGAACTTTTCCCATAGGATTTTCCCAAATTGGAGGTGTGTACGATTTATGGTGAATTTTCTCGTAAACTGACTCTGATGAGGTTATCATCAGAGTGGGCTGATCGAAACGATTTTTTATAATTTATTGGAAACATTTTCGGGCAAACTAAAAACATTTTTGAAATCCATAAACATAAGGCTAGCTACTGTAATTTTTAGAGAATGTAATGTTGAGGTTTACTATTTTATAAAAATTGGTTTCTGTACCTTAAAAACCGACACTGAAAAAACACAGAACCTAGGGTTTTGTGTTGGGTTCAATATTGTGTGGTCTTGTGATGATTTTCATGCATGGTTCATTGGTTTGGAATAATTACTCGTAATGTGTTATTACATGGCTTAGCTTCTGAATTTGTGGAATCATACATGTTTGACTGTTATCCGTTTACTACGTGCAATCTTAAACGCAATCACCAATGGGGATGGTCCGGTTGGTTAACACAAACGTACGAACATGAGGATTGGTTGTGGCACATGTAGAAAGACACGCTTACTTGCATGTTCTTTGTACTAGGGAGTCTGTAGAGGTCCCATTGTATTTCGGTCAAGGTCTTTGGATTACTTTACTTTCCTATGCTACCCAAGGTGAGTCCATACTACTTTCTCAAAAGCATGGGTCCTGGGTTGGGGGATGGGTAATACTTACGAATCCCTAGAGGGGAGTTCAGGGTCACATTCCTGTTTGATGGAATGGCGACACACACACACACACACCTACATACATTACATTCCTGGCTAGATGGAATGCTTACATACTTTACGTTCCCAGGGTGGGAATGCTTAGCGGACATACACTCTATCAGAAGTCCCACACATGTGTTTCGAACTAATCGCCAGGTAGGGTGAACAGGTATTAGTTAATAGCGCTATTAGGTTACGGATATAACCTCACATTGCAGCAAGGTGCTGGGTGTGAACTAAGGACCTTATACAGTCGTTGTGATAAACAATGAGACAGGGCAGCAAACACAACAGTCCGTTTTTGAACACAGAAATGTGTCCGAACAGTTTTTTTGTAGATTAGCTACCTACAACACGATTCTCATTACGGAACAGTATTGGTTCTTCAACTATTCACATTTGCAAGTTGATAGGCAAGACTTACTGCACTTACATACTTTGTTTACTCACCAACTTATTGTTAACCTAGTACATACATGCTTTTGCAGGAAGCTAGCTTCTGGTGCCAGAATCAAAACACACAACACACCACTACATCAGGTCTAGAGCAAACATTTAAACTTTATTTTATGATTTCGTAATTAATTTGATTTTTGGGCGCGTATGTTTTTCGCATTTACTTAACTGCTTCCGCTATCTAAACTATGATTGCTAACACCAGACTTTTTCATAACAACTTAACTAGTGAGCATATAGATTTTTTCATGAACTTGGGCTATGGATCCTGGTTTGTTCACATGCCCCGTGGTAGAACTTCGCTGTGGATTTTGGAGGTGTGACAAATATTTCAGAAACTTGATCGGATAATCGTCTTGATCATCAAAATGAAGAGCGTCCCGAATATGCTGTTTAGAAACCACCATTTCACGTCCGTTGATCCTCTCCACGAGCGCTATTGGATGACGATTTCTATCCAACACCGCCGTTTCCCAAAACTGCTTCTGATGGCTCAAATATTGAGTGTGGTGAGTGGAAATGGCATAGAAGATTCTTGAACACCAGAAGAAGTTAATAACATCTGCATAATCCACTACATTCTTTGAATTCGGGTCTAGATAAGCGACCACGTTGTGTTTGAGTCCCATAATAAACTCCATATTGGCACATTCTCATACACAAAACATAAGAACATCAACAACGGCCTAAAACAAAGATCAGATTGTCAAAATCGCCCAAAATCTGATGTGCAGGCGTATGAAGCATTTCATTCGTGTGATAATGAATACGTATAAGCTTCATACGTGTGATTCTAGACACGCGTATGAACTCATACGCGTATGGCCATTCAAAATTTCTAAACTGTTGTTTTGATCGATTTAACATTCCATTTTTGGTATATAAGCTCTAAGATGACCGATTAAGAAACCCTCAAAATCATTTTTCTTTAACTTTAACATTTAGTCGGTTTATTGAAAGGTTTATGTTCGGGTTTTAAAAGGAACAATAAATCGATCATTAATCATGATATAATGGATAATATGGATTAATCGTTAGCACAAAAGATTCACCTTGTGAATCTGAAACTAATGATATTACGAAAATCACAGGGGTATACTAGATTGCAAAGTCAAAATCAGTCAAATGAAAGGGTTTTTGTGAGGTTTTGACTATAGGCGTATGATGAATGAAGATAAGAACAACCAACTGTTTCTTTTATAGTCCTCCTCATACGCGTCCATGTTCTCCACCCGTTTGAACAATTCACACGTATGACATTGGGGAAATCAGACAGTCCACTGTTGTACTATCATTTTCTCTTATCCACAAAGCAAAAACACAATTTTTTATTTTCTGAAGTTTTTGTATTTTTTATGATTTTTCAATGTTTTTGGTTTTTTTCAAATGTTTTCGTATTTCTATGATTTTTCAATGTTTTTGATTTTTTTGTTGGTTTTTCACATGTTTTTGTATTTTTGATAAGAAATTATTTACAAAAATCGAAGTACTGATGTAGACTAATCTTGTTTTTCTTTGACACCATTTAGGATAAGCAAAAACTCAAAGCGAGATTTGTCGAAGGCTTTCGTAAATAGTGTTGATACATTAGTGTGGCTATCGCATTGGATTCTACAATAAACGGCGTTAAAAGTTGAAGATTGGTAGATTAAGAAGACCATTCGACCCATCGTGGGGTCGAATAAAAATCAAAGTGGGTCGAACGAAAGTTTATTATACTTAGTTTTGTTTGTTTGAGCATGGTAATGGTCGAACGAGGCCATTCGACCCTTACAGAGGTCGAATGTGCAGGTCTATATAAGGTTTTAGTTTGTTTTGCAAGTTAGTTAGTTGTGTCATTTGTGTGTGTGAAGTGTGTGTTTTCCAGAGAGAGTTTTAGAAGGTTCTAGAGACTCTTTCATTGTAATCTAAGATCATATAAGGTTTTTATCAATTGACTATAATGGAAATGATTATTAAAATGGATATTATTGTGTTCTGATTTGTTGATTATCATTTTGCATGTGATTTAGGGTTTCCGCACCTGAATTGCTCTACTTGTGTGATAAATTCATTGATTTTTAACAAAACGATCCTTTACAAATAGGTCAGCACCTTGTTGGTCGGTGTGAATCTTAACAACGTCTATGAGCTTCTTTTCATAGCAATCGCGTATGAAATGATCGCGAACATGGATTTGTTTGACCTTGGAGTGGTTAACCGGGTCCTTGGTGATTTACATGGCTGCTTCATTGTCAACATAAATAGGGGTGGTGAGAAATTTCAAACCATAATCCCACATCTGCTGTTGAATCCATATCTCCTGCAAGCAGCATGAAGAAGCGGCAACATACTCAGCTTCACAAGTGGACACAACTACTCATGTCTGCTTCTTTCATTGCTAGGATACTAGTCTACTCCCTAAGAACTTACATCCAGCTGTTGTGGATTTAGCATTGAGCTTGTAGCCAGCATAGCCTGAATCATTATAGGCAGTGAAATCTAACGAATCATCACAAGGGTACCTTAGACCTTTAGTCGGACATTCCTTTAGATATCGAAAGATCCACTTATCCGCGATCAGATGAGAAACCTTTGGCTTTGATTGGTATCACGCACACAAGCATGTTGCGAAAATGATATAAGGAGGAGAGGCAGTCAGATACATGAAACAACCAATCATTGCACGGTAGTGTGAAGGATCCACGGTGGTACCGTGTCATCTGGTCTAATCCAGTGATTGACCTGAATAGGAGCTAAAGCAGGTGACACATCATCCATCGAGAACCGATTCAAGATGTCTACTACGTACTTAGCCTAATGAATGAAAATTCCCGTAGGTTTCTGTTGAACCTGTAGACTCAAGAGAAACTGCATCTCTCCCACCACAGTCATCTCGAACTTGTTCTACATAAGTTTCTCAAAATCCCTGCGCAAACTATTGTTAGTTGAGCCAAAAATGATATCATCAACATATACTTGTACTATTAAAAGGTGACCATCTTTTTCCAAGGTGAAGAGTGTACAATCGTTGAGCCCGCCTGTGAACCCACTTGAGATAAGGTACTGAGAGAGCGTCTCATGCCAAGATCTCGAAGCTTGATGAAGTCCGTAGAGAGCCTTGTTTAATCGGTAAACACAGTCTCGGTGCATAGGATCACGTACACCTCTTCCTTCACTTATCCATACAGAAACACGCTTTTAGGATGCAAGCACGAAAAACATGCTTATTGCTTCCATGCGAACTACCGGAGCGTATATTTCATTGTAATCAATCCCTTCAATTTGCCAGAACCCTTGAACAACTAAACTGGCTTTGTTTCTGACTACAACGTCATGGTTGTCTTTCTTACATTTGTAAACCCACTTTGTTCTGATCTTCTTTGCACCCTTTGGAAGATCTACTAGATCCCAAACACCTAGTTTCCTGAATAGAAGGTGTTCTTCTTTCATTGCTTCGATCCATGGATTTTCCTTTAATGCTTCATTGATGCTTTGTGGTTCCGTTTGTGAGACATATAAAGCGAAAGCCCAATCGTTCTGCTCACCAAATTCAGTAATCTTTGAATATAGAGTTGTAGCATTTTCACGAAGCTGCCCGCGAGTCATTACCCCACTTTTTGGATTACTAATGATATTTTGCTGAGGGTGTATGTCATGGATCGTAGATTCAGGATGAGTTGGGTCAGGGACACTCTCTTGCATGTTGTACTTTGAAAGATCAATTCTGAAATTTAATATGGGAGCACCATAAGAAGAGGACGGACCAGCAATTGATGATGTCATATTTCCACTTGTACCTGTAGAAACAATGTTAGTATCAACTGTGGTATTGACATTACCGGTTGGATCAGAAGAATTTGCCAGGTCCGCTGGTTGATCAGTAAGAATCTCCAAAGAATCAACAATGTCATCATCATCTGAGGAAGTTAAATCATTTTCCTCAGATGCTTCCATGAAAACCTCTTCTTCTTCATTGTTCCTAGCTACTGCTGAAGGTGTTGAGATCTGAGGTTGACTTGTTATGATGTTTAATAAATGAAACAGTAAATGAAGGATAACTTGATAAGAAAGTGTAGCGGAATATAAAGTTTAAATCATAACAATCAGAAGAATTGCTTTCAACAAGTACTTTTATAAACCACAAAAGTTTAGCACAAAGTATTACAATTCTCCCCCTCAGACTGATCACTCACAGAGTTAATAGTACAGATAATATATGTGAAGTGATAATTAGAATGATACAAGCATCATTCTATTTATAGACAATTACAAACTATGATGATCTAAGCTAACGAATGTCTACAAAGGAACTTTCTAACTAGACTAATCAACTTGAAATGAAAAATTATTCTAAAGAAGGTACAGTTCGATAAGTCAAACATCTGTTGTCAGAAACATCTATTGAAGCCTAACATCTATTGGTCTTCAACAGTTCTTCTCAGCAGACCTTTCATCAGTAGTTTTTTCCAGATCAGTTGATTTCATTCCACCAGATCACAACAATTAGCTCTTTGGGAGGCTTGTATCCTAAGCACTGTTTTATTCCATCAGATGTTTAGCGTGTTTTGGCTTTTTTACTTCATCTTTTCTTCTTTGGTCCAGTAGACCCAACAATCTCCCCTTAGAACAAATGATGCCAAAACTTAGTCTTTATTTCTGATTTTTATTACTCATCTAACTCTCCCTTACTTGTCCTTTCAATGAGAGTTCAAAGGTTAGGGAGACCATATCTTTTGCGTCCCTTTGTAGCTTTAAGTTAAGAAAATCTTGGAGATCACATGCTGACAGACCGTAAGCCTCTTCCATACTTCTCACTTGAGCATTTCCATCAGACCTGAGCAGAGTCAATTCATGGGTTTCTTTATTGGACTCCCACTTTAGAATTTTTGGATCCGAGGTATTCCTGGGTTGCAGGTTTATTTGTGATGAGCTTGGTGATGAGGGCCTGCAAATCATTTCTCTAAATTTATCACTTACAGGATCAGTGAAAAATTTTATTTGATACTGTATCCCTTCCTTGACATAGGAATCTTCAAACCTTTTGTTGTCTTCCTCAAACATCTGCTTCTGCCTTTAGAATTGTTTCTTGGCAGCAATGGTGAGGTCAGATTTTGAGAGCATACTATCAATTGTCAGGGTCTTTCTGGGATAAGTTATCACTTTGTCATCATCAGTGTAAATTGGTTTTCTTGGAAAGTGTGGGATCAACCTTTTTTCTTTCAACAAGAGCCTTATAGGTATCCACCAGTCTTACTTCTGACCATTTGGCAACTGATTTCATTTTACCATAGTCAGCTACTACCAACTCTTCTCTCATTCTTTTGAGTTGTGAAGCTCTGATGGGATATTTGCCCTTACTGAAGTTACGAGGATTGATCTTAGCATTGGCTTTGGTCGAATCTTCAATGCTTTAGATTTCTTCTCTTAGGGCTTGAGTTGTCCAACCAACAAACTGTTTTCTGAAGGCCCTGTAAGGTTTGTTGGCCATGATATGATTAAGGCAGGCTTCCCTGAATTCCTTTTCTGCTTCACCATTGATGGGTTTATTGGACATGGCTTTGCTCTGATCCTTAACATAGTCCTTAATTTCCATGAGTTTGTTAAGTTTTGCTGATAAGATGCCCTGAGCAGTCCTGTCATCCTTCCCTTTGGATTTCTCTTGAGCAATCATTTCTGCCTGTTGGGTCTCATTTTCAGGTTTAGGCTAGCCAGTGAGAGATGGGAAAGATCTTTGTGACTCATTGTAAGGCCCCAAACCCGGGCACCCTACCGTTGGGTCTCATCACAGTGTATCATTTAAAAATCAACAATTTTATTAAAATCACGCAGTGGAAAAATAATTAAAACGGTACAAATTGTTAAAAAAAAATAGTTTTCAAATAAATTTCAAAACTACGAATAACATCCATGTTATCACGAGTAATCCCATCCGCTAGCCAAGATGCATCACCAACTCAAACCGACCTGCAAAATAATCTAACATACATGCAAAAGTTAGCTATGCTAAGTGAGTTCTAATAGTTTAAGTTTATGTATTTCAGATACCTCATAAAAACACTTTAATTTAAAAGCCAACTTCATCGCCTTAAAAATCATCATTAATTATATAATATTTTATCATCAACACCCCACCTAAAACCACTCATAACCATAACTAACTTATCACCCATCCCGACCCACAACTATGACTCTGTAACTTCTTTTACGCGTCCAACTATTCCCTATACAACACAATGTCGCTACACACAACTAGCTCATCTATACTCCTTTTAATTGTACAGGGCACCCCCAAGTACAATTCATCACAAGAAACTCTATATTATCATCTTTAACAAAAACACAACACATACCCACCAATTTATCTATATGAATACAAATAAAGCACATAAGGTGGGAACCTACCACACAACTGGTCAAATCACAAAGAAGTGACCCTCTCTAGGACATGTCGATATCCTCTTTCATCGACGGCCCGTCCCAATCTCAAAACTCATCACGTAAACTTGACAATCATCTTTAGCCTCTTTAAATCATCGTGCCGCAGGAAAACGACAATCATCTTTAACACATCGTGTCACAAGGACAACGACAACCATTTTCGCCACTAAGGATTACACTTTGAAACACCACGAGGGTGCGTCATCTTACACATAGTACATAGACACACACACATAAGTGCCTATAACGGATATCTCGCATCTTTATGTGGATTAACCACTAGCGATATAATCTCGCCACTAAGCCCGTCTTCGAACATCCAAGGACACACACGTACATCCCCACGCACGTGCAATCCAACTACATATCTCGTATCTCATTACTCTATAAGTGTCACATGACAGATCTTTGTTTCTAACCATTCACCATCTAGGGTAAAAAACAAGACTCGACTCTTATAATTCATAACTTTATCTAACTCTCATGATGGTATCATCAAATTGTACCTCTAAACCTCTTGGCTCATTCTACCACTGTAGAACCGACTCATAGAAAAAGGTTTGTAACAACCTTTAAGTGGTAAAGCTATTTAATTTAATCAACACTTCAACATGTATGAAAAACTATGTATAGCATGTATGATAGACCCAAAAATATTTAAAGACAGAAAATAAGGTGATTAAAACTCACAGGTTGCAAACCTTCCAAATCCACACGTTAAACCTTCACACACTTTGATTCGTCTTGAAGGGAACCTATACACCCGAATAATTTATCGTCACTGAGGAAGACAACGCCTAACCCGACTAAATCTCCAAAACATCCTCCTAAAAACCCATAATTCACAAACATTAAAAACCAGGTCACCCCTGAACCGTTCGGACTCGATAACCCAACCAGAGCCCCATGCATGAATCCATCTCCACCACTTCTCATGTAAAACCCATGCAAATTCATCATCTCCCTTGCAATAAAATGAACTTACTCTTTCATCACTACACGATTCCCATAAATGGCTTTCATGCTTACATTCACCAACATCACAAAATTATGCAAGCCGTAAAAAT
Organism: Ambrosia artemisiifolia; assembly: GCA_032199755.1. Classification (NCBI taxonomy): domain Eukaryota; kingdom Viridiplantae; phylum Streptophyta; class Magnoliopsida; order Asterales; family Asteraceae; genus Ambrosia; species Ambrosia artemisiifolia. Next base: position 47,548,800 of record CM063519.1, on the reverse strand, counting down.
TAATCAAGATCTATAATACCACAAATCTACATCCCTATTGTCATTACCCGAACATAAGGCATCAGTATTTTTCCATCCTTAACATCTTATAAGCTCATGAGAATCGTACCCTTAACTCAAGCACATCTTATCACCATCGAGACCAAACCATAAAGCTTCCATCACCCCACACATCGAATGCCATCTCCGATTGCACCAATGACTACCACCACGTTGTCGCCCCATAGACCGCTCCTATCGGCACTGAACGTCCGAACCGTCTCATTTTCACCCGTCACGGCCACCACCTACATCTACACTGTCTCACACCTTCACAAGCATTACCATCTCCTGCACCCTTATCACCGCGCACCATCACCATCTTCATCTTCATCTTCAATCATCACCATGACCATTCAAGCCAGTAACCACCCACGTCACCAATCACCCACACCTACACCACCATAACTATCACTGATCACCACCACCCCTCTAACATCTCTCGTCAACTTCACAAACGTAGCCGACCATAACCATCACCGTAGTCGCCATTATCGCACACTATCACCCAACCGCATTCGAACACCATCGGTTTCTATATCAGTCGCAAAAACTTAACACCATCTCTACCACGTTTACCCAACCAAAGCAACCGTAAAGAAATGCATCGCAATCGTGGCTCTAACAATGATTAAATCAGGTTCTAGGTTTGCTGGTTATAAGAGTTTAATGACGACACTGATGGAGCGAGCCACTTGCGGTAGTAGGGTTTTGAAGGAATATACAGTAGGGTTATTCGATGGATCCATTTTTAAGATAGAGTTCATACATATAAATATATTTAAATTTCATTCTAGCCTTCTATTATCCTTGGTAGACAATATATACCCAACTAGGTTAAAGACAATGTATATAGAGGCCCTCCATAATTCATCTTATTGTAAACAAGTTCCAAAGTTCCCTTGTCACTTATATATATATTATATTCGTTTGCAACAAAAGTAAACAAATTTGTTGATGAGAGTTCGGGGCGTTACAAGGATCTTCAATATTTTAGAAAGATTGAATGTCCCCTTGAATTATGTCAAGTTCAAGAGGATACTTCATAACTAGTGGAGTCATGGGTGGTATGGTAGGTGGTGTTGTTTTGGATGGTTGTGGTGTTGAGGTGTACGATGATGTGTGAGGTGAGAATGAAGATAGTGTAATGACAGGGATGGGATCTGATGATGGTTTAGATGTGGAAGTGGGTAAGGGTATGGTTTCAGTTTCATCTTTATCTTTATCTTCTTGTGCCACAAATTTTCTTTTTCTGCGGTACAAGATGGTAAGAGATGATGTTCTTGTGTGTGTTGATGGTGGTTGTGAAGTGATAGGAGAGATTGCTTTTGATAGTAGGGATTTTGTTGATGATGCCCTGGAGCAGTGATTCTGGGTGTTGTAGTGGTAACAATGGTTTTGGATTTTGCAGTGGTTGCAGCAACTGTTTTTAGAGCAGATGGAGTTCGCCTCACATGTTTTGTAGGCATTTTCTTCCTTTTTAAGGAGCTCACATCTTCCTTTTCTTTTTGTTCAGCTACCTTCTATTAAACCAAGCTTTCTGCTTTTGATCTCTTGTCCTCTTCTCTTTTCTGCTTTGTTTCAGTAATCTTTTCAGCAAGGGTATTTGCAGATTCGTCAATCTTCTTTCCTTTGTCTGCTTTTTGTTGCTGGCAGTGGTTTGAGCAATGGATACAGGTGCTTGTTGAGTTTTATCAGCCGGCTTGTCAGGAGAAGCAGGAGTAGTAGTCTTTTCGGCAGTGTTTGATGAAGGTGGATTCCCAAGAGGTTGTAGCTGGGAGTCTGTCTCTGCCAGTCCCCCCTTTTGGCATCATTATCTGTGAACTCATCATCATCTTCATCGCTGAGAATAGTTGTGGGGGCTGAACCAGTGGTTTTTAAGAGATGCTCTTTGATGGATTTTATGTCTGCCTGAGTATCTTTGTACCTGGCATCAACCATGTTTCTGATCTCCTTCATATATGTTTGTTGGGTCATGTTAGCCATATTTCTGAGAGCTAAAATGACTGGGCTTACTGAAGGGAAGGTTGACTTTTGGTGAAGCCAACTAGAGTCTCCATCATAGTCTTTACATCAGTCTTTATTTCATTGACTGAGGACTCAATCTGGTTTACTCTTTTAGTCAATTCTTTGAATTTTATTTCATCACCTAAGTTAATAGGATCATATGAATTCCTACCTGTGGTGGCAGTTATATCTGGCTCAGTTCTAGGAGGTAAGTCCATGTGAACGTCATTAGATGCCCATTTTTCTTGGTACTGGGGACTTCCAACCTTTTCAGAAACTACAGATGTAGCTCCATTGGTTGTTTCCTTCAAGGAAGTCTGAAAGATGAAACCACTATCCATTTGTGAGACATTGATCTCTACGGCTGTAGTGGCTGCTTCACTTGAAAAAACTCCAGGAATTACATATAATTCAAGTGGTGTGGCCTCCTCTTCTTGTGGGATAGGTAGTTGATTTTTTCAGAGAGTCACAATCTAAGGTGAACTCTCACGAATGGGTGTAGCATAGGAACTGGTTGTTGCCTGAGTTTTGTCAATAGCATCAAAAAATGTGTCAAGTGGAGATGGAATGGGGGATCTTGATGGTGAGATGTGTGGTGTGTACAAACAGTGAGCCCTGGGAGATGGGCTTTGGAACATATGCTCAACTGAGTCAAATGTTTCATTTTGTGGTTCCCCTTGGTTTACAACAGGTTCCTTTTGAGAGGATTCATGAGGAGTTTGTCTAGGTGGAGATTTTCAAACTTGTTGAGAGGAAGTATCAACAGTGGTTTCTGTTGTGTTTGTGTTACAACAGTGGTATCCTCTGGTATCTCATCCTCTAGAGTAACCCTTTTGGTTTTCTTTTTGGTGGGCTTATGGGATGGATGTTTTATTTTTAAAGATGCTGGTGTGGGTTTCACAACACTGGTTGTAGTATCATGATCACTAAGAGCAATGTGCTCATCATCAGAGGTTGAGACAACAGATACTGTCTTGTCACTCTTTAATTTTGTTTTTGGAACTTTGACTTTCAGATTGATTTGTGAGTCTTAGGACCCATGATTCTGGTAAAAGTTTCATTTGTTAAGCTTTTCATCCTAGATGCTTGACACTTTTTAAAATATTTTTCTGGTAAAAGTTTTTTGTAAGACAACACTGAGAAATATAGGATAAAGTAAGAAGGAATTGTTTGACCCCTTTTCTATAAGCATCACATTTGCAAAAAAGTTCATGAACGATGCATGGGATAAATTATAATCTGTATCTGTTAGGATAGCATATCCCAGATATTGAACTTTCAAAGGAATCTCATTAACTGAGGTTCTCTTGGAAGAGAGACATAGAAGCAGAGTATGAAAGAAAAATTTCATTTCTGGTGGAAAGTAATGTTTGTAAAGTGTTGCCTTTGTAATTTGTTCCTCATACCCTCTATCCAAAAACTCCGTGTGAAGCTCATTTTTTAAGAATGTTGTTTTTCCTTCTAGGTCATTGATTGAAAAAGTAGTCGAAATGACCAATGGAGTGATTTCAATGGTAGATGTACCAATTTTTTCCAAGATTGTAGTCGGTGTGTTGTCTGTGGGTATAACTCCAGCAGTTAACCAAAATTCCTTCAAGGTATCAACATATATTGGTGTGTCTGCGTTGAGGATGGAGTGAAATTTTATTTCTTTAGAACATCAATGAGGGAGTGAAACTCTGTGTTTTCATCAGTTTTCACAATGTATGGAAGGTAGTTGTGTGGCATCTTGACTTGGAGATCCATGATCGTAAGAAAGATTTTAGGTTTTTCGATAAATGAGAGAGAAAACTGCTATGGGAAGTTTAGAATTCAAATAGATAGTGTAAGCTCTGTTTGGATGGAACATGGGTTTTATAGTGTGTGAAAAAGTTATGATGACGTGGTCAGAGAAACTGCCTTTTAGCAGATGTTGCAACATCTGTTGAAAGATCGGACGGTCCAGGTCTGTTCCACTAGTTAAACACTATTTAGGTTTTAATGGATGTCAGTTGTTTTAAAATCTCTGTAGAATTGCAACAGATGTTATCACATTGGGACAATGGTTGATTAATCTGAGCAGATTTTTAGAAGTTCTGAACAGATGTTTGACCAAAAGCTATTTTAATTATGAATTTTTTAATTTTCTTGCAACATTTTTATGGAGAAATAGATTTTTGCTGTCATTTCATATTTAGCATCCTAATTCTAGATATCAAGCTTGTAGATGCCGTTTTGCGACTAATGATTAGATATTAACATGTGTTAAGGGGCGAAGGAGAACCAGAAGGGGCGAAGGTGTTTTGTGAATGGGCGAAGGTAGCTGTATAGTGGACGAATCTGGAACAGGGATGCACAAGAAGACACATTCGACCAGTCTATCTGGGCGAATGTGGAAAAGCTTACATTCGACCAGTCTATCTGGGCGAATGTACAGCTACTATATATAGAAATTGGGTTTTTGTAATGAACAACGAGTCATTTAGAGTGTGTGTTTTCAGTGTGTGTTCCAGAGAGGATTGAGAGTAAGAGTTTGTGTGTTAGATTAACTGTATTGAATTTGTAAGCGTTTATTTGAACAAGTTAATCTATGAAAAGCTTTTAAAATGACCTTGATTGTGTTTTGATTGAGTTTATATCAGTTTGTTCTAAGCTAGGGTTTCCGCACCTGGTTTAGCAACTTGTATGATCGTATAATCCTGTTTTCGTGTCGAATTCATCCTCTACTAAGTGGTATCAGAGCGTAGAGGATCATACAACAAACAAATTGATAAACTCAGAGCTGATTTGGACATAATTTTCATCAATTCACATCTGTTTTCAACTAAAAATGGTTTTTGTGTGTTTTTGAAAGAATTAGAGGTGATTTTGTGATTAAAATTCAAAATTCCAAGTTTTAAAGTTGTTCCAAATCATCTCCGAAGCAAAACCTGATCAAGATCAATCAAATCCACAAACTTTTGAAAATCAGTGATCAAAATAACCGTTTTTCAAAGTGTAACCGTTTTTCAAAAGTTGAATATGGGCGAACCTGGACGTTGTGGGCGAACGTGTGGGTTTTAGGTCGAGGTGAGTGGTTTTCTGGGCGAACCTAGAGGTTTTAGGGCGAATCTAGAGTTTTTCACATAGAAATTTTACATTCGGGTCCTATTTTCTACCTTCGGGAGATCGGGCGGACGAACGTAGATCAGAAACGGTCGAACCTAGGTTTATTTGGGCGAACGTAGAACGTGTTAGTGTGATTTTACTTTCTGGTGAGTTTTCACATTCGGGTGAGAGATTTTTGAGCGAACCTGATTTAAAAGGGACGAACCTGAAAGCTTCTTGGGCGAACCTAGAATAGTTTTTGGTGAATTTTTCTAAGTGTTGAATTTCTCGAAGTTCGTAACCATGTGGCGTTATCAGACTACTCCTACACCAGCAACTACACAATCACAACAGCAGGTGATGGACCCATGGACAGTGGCAGCACAGAAGACTAACACACAGTCTTCGCAGCCGGTTAACTACATGACTCAGAGTGCACCTATAGTACCACAGTCTGACTACTGGGGAGTAGCAGCAGCGGTGGTAAACACTCAAACTACTAATGCTATTTCCACACTGATTAATGATTTGTCTTCAGGTAGCGGAACTCGGCCACCGAAGCTTATGGAGATTCAAGAATACAATCAGTGGCAGAAAAAGTTCAAGATACACTTGGAAGGCATGGGAGTAGAAGGTGCTGAAGCATGGAACATGATAGCTAAAGGATACACACCACCAGTTCTGGAGAACACAGGTGAACCAGTGCCATTGGAGAGCATGGCGGAGGATGAGAAAAAGAAATTTGCTGTGGAAAAGAAGGCGTTTTCCCAATTGACACAGGCGATTACTAATGATCTTTTGCATCAGTTTGGAACGTGCACAACTTCTAAGGCTTTGTGGGATATGCTTAAAAGGAAGCATGATGGAAATGAAAAGACTCGAAATTTGAGGATGGAAGAACTTGTTAAAGAGTTTGAGAATTTTTCTTATGTTGGAAATGAAACTTTGAAAGAACTAACTCCTAGATATAACCATTTAATATCTGAATTGTCTAGCTATGGTGTACAGATTCCTATGGCAAAACAGGTGGACAAGTTTGCTGAAGCATTACCACCTAACTGGGATCAGCATGTGGATGTTCTGAAGGAGAAGGATGCTTTTCAATACTGGTCTCTTCAAGAGTTCGTTGAGAAGCTGGAAAACAAGGAATTGGAAGAGAAGAGGAAGGCTAGGAGAGCACAGATTCCTCAGAATCCAAACTTATACTTTGGAGGATCTTTAGTTCCAACAAGTACAAGTTCTGGAGGGCTAGTTACACCACATGTTGCTTGTATATCCAATGCTGTAGAATCACCCATCATTAACTACCATCAACAAACTTCATCTTTATCACAACCACAACCACAAGTTCCATATCAATATTCATACATTCCACCATTCTCCCCAAAACAACAAGCAGCCTTTTATACTGCTGGTCAAACTCAACCACAACCAATGAACCAACCTAATCAACCAACTGTGGTTTTGGAGACTTCCAATCTTGGAAATGTAACAGTTGAAGTTGCTCAGCAACACATTGCATTAGTCTCTGCAATGGTTTCCTCCTACAATGGTTTAGTTGCTAGTCAAATTGGTAATAACAACTTGACCAATGAAGACTACGCACAGATTGATAAGGAGGAAATGGAACTCATTGATATTCAATGGGCATTTGCGAGCATAATGCGAAGAGCAACAGAGTTTATTGAGAAAACAGGTAGAACAGACTTGGGAACTTCTCCTAACACAACCTACGGGTTTAATAAGGAGAAAGTGACTTGTTTTAACTGTGGAGGGAAAGGTCACTTTAAACGTGAATGCACTCAACCACCAAAACAAGGCAACAGGAATCCATTCAATGCTACTTATCAGAACCGTCAACAACAAAACCAAAACCAAGTTTCTTCCCAAAACAACAACAACAACTACCAAAATCGTCAAAGCAACTTTAATAACAACCAAAATAGACAACCAACCACACCAAACCAGACACCAAACCAAACACCAAACAATACTAACCGAACAGTCATACCAATCACTACCCCAACTGAACAACAAAATACCAATCAAGCATTGGTTACTCAACAAGATGAGAGGTTTGACTGGTCGAGCATTCAGATAGGTGTTGAGGAAATCACCACTGGGGGAAATGTGGCGTGTGTTGCCTATCAGGTTGATCTTGAAGATTCAGTGACGATGGAGGAGAAGGTTGAAACTAGGGTTGATAGTGATGAGTCTGAGCCTGAGAAGGAAGGTGATTATGAACCTGTTAAGGTTAATTCTGAGGTTAATGTTGAGGTTGAAAATGAAGAGACTAATTCAGGAGTGGTGATTGATACTGTTTCTGACATTCCTGAGGAGTGTGAATCGGTTTATTCTGATTCAGACAGTGACTCGGATACGGAAGCTAGTGTTAATTCTCTTGATGAAGATATTGATCAGTTACTTGCAGAGGCAGATTTTCTTATGACAAGGAAGTCGTGCATTGCAGATGATGCTTTCACAAAGATTGATTATTCCAGATTCTTTGCAGGAAAGGAAGCTCATTTCGCATTGATGGCCATGACTGACCCGCCAAAACCTGTAAGTTCTGCATGTAGTACTGACAATACTAGTGAAAAATATTGTGGTGCTTGTGATAGATTGACTGAGGAGGTTAAACAACTCCGTGTTCAACGTGATAGTGCTATCATGAACAGTCAATCTACTCGCAAAGAATTGAATGCTTTTAACAAAGTATTAGATGGCTACAAAAGGGACATTTCTGACTTGAAAAACACTTTGTCTTTAAAACAATTGGCAATCAATAACTATATCAATGAAATTGAAAACACCAAGTTGGAAATGGCCGCCATCAAATGCTTTGCTGAAAAAGTAAACAAAAAGTTGGAAAGTTACAAGAATGTCGCTTATGTGGTAGACCACATCATTGATGACAAAACAACCAATTATCGGGCTGTACCATCTCCGGTTCTTTTTGAAAACCATAATTGTCACCAAGTGACACCGGAGAGTTCGGTAAAATCTGACTCAGCATCGGAAAATGAATCTAACACTTCAAGTGTTGGTGATCCAAATTCCGATGTTAGACCGATTTTAGGAATCAATGATGAGGGTGTTACTGCTGAAAGTGTTGACTCAGATTCAGAGAGTGATGATACTGGTTGTAATCAAACTGTTAATGTATGTGACATTCCAAAAGAAAATCACATCATTACAAATGAACCAGTTTCATCATGTGAATAAGTCTGAGAAGAATGTTGTGAAGAAAGATCTTAATGTGATTAAGAAAGATCTTGAGAGAAATGAGAAAAACGAACAATGTGACAAACCTGTCAAGGTGTTCTATCGGATGGAAGGATCCGATAAGATCATCTCTGACGAGGACTTTCCAATTAAAAATGCCAACTATGCTAAAATTGAAAAGATTTGGCAAGAAAGTACTATTTGGTTCCCTAAACATGAGAGAACAAATGAAATTCCACCAGCTTTGTTAAAGAAGTTGTACTTGGATGTTCCTCAAGAACCAAAGGTCCATGTCACAGAGTTTGTTAAACCCAAAAACAGAGCTAATGGTTTCAATGAGCCTACTTACTCAAAAGGGCCACTCCCTGAGAGTTTAAGGAAGCAACAGTACAATGATCAATATCCTGTTAGATCATTTGCTCAACCAAATGCTCCAAATGTTTTTGAAGAGTACCGTGCGTGCTTTAAGTGTGGGGAACGTGGGCATTTACTTGCTCAGTGCCCATATGTAAGGCACAAGAGGCACGAAGTTGAAGTGAGGAATTCTATGAGAAAGCCGATTGATCATTATGTGCCACCTCATAGGAGAGTTGTTCCTCAACAATCACAACCGTTTTATTATCAAAACAATTTTCAAATGAGGAACACTCGTCCAATGCACTATGATAGAAGGAATCGGATCGCTATGGAACACTCGTGGAGGAAGCCTGTGGTGAACTCAACAGTTGATAGGCAAAAGGTTTCACCAAAACCGATTGTCAAATCAAATGTTGGACCTAAGTCTGTTAAATCAGATAAGGTTACCAAGAAAGTTACCTTTGCTAACAATGTTCAGAAACCGACTGAGAATCCAAAGTCTCAGATTCGTATCCTGAAAAGGACTGAACAATCTTGGACACTTAATGGCACTCCAGGAGCCTCAACTTCAAAAGTGAATGAGAAAAAGGAAACGATTTTGAGCAATCAGAAAAAGATTGATCAAAATGTTGTTAAAAATGTTTGTGAAAATGTTATTGTGAAACCTGATGTTGAAAGACCCAAGACTCAGGCTTGGGTCCCCCGAAAGCACTAAATGATTTACTTTTTGTGTGCAGGGAGCTTCAGCTGGCCCTATTAGCAGTCTTTGGATTGTTGATAGTGGAGCTTCAGGCCACATGACAGGGGATCTAGCGTTGCTGTTCGACGTGAAGAACATCAATGGAGGGTATGTAGCGTTTGCAGGAAACAAAGGTGGATATATCACGATGGAAGGGAGTGTGAGCAATGGGATAGTGAGTTTTGAACGGATTTCGTATGTGAAGCAGATAGATTACAATCTGTTGAGTGTCAGTCAAATATGTGACAAGAAATTTACTGTGCATTTTGATGACAAATCCTGCTATATCTTGAAACCGGGCTTTACAATTCCTAAAGAGTGGATAATGTTGAAGGCACCTCGCGTCAACAATCTATACATACTTGATATGTCCAAGGCGATGACATCACAGGGGCAAATAACATGCTTTTTGTCCAAGGCGACTGAGAAAGAATCAATAATGTGGCACCGAAGAATGGGGCACATTCATCTGAAGAAAATGAATCAACTTGTGAGAAATGGACTTGTCGATGGAGTAAACGTGAAACATTTCCATCTCAATGACAAGTGTGTGAGTTGTAAAAAGGGGAAGCAGCACAAACAGTCCCACAAAGTGAAAAAGGTTAACTCTGTTGAGATGCCACTAGAGCGATTGCACATGGATCTTTTCGGACCGGTCAAGCGCAAAAGTCATCTTGGAGAGCTTTATTGTTTAGTCGTCACTGACGATTACTCAAGATTTTCATGGGTGATGTGTTTGCAGAATAAGAGCGACACTTTTATCAATCTAAAAGTTCTGTTCACTCGATTGGAGAATCTCTACAATGTGAAGATAAAGAGAATTCGGAGTGACAATGGGACGGAGTTCAAAAATGCCAAGATGGATGAACTTTGTGAAAACAAAGGGATACATCATGAATATTCGGCTCCGTATACCCCTCAACAGAACGGTGTTGCTGAAAGAAAGAATAGGACTTTAATTGAAGCGGCTAGAACTATGCTTGCTGATTCAAATCTTCCAGTAATGTTCTGGAATGAGGTGATTTATGCAGCAAATTACACACTAAATCGGGTTCTAACAGTGAAGAAGTTTGGAAAAACATCTTATGAGCTGTTACACCGAAGGAAGCCGAATTTAGAGTATCTAGAACCTTTCGGGGCGCCTTGCACTATGTTGAATCCAAGCGAAAAGTTTAGTCCTAAAGCCGAGGAGGGTTACTTTGTTGGATATGCAACCCCACTCAAACGGGTATACAACAAGCGAACTCGTCGTGTGGAAGACTGGGCTAACGTGGATGTTCAACGATATACTCAAAATATTCAAGGCACGGGTCCTGATTGGATGTTTGATTACAAAGATTTCTTTGAATCATTCAATCTAGATAGCTTGGTTGAAGAAGCTGTTATTCGATTACTTTACGAGTGTGAAAATGCAACAACTTCACCATTGGTGCGTCCGATCACCGTAAACCCCCTACCAGCTTCTAATGATACCAATGCTCCTATACAAGAAGAAGAGATATTTCAAGAGGCTTCAACTTCATTAGACACTTCAGAATCTGAAGATGAACAATTTGAAGAAGCTATTCTTGATCAAGTTGAAGAACAGGAGGCACCGCCAGTGAACCCAACTCCAACCTCTGATGTGGCTTCATCATCAAATACGGGTCATGATCTGGATGCTGTAGAGAACTTGACTGTTCAGACGGGAGTGCAAGTACCTGATTATCCGGAATCTCGGATTCATCGTATTCACCCGCTGGAGCAAGTTATCGGTGATCCTGGAAGTAGTGTTATGACCAGAGGGCAGCTTAAAAGCGTGAATTCGCCAGAGAGTTTTGGTGCTTTAGCCTTATATGCCAAAATTCAACAATCTGGTAGTCAAAATGATTGGTCGTTTGCGTGTTATGTGTCGCAGGTAGAGCCAAGGACATACAAAGACGCTTTGAAGGATGATGCCTGGCTGGAAGCTATGCAGGAGGAGTTATTACAATTCCAGAAATTGGGAGTTTGGACGCTCACAGATTTGCCGCCGGATAGAAAGAAGATTGGCACTAAATGGGTGTTTAAGTGTAAGAAGGATGATCGTGGGGTTATTGTTCGGAACAAAGCCAGATTGGTCGTGCAGGGTTTCCATCAAATCGAAGGGATTGATTATAACGAAATCTATGCACCGGTAGCACGAATCGAAGCTATTCGGATGTTCCTTGCGTTTGCTTCTTATAAGAAATTCAAAGTTTACCAGATGGACGTGAAAAGCGCATTTCTGTACGGGAAAGTCAAGGAAGAGGTGTATGTCGGGCAGCCACCAGGCTTTGAGGACCCAATCCACCGGGATAAGGTCTACGTGCTGAACAAAGCTCTTTATGGCTTGCACCAGGCTCCAAGGCAGTGGTACGAGGAGCTAAGTACATACCTCTTCAACAAAGGATTTAAGCGCGGCCTGGTCGATTGCACCCTCTTTACGAAAAAGACGGGAGATGACTTGCTTCTAGTACAGATATATGTTGATGATATAATATTTGGTTCAACTAACGAGCTTTTATGCAGGGAGTTCGAAACTGTCATGCAGGAAAAGTTTGAAATGAGCGCAATGGGGGAGATGCAGTTTTTCCTAGGCTTGCAGGTGGACCAAAGACCCGACGGGATCTTCATTCACCAGACGAAATATGTCTCCGACATCTTGAGCCGGTTCCAGATGGAGGACTCAAAGCCAATGGATACCCCGATTCAACCCAATCACGGGATTGGAGTGGACGCTAAGGGGGAGCTGACGGATCCTTTTACATACAGAGCAATCATCGGATCTCTGATGTATTTGACGGCGTCTCGACCAGATATTATGTACGCAACGTGTCTCTGTGCTCGCTATCAATCGAAGCCGAAACAAAGTCATCTGACGGCGGTCAAGCGTATCCTTAGATATCTGAAGGGTTGTCCTTCAAAAGGACTTTGGTACCCTAATGATGATAATTTTGATTTCATATCTTTTAGTGATGCAGATTGGGGCGGCTGTGACAAAGATAGCAAATCTACTACAGCTGGTTGCCAGTTTTTCGGGAGCAGGTTAATCACCTGGCAATGCAAGAAACAGACTTCCGTAGCACAATCTACCTGTGAAGCCGAGTACATTGCAGCCTCGAGTTGCTGTTCGCAAGTACTTTGGATTCAACAACAAATGGTGGATTACGGTTTGCAGTTTCTTAAAACCCCTATTTACTGTGACAACGAAGCCGCAATTGCATTAACTAAAAATTCGGAAAATCATTCTAAAGCGAAACACATCCGGATCAAATATCATTTTATCCGTGATTGTTACGCTAAGGAATTGATTGATATGATCAAAATACATACTGACTACCAACGTGCAGATTTGTTTACTAAAGCTTTTGATCGTTCACGCTTTGAATATCTTTTAAAAGTAAACAATATAAAGGAAAAACAAGACTAATCGGCACCTCGGTTTATCGCTTTTTAGTTTTTAGTTTTTATATTTTGCTAATTGGGAATTTCTCTTTGCTAATTGGGAATTTCTCTTTACTATCATAATCCTCAAAGAAGTTGATGCTTTCAAGGGGATTGTAAAATCCTCAAAGAAGTTGATGCTTTCGAGTGGATTGTTTCTTTTAAATTTTGTTTTTATTTTGTTTTTCAGAAAAATGAAAATCCAAAAATATGTTCTTTATTTTAGGGGGAGCCATTTTATCAGAAAAACCAAAAACATTATAAAATTCAAAAAGACCTAAAAATTAGAAAAACAAAAATGATTTCCTGGTAAAACAGAGGAAATGATAGTACATCAGTGGGAATCTGACACAGGCTAAAGAATTGTATAGTTTATGAGGCGTGTGTTGATTACGTGTGATATGCTGATAGGCTTCGTAGACTAAATATTGCGTGCATTAGTGATACAAACATAACGAACTACGCGTTCGTGGCTGAACACCTCATGGGCATATGGTCTTAGTACCGTAATTTCGTTTGATAGAATTGCCAAAATCTGAGGTTTCGGGTCGTTATGTTATGGTTATCCGGGATATTCTGATAAACTTTTGTCGTATTGATTTACGGACCTAGTTTTATCAGAATATTTGCTAAAAGAGCTTAATTGCCAAAACCGGAAGTTACCGAATTGAGGAACTTTATGTTTTAATTGATCATAGATCATTATTACATCGTATTAATCATCTGATGCAAATCAGTGATTAATATCAGTCTCAACCTAGTGTATACGCACATGTTACTCTGCTGCATTTATTTGCTGACCTGTATACCTCTGTGCTATATACTTTGTAACTTTTACGGATAACTTTGGCATAATCACGCGTTACGACGAAGCTTTGTGCAATTACTTGATACGGGAGTATGTCGTGTGTGTGGGCACCACATCGTGTTAGTCTAATACACCTAACTCGTATCATTTTAAAGCATTGCGTAATTGTCTGCATGTGAGCTTACGTGGACCACAATATCAGCAATTGCCGTATCACATACTGTTTCTAATGATAATATTAAACAAAAAGATCAACGCTGTGATCAGATTTCTCAGAAAACTGATATGATCCTCTGACCGGATTTCACAAAATGTTTACTGTTTTCATTTACTTTGATGCATTTTATTTTGTTGCCATTTACTTTTATTGTCAAAAAGATACAAAATCCAAAAAGATTTTAGGTGTGTTTTTGATAGATTTCAGAAAAATCCAAAATTTTTGCATTTCTGCTTTATTTTTGATAACCGGGGATGCTTGATAGTCAATTTCTGAGATTTGACAACACCATCTGGACTTTGTATCATTCTAAAAGTGAAAATTTGTGTTTTGGAAGCTTAACGGATTGAAAAATGTTGAACGGGATTCGAATTTGTAATTTGGCAAAATTTTTCAAAAGTGCCATTTTACATTCGCCCTTAATTTGGGACGAATGTGGACTTTTTGTTTCACTTTCGACCGTTCCAGTTTGGGCGAATGTGGCTTTTATCCAAATTTCACATTCGGGTAAAACCATTTTACCTTCGTGCCTTTCATTAGGGGCGAAGGTGGAAAGTTTGTTCATTCGTCCGGATGAAACGGGCGAATGTGAAGCCTTATATATATGCCAAACCAGGTTCGACCACCCACTTCAATTTTTTCAAAATTTCTTCGATAACAAGACCTTGTTGATTTTGATTCCTGTGTTTGTGCATTTTGATTCTTAGTGTTTGCTGATCATTTTCGTATAAAGATTACAGGTAATGGACAAGTAACAAAGCCGGAATCGTTGAGTTTTTTGAACCGGACTTAGGGTTTCGAGTTTTTGATGATTGAGTGACTTTTAATACCTGATTTAGATTCACATTCATCCCACATCAGTTTTAGGGGGAGAATGAATTAGGAATTAGGTTATTAACAGGTTTAATTACTGGATTGATCGATTGAAACAAGAAAAACTCTAATTTCGTTTAAAAACTGATATAGAATGAATGTTAAGGGCAATTGATGATAGACGATGCTTAGTCGGCCTTATTAGGAATGGTTTTAATCAAAATCAAGGTTTAAAAACACAGTTGAAAAATTTTCAAATTTTGGGTATGATCTATTTCCACCTTCGGGTCTTCGAATGGACGAAGGTGAAGTGGAACGGACGAAGGAAACAATAAACGGGCGAATGTATCTTTTGTTCAAAATTCTTTTACATTCGACCAGAAAAAAATTGCACCTTCGGCCACTTTTAGTTACATTCGACCACTTTAATTTGGGTGAATGTGAAATTATAAAAACCTAAAATTTTGAATTTTGACGATTTTGTGTTTTGACGTTTTATTTTGATTTTACATTTCAGATGGCTGAAGAACAAGCTAATGTTGATATTCCTGTGGAGACTGCAGTGACTGATCCTATTCCAGAGACTGTGCAAGAAGAAGGATCATCAAGCGGTAGCAAATGGCCGTTTGAGAAGACCCATAATTGTTGTGCGTATCTTGGAGATGTGGAGAAGAATGTGGAGTTCACAGAGATCATAAAGTTTTTGAAGAGATGTAGAGTGGTTTATGCTTTGGCCACACCAACGATTATCTACAAGGATATAGTTGAGGATTTTTATAACAACGCCAAGTATGATTACTTTGATAATCAGACTATCATCAGAAGCAAGATTCAAGGAATGGAGATGTTTATTACTGAAGCAGATATCAGAGAAGCTCTCAAGATCCAGTTTGAAACAAGTGAGGATCCAAGGGAATTGTCCTGGACTGAGCAGAAAGCATGTTTCCTGAGGATGAAATACAAAGGACCGATTACTGATGGTTCAATGTATAAAGGGAAACTGAGCGTACAGTTCAAGTATTTTGCTCACGTCATCATTCTAGTATTTGGATGTGTTAGTGGTGGTTATGACGTGATGAGAAAGAGTTTAAGCTCGTTAATGGTTGCATTGACTCTCAATAAACCATTTAACGTTGCTGGGATGATCTTAGATCACATGTTGGAGATGTTGAAGGGTTTGAAGAAGAAATATTTCATGCTTTATCCTAGATTTTTAATGATGATCTTCGATCACAAATATCCAAACTTGAAGAAGGATCCAACACAAATACTTGCTATGGATCATATGAATGTGAGAACTTTGGCTAGAATGAAAGCTTACAAAGGTGTGCCTGAAAATGAGAGACCACCTTACAGAAGGTTATTTGGAGCTTTGGCTAGAGAGGATTACGTGGATCCTGGAAAGAATCTAGCAAGACATCCTGACAGTGATAGTGATAATGATGATCCACTTGTTTATGCTGATGCAAGCACGAAGAGGAAAAGGCAAGTTGTCAATCCTGGAGCCAAAGGGAAGGGCAAGGGAAAGACAGATCAGGGAAGTTCAAAACAACAAGCGGTGAGGAAGAAGACTACTGCTAAGAAGGGTATGAGTTTGGTAGATGAGGAGTCTGTTGATTCGGAGGAAACGGAGACTGAAGAACAATGGGATTCGGATGCTGAAAATGTCCGGACTACCAAACAAAAGGCCACTTTGGTTGGTGAGTCTGAATCACTGAATAGATCAATAGAAGAAGCTCAGAAGAGTAAGCAGTCTGTTGATGCTGAAGATGAAGGGTTGACTGTTAATCTTGATGAATTGAATGAGGGTGAAACAGTTGTAGTGAATTTGCCCAAGCCCAAACACAAAAGTATGGCTAAGAAGACAAGCACCAAGCAACTCAGAGAAAAGGAGTTGAACTTACTGTTGAAAGGAAAGAGATTACCAGATGCTGGAACATCATCTAAACAATCTTCACCAGCAGCCAAGAAGCAAAAGACAAAGGAGGCTTCAACATTACCAGTGGATCAGTTTAATATTGCCCTGGATAATGTTCTGAACATGTTTACACAGCCTCAGAAGGGAAAAGAAAGTGAGATTGAGCCATCTAAGTCTAAGTCCAAGTCTAAGAAGATCACTGTGGATGATGAAGTGATGAAGCAGATGAACAAAAGAATGGACGATATGATGAAGATGCTTGTGGCTCAACAAGCTGAGATTGCCAAGTTTAAGCAAAATGAAGAGAAAATGCTTCAGATCGTTGTTGCTTCTAAATCTAATCAAGATGAGATAGATGAGAAGGTAAAGAAGCTTGAAGCAAAGAATCAGAAGCTTGAAGGTAAAGTTCTGAGAAATAAGAACAGATACAAGGCAATTAAAGAAGATAACAAAGAGCTGAAGGCTGAAAACAAACGCCTTAGTGATCTGATTGATGATTTGTACAACATAGCACCCAAGCTGAAGGAGGGTAAGAAGATGCAGAGAAAGAGGTTGAACAAGTAGATTTTGAACCATCTGAATCTGATAAAGAGGAGGATGAGGATGATGAGAATGAAGAATCGGATAAAAGTGATGATGAAGATGATAACAATGATGATGATGATGATGCTGAAGGTTCAGGAAGTCAAAAGGATGATGATAGTAGTAGCAGTGATGACAATGATGGAGGAGATGATACTGCTAAATTTACATTTGAGAAAAGACCACCTTCTAAGAAGAAGAAAGACACAGGTGAGTCAAGTTCTAAGAAAAAGGGAGAGAATGTTGATGATGAGACTGTGTTCTGGAATGAGAAGGTGAGGTCCTTATCTGATGATGCAAAACAAGTTTACAAGGACATGTTAGAGAAGAGAGAGTGGACCATTGAGTTCACAGGTCGTTTTGCAGAAATATTCCAAACAGATGACATGCGTTATGAATTGGAATATAACGATCCTGATCTTGAAGAGGGGGAAGTACTTGCTTCTGTGGCAAAGGAAATATTGGATGGACTTGCACAGAGAGTAGGAAAAACGTTTGAAGAATTCATTGTTGATGAGTCGATTCCACCTATTCCTGAAAAGGATGTTGGAACTCACTCTGATGATAAAGAAACCCCTGAGTTTGAGGAAGTTGAGATAGAGGATATTACACATGAGGAATATCCACAGTACTTCAGACAAAATGATGAAGACGTGGTGTTTCCTGATTTTACTGAAAGGCATAATACGTCTGCTAAAAGAAAGGCAAGGAAAAGAAGTGCTGAGTTTGTTGAGAAAGTACTTGGAACTGATTTGCCAAAATCTTCAAATAAGTCTGATGAGTTGAAGGAGTATTTGAAGAAATTAAGACTGATGGATGAAAACCGACCAAAGCCTGAAGCTCAAGGAAACTTCTATAGGTTTCATAATGCAAAGTTCAGAGGCAGAGCTCTTGGGTGGACATACTTGAGCAGGCTGAAGTGTTTAGCTGCTAAGTGGGAATCAGGAATCTTGTATTTCTACAGATTCATTGATTTGCTAACTCTACCGTACTGGGCGGTTAGAGATCTATGCAGATTCCCTATGTCTGGTGCTTCAGTGAATAATACTCATGTTGGTTGGTGTGCAGACAAATTGGTTTGGGAGAGTAGGACGAGATGGAATAGATTCAAGCCTCAATATCCCCGGAGGAAAGTTCACAGGGATGTTGATCCCAGAACCAAGTTGAAAAGGGTTACTTTGATTTATAAGGCACCTGAAGTTATGAGGAAGATACCTTTGATGCCTATGCCTCAACACTTCAGTGCTGACTTCATATTTTGGTTTTATGATTGGAGGAAGGCAGAAGCGGTGATTGTGTTGAGAGATGGAAAGGATAAATACAAGCATGTGCATGTATTTGATCCTATGTGGCTGATCAATTGCACCTTCGAAGACATCATCATGTTATTCTATTATCCGATTCATCATGAGCCAAACGATGCTGATCAAGCAAGGAAATACACACAAGTTGTGGGTGTTTGCTTTGCTTATGACATTAATGCTGGAAGTAATTTGGAAGGGAAGCTTGGCAAGAAGGTGAAGATGGCTAATGTGTCAAAGCCGGTAAAGAGAAAGTTAGAGCCGGAGATGACGAAAGAACAGAAGAGTATACTTAGAATCAAGCTGCTGAATAAAGCCATGGATGAAGATAGGAAAAGATCTAATCAATAGTCGAGGGGGAGTTTGTAGATGCCGTTTTGCGACTAATGATTAGATATTAACATGTGTTAAGGGGCGAAGGAGAACCAGAAGGGGCGAAGGTGTTTTGTGAATGGGCGAAGGTAGCTGTATAGTGGACGAATCTGGAACAGGGATGCACAAGAAGACACATTCGACCAGTCTATCTGGGCGAATGTGGAAAAGCTTACATTCGACCAGTCTATCTGGGCGAATGTACAGCTACTATATATAGAAATTGGGTTTTTGTAATGAACAACGAGTCATTTACAGTGTGTGTTTTCAGTGTGTGTTCCAGAGAGGATTGAGAGTAAGAGTTTGTGTGTTAGATTAACTGTATTGAATTTGTAAGCGTTTATTTGAACAAGTTAATCTATGAAAAGCTTTTAAAATGACCTTGATTGTGTTTTGATTGAGTTTATATCAGTTTGTTCTAAGCTAGGGTTTCCGCACCTGGTTTAGCAACTTGTATGATCGTATAATCCTGTTTTCGTGTCGAATTCATCCTCTACAAAGCTTTCAAAAGTAGATGTGTCTAAAGCATTTGTCAACACATCTGCTAGCTAATCCTTTGTTGGAACATGGTGCAAAGAAATCAAACCTCTTTTATAGTTGTCTCTCACAAATAGATGTATGATGTCGATGTGCTTTGTTGTGGTATGGGATACTGGATTTTTGATGATATTTTCAGCTGCTTGACTGTCCAACATCAGTGGAGTCTTTAAGGCAGTGATACCAAAATCAAATAGCTGGTTTTGTAGCCACATAAGTTGAGCTGTGCAGCTTGCAGCAGCAATGTATTCAGCCTCTGCTGTAGAGGTTGAAACATATGCTTGCTTTTTGGTTTGCCAAAAAACCAAGGCATTACCTAGAAATTGGCACCCTCCTGAAGTTGACTTTCTTGTGGAGTGACAATTAGCAAAATCACTATCTGAGTACCCTAAAAGCTCAATATTTCCATTAGCTGGACACTATATACCAAGTGTGGGAACACCTTTTTGGTATCTGAAGATCCTCTTTACAGCTATAAGATTTAGTTTTCTTGGTGATGCATGAGATCTGGCACAAACACATGTAGCAAACATAATGTCTGGTCTAGACGCAGAGAGGTACAATAAAGACCCAATTATGCATCTTTAATGTGTTTGATCAATCCATCATCTTTGTCATCATCATTGAGTGCTCTTATTGTACTCATGGGTGTACTACATGGTTTACACTCATCCATATCAAATTTTGATAACAAGATTTTAACATACTTGTTTTGATGAATGAATGTTTCATTTTGCAGCTGCTTGACTTGTAAACCAAGAAAGCATTGAAGTTCACCCATGGTACTCATCTCAAACTCAACTGTCTGTTACATGTGGATCCAAAGATGATATCGTCCAAAATATATTTGTGCAATCACTAAATATTTTCCTTTCCATTTTAAGAATAGTGTACTGTCAATTTTACCTCTTGTAAAATTTATGGATAAGAGAAAAGTTGAAAGAGTTTCGTACCAGGCCCTTGGTGCTTGTTTCAAGCCGACAAATCTTTATTTAACTTGTAGACGTGATCTAGATGAAATGTGTCTTCAAAACTAGGTGGTTGGCATACATATACCTCCTCCTGAATCTTGCCATATGGAAAGACACATTTGATGTCTATCTAAAACACCTAGATGTTGTAGTTGACAGCAAAGGTCAGAAAAAGTTTGATTGCTTCTAACCTAGCTACAGGAGCAAAAGTTTCATCATAATCAATTCCTTCTTCTTGTCTGAAACCTTGAACTACTAGCATGGCTTTATTTATGACAACAATACCCCTTTCATCAGTTTTGTTTTTAAAGACCCATTTTGTGACAATTGGACAAACATCCTTTAGTAGTGGTACAAGTTCCCAAACTTATTTTCTTTTGAACTGAAGGAGCTCCTCTTGCATGGCTTCCATCAAATTATTGTTTTAGTGCCTCTTGGTACTTAACAGGTTGTATGAGAGACATGAACCCAGTAAATTGGCAGATGTTTTTGGATTGACTTCTTGTGAGTACCCCTTCATTGTTGTTGCCAATAATCTGGTCAGGTGGCTGAGGTCTAAGATAGATTAGATCTCCTTGATATGGAATGATGGCATTTTGAGGTGAAAGACAAAGATTTGAAACATATGGTGTAACATCTGTTGGTATTATAGGAGTATCAACAAATGATTGGAGTGGAGGTGGAGGGATAGGACCAAGTGGAGCATTGGCATTCAAATTTTTATCCACTGTGAGTGGACTTTGATCAAAGGAGGTTTAAAAAATGGTTGAGCTGGAAGAAGCAGTGGTTTGTGGATAGTACTGATCAACACCAGTTGATACAGCAAGAACAGTGTTTTGACTATGATTCAGAACACCTGTTTCCTCTAATGCAGTGCAATTTGAAAATGAGATGGAATCTCAACATCAAATCTGTAATCTTGTTGTGGAGATTGTGATATACTTGTAGAGTGTGTTTTAATAGTTATATCTTCAAATTTGAATTTTTCTAAGTCAAACAGTTCTGTAGGATTTACTAAGATTTTAAATGATAAAAGATCATTGGACTTAACATTCAAGGTTCTTTCTATAGTCCTAGTCCTTGTGATGAACACTTTATAGGCTTTGGCTACAGAAGAATATCCCATAAAAATATCCACAATCTACTTTGGCTGCAAATTTTGAAATGTGATCTATTAAATTTAAAATGAAACGTGGGTAGCCAAAGATTTTGAAAAATAATATCAATGGTTTGATTTGGAACAAAACTTCATAGTAAGTCTTATGATGTCTGAGAATGATCAAGGCTCTGTTTTGAACATAGCAAACAGTATTTACAGCTTTTGCCCAAAAAGACAATGGTAAGCTAGAATTTGCTAGCATTATTCTTGTAGCCTCAATTAAGGTTATGTTTTTCCTTTCAACCACCCCGTTTTGTTCTGGTGTTCTAGGAATGCTATATTGTCTCACAATTCCTTTTAACACACAGGTATATATATATCTGTTGTGAAGAATAATTTCAAAAGAATAGTTGAAGGTAATGGAATTTCTTTCTTGATCATATATATAAATCTGCCAATTGCATGTATGAATGCTAATTTTGTTTGTTCGGGTCTTTTCAATGGTACACTTTGGGGGTTTGCGGATGCTTTTATTCTTTTTAATGTAAAAGGTACACATTTTAACTAATTATGTATTAAATCCGCGAGGGAAAAACTAACGCTTGTTTAACAATTGCACATTTCTTGCATGATCAAGTCTTTATTTCATGATTGCCATTTGTAAAATTCTTAACTTGAGTTCTAATTGTCATCATTTTAAGGACTATAGGAGTTCCAACTCTTAGAAATAGTCTTAGTGTCAGTTTGGTTATAGAAAATTACAGTATAGATTGTTCATATGTAACGAGTGAATTTATAGATAACTGTTCGATTTGAGATGACTACTACTTAATGGAATTAGGTGTATTTTTATTATTTATAACTAGTACTAAGCCCCCCCGTGCTGAGGGCATAAAACCATACCAAGTAGCATCAATGCCACATTGTTTTCAGCGACTAACAACACAGCAAAACTCATAAGCAAATAAAAATGAAAAGAATAATATTGAGTGAAATGTAGACGTAACAATGGTGAACCATCTAAGCTCGTTGCGACACAATAATGCATAAAAATAGACTGAAACTAAAAACACGGCGTGGTCGTTTGACGGGAAAAATAGAGGTAAAAACGTTGAACTACATATGTACGTTGTAGCATGTCAACTCGAAAAATATGGATTGAAACGTAAAGCTAAAAATCTATTTAAGATACATGAGATAAAGCTCAAAATAAAAAGTTTAGGGGTTGAATGTAAAAGATGAAAACTATTAAGGTTAAAGTAAAAAAGAAAAGTAAAAACAAAATAGGGTACAACCTACAAAGCATAGTGTACAACCCTTTCATACACAAAACACTTGTTAAGTATGATGTCCAACACCATAAAGAACAAACCAATTTTTTATATATAGGTGATGGTTACAGAAAAAACTCACTCAAATTGAGAAAACTCTGGAAACTCCTACTTCCCGAGCTTTTTATTATCTGAAAAAATTAGCGAATGTAATATATATGTTTTTAAGAGTTTTGAACAAAAAAAAAATCAAAAAAAGCGCCGAGTGGGTTTTTAGAAAAAAATAAATAGGTTTTTGTGTTACATATGTTACATGTCTGTAAAGTGTGTAACATATGTTACACATCAAAAACTTATTTATTTATTTTTTAAAAATCCACTCGGCGAATTTTTTTTATTTTTTTGGCCAAAAACTCTTAAAAACATATATATTACATGCCCTAATTTTTTTCAGATAATAAAAAACTTGTTATGTAGGAGTTTTTCGGTGTTATATCAATTTGAGTGAGTTTTCTCTCTATACTTGGCCTAATATATATAAATAGATAGGTAGATAAATAATTATTGTGTTATTAATGTTACCTTGGTTCCATTAGTAGACTGTTTTTTTGATGGGTTCTGAATTCATAATTTTGAAAACTAGCAAGTCAAATATTAATTAATAGAATTCGTTTATTTGTTCTTGGTTTCTTGTTTGACCTATATGATTTTCGTGATTGGTTTTTTTAAATTGGGATGTTGTAAAGCGGTAATTATTGATCTAGGTTGTTCAATGATGCAATTGGCTGCAAAGATGTGTGTGGTGTGTGTATTAACTTTGTGTGTATGTGCGCATTATGTGTCTATTTTTATGTGTGTGTATTGATTGGCTGAACTATTAGATGGTATGTTAAAATAACCAGCATTATCTTTGTCATTCTTATAAGAAGTGGCTAGTTAATATATTGAAAATAATTCATCTGCTTTTAAACAAATAAATAAGTTGTTTAAATAACTAATGCTAAACACCTTCTAAATGAATTTGTTGTTTCTCATGCTAAATCATTTCCCCAAAACTGATTATTTGACTGTTAAAGTTGTAAAAGAGGAAGGAACGTCAATGTCCTTCCTATTAGCGGATATTATTGATATCTGATTTATGTATATATTTAGAGATAGATATTACTATATACATTAAAATACAAGTTGGTGCTACAGTACCCACTCTACCAATCATTTTAGGTTTATTTACTTAAAATGCCATTGAATAATTAAGGGAATTTGTTGTGATTAATAGGGGTAGAAATGTCAACTTATTTTATATATATATTAAAAGAGAAGTTGGTGCCACATGAAACAAAAACCATTTATTTTGAAACTCAATTACAAAAATGCCATGATTTTCATTATGTGAGTTTATGTGAATAAAAGTTTACAAATGTCAAATGCTAAATTCAGTAGTTACCATCAAGTAAATTAAAAGATTAAAAATAAGGTAAACTAGAGATGAATGACTTTTGTATGGTTTGAGTTTTATGCATAAGTTTGGATCTACATATAGATCTATAAAAGTATTAAATATATAAATTGGTATTTATGAAAAGATAATAAAATCATTTAATTAATAAAGTTGTATCTAATACTTATAAATGAGTTAATTACGGCGTTAGTCCTTGTGGTTTCCACAAAGTTTCAATGTCAGGTACTAATAGTTTAAAGTAACAACTTGAGGTATTAACATTTACGTCCCTCTACTTTCAATCATTTACAAAATGCCCCCTAGATCTTAATGGAGTTAGTTAGATTTTAACGAAGTTAGTCCTAATACCCAACATTGAAATCAATTAGAATGTTAATACCTCAAGTTGTTACTTTAAACTATTAGTACCTGACATTGAAACTTTGTGGAAACCACAAGGTCTAACGGCGTAATTAACTCCTTATAAATTGTAACCATTGTATATAACAGCCGAAGAAAAATTCCACGAGTAACAATGCATTCATTGTTTATTATTATAATTACTTTTTTTGTTTACAGTCACAACTTTTTAGATACGGAATTTTATAAAGTTTCTGATATTCCATTTGCGATGTGCTTATTTTTATCTACGATCAAATCGTAAGTTTTGTTTAAAATGGAATTGTGAGTGATAATGTACAATTGATCAAAGCACAAACATATGTGTCATGAAAGCTATGTCACGGTCTTTTTTTGTATAAATAAATGTTGTTTACTTTCTTCGTCACTCAAATAATAAAATATACCGCATTATAAAGTTTCGATCATACTTTTGTGATATGTTTATTTTTTAATAAATGTTTAATCAAAATCGAACAATTCAAATATAATTGATATTTTTCTTTAAATGGGTATTCGCTTCTATGATTTTCGATCGACGTAAATCATATATCGATTGTTATGCCGGGTGCATGTATCATTCCGGTACTATAACGAACCAAATCAGTACTGACCGAAAGTCCGCCATGTAGCGTGGAGATTTCCACTCTATCAATTAATCCATATCTTTTCTTCGGTAAATGAGTCTTTTCAGAATTCAAAAAAATGAATTTATAATAAAACGTAAATGCATTTTGTATTTTTTTATTGTTATCCAAAGTTGATGTTTTTAAATCAGTCATTGTTAATCAGAACAAGTAGGGTTTTAGGATATCTTATAATAGCTTAAAAGAAATCGATTTTTACCGTTTGGTTCGTAAGTGGCTTTTCCGCCGCAACGCGCGGTAGGGAACACCTAGTTATGTTTATTTCAGAAGTATCTCTTTCCATATATTGTGCTAGGGTTTTTTATTCTTTGGATCTATAAATATGATCCTCTCTTATGTATTTGATTCATTCAATAATAAGAACCATAGGCACTTTCATGGTATCAACTTGATCGTTTTCTTTTATTTTCCGATCATCTCCTAGCTTCGGCTTTTAGAACATCATCGCCATATCCTGCCTTCTTTGATGATACTATTTTCGTACAACTTTCAATGGCCAAAGAAGACAAACTTGCCCAGCAAGGAACTTCCGATTCTGCCACCAAACAAACTCTACACCCCGCATACTCAGTCACCAACATCGAAAGTAAAATACGAACTTTGGATGGAAAGAAAGTTACCTACAATGCTTGGATAAAACGTTTTCGTCTACATGCTACGGCGTATCAAGTTCTGAATCATATAGATAATACACCCCCACCCAAAATCGATTCCCCGGAGTACATCACCTAGAAATAATTGGACGCACTTGTTCTACAGTGGATTTATAGCACACTTTCTAATGACCTCCTTCTAGGCATATTGGAGAATGAATCCATTGCCCGTGCTGCGTGGGTGAAATTAGAAAAGAAGTTTTTAAGTAACAAAAAGGCTCGCACTGGTGCCTTAGAAACCAATTTTTGCAACTTGAAACTTTCCGTCTCTTCGTCTTCGTCTTCGGACGACTACTTCCAACAATTGAAGGACCTTGTCAATCAACTCGAATATATGGACCACCCAGTTACCGAGGATCGCCTTGTTCTACAACTCGTATGCGGCCTTCCTGCTAAGTTTGACTCTACTGCTTCGCTGATCAACGTAAATAATGTGGACTGGGACATAGTCAAGAGCATGTTGAATGATGAGGTAATCCGTCTTGAGGCTTGACAAAAATCTACTACTTCAGTTTTAATGACTCAATCCCAACACCCAAACTCACATAATAACCTAAACCCATACCCATCCACGATCATACCACCAACCAGCAGCCTCCAAACATAGCAACCTACTACTGTGGTGACCGGGGCCGGGGACGTGGCCGCTCCTATAGGGGTGGTTGCGGACACGGTTAGGGCCGAGGACAACAGACTTATAATCCCTCTTGGGCTCCTCAACAACACTCTTACCCTCAATGGGCCTGGTGGACTACCCCACCATGTCCCTATCCAACCCAACCATCCTTTAAGCCCGATTCCTCTTTTCAGCAGCACCCAACCCAACCTTCGGCCCACTACACAACAACACTACCAAACCAATACCCTTTGGCCCCACCACAACCAACCGGCAGACATCATTAGCAGTTTAGCCCATATCAGGCCCCTTCGGTCCGTCTTGGATTCGGCTCACATCAGCAGCAGTTCAGCCCAACAGTTACGGGCTCACAAGCAGCCAATAATGCACTTTGTCCCTCGGATATTGGAGCCGTTATGAGCTCAATGCATCTCAGTTATGATCCAAACACAATCATGGACTCTGGCGCAAGTGGTTACGCTACTGATGAGCAAGGTATGATTGAAAAACCCGACTCTTTTCCTATTTGTAGTAAACTTTTAGTTGGCAACGGCACGTCTTTACCAATTCATGGGTCTGGAATAGGTTACTTGTACCTTCCCTACCGTACCTATGTCCTACCTAATATATTACATTGTCCACAAATCATTAAAAAGTAAATTTCAGTTCGTCGTTTTACTCGTGATAATAATGTTTCAATCGAATATGACCCTTTTGGTTTCTCTTTGAAGGACCTTCCAACTGGGCGCGTCCTATCCCGCCACAATAGCACCGAGGACCTCTATCCTATCACCAAACCTGAACTTCCTATCCAAGCCAGCTTTCTCACTACCACTTCTCGGCCATGGCATGATCGTCTTGGCAACCCCGGCGCCCAAGTTTTAGATGTTCTTTTTCGTACTTTTAATTTTCCATGTAATAGGACTAAAACTTTCTCTTTTTTGTCATTCGTGTCAATTATCAAACAGTGTGACTTGTGGACATCACCAGTACTCAGTAAATCTGGTTACAAATATTACATGGTTCTAATTGATAATTATTCACACTTTATCTTGGTCTACCCATTAAAATATAAATCCAAAACCTTTCCAACCTTTGTTAAATTTCACTTCTTTATTGCCACACAATTCAAAATAAATATAAATTTTTTTCAGTGTGACCTTGGGGGTGAGTTTGACAATAACTCTTTCAAGACCTTTGCCACCCAACATGGCCTTTTATTCCATTTTTCATGCCCACAAACATCATCACAAAATTGCCATGCGGAACGGATGATATGTCGCCTCAATGACATCATTCGCTGACTTTTAATTCATGCCCATCTCCCACCATATTTTTGGGTCGAAGCATTACACACCGCTTCCTACCTACATAACATACTCCCCACAAAACGGCTCAACCTTTTTACACCTATCTTTGCCCTCTACCTCCGCCATCCCACTTATGATCACGTACCAGTGTTTGGGTGCGCTTGCTATCCAAACACTTCGACAACCCAACAACATAATTACACACCTGATCCATTCGGTGCATTTTCCTTGGCTATCCACCAGATTTTCGCGGTTACCATTGCTTCGATCCAACCATGGGCAAAGTCACAATCTCAAGACATGTTACATTCGATGAGGCCTCATTCCCTTTCTCCTTACCCATTCCCATTAACTC
This sequence comes from Ambrosia artemisiifolia, assembly GCA_032199755.1. Classification (NCBI taxonomy): domain Eukaryota; kingdom Viridiplantae; phylum Streptophyta; class Magnoliopsida; order Asterales; family Asteraceae; genus Ambrosia; species Ambrosia artemisiifolia. Next base: position 47,520,616 of record CM063519.1, on the reverse strand, counting down.
ATATAATTTCCTTGATGACAACCCACCACCGGACTTTTCCTTTACCCGATCCCCTAATCCTACACCGACCACAAACCACCAGCCACCTACTCAATCCCATGCCTCGACCTCCACTTCTCCTTATCCTATCACCAATACCCACCGGCCTAAACAAAAATCCTAGCCATAATAGCCCCCAGTTGCCGCGACCCGGCAGCAGCCTGTTCCCGCTGTTTCTGTCCCATCCACGGTCGGTTATGCTCCTGTCGCAGCCGGTCAACCTCCGACCCGTCCAGCCTCCTCTCAACCAATGACGACCCGTTCTAAAACCGGTTCTCTTATGTCCATTCATCACATCACCCACGGCTCGCCCATCTCTCTCATCCCCACCTCTAACACATAGGCCCTAACTGACCCGAATTGGTCACGCGCTATGCAAGCTGAATTTACTGCGTTACAAGAAAATGAGACTTGGGAATTAGTTCCCCGGCATACGAATCAGCCTCTTAATCGTTGCATCTAGCTATTTCGTCGTAAATGTAAATCTGATGGTACGTTAGAAAGATATAAATCACGGTTGGTCGTTAATGGGAAATCACAGATTGTGGGTATTGACTGTGAGGATACATTTAGTCCTGTAGTTAAACCTGCTACAATTAGGACTGTATTATCTTTGGCTGTCTCTAAATCGTGGCCGATTCATCAGTTAGATGTGAAGAATGCGTTTTTACATGGACATTTAAATGAGACCCTGTATATGCAAAAACCTTCGGGTTTTGTTGATAGGCGTTACCCAGGTTTTGTATGCCATTTAAAGAAGTCTCTTTACGGTCTTAAACAGGCCCCGCAGGCTTGGTATACCTGCTTTGCTACTTATATTCTATCACAGGGTTTTCGAAGCAGTGTCTGCGACAACTCATTGTTTATTTACAATCAGGGACATCATATTGCATGTCTGCTTTTGTATGTTGATGAATGATGATATTGTTCTACTGCGTCATCTGATGCATTCTTACATGATATTATTACGAAACTCTCACGAGAGTTTGCTATGACCGATTTGGGTGATTTGCATCATTTTTTGGGGATCAAGGTTACTCGTCGCCCCAATGGTTTATTTTTAGATCAAAGTCAATATGCTTAGGAGATTCTGTCACGCGCATCAATGTTAGACTGCAAACCGTGTGCTACACCTGTTGATTTGTCATCTAAATTGAGTGCCACAGACGACCCTCTTTTTCATGACCCGACTTTATATCGCAGTCTTGCAGGGGCACTTCGGTACCTGTTAGGATCTGAGTTTTGGATTGTTTTGATTAATGATGTAATATGAATGAAATATAAATGGAAAGTGCAGCGGAATAAAGAATAATCAAAACATAGAGAATAATTGTTATCAATCGAATGCTTTCATTAAGTTGAAAGATTACAAAGGTACAATTATCACTCCCCCTCAGCCTGATCACTCAGAGTTTGTTTGTCTTAGAGAGAATGACGAGTGACCAATAGAACAGTACAAGTACTGTTCTATTTATAGACAAGTACAAACCTCTGATGATCACTTAGCTGACGTCACCTAGAAAGCGACCCCTAACTGACTAACAAACTACAACATCTGCTAAACAATAAACTACTGTTACATTGAAACTAATGAAGTGAAAACTCTGTTAAGCAATAAACTCTGATATCTTCTTAACATCTGTTGAACCAAAATGCTGTTGGTTCAACAGACCTTTGTTCTTCAGATCTTGATCAGCACTTGTTCTTCATCAGACTTTTGCTCTTCAGACTTTATCCATCAGACCTTTGTTCAGCAGCAGTTGTCTTGTATCAGTTGTTTGTCTATCAGCAGTTTGGAATCAGCAGTTCTTTGGAGGAAGCTTTCTTGTAAACTCTGTTATTTATTCTTGATCAACACTTAGTATATTTTGGCTTTCAATCATCTGTTCTTCTCCAGGTCAGCAGACCCAACAATCTCCCCCTAGAACAGATGATGCCAAAACTTTGCTTTATTCTTGATCTTTATTTCTCATCAGACTTTCTCTAATTTGCCCTTTTAGTTGTAACTCAAAGTGCAGAGAGAAGAGGTCTTCAACATCTCTATCCAGTGTCAAATTCAGAAGTGACTGGAGATCTTCAGCACTTAGGCCAGGTGCCTCATCCATGCTCAACTTCTGAACACTACCATCTGATCTGAGCAATGTCAATTCATGGGTCTCTTTATCAGACTTCCATTTTAGAATTTTAGAATCAGAGGAGTGACTGGGATGCATCTTTATTTGGGATGAGTTTGGTGATGGTGGTCTTCCAATGAGTTCTCTGAGCCTGTCTGACACAGGATCAGAAAAGGATCTGATTTGGTTCAAGATCCCCTCTTTCACATAAGTATTAGTGAACTTCCTTGTGTCTTCTTCAGACATTTCCTTCTGCCTCTTATATTGCCTTTGAGCAGCAATAGATAGATCAGAGGTTGCAAGCAAACTATCTAATGTGAAGGCCTGAGAGGGTTTCTTGGGAGCATCATCATACACTGGTTTTCTTGGAAGATCAGGGTTGGTCTTTCTTTCTTCTTCAAGCTTTTTATATGTCTCAATTAGCCTGATCTCTGACCATCTGGCAACAGATTTCATCTCTCCATACTTAGCAGCTACAAGCTCTTGTCTCATTCTTCTGAATTTCAAGGCTCTAGCTTCATCTCTCCCCTTTTTGAAATCAGGAGCAGAGACCTTAGCAGGAGGATTCTTGGCCATGTTCTCTATTCTGATTAGTTCTTCTCTTAGAGCATGTGTGGTCCAGCCTGTAAATTGATTCTTTGTTGCTTTGTAAGGCTTGGATGCCAAGATCTGTTCCAGCAATGAATCCCTTACTTCCATCTCCAAGTGTCTGCTGAGAGGCATGGTTGATTAAAACTCTGTTTTGAACATAACAAGCAGTGTTTACAGCTTCTGCCCAAAAGGACAGAGGTAAACCAGAATCTGCTAGCATTGTTCTTGCAGCCTCAATAAGAGTCCTGTTCTTCCTTTCAACCACCCCATTCTGCTCTGGTGTTCTTGGGATACTGTACTGCCTTACAATCCCTTTTGACACACAGAAATCATCTAACTCCTTATTTTTGAACTCTGTTCCATTGTCACTCCTAAAGACTTTTACTGGCAAGTCATATTGTTTTTCAACTTTGGTAACAAAGTCCTTCAAGATACCTGCAGTCTCATCTTTAGAGTGTAAAAAGTAAGTCCATGTAAACCTAGAAAAATCATCAACTATGACAAGACAAAATCTTTTCCTTCTTAGACTCATGATTTTTACAGGACCAAACAAGTCCATGTGCAACATTTGTAGACATTGACTGGTTTTGGACTCATCAATGGATTTGTAAGAGCTTTTATGTTGTTTGCCTTTTAAACAGGAAACACAATGCTCATCACACTTGAATTCTTTTGATGGTAAACCTCTGACAAGGTTTTGTTTGGAGAGTGAGTTGATAGTTTGAAGGTTGGTGTGACCAAGTCTCCTATGCCACAGTTCTGTCTCTTTGGTAGAGGCAGCTGAGAACAGACAGACATTAGCAGTAGGATTATCCTTCAACATATCAACCACATACACATTGCCACTTCTGTGAGCAACAAGTTGTGCTTTGCTCTCAGCAATGATGGTGTTAATCTTTTCTACAGCCTCTGGGCCAACAATCTTACAAGTTTGCTTAGTGAAGAATGACCCAAAGCCTTTGTCACTCATTTGTGATACACTAAGTAGATTGAATTTTAGATTGTCTATTAGATTAACATTTTCAAACTTAAGTCTCCCTGCTTTGACAGTACCAGAACCCAACACTTTACCTTTAGAATCATTACCAAAGGATATATCACCCCCTCCATGAGCAAGAAAGTCCAGAAGAAGGGCTCTACATCCAGTCATGTGCCTGGAGCCTCCACTATCTACATACCATAAACTGTCTAAACAAGCAGAAGCTCCCTGCACATCAGTAAGGATTTTAGTTTTGGTGAGTGTCCAAAGCCAAAATGGCTTTGGATGGGTCCTTAGCTGTCTCAGCCTTAAGTAGAGGAGAATGATCAGTGGTTTGGACTAGCTTTTGAACTAGATTCAACAGCTGCAGTTGACCATTTGCCAGTGCTTGTATGTCAACACTTGGTCCAGCAGATGTTTGATCATTTCCAATCAGTTGTTGAAAACCATGAGGATGTCTGTTCACTTTTGGTTTTGAAGGCCTCTTGGGCTCATCATAAACATGTGGCAGACGATGACAAGTGGGTTGCCCATATCCTCTTGGTAATCTGTTAACAGGTGGAGCATCTGTTACCTGAACTTCTCTGGGAGCAGAGTTTTTGTTCAGACTTTGGGTAACAGATGTTTGGACTGATTCAAAAGTCTGTTTGGATTTTCCTTTTGAAGTACTCATCACTTGACTCTCCAGAGTTTTAGCTTTATACTCTTTTATCTTTTCATCAAAATTTTTGAGATATAAGCACTCTTTTGTTTTGTGATTCTTTTTCTTGCAGATTGCACATTCTTTAGATTTTGAATCATTTAAACTTGTTGTTTTGTTGATGTCATATGCTTTTAGAAGAAAACAGTTTTTGGTGACATGGTTCTTCTTTTCACAAAAATCACAAAACAAATTGTTCTTGGCTTTCCCCTTTTCTTTCTTCTTTTCAACAGATGTTTCATCATCTGTTGGAAGATTTACTAGAGGGATAACCTTGGCCTGTGGTGCCATTTTACCATCAGAGGTTTTGAAGGTCATTGGTTTGAAATTTTCAAGGACTTCACACTCATCTGACCATGTTGGTTTGAATTGATATTTCTCAATCTCATCAAATGAGGGTGTACCTTCCAACTTTTCAAGAATGATTTTCTTGCCATTGGGTTCAGTAACCTTGATTTCTTGACCTTTTGAGTTAGTAGGGATGACCTCAACCAACTGTGGTTCCTTTTTGTCAGTGGTTTGTGAAACTTGATCAGTGGTTTTAAAACCAAACCCAAATTTCACATGACTTTTGGATTGTTGGTTGACAATCATCTCAAAACCCTTAGATGATTCCACCCATTTCTGACATTCAACTTGGGTGGACTCAAGCTCCTTCTTACAACTATGATATTTTGTTATCATAGTCTGAAGCTGGTCTTTGGTTATGCTTGCTTCATGTTTTAGACTGCTGATTTCAGACTCTTTTTCAGATAATTTTGATTTTAACTCTTTTGTTAATTTTTCAACCTGAATTTCAGAATCCAAAATTTTCTTTCTAAAGTTTTCATTCACCTCTTTTATCTTAGCAAATGCTACAATACATTTGTCTGAGCACAAGTCATTTAAGATTTGAGGAGATACCTTAGCAGCAGCCATCAAGGCACAGTTACACTGGCAATCACAGTCATCACTACCCCAAGGGTCTGATAGATTCACAACCTCCACTTCAGATTCTTCAGCTGAAACAGTCTTACCAACAACACCATCAGTCACATTTTCAGACATAGACACCACTTCCTCAGGATCAGTCTCTTCAACAATTGTTTCTAGTGCCATAAAACAAAAATCCTTTTCAGTGTTAGCAACTAGAGCAATGTTGTCATCTGTTATCTCATCTGGCAGACTGCTCCAATCAACAAAGCCCTGAGTAAAGAAACTCTGTTGACCTGGTTGACTGGTCTCTGCAGGAGCAGAGGGTGGAGTAACAGTCATTGGCACAGAGGCCTGAGCAACAGGTGTTTGGACATAGTGATACTGAGGAACAGTGGTTTGGACATAATGCACAGGAACAGTGGTTTGGGTCTGTGCAAAGTGAGCAGTGTTTTGCACATTAGGTACATTAGGGATGGTCTGATAAGTGTTGGTCTGTGGTCTTTGATTTGGATAGGTGATCATAGGAACTCCATTTTGACTCCTACACTCCCTAGCAAAATGACCCATTCTATGACACTTGTAACACTTCATCTTTGATTTATCCAACCCAACCTTTGACCCACCATGTAAACCTGGGAACCTCCTGCCAGTTTTCTTATAGAAGTTATTGGTTCTAATACTGAGCAGGGCAACCTGGTGTAAGATGTCCATTTCTTCTAGGTCCAAGGGGTCAATGTATTGCAAGTCATTGTACACAAAAGATGTATTATCAGAACCCTGGATGTCACCACTGGCTGTGAAAGCACAGTTGTTTGGTGATGAGTAAGAATCATTATTGAAACCAGTTGTTATGTCAATGTAATGATCATAACTCTGATCCTTACTACTTCCAGAACCATCATCCTGACCCAACAGTGCAGTATTACCAAATACATAGTCATCTGACACTTTGCCAGAGTCCTGGAGCTTCTTTTTCTGGTTAAGCTCCCTTTCATAAGTTAGGAGCTTACCATGAAGCTGGGTCAGGGTTAGGTCTTTGAATCCGATAGAGTTTCTCATAACAATAGCTATAGTGTCCCATTTGTCCTGAAGTGATCTAAGAAACCTATGATTCAGTGTTGAATTAGGAAAAGTTAGACCAACCAGTTTTAGTTCACTAATTAGACAGTTAAACCTTTCAAACTGTTGTGTTAATGACTCCCCTTTTATGTGACTAAACGTTTCATATTGTTGGTTAAGTATTTCACGGTTGTTTTCAATCACATCATCAGTTCCCCCGAATTGCTCTTTAAGAGCATCCCACAATTCTTTAGCACTATTGCAGTGCAAGAGACCGGCATAGATATCATTCGGCAGTGCCATGGCTACTATGCTGAAAGCCTTGGCATCTAGCTCGATTTTTTGAAAATCTTGCTCAGAGTAGTTCTCAACACTCTTTGGTACTTGGATCTTTGGATCCTCGGCACTCGGTACCATTGGAACATGTGGTCCAAATACTACCGATTTCCAGCACCCTGTGTTCTGTTGTGCTAACACATGAGCTACTCGACGCTGCCAGATGTTGTATTCTGACCTGACAAGCATCGGTGGCTTGTTGTGTGTGCCAGTGTTGTGTGGATCTTGATTTAGTGAAGTCATTCTCTTGGTTTTTCAAAAACAAAGTCTGTTTACTAACTGTTGAAACGAAAATAAACTATTACTCTGTTTTAACCCGACAAACAAACGATATCAATGATTGTGAGCTGATCTGTGTATAAAACTGGTTGATTAGATCAGATTTAATTGACCATGCTCTGATACCAATTGTTAGGATCTGAGTTTTGGATTGTTTTGATTAATGATGTAATATGAATGAAATATAAATGGAAAGTGCAGCGGAATAAAGAATAATCAAAACATAGAGAATAATTGTTATCAATCGAATGCTTTCATTAAGTTGAAAGATTACAAAGGTACAATTATCACTCCCCCTCAGCCTGATCACTCAGAGTTTGTTTGTCTTAGAGAGAATGACGAGTGACCAATAGAACAGTACAAGTACTGTTCTATTTATAGACAAGTACAAACCTCTGATGATCACTTAGCTGACGTCACCTAGAAAGCGACCCCTAACTGACTAACAAACTACAACATCTGCTAAACAATAAACTACTGTTACATTGAAACTAATGAAGTGAAAACTCTGTTAAGCAATAAACTCTGATATCTTCTTAACATCTGTTGAACCAAAATGCTGTTGGTTCAACAGACCTTTGTTCTTCAGATCTTGATCAGCACTTGTTCTTCATCAGACTTTTGCTCTTCAGACTTTATCCATCAGACCTTTGTTCAGCAGCAGTTGTCTTGTATCAGTTGTTTGTCTATCAGCAGTTTGGAATCAGCAGTTCTTTGGAGGAAGCTTTCTTGTAAACTCTGTTATTTATTCTTGATCAACACTTAGTATATTTTGGCTTTCAATCATCTGTTCTTCTCCAGGTCAGCAGACCCAACAGTACCTAACATTTACTCGGCCTGATGTCTCATATGTAGTTCAACAGGTTTGTTTGTTTACGAATGAACCTCACGAGTCCCATTATGCTTTCATGAAGTGTATATTACGGTATTTGCAAGGCACACTGGATTATGGGATTCTTATGGTGCGGTCTGCTATACACACTTTAACTGCTTACTCTGGTGTTGATTGGGGTGGATGTCGTGACTCAAGGCAGTCCACTAGTGGGTATTACGTATTTTTGGGGGATAACCTGATTTCCTGGTCTTCTAAGCATCAACCCACAGTTTCACGATCGAGTGCGGAGGTCGAGTACAAAGGAGTGGCTAATGTTAATGAAGAAGCCACCTTGATCCATAATTTGTTGCTTGAGTTACACGTTCCTTTACGATATGTTTTAGTGGTTTATTGTGACAACGTTTTGGCAGTTTATTTGTCAAATAATCATGTTCAGCATCAAGGGACGAATCATATTGAGATTGATATCCATTTTGTTCAAGAAAAGGTGTGCATTGGTCATATTCGTGTCCTTCACGTTCCCTCCTCGACAGTTGTTTCAATCTTTTCCCTCCTCGACAGTTGTGTCCTTTACTTCCAATGCCTAATTTTGAATTCTACAATTACACAATTTGGGCAGTGAAGATTAGATCAATTTTTAACATTTACAGAATTTGGGAAGCAGTCAAATAGATAAGAGAAGTGGAAGCAAAGAAGAATGCCAAGGCTATTGCTTATCTCTATCAAGTTATGCCCAAAAAACTTGTTTTTCAAATTGCTCATCACACGAATGCTAAAGACCTTTGGGAAGATTTAAAGGCACGATTTGTAGGTACAGACAGAGTCAAGGAAGCAAGGTTACAAACGCTAGACTCGGAATTTGAAGCATTAAAGATGAAAGATTCAGAATCGCTAGACAATTTTACCAGCAAGATTAGCAAATTTGTATCGCAAGACAACAACCTTAGATCTACAGTTGATAACAAAAGACTAGTTAAGAAACTACTTAGTTCAGTACCAAAAAATTACATTCAGATTGTTGCTTCAATTGAACCATTTGCGGATCATAAAACTATGCCATTTCATGAAGTCATCGGGGAGATTAAAGGTATACGAAGAACATATTAAGAAACCAACTGAAGAAGGTGAATCACACAACAAGCTCTTATTCACCAAAGAAAAAGCAAAAGAAGACAAGTGTGAGCACTGTGGAAAATGGAAAACAAATCAAAGGAACTCTGGATATCACCGTAGTAAATGTATATGGTCCGAGAAAAGCTATAATAAATAAGCACAAGATAAGAGAAGCAATATATATAGATGCTACAAGTGCAATGGACTTGGACACTACAAAAATAAATGTCCAGAACTAAAAGAAAAGGAGGAAGCTTGTCTAATCCAACACGAGGAAGATGAAGGAGCAATGTTATTATAAACAAGACTCTACTATGAAGCATTGAAAATAAATCAAAATTAAGGGAGAGAATGTTAGTATTTAATATTTGATTTATCATAAGTTTAGGTAGTTAATAAAGGGTTAATGTGACACACCGTTTCGGTAATTTAGTTCTTATAGTTTGAACGGCTGTGTTGCTTGAGACGCACCAATTGATCAAGTATATATAGGGTTGTACTAAATCATTTCTAATATATCACAAGTTAGTTTCATTCGAAATTCTCTCTAATTTCAAATCCTGAAACAACTCCTATGATCATCAACATAGTTTTATTTATTTTATTTTTTATTTGCTTGATTTCTCAAGTGAAGAGCACATGCTATTAGTACCATGCCTAGTTGCTATAGGGGCTTCTTAAAGAGGTTTGGCACCAATCATCTTCTTGGTTTAGCTCCCTTTTTTGAATTTTTGGAAAATATTATGTGTATTTATGATTATCAGAAAATATAGGTATATTATATGTTCAATAGCTGTATTATGATAGACAACCTAGTTATGTCATAGAGTATTATAATTAGCAAAGTAGTTATTTATATTTAATCCTACCAATTATTTGTCATAATTTTTACATTAGAGTGACAAGCTTTACAATAATAATATATTTTATTTAATTGTTTTCTTGTTTGGGAAGAGTAGATGAATACGCGGATGCAGATTTGGATGACATTCGCAAAGAATGGTTGAGTTATGTAACAACCTTTAATTTTAAGTGACAACTGTATTTTAGGTGTCGACAAATATATCAACAAAATATTTTTGTTAACATTAATAAACTTGTGGTATACTTGACAAATGATTGTGAGATGGGTTATTGGTATTTTATTAAGAAATGGATATACTAATTTTGTTATATATATACACACATAGATATATACATATATATATGTGTGTATGTATGTATGCATCCAGGTAAATTAGTAAGTCTACTAAAAAAAATATATTAATTTTTGTTAGTGCACCCTTCGGAATACCCCTAGCTTAGATATAGGTTTACATCTCTTGGATAGATTTTGGTAGTGTATGAGTAGCATTTTGAACATTTACGCATTGAATTTAACATATGTAGCTTTCCTGGCGTTTGAGAGTCATATGAATAGAGGCACTTTAGGCGTAGGACACAAGGCTATATATATGGTCCTTTTTGTTTTCTTTTGCAACTATTGCTCATTATTCTATAACACGTTGAAGTGTTGTCTGTGTGTGATTGATTTGTGTGTGTGTTTATTGTTTACATCTTTCTGACATCTCTATCACAATTAACAACAAACTGATCCATTAATTCGCCTTCGAATCAGGCACACGCATGGTATATCAAATTCGTGTCTAGAATCATGATCCTATAAGTGGTATCAGAGCTATGGCTCAATACTATGCGTGTTGTTAGTATCGGATAGCATCATATCTGGATTTGTAGAGCAATTGTTTAAAGTTTTGTTGGAAACCCATTTTCATGATAATATTGGGTTTTGATTGGATTTTCTTGTTATGGATTAAATTTTCAGATCTGATTGTTGTTTTAGCTTCCAAATCATATTTAGAAGGTGTTTGAATCAATTGATTATGAAAAACAACGTTATATTGTTCCCGATTTGAGTTTTTGATAAAAACCCAAAAATTTGTGTTCTTGGTGATTTTTTATAATTTTGGATTATAATTCGTGTTTGTTTGAGTGTTTTGGGCAATGAAATCCTGTTCTAGATTCCGTACATAACTTGATAAGCAGATCATCCAAACCTTCACTTTCACCAAAATTAATCAAAATCAGCCAAAACCATGAATGTGCAAACTCATATGCCTGATAACCTTCCTACGCATGAGCCCTTACAGGTGTAGGATTTCTCATAGGTGTGGTCTTCCAGGTGTAAGTCTCATACGCCTAGATTAAGTCTCACATGCCTGGATTAAGAGTTATACGCTTGGATTAAGTCTCATTCACCTTGTTCATCCTTGATATCTGTGTAATATCAGTCATACGTGTGTAAGATCACTCGTACGTGTGAATTAAGGCTCATCAGTGTGAAACTTCTTGTCATACACGTGAAAGTCAGTGTTAGTCAAATTTTGACCCATTTTAGGTCTGACTTTTTCCCTTTTTCACCCATAACCCAATTTTCTCATGCCATATCATACCAAACATCAGTATGAGATGGGATTATCTAACTCAAATTGTCAGACCTGAGCCAATTCAATAACAACCACAACCGCAAGTAACAAATCCTTTTGTTGTTGCTAATGCCATAAACCCTCCACAACAAGCAAGTTGTCATTACTTATTGTTCGTTTTCATCCCCACCCCAATCACAAGTTGCTAATTCTACAAGTCTGTGGGCATTGGTTGCTTCGACTTCTCAAGTTCAAAGTGTTTAAAGCTTCTTGCAAAGATACAATAAAAACCAGAAGCAGTTACAAGGCTCCGAAGATGCAGCATCTTGATGAATACCACTCATGTAATGGGAGAATTCAGAGACACACCGAGGGTATTGATGTGGATATTTGGTATTGGGTAGAGCATCCATTGGTTAGACCTCTTCAAGACAACTCAAATGCACCAGTGAAATTAACTCAGCTTAGTGATGAAGAAATGAAAAAGTATAAGGATGAGAGGAAGGCATTCTCTATCGTCACTCAGGCGTTGGACAAGGATATACTTCATCAGTATGAAGTTTGTGAAAATGCGTATAATTTGTGGAACCTTCTGAAGACGAGATGTGAAGGTGATGAGCAAGCGTTCCTAATCAGGCAAGATCAGCTCAACAAGGAGTTCGAGGCCTTTTTCCATATCGGGAATAGGCAGCTGCGAGACATGCAATCTAGATTCTTTCATTTGATAAATGAACTACATAAGTATGATATTATATATACTACTTTCGAAATGATAGAACATTTTGCAGATGCAAAGAGAACTTGGTCATTACGAGAGCTTGTTGCTAGCTGAGTTTCTACACAAATTGGAGAACTGGGAGAGCGTAGAGAGCAGAAAAGCTTAGAGAACACCATTACCTCAACATCCTAATCCCGAGGTTTATCATGCTAACACCTCTAATGCTCCCCAAGCCAGTACCAGCTCCCGATCACAAACTGCTTTCGTTTCATCTGTTGTAAATGATCCATTTGCATGCAACACACCGTCACAAGTTGTTCCTGATCTAATGTACAATGATTAAAGCTCTTATAGTTAAATCCCACCTCAAGCCAGTTCCACAACCTACTGTCAAACTCATCCACATCCGGCACCTACTTATATCCATACAAATACATCCAACTCCCAACAGACAGCCTATGTTTCTACTAAAACCATGTTGGCCTATCCCTCAACCAACAATTTTAGGAATGTTACCTTGGAAGTTGTAAAGGAACACGTTGCACTTCTATTTGCCTTTGTAACTTCTTATAATGACTTGGTAGCGGGAAATATCGTGAACGTGAACCCGACTAAGGAGGATTAGGCTCAGGTGCATAAGGATGAGATAGAACTTATGGATATTCAGTGGGCCTTTGCTAGTGTTGTTCGTATAGCTGAAGACTTTATGAAAAGAACCGGTCGCACAAATCGGCAGACTACAAAGGATACTAAGTACATGTTCAACTAGCAAAAAGTCGCGTGCTTAAACTATGGAGTACAAACACACTTCAAGAAGGAATTTGATAAACACATTCAGCAAGGGAACTATGGAGCAAAACCCTTTTCAGCCAAGACCTCAATAACAAGCACCAGTACATAAGCAGGAATGTGCTATTGTTCTTTCTAACAACCCACTACCACAGCCCGCGCCAACATCTAACAATCAAGCTAGGGCTTTGGTAGTACAAGCTGATGAGGGAGTAGATTGGAAGTTACAGATGGCTAACAATTGTGTTGAAAACATCGGGGGAGCTGCTTGTTATGGTGAAATAATCACTGATATATGCAGAGGGATGTTGCTGAATCGTCATCTGATGACAGTTCGAGTGAAGATGAAGAATCTAAGGCTTCTTATGGTCAACAATCTGGTCCATCAGAGGGTGATGTTGATATTCTTGATACTAATGTTGACATATTATTAGCTGATGCAGATTTCCTGACAGGTCAGAAATCATGCTTAGTTCAAGACCTTGTTGAGTCAACTATTGATTATTCTAAATACTTCTCCACTAATGAATCTTCATCTCATTTTGCCTTCACGGCGAACATTCAAGACAACCAGGTTAGTTCTTCATCTGAAACTCACACTTGTTCTAATTGTGTAGAGTTAGAAGCTAGGTTAGAGTCAATAAAAGAACATAAAACTAATCCGATATGTGATTTTAGGTCACGCACTTATGCTAGTGCAACACTAAAAAAGAATTTAACCAAACGGTTCAGTTGCTAAAGAAAGATGTTAATGAGCTTAAAAGAACATTTTTAAATAAACAAGATACCATTAATAATTACATCACTGATTTGCAACAAACCAAGAAAGCATTAGCAGAGGCTCAGTGTGACTATGAAACAATCAAGAAAAAGCTAGAAAGTTATTCTAACTCAAAATATGTGTTACATCATATTATTGAGAGTCAGATAACTAAGAAAACCGGGAATGGGTTAGGATAAAATGCAGTTCCTCCACCTCTTTGTGACAATTATTCCAAGTTGTCAGAGGAAACAGATACTCAAGTTTAGGTCACAACACCACTTGTTGTTGATCCAACTGATATCAAGAAAACATAAGTTGTCAAAGATGAAATTTACTGTTTAATTGAAACAGATGAAGAGAATTAGAAACCAGTGTTAACCAAAGATCCCACTAGAAAACCACATTGAGTGTGACCCTAATTCTGACTCTGATGATGAGGTTGCTGAGTCATCTGCTGACTCTGGTTATTTTATATGATTAAAGATTCATCTAATGTTTATTCGGATAAAAATTTTCTAATAAAAACGTAATCCGATCTTTAATTACTCAAATTTTCAAAATAGCATTTAGTAAAAACACTAACCAGAAATTGTCTAATGTAACCAATGAACCGGTGAAACCATTGCAAACTCAACAGACTTGAGAGCATAGTGGTCAACCTACTCTTATGACACCACTAACAGCCAGATCTAGAAACAAGCAAATCAAGCAACCTCCTCAACACAAAGAGATCCAATGGGTTCCCTTTAGGAAGGCCAGGAGGCAAAGACCTAGTTCCCCACTAAAACCCATTACTATTGTCAGGTCAACTGGAACGGATCAGGTGCAACACTTTGAGAACACCTCAAACTTAAAACATTTTCAACAAAAGGATCGATGAAAGTTTGCACCTAGATCCCATGATCATGAGGCTAGCTCCCTAAGAGCCCGTTATTCTAGTTCAAGAGTTGTTGAAAACAATCCTAGATAGTCACATCATGTTTCTCACAACCATAATGAATGGAGAACACGTTAAGAAAGTAAAGAGGTCAGACACATTATTTCAAACTGTCCATATGTAAGACCTTGTCGAGGACATCTTGTTGACAACTTTAGACATTCCAAAAACCAATCTCCTGAATCACCAAAACAAGCTGCAAATGTGAGTCCTAAACTGGATAAAGGGAAACAAAATGTTGTAGAGGAAGTTAAACTGCCAGTCACCAAGGATAAAACTCCCAAAGCTAACCCAAAGGCTTCACCACCTAAGGGGAGTCTAAGAGTAGTTTAAAGGAAACCAAGCAGGCAAACCAACCAGCTAGTCCTAAAGGTCAGCCTAAAAATCAACCGAAAGTTGTCAAGCAAAAACCTTAAAAGGCCAAGCATGAAAAAGATTTGGAAACGGAAAGTGACTAACAACATGAATGTGTGTGCATGGTGTCACCATAGGGCCTATTAGCAGTCTCTGGATTGTTGATAGTGGGGCATCTAGGTACATGATGGGTGACTTATCTCTCCAATTTAACATAAAGAATATCAATGGAGGATATGTTGCTTTACTGGAACGAAAGGGGTATACAACACGAACGAGGGATGCATGTCAAATGGTATTGTAAGTTTTGATAAAATAAATTATGTGAAGTAGATAGATCACAGTCTGTTCAGTGTGTCACACATTTGTGAAAAAAAGTTTTCTGTGATTTTTAATGACACTCTTTGCTTTATTTTGTAACCGGGATTCGTGATACATGAGGACTAGGTGATGATGCCTGCTCCAAAGGTAAATAATCTATATGTTTTAGATATGAGTCAAGCTATAACCAAGTCTACCTAAGTAACCTGCTTTTTATCTAAGGCTACCGAGAAGGAATCTATTATGTGGCATACACACATGGGAGACATCCATCTTCGTAAGATGAACCAGCTTGTAAAAAATGGTTTGGTGGATGGTGTTTCAGTCAAACATTTTCACCTTAATGATGTATATGTCAGTTGCAAGAAGGGAAAGCAGAAGAAGAAGTCTCATCCCAAGAAGAAACTCAATTCAATGTCAAATCCGCTTGAAAGACTTCACACGGATTTGTTCGGTCATGTGAAGAGGAAGAGCTATTGTGGTGATCTATGTTGTCTTGTTATTACTAATGATTATTTTCGTTTTTCTTAGGTGGTGTGTATGAATAAGAAGAGTGAGATCTTTGACAATCTTCAAATTCTGCTCCCAAAGCTCGAATCTTTGTACAAGTTGAAAATTCATAGGATTCGCAGTAATAACAGGACTGAATTCAATAACCAAGCAACAAAATCTTTCTGTTCTGAAAGAGGTATTCATCTTGAATTCAATGCGCCTTACACTATGGCAGCAGAACGGTGTCGCTGAAAGAAAGAATCAGACCCTGATTGAGGCTGCTAGGACGATGTTGGCTGACTTGAAACTCCCTGTGATGTTCTAGAATGAAGCCATTCATTGTGCGTGTTACATTTTAAATAGATTCGGGACAGTAAAAAAGTTTTGGATGACTAGTTATGAGCTTCTTAATCTTCATAAACCCAATCTGTAATTCCTTGAACCATTCGATACTCCTTCTACTTTGATATAGACAATGAGAAATTTGGAGAGAAAATTGAAGAAGGTTTCTTTGTAGGGTATGCCATTCCCAAAAAATAGGGTTTGGAATACTCAGACAAAGTGTGTTGAAGAATGGATGAATGTTGATGATCAGAGATACACAACTAATCTTCAAGGTATAGGTCTCGATTAGATGTTCGATAGTTTAAGCTTATTTGAGGAATTTGGTCTCAATAGTGTGGTTGAAGAATCTATGGCCCAAATGTATCATGAGTGTGAAAGCGCTACTAGTTCATCGTTAGTGCGTCCGATCACTGTTTCTCCAATTGTAGCTAAATCTGAACCAGATCCTTCTACAGCAGCCGGGAATACTGAATCAGAAGAATAGGTGTTTATGGAAGTGTCTAAGGAACATTATGCCTCTTCATCAGATGATGATGATTTTGTTGATTCCCGTGAAGTGCTTACAGAACTGCCAGCTGAAACGTCCAATACTTCCAATCCTATAGGATTTGTCAATCTTACGAGTGGTACTTTAGGTAATTCTGCAAGTGGTACATTGATAAATTCTGGTGCTAGTCTGTCTTTTTCTGGTGCTCTTGTTCTAAACTTTCGAATTGGTCTATCTAAGTATAATATACAAGAGGGTGTCCTTGTCCCAACTCATCCAGAATCTATGATCCACGACATAAACTCATTGCAAAATGTTATCGGTAATCTAGAAAGGGGGTAACTACTTGGTAGCTTAGGTCAAGTTCTATGGCTCTATATTCCAAGATGACTAAATTCGGTGAATAGAATAATTGGTCTTTCGCCTGATATGTTTCACAAACCGAACCACAGAGTATCAATGAGGAAAGAGTCATGGATTGAAAAAATGTAGGAAGAGCTCCTTCAGTTTTGGAAACTACGTGTTTGGGATCTAGTCGATCTTCCTAAAGGTGAAAAGAAGATTGGAAAGAAGTGGGTTTACAAGTGCAAGAAAGATGGTTGAGGCGTAGTTATTCACAATAAAGCTCGCTTAGTTGTTCAAGGATTCCGACAGATTAAAGGAGTAGATTACGATGAAATATATACTCCGTTAGCCCAAATGGAAGCGATTCACATGATTCGTGCTTTTGCTTCTTATATACAATTTAGTGTTTATCATATGGATGTCAAGAGAGCGTTTCTATATAGCTTAGTGAAAGAAGAAGAGTACAAGGGGCAACCACCGGGTTATGAAGATCCAATGCACAGAGACCGTGTTTTCCATTTAAACAAGGCTCTTTACGGACTTCATCAAGCTCTAAGATCATGGTATGAGACGCTCTCTCAATACCTTATCTCTCAAGGGTTCAACTGTGGACTTATTAATTGTACACTCTTCACCTTGGAGAAAGATGACGACCTTTTGCTGGTATAGGTATATGTCGATGATATCGTTTTTGGCTCAACTAACGATAATTTATGCAGGGATTTTGAGAAAATTATGTAGACACAGATTGACTATATTTTGATGAGGCTTGGTGACCGAAGATGGTTGAGGGACTGCAAGGTTATACCAGGGGAGGCAGCAGTGGCCCAACACCGTTTATTAGTGGCAGATTTAGTCTTGAGAGATAGGCGGACCAAGGGGGAAAGCGTTTTGCGACCTAGAATTAGATGGGATAATTTGAAGGGCGACAAGATTGATCTTTTTAGAGATAAGGTCATATCGATGGCATCAACTAGAGCGGAGGGGGATGTAAATGAAATGTGGAAGGACTTGGCAAATGCCATTACAAATGTGGCGAAGGAGACTTTAGGGATGACAACAGGAAAAGTGGGTGGGTATAAGGAGTCATGGTGGTGGAGTGAGGAGGTTCACGCTAAAATAAGGGATAAACATGGGTGTTTTAGAGATCTTTTGGGGTGCACAGATGAGGAGGAGCGAGTAATTTTGAGGGAGAGATACAAACAGTCCAAGAGGGAGGCGAAGAAGGCAGTGACGGAAGCGAGGAATGCAGCTTACAAAAGGATGTATGAACGCCTGGAAACAAAAGAGGGGGAGGTTTATGAAGGGAGAGAATGGACGCGTTTTAGTCAAGGAACATGACATTAAGTTGCAGTGGCAAATGTACTTCCAAAATCTCTTCAACAACGGGAGGGATTTCCAACAAGAAAATGACAACTCATCTACTCAAAGGCTCCAAAGGAATAATTGCTATTGTTGGCGTATCACACAAGGAGAGGTAAGAGCAGCAATTTGTAAGATAGGAATGGCTAAGGCGGTTGGGCCGGATAACATACCGATTGAGGCGTGGAAGTGTATGGGCGAAGTAGGAGTTCAATTGCTAACAACGTTATTCAATCTTATTTTCAAATCTGGAAGGATGCCAGATCAATGGAGGACTAGTGTAGTAGTACCCTTGTATAAGATAAAAGGAGACGCCCAATGTTGTGGGAATTATAGAGGGATTAAACTGCTAGGACATACTATGAAATTATGGGAGAGGATAATCGAGTGTAGACTTAGAAGAGAAACTCAAGTTACGGTTAACCAATTTGGTTTCATGCCAGGACGGTGTACCACAGAAGCAATACATATCCTTAGGAGATTGGTGGGAAAATATAGGGAGAAGAAGAGAGATCTGCATATGGTGTTCATTGATCTTGAAAAGGCATATGATAGCGTGCCTCGTACACTGATTTGGGACAGTTTAGAGAGTAGAGGGGTTTCTGGGAAGTATATAGACCTAATTAGGGATATGTATGTTAGGACTGTGACTAGCGTTCGGTCGCCTGTAGGAGATACTGAATCTTTCCCTGTAGAAGTAGGACTCCATCAAGGGTCTGCCTTGAGCCCTTTTCTGTTTGCGGTTGTCCTAGATGAGTTATCAAAGTCGATCCAGGAGACGGTCCTGTGGTGCTTGCTTTTTGCAAATGATATTGTGTTAGTTTCCGAGAGTAAACAAGGTTTGAATGCTAGGCTAGAGGAGTGGCGTGTAACGCTAGAAAGTAAAGGTTTAATGATTAGTCGATCCAAGATGGAGTACTTGTACTGTGACTTTTGTGGCGTGGGTAATGACGAGAACACTCAGATTACCATTGAGGGACAAGTGGTGCCGCAGGTAACTAAGTTTAAGTATTTAGGATCATTTGTACAAAGGGATGGAGAGATAGATGGTGACGTAGCCCACCGCATCCAGGTTAGATGGTGTAAGTGGGGAGCAACTACTGGGGTTTTGTGCGACAGAAGGTTTCCAACTAACTTAAATGGGAAGTTTTATAGGGTAGCTATTAGACTGGCTGTGTTATATGGCTCTGACTGTTGGGCAATCAAGAAAATGCAAGCACAGAAGATGGAAGTAGCTGAGATGAGGACGTTGAGGTGGATGTGCGGACACACACGGTTAGACAGGATAAGAAAAGAGGTTTTAAGGGTTAGATTGGGGGTAGCTAGTATCCCGGATAAGATAAAAGAGGGGAGATTGAGATGGTTTGGGCATGTGAAGAGGAGACAGACGACTGAGCCAGTTAGAGTGGTAGAAGGTCTCACAGTGGAAGGGAAGAGGAGTAGAGGTAGACCAAAATTGACATAGGATGAGCGGGTTAGACAAGATTTACTGGGGTTGCACCTCTCTGAGGACATGGTCCATGATAGGGGTTTATGGAGGCTAAGGATAATGGCTAAGGACTAGTAGGATATGGGAAAAGGCTTTTTAGGTGTTTCATAGGGTCTTACTTTTTTCACATGCGGATTTTATATGTTTGTCATCCTGTATGTTTGTGCATAGGTTTTTTATGGTGGTATAGTGTATATTCTTTCGATGCATTGTTGTCAATGTCTGTGATGTTATTAGTATTTGTGTGTGTGTATATCTTCCCCGTTTTTTTTGGTGTGTGTGTGTATTTTTGGTGGTGTATTTGAGCAGAGGGTCTCCCTCGAAGCGGACTCTCTATCCCTAGGGGTAGAGGTAAGGCTTGCCTACATCCAACCCTCCCCAGACCCTACTAATAGCTTTGCTATTTGTGGGATTTACTGGGCTTGGTTGTTGTTGTTGTTTGTAGACCAGATTTGAGATGAGTGCAATGGGGGAGATGCAATTTTTCTTAGGTCTTCAAGTTCAACAGAAGCTGTTAAGATCTGAGTTTGATTGTTTTGATTTGTTTAAATAAAAGATGAAATGAATGAAGTGAATATATATGGAAAGTGCAGCAGAATGAGAAACTATAAATCAAAACAAGAGAATAATTGTTTTTAATCGAAAGCTTTCATTAATTGAAAGATTACAATATTACAAGTACTCCCTCAGCCTGATCACTCTATGATTGTTTGTCTGAGAGAATGTTTTGAGTGATGAATAGAACAGTACAATCACTGTTCTATTTATAGAAAAATCTAAACCACTGATGATCTCAGTTGACGTCACCTAAGACAGCGACCTCTAACAGAATAACAACATAAAACATCTGTTAACTATAAACTACTGTTACATTGTAAAACACTGCTAAGGTAAACTGCTGTTGAGGAAAACTCTGATGGTCTTGTATCATCTGTTCGATCCAAAGTGCTGTTGGCTCCAACAGACCTTTAGTCTTCAGTACTTTAATCAGCAGTTGTTCTTAATCAGACCTTTAGTTAGCAGTTGTTTATCCAGCAGTCCTTTGCAGCAGCAGTTGATTCCAACAGTTGTTTAGTGTAGCAGATGTTAGGATCAACAGTCTTTTGGGAGAAGTATCTTGTAAATACTGTTTATTCAAAGGATCATCTGAGTAGTATATTTTGGCTTTCCAATCATCTGTTCTTCTCCAGGTCAGCAGACCAAACAATCTCCCCCTAGAACAGATGATGCCAAAACTAGGCTTTATTCTTGATCTTTATTTCTCATCAGACTTTTTCTAATTTGACCTTTGAATTGTAACTCAGAGCTCAATGAGAAGAGGTCTTCAGCATCTCTTTCAAGCTCAAGATTCAGCAATGTTTGGAGATCTTCTGCACACAGGCCATGTGCATCATCCATGCTAAGTTTTTGAATCTTTCCATCTGATCTGAGCAGAGTCAATTCATGGGTGTCTTTGTTGACCTTCCATTTTAGAATTTTTGAATCAGAGGATTTGCTGAGATGCATCTTTATTCTAGATGAGTTTGGTGAAGGAGGTCTCCCAATGATTTCTCTGAGCTTATCAGAGGTGGGATCAGAGAAGTAGATCACTTGATTAAAGATGCCCTCCTTTACCAAAGTATCAGCACACTTCTTCTGATCTTCTTCAGACATTTCTTTCTTTCTTCTTCTTGAATTGTCTTCTTGCAGCAACAGATAGATCAGAAGTATCAAGTAAGCTATCTAATGTAAAAGCCTCTTGAGGTTTCTTCATCAAAGGATCATCAGCATAGACAGGTTTTCTGGGTAAGGTAGGGTCTTTCTTCCTGTTTGCTTCTAATCTTTTGTATGTTTCAACCAGCCTCAGCTCTGACCATCTTGCAACAGACTTCATCTCCCCATAGACTGCAGCCACAATTTCTTGTCTCATTCTTTTGAATTTCAAGGCTCTAGCAGGATCTCTGCCTTTACTGAAATCTGGGGCAGAGACCTATGTTGGGGGATTCTTAGCCATGTCTTCAATTCTTATTAATTCTTCTCTAAGAGCATGTGTGGTCCAGCCTGCAAACTGTTTCTTGTTTGCTTTGTATGGCATGGTTAACAAGATCTGTTCAAGAAGAGATTCCCTAACCTCCCTTTCCAAGTCACTGCTGAGAGGCATGGTAGACATTAAGTTACTTAGGGTCTTAGCAAAATTTTCAATCCTTCTCAATTTGCTAAGCTCTGCAGAATGGATGCCCTGAGCACTCCTGTCATCTGTCCCTTTGCATTTCTCTTTAATGATGGCATCTGCCTGTTCAGCCTTGTATTTTAGATATGTATCCATGTTTAGGGGAACAGGAAAATTTGGAAGGGATGGGAAAGATCTTTCAGATGGCAGGTCAGTATTGTAGAAGGATTGCAATTCCCCCTTGAGTAGATCAAGTTCAAGACGATACTTCTCAGCCAATGGTGTAATGGTTGGTGGTGGTCTATGTGATGTGAATTGTGAAGTATGTGGTGAGAATAATGAAAGTGGAATGGCATTTAAGGGTGTAGATTGTGTGGTTGGAGTAGTAGTAGGTGGTGATGTGTGAATGTTTTCATCCTGTACAACAAAGGTAGATTTTCTCTTCCTGCTGTACAAGATTTTTGGTGATGGTGATGTTGTAGCAGTGGTTGTGTTAACATCTGTTGGTACTTTTGTAGAACCAGCAGTTGTTTGGGAGTTTGGTGGTGGAGTGGTTGTAGTAGTAGGTTTGGTGGTTGTGGTGATAGGTTCAGATGTTGTGGTGGTATCAGTGGTTTTGATGGCATAGTGGTTCTGGTAGCAATGGTTTCAGCAGCAAATTTAGATGGTCGTTTTCTGGTCTGTTTAGCAGATATTTTCTTCCATTTAGAGGAACCTACATCTTCAACTTCTTGTTGTTGTTCCCTTCTCAGCTGTACCAAACGTTCTGCTTTAACTTCCAAGGTGTCAGCCCTCTTTTGCTTATCCTCAGCATCCTTTTCAGCTTTTTCATTAGCAGAGGTATCAAGTTCCTTTGCTTTGCTGGTTTTGACAGTTTCAGTAGCAGCAGTGGTTTGAACATCTGGTTGTTGTAGTTGTGTTGCTGTGTGAGTAGACTCTGGTTTAACTACAAATTGATAGATTTTCAACGGATTTTGACCAAAAATTGATCAAAATTTTTCTGTTTTGCATGAACATTGAGTTTTGATGAAAATTGATTGATTCGGACTAGATTTTACGGATAAAATCAATATTTCCATTCATTAAAGTTGTTCTACATCTAATCCGAAGAAAAACTGCTAAAGGTCATCAAAATCCATAAACTTTTGAAAAATTTGGATCAAAATAACTGATTTTCAAAGAATAACCGTTTTTCAAATGGGTCAGGTCGAACCAGAGAGATTAGGGTCGAACGTGTGAGTTTTTGTGTCTAACCAAGTGCATTTAGGTCGAATCTGACTTTGTTTAGGTCGAACCAAAACTTTTCAAGTGTGTTTTATGTACATTCGACCATTGGTGGTACATTCGACCAACCGGGAGGTCGAACGTGGATTAGAGAGGTCGAAGTGAGTCTAGTGTGTTTCATTTTTACATTCGAGTCTGATCAAGGGGGTCGACCCTGGTAAATTCTACATTCGAACCCACGATAGTGTATCAGAGGTCGAACTAAGCTTTTCTTCGGGAATTTTCTAAGTGTTTTACATTTCAATCATCATGGACAACATGTGGGGATTTCCTATGATGCCTAGGCCTACAACAACACAACAACAACACGTTCCAATGAACCCATGGGTTGTGGCATCTCTGAAAACAAACACTCAACCATCTCAACTCATTAACTACCTCGCCATGAGTAGTTCGATTCCACAAACTGTTACTCAACCTCCACAAAAATCCATGAAAGACTATTGGGGCGTTGCAGCAGCAGCGGTACACACTCAAACTACTAATGCTATTTCTACATAATCAATGATTTGTCTTCAGGTATTGGAAATTGTCCACCAAAGATGATGGAAATGGCAAAGTACAACCAATGGAAGAAGATGTTCAAGATACATCTTGTGGGCATGGGAATGGAAGGAACTGAAGCATGGCAGATGATTGCAAAAGGGTATGTTTCTCTGGTGCTTGAAAATTCAGGAGAACCAATTCCACTTGATGGTTTATTTGAAGATGAGAAGAAGAAGAAGTTTGCAGTAGAGAAGAAGGCTTTCTCACAACTATCTCAAGCTATAACCACAGATCTATTACATCAGTTTGGATCGTGTAATACATCTAAACAGCTTTGGGATATGTTGAAGAACCGACATGATGGAAATGAGAAAACACAACGATTGAGAGTGGAAGAGCTAAAGAAGGAGTTTGAAAACTTTAGCTATGTTGGGAATGAGACTTTGAAGGAGCTTATTCCAAGATATTGTCTTCTTTTGACCGAGTTGTCTAACTATGATATTAGTATTCCGATGTCTGAGTTGGTAGATAAGTTTGCTGATTCCCTACCACCATATTGGAATCAACACATTGAAGTCTTGAAAGAAAAGGATGCTTATGAATACTGGACAATCAATGAGGTCATTCAAAAGTTGGAGAACAAGGAGCTAGAGGAGAAGAGAAAAGCAAAACGATCACAATTTCCACAAAATCTGGAATTGTATCATGCTACTTCATCCTCATCTATGTCTACTTCAAGTGTTGGCGGGAATGTTGCACCACACATGGCTTGTGTTTCTAACGTTGCAAACCACCGTGAAACCCAATTAA
This sequence comes from Ambrosia artemisiifolia, assembly GCA_032199755.1. Classification (NCBI taxonomy): domain Eukaryota; kingdom Viridiplantae; phylum Streptophyta; class Magnoliopsida; order Asterales; family Asteraceae; genus Ambrosia; species Ambrosia artemisiifolia. Next base: position 47,496,099 of record CM063519.1, on the reverse strand, counting down.
CTATCTTGCACAAACATCCACCTACACACCAAACTATTCAACAACTTCTTACATTCCACCACCACCTCAAATATCCACAGCTTGTTACTCATCAAACATTAACACACCACAACAACAACCATATGCTCCATCAATGTCACAAGATTCATCAAGTCAAAGTCCGATTGTGTTGGAAACTTCCAACATGAACAATGTTACTATTGAAGTTGCTCAGCAACATATTGCTTTGGTCTCAGCAATGGTTGCTTCTTACAACGGACTTTGGCTAGTTAGATTGGAAACAACAATCTAACCAATGAAGACTATGCTCAGATTGATAAAGAAGAGATGGATTTAATTGATATTCAATGGGAATTCGCGAGTGTTATGAGAAGAGCTACATAATTTATTGAGAAGACAGGCAGGACTGATCTTGCTACCTCACTAAATACCACTTATGGCTTCAACAAAGCTAAAGTGACATGTTTCAACTATGGTGGTAGTGGTCACTTCAAAAGAGAGTGTACTCAATAAGAATCCTTTCAATTCCTACTATCAAAACCGCCAGTCACAAAACCAGGTTACCTACCAAAGCCAAAATAATAACAACTATCCTCAATAAAACAATTTCCAAAACCGATAGAACACCTCACAAAATACCTCAAATAGACAAACAACTACACCTAACCAGACTCAAACTCAAATTCCACATAACCCATCCAGAACCATCATTCCTATTTCGACACCAAATAGTCAACCTCAAACCGAGAATCAAAATCAGGCGTTGGTGATTCGAAAGGATGAAGGGTATGATTAGACCTCAATGCAATTGGGAGTTGAGAAGATCACTAGTGGAAATGTTGCATGTCTTACAAAGGAAATAGTAGAGGAGTCAGTGATAGCTGATGAAGTTTTGGAGACTGAGAAGGTACCTGAGGTGGTTATTGAGGAGATGGTTGATGATAATCAGATTCCTTTTGCCGATTGAATTGAAGACAAATTTTCTGAGAAGATTTCGGGAACTACCATTGATTCTGTTACTGATATTTCTGATGAGCATGAATCTGTGTATTCTGATTCGGAGAATGGAACAGATTCGGAGGCAAGTATCAACTCGTTGGATGATGAGATTGATCAACTTTTAGCCGAAGCTGATTTTCTAATGATGAGGAAATCGTGAATTATTGATGATGCCTTTACCAAGATTGATTATTCAAAGTTCTTTGCTGGAAAAGAGGCTCATTTTGCACCAATGGCTATAACAAATGCACCGAAACAGGTATGTTCTGAATCTACAATTGACATGAAAAGTGATAAGTATTGTGACACATGCGATAGATTGACTGAGGAAAACAATCAACTCAAGGTTCAACTTGAGAGCGCTAGTATCAACTGTCAATTTTATCTTAAGGAAGCCCATGAGTTTAACAAAATACTTGATGGTTACAAAAAGGACATTTCAGATTTAAAGAAAACTCTTGCTTTAAAACAAATTGCTATTAATAATTACATTAATGAGCTTGAACAAACTAAATTAGAAATGGCCATCATCAAGTGTTTTGCTGAAAAGTTCAATAAGAAGTTGGAAAGCTACAAACACATAGCTTATTTTGTTGACCATATCATTGAAGAACCATCACAACCCAGTAGTGCAAATTACAAATTTGTTCCTTGTCCATTGTTATTTGAGAATTATAACTTGTACTCAGTAACACCAGAAAGTTCAGTTAAATCAGACTCTGCATCGGATAATGAATCTAACACTTCTAGTGTTGGAGATCCACATTCCGATGTGAGACCGATTCTCGGGTTAAATGATGAAGGGGTGACTGCAGTAACTGATGATTCAGATACTAAAGATGAGAAACCTAAGAAAGATAGTGATATTCCTATGGAAATTAACATAATCACAAATGAACCAAGATTACCTTCTCAGGATTCACATCATCAGGCAAATGCACATCGAGTGAATCAATCAGTGAAGAAAGATGAGAAAAATGATTTAGTTGACAAACCCGTCAAAGTTTTCTATCGGATGGAAGGATTTGATAAGATTATCTCTGACGAGGAGTATCCAATTAAGTTTGCAAATTATTCCAAAATTGAGAAAATTTGGCAAGAGAGTACCATCTGGTTTCTTAAACAGGAAAGGACCAATGATATTCCTCCTGAACTTTTAAAGAAATTATATTGTGATACTCCTAATGAACTAAGAGTTCATGTCACTGAATTCATTAAGCCAAAAGAAAAGGCTAATGGTTTTCTTGAGCCGGCTTACTCAAAGGACCCAGCTCCAATGAGGTTAAGGCGTAGATGTGTTGATGATCAATATCCAATCAATTCCTACGCAAAGCCGAATGCTAAGAACGTATTTGAGGAATACCGTGCATGTTTCAAATGTGGGGAGGGAGGGAATTTACTTGCTCACTGTCCGTACGTGAGATACAAAAGGCACGAAGTTGAACAGAAGCAAGCTTATGGAAGTCCGGTCCGTAATCATAGTTATCCTCAAAGACGTTTTGTTCCTCAACCACCACCATTTTATAATCAAAGTCGTTATTTTCCAAGGAGGGATAATCAGCAATTTGTTTTTGATAATCGAAATCGGATTGCTATGGAACATAAACCGAAGAAACCGTTAGTGAACACAACGAATGATAAACAGAAGGTTTTTCCAAAACCGGATATTAAATCATCAGTTGGACCTGTATCTGTTAAGTCAGATAATGTAACTAAGAAAGTTTCTTTCACGAACGATACAAAGAAACTGGCTGAGACACAAAAATCTTAGATCAAGATTCTTAAACGTTCTGAACAATCTTGGTCACCATCGGGTTTCTAGGTGTTTCTACCTCAAATGCTAATGTGAAATCTAAAAGTGAGAAAGGTTTGAACGACCAGAAAAAGGTCGATTCAAAACCAAGTGTCTATGAGAATGAATCCTTGAAGTCTAACATTCAAAGACCCAAGACCAAGCAGGCTTGGGTCCTCTGAAAGAACTAATTGTTTTCTAGATTTGTGCAGGAAGCTTCAGCTGACCCTGTTAGCAGTCTTTGGATTGTCGACAGTGGAGTTTCTGGGCACGTGACTGGAGATTTGTCGCTGCTATTCGATATCAAGATTATTAATGGTAGGTATGTAGCGTTCGCTTGAAACAAAGGTGGTTATATTACGATGGAAGGGAGTGTTAGCAATGGGATTGTGAGTTTTGATAAAATTTCATATGTGAAGCAAATTGATTATAATCTGTTAGGTGTCAGTCAAATTTGTGATAAACAGTTTTCTGTACACTTCGATGATAAATCTTGCACTATGCTCAAACCCGGTTTTTTCATCCCAAAAGAATGGATCATGTTGAAAGCACCAAGAGTGAACAATTTGTACATTCTTGATATGAGCAAAGCAATGACTACCCAGGCCCAAGTTACGTGTTTTCTATCTAAAGCTATAGAGAAAGAATCTATAATGTGGCACAGAAGGATGGGACACATTCACCTCAGAAAGATGAATCATTTTGTGAAGAACGGGCTTGTTAAGAGAGTCAATGTGAAGCATTTTCACCTTAATGATAAGTGTGTGAGTTGCAAAAAGGGGAAATAGCAGAAACAGTCCCACAAACCAAAGAAAGTGAACTCTGTTGAAATGCCACTTGAGCGTTTGCATATGGACCTTTTTCGGACCTGTCAAGCGTAAGACTCATTGTGGAGAGCTTTACTTTCTTGTGGTTAGCAGCGACTATTCAAGATTTGCGTGGGTGATGTGCATGCAAAATAAAAGTGAAACGTTCAATAACTTGAAGGTTCTGTTCACCCGTTTGGAAAATATCTACAGTTTGAAGATAAAAAGAACTCGTAGTGACAACGGGCCGGAGTTCAAGAATTCTCAGATGGATGCACTTTGTGAAGATAAAGGAATTCATCATGAATATTGTGCTCCATACACTCCATAACAGAACGGTGTTGCAGAGAGGAAAAACAGGACTCTAATAGAAACGACACGAACAATGCTTGCGGATTCAAATCTTCCAGAACGAAGCCATATACGCAGCTTGTTATACCTTGAATCGTGTATTGACGGTAAAGAAGTTTGGCAAAACTTCTTATGAGCTGTTGAATAGACGAAAGCCGAATTTGGAGTATCTAGAACCATTTGGGGCACCATGTACGATGTTGAATCCGACTGAAAAGTTTGGACCAAAAGCTGAAGAGGGATACTTTGTTGGATATGCCACCCCGCTCAAACAGGTATTCAACAAAAGAACTCGACAGGTTGAGGAGTGCGCGAACGTAGAAGTACAATGCTACACACAAAATGTACAAGGCAGTGGTCCTGACTGGATGTTTGATTACAAAGATTTCTTTGAATCATTCAATCTAGATAACATGGTTGAATAGGCTGTTCTATGACTTTATTCGAATGTGAAAACGCGGTGACTTCACCGTTGGTGCGTCCGATCACCGTAACTCCTCCAGCAGCTTCTAATGATACCAACGTTCCTGCATCTAAAGAAGAGGTTTTCCAGGACGCTTCTACTACTCTTGATACGTCAGAATCAGAAGATGATGAAGACATTTTCCGTGAAGCTATTCTAGATCATGCAACATAGGAACCACTAGTGAACTCTAATCCAGATGTTGCTTCATCGTCTAATACGGGTAATGATCTGGATATGGCAAAAAAATTAACTACTCAAACGGGAGTTCAAGTACCTGATCATCTGGAATCTCGGATTCGTCAGATTCACATGCTCGAGCAAGTTATTGGTGACCCTGGAAGCAGTGTCATGACTAGAGGACAACTTCGTCGTGCAACTTCACATGATAATCTTGGAGCCCTAGCCTTATATGCTAAAATTCAAAAATCTGGTTGTCCAAATGACTGGTCCTTTGCTTGTTATGTTTCGCAGGTTGAGCCGCGGACTTACAAGGATGCTTTACTGGATGATGCCTGGAGTTAAGCTCTGCAAGAGGATTGTTGCAGTTTAAGAAACTGGGAGTCTGGACACTTACAGATTTAACTCCAGGACGGAAGAAAATTGGAACGAAGTGGGTTTTTATATGTAAGAAAGATGATAGAGGCGTAATCGTGACAAACAAAGCTCGGTTGGTCGTTCAAGGTTTCCATCAAATTGAAGGAATAGACTATAATGAAATCTATGCACCTGTGGCACGTATAGAAGCTATTCGAATGTTTCTAGTGTATGCTTCCTACAAGAAGTTTAAGGTGTATCAGATGGATGTGAAGAGCGCGTTTCTGTACGGTGTGGTCAAGGAAGAGGTATATCTTTGTCAACCACCAGGCTTTGAAGACCCTATCCACCGGGAAAAGGTTTACATACTCAACAAATCACACTACGGGTTGCACCAAGCTCCACAGCAATGGTATGAGGAGCTGAGCACGTACTACTTTCAAAGGGATTAAAACGAGGTTTGGTAGACTGTACCCTGTTCACAAAAAGAACAGAGGGTGACTTGCTTCCGGTTCAGATATATGTTGACGATATTACTTTTGGATCTACTAATGAACTTTTATGCAGAGAATTCGAAAGAGTCATGCAGGAAAAGTTCGAGATGTGTGCAATGGGGGAAATGCAGTTTTTCCTAGGCTTGCAGGTGGATCAATTGCCAATGGGCATCTTTATTCACCAGTTGAAATACGTATCTGAAGTCTTGAGCCAGTTCCAGATGGAAGAATCGAAGCCGGTGGATACCCCGATACAACCTATTCAAGCGAATCCTGAGATATCTGAAGGGTTGTCCGTCGAGAGGACTTTGGTACCCTAATGCAGATAATTTTGAATTTGTTTCTTTTAGTGATGCAAAATGGGGCGGTTATGACAAAGACAACAAATATACAACGGCTAGATGTCAATTCTTTGCGAGCAAGCTCGTGACCTGGCAATGTAAGAAGCAGATAGCAGTTGCACTATCTGCTTGCGAAGCCGAATACGTGGCAGCCTCGAGTTGCTGCTCACAGGTTTAGTGGATTCAACAGCAGATGCGTGACTACGGTTTGCAATATCTTAAAACCCCAATTCACTGTGACAATGAAGCCGCAATAACACTCACTAAAGACACAGTCAATCACTCAAAGGCTAAACATATCCGGATTAAGTATCACTTTATACGTGATTGTTATGCCAAAGAGTTCATATCAGTCAAAATCCACATTGATTATCAGAGGGCTGATCTTTTTACCAAAGCTTTTGAAAAATCAAGATTTGAATATTTACTAAAAGCTAATGGTATAAAAGAAAAACAAGACTAATCACCACCTCGGTTTATCAGTTTTTGTTTTTAAATTTTTAGTTTTTATTGTTTTTCAGAAAAATCAAAAACCAAAAATATGTTTTACATTTCAGGGGAAGTGTTTATTCAGAAAAACCAAAAACATCAAAAAAATAAAAAAGCCATAAAAAATCAGAAAAACCCGACCCACACATCCTCTATAATAGGAAGGCTTTACCTCCTTTTGATTGGTCGATCAATTCTCCACTTAAACACATACATTTGTAATACACTTGCATCCTGTCTTTATATTTGTAATCATCCAAAGCAATAAAGAGAATCATTTTCATTGGACGTAGGGCAACGAGACAAAACCACTTACATCTTGTGTATTTGTGTGTCTTTCCATCATTCGTTCTTTAGTTAACTGACCACCACCACCGCTACCACATGCTGATGTGCTTATGCAGTGCATGCTTTGTTGCTGCTAAAATAACTGGTGGAAAGAATGCGCCTTTGCCGGTTGGGGAGCTTGGAATGGTGGAAATGACACAAGCTTTGGAGTTGATTGGTGTTTCTTATGAGCAGGTTGGTATGAAATAGACTAAATTACGCTTAAAACCTTTTCTTTCTTAAAAAGGGGAAAAAAGAAGCCTACAAGAGTCGAACCCAGGTACAATGCCAAACAAAAAACATTAATAACGATTATGTATCTACTTAAAACCTGTTCGCTTTTGCAGGTTTAATGCAGTGGGCTTTTAAGGCGATTTCGCTGGCGGGCTCATATATCTTTTAGCTGCACATTTATCTTTTCCAGGCTGCACATATATTGGTTCAGACTCAACGGAACAAATAAAATGCCGGCTGCACATAAGTCTTTTTGCTATACTGCAGCGCACAACAGGGTGGTTCAGACTCAGCGAAACAAATAAAATGCCAGCTGCACTTATATCTTTTCGCTGTACTGCAGCGCACAGCAGGGTGGCGCCTTAGTGTCAGAAGCATTACAGGTTCGGGGACAATTTCTGCGTTTAATTCCGTAATATTATTTTCTAATATAGATTTTATTTTTGGTATGGATGGTAGTTTAATGGAATCAAAGTTAATTTGGAGTTGAAAATGGATGGCTGTATACATGTCAACAGAGGGTTCAAAATAACAAATTCTTTAGCCGTGATGCATAAGCAGGTGTCAACAACGGTTCAGAATGGGTTGAAGTAAGCAACCAACTGGTGACATTTGAAAGATCTTGATTAATATTATTATAAGTCCTATGAATGATTGGTGAATCTGATTGCATAATGATAGAAATTGATACCATTTTCAAGTTAATATGTTTTAAACTTTAACGTCTATTTTTAGGTCGATTGATTGGATGCATTCTGAACCGTTGGATCCGATTGGGTTTAAAGTAGGGGAGTAGAATGAGATCAAGATCCGATTGTTTATGCCCTTGTACTTGGGATTGGGTTAGGAGCTTTAGGAAGCTTTGTTGGTATCTTTATGTGGGCGATTTTTGCGAAAAGGCGGCCGATTGCTCCTGAAGACTATGCTGTGAAACCTGTTGTTGATGAGACCAAAAGTTTGAGCAAATAGGTAAGAGATTGTTTAGATGGTTAATGGAATGCATTTGGTGTGAATTGTTAATGGATTTTGGTTGTGGTGATCTTGTAATTGTTTGGTAAAAAGGTTACTTGAATTGTTTATTGTTACAACTTATTCTATGGTACTGATGGAAATAACTTCCAACAACTTAATAGGCATGGTAGCTTAAGGGTATTCTATGGTAAAAATAAATTGTCCTACTGTGACTGTGAAAAGCGATTATGAGGTATTCTTATCATTTGGTATAGTAATTTGATGGTTGTCATTTGCTTACAAACGTTAGCATGTTGTGTGTTATATTGTTGTTCAAACGTCGTGTGGTTTTCTTTTCCTGCGGTTGCCGTTGCTGTATTTACTGTGAATAGGATAAGGCTAACTAATGTAAAGTAATTTTGTGTGCCTCTTAGATGTTTTTATGTTAATTGAGGTGTTTTTTCCATGAATGTCTTAAGTTTCTTTTTGTGCTTTGGTTGTTTGTTAACTGACCCACTATACCTGAACCGAAAAAAATGCTGACACAGTTTATTCGGTTCAGACATGATGATGAACAAACTACTTAACTAAATAGACGTTTGCAAGTAACATGTACGACTAAATATTTTCCCCCATGACAGACTACATCGGCATTCTACAAGGCCTGGAAGACAGTGTGACGAGAGGTGAGAAACCGTATGTTCTGCTGCTCTTAAGGGGCTGAGGTATGTACCATAAATGTTTAAACGTTATCACTTGCTTCAAATTAAACACTTACTTAAACAATATACCTGTCATTAAAATACTGTCTTCTATACAACAAATTACACATCATGGGGCATGAGCTTGAATTGGAATAAACATTTCTAAAAAATAAACTTCTTGGTTGGTTATGACCTTGTTGAATTTGCCGTGACGAGTATTACAACTAATTTACTAATCACTATGGATAAAGGTGTCACATGGTCACCACGCTTCCTGCAACAAACAATAGCTAAACAAAAAGGTATAACTCTTTTTAAACTTCTTAATTTCAACATTGTTTGTTACTCATACACTGGTTACATGAGTCATTCTTTAAAACCGAATCAAACAAAACATTCATGTACAAATAGAATGTTTGTTATATTATGTTTACACATTAATATGCATACAACTAGCTTCTGAATGCGCAATGGGCTTAGATTTTCATCGGTGAATAAAATAACGACTGAAGATTCTTATAAATGCTTAGTACTTACATGAAGAAACGATTTATTGATAATTTATATATTCTAAAGAGTAGGATAGTTATTTTAATAGGTGTAGGAGTTATTTTAATAGCGTAGAAAACCATTTATTAACCTTCAACCATATAGAAATGATAATCTTTATAAACATACTAACACTAGATGGAATTGGGTGTGGGTGTTCTTTGAGTTTATTAATCAGCGTTAGGTAGATTCGGTCGGGTCATTCGTGTTTGAATTCTTTGATGATCATACATGCTCTATATATGCAATAGAGCATATATAAATCCAACTTTGTTATATTCAGTACTTAGTAACTAATGACAACATGATAAAAAAATGATATTTTTATATATTTGTAGAACATCTAAGTTTAAAATATGACAATTCTTTTGATAGCTATAATATGTAATGTATTAATATTCCTCATTTTTCATCTTTAACATTATGTAAATTGCTCTTTCAGGATGGTTTGCCTTGGATTCCAGTGTATTACATCGTGCAGGGTAAGTGCTTCCACAAGGACAGTTTGCAGTCCTACAGAATCCCATGAGTTAATATTGCCGATGACGCTACTGGATTTTGGTATAACTGCTCTGAGGACTCCACACATGTTGGATAGTCAAGCAGCTGAAAATATCATCAAAAATCCAGTCTCCCGTTCCACCACAAAGCACATTGACATCAGACATCACTTTGTTAGAGACAGCTACGAAAAAGGTTTGATTTCTCTGCACCATGTTCCAACAGAGGATCAGTTCGCAGATGTGTTTACAAAAGCTTTAGACACATCTACCTTTGCAAATCTGATCTCTCGGATTGGCATGCTAAACATGGAATAAAACAAAATGTTTTCATGAATAAAAGCATTAAAATGTTGTCAGAAAATCAAAAATTCATTCTTAAAAATGGTTTTGGTTTAAAAATCTCTTTAAGATAAAACAACCACTGTTTCATTGTGTTTAACATCCGTCGGTTGAAAAATCTGTTTCAAAACTTTGACCAGATAAAACAACCACTGATTGGTTGAAAAATCTGTTTCAAACATCTGATCGGATAAAACAACTGTTTTCACAAACATCTGTTGACTAAGTCAACTGATGTTATAAACAACTGTCATCCACTATCACAGACATTTCCATCAGATTTTTGCCACGTATGCTCTCAAAAGCAATACTTTGGCCACATCAGCGGTTTTCACCAAAGACTATAAAAACCCTGTTTATCCTCAACAGTTGTTCCACTGTCTCATCGAATTCGAAATTCCAAAAACCGCTTTCACTCAACCTAATCCTTCATCAAAATTCATCGACTTTCTTATTGTAATCCAAAAATGGATCTTTAATTGATAGCTCCCCATAATTACCTACCATATCTGTCTAAAACAGATGATAACTGTCATTTCCATTCCATCATTGATATATTGAATGCATCCAAATACAAACCTGCTCTCACTTCGAGTTCCTTCATTTATGTTGACACATTTCAAGAATTTTGGTTGAAAGTTGAAACCCTGTTTACAGACAAAAATCCAACTTCCATTGTTTCACAAATTGGAGATACAAGTGTCTCCATTACCCCACAATCCATATCTACTACCTTCTCACTGGATGATCAGGCAGGTAAAGACTCTTTTGACAAAACTGAACTTCACACAGAGTTCATAGAGAGAGGCTATGAGGGTCAAACGACTGGGGCAACAATTTACAAAAATTTTTTCCCCCCAGACATGAAATTTTTCTTTCATACCTTGCTTGTATGTCCCTCTCCCAAAACTACTTCTTTTAATGAAATTCCATTGAAAGTTCAATACTTGGGATATGCTATTTTGACAAACTCTGACTACAATCTATCCCAAGGACTGTTTCTAGATTTGGTAGGAAATGTGAAGGGTGTCCAGTCTAGGTCAAATAATGCATTTTTAATATATCCAAGACTTTTAGGTTTTATCCTACAAAAGGTTTTACCTGAAAAGGGTTATAAACAAGGGGAAGGCCTTCAAATGAACAGTCTATCCCAAGAAACTTTACATGAATGTTAGGTCCTAACCAAGAAAAACCATCAAAAGCAAAAGTTTCCAAAACCCAAGAAAAGAGAGTTAAGACAACTATTGTGCAAACCTCTGTTGCTGAGCCCACTGCTCCTGGTGATCATAGCACTACATCCAGTGCTGTGAAACCCACACCAGCCACATCCAAAAACAACATTCTATCCACTAAACCCCCCCCCCCCCCCAAAAGAAACCTAAAAAGGTGACTCTGGAGGATGAGATACCAGAGAAGAATCCTGTTGCAACACAAATGCAACAAACAACCACTGTTGATACTTCCTCTCAACAGTTGGTAAAATCTCAACCCAGCCAAACTCCTAATGTATCCTCTCAAAAGGATCATGTTGTAAGCCAAGGGGACACACATCATAGAACAGATGATTCACTTGAACATCTGTTTACAAGTCCTTCTCCCAGGGCTAATATTCTTTTCACTCTTTAACCTTCACCATCAAATCCTCCTATTCCACCTACCATGCAACCATTGTTCGAAACCATTGACAAAACTCTGGACTCAACCAGTTGCTCTCAACCACCTATCACTGAGAGTATACCTCCACAAGTGACTGGTCCTGAGAAAAGTCAAGTGTCTAGCCCACGAACAGAGGAGGATACACCCTTTGAGTTATATGTAACTCAAAGTGGTATTTCAAGTGAAGCAGCCACTACTGTTGTAGAGACCATTGTCTCACTTCAAGACAGTGGTTACATAGCTCAGACTTCCTTGAAGGCAACAACTGATGAGGCCACAAGGGTGACCTCAATACCAGTTGGAAGTCCCCAGAACCAAGAAAAAGGGGCATCTGGTTTATTTCCCAGGGATACACCTCCTAGGACTGAACCAGTTACATCTCCCACCTCTGGTAGGAATTCAGATGATCCTATTAAGTTAGGTGATGGAATTGACGGAGAGAGTAAACTACATTGAGTCATCAGTGACTGAAATCAAGTCTGATATCAAGACAGTGATGCAAACCTTGGTGACTCTCACACAAAGTAAACCATCCACTCAAGAGATTGCTAATGAGCTATGGAAGTCAGTCAATCCCATCATCATAGCTCGTCGAAAACTAGCTGATCAAACCCAAGAAACATACATGACATTGATCAGGAATATGGTTGATGCAAGGTTTAATGACACCAAAGCAGATATCAGAGCCATCAAAGATCATTTATTTAAGACTACTGGCTCTGCCCCACAACTATATTAAGAGATGAAGATGACAATGAGTTCACTGCAGTTGATGCCAAAAAGGGGGAGAGTGGCAGAGATAGACTACCCAAGTTGAAACCATTTGGGGTTCCACCATTACAAAATTCTGCTCAAAAGCCTGCACAAGAGTCTGCTGACCAAACCACTACTGAAGCAGCTAAAACAAAAGAAGTTGATGAATCTGCGAATGACTTAGCTAAAAAGGCTACTGAGTCTAAGAAGATAAGGGCTGAAACATTGAAAACAAAAGCAGAAAATCTTTCTAAAAAGAAAGAACAAGAACAGCAGGAAAAATAAAATGTTGGAACTTCCAAAAGGAAGAAGAGGCCTGCTCATCTTGTCAGGCAGCCTCCTTCAAAAACTAAAACCTCTATTGTTGTTTCCACCAAAACATCTACTGAACCAATTACCACAACATCCACTACAACCACCACCACTGCTTTAGCCTGGACCCTAACACCCACACCATCATCACCTCAAACATCTTGTACAAAAGAAAAAGGAAATCCACCTTTGTTGTAGAAGATGAGAACATAGCAACCACATCACCACCATCTCAACCCATTCCTGCCATTCCACTTCAATCTTTATTACCACATACTTCACAATTCAAATCCAAACCTTCTACCACCAGATCACCAACTTCCACTATTTCATTAGCTGCTCAGTATCCCCTTGAGCTTGACATGATCCAGGAGGAAATTCAGTCCTTCTACAATACTGAGGATGCTTCACAATTATCTTTCCCATCTCTTACAAGTCTGAATTTTCCTAAGCCCAGAAATCTTGATGAATACTAAAAGCAGAAAGTACAACAAACTGACTTGATCATCAAAGAGAAATGCAAAGGGAAAGAGGATAAGACTGCTCAGGGCATCCATTCAGCAGAACTTAGCAAATTAAGAAGGATTGAAGACTTTGCTAAGGACCTGAGCAAGTATTTGTCTTCCAAGCCCATCAGTGGTGAAATGGTAAAGTTGGTCATGGAATCTCTTCTTGATCAAATTATGGCAACCAAACCTTACAAGGCCAGCAAAAAACATTTCACTGGTTGGACCATTCAAGCTCTAAAAGAAGAATTACAAAGAATTGAAGATCTCAACATACAAAACCAAAAGGCTGTTGTTCCTGATTTCAGAAAGGGCAAAGACCCTGTCAGATCCTTGAAGTTTAAAAGAATGAGTACTGAACTGGTAGAAGCTGGCTACGGTAAGATGATGTCTGTATCTAAATGGTCTGAGCTAAGATTGGTGGAAACATATAAGAAGCTTGAAGAACAAAGAAAAACTGATCCAACTCTTCCCAGAAAACCAACTTACCCTGATGATGAACAGGTTGGAAGATCTCATCAGACCCTTTAATTTGAAAGCTTACTTCCTTCTTCAGATGTTTCAATTGCTGCTTGAAGGCAACACAATAGACAGAAAGAGATGTCTGAAGAAGATCAAAAGAAGTTTGCGGACACATATGTGAAAGAGGGGATATTAAACCAAGTTAGATATTTTTCTGATCCCATTAGTGAAGAACTGAGGAAACTCATTGGGAGACCTCCATCACGAAACTCATCCAAAATAAATTTGCAGACCAAAAATCCATCTCATTCAAAAATTCTAAAATGGAAGGTTGATAAAACCAACCATGAATTGACTTTGCTCAGATCAGATGGAAGGATCCAAAAACACAGCATGGATGATGCATATATTCTGAATGCAAATGACCTCTAAGATCTGAGGAGTTTTGTACTAGAAAGGGATGCTAATGACCTCTTCTCTTTTGACGTTGAATTACAATTGAAAGGTCAAATTAGTGAAAGTCTGATGAGAAATAAAGATTAGCAATAAAAACAAGTTTCGGCATCATCTGTTCTAAGGGGAGATTGTTGGGTCTGCTGACCTTTAAATGAACATATGATTGAATGCCAAAATATTCTACACTTCTAATTTTGAATAAAACAGTACTTTATACAAGAATCCTCCCAAAAGACTGCTGAAGGTAATTGTTGTTCCCCAAACAACGGATTGATTACAAAGTGCTGATTGAAGTAACCACTGATGATCAAAGATCTGATGAATAAACAAGACAAGTGCTGATGAAGACACAAGGTCTATTGGAGCCAACATCACTTAGGCTCCAACAGATGTTTCGAGTCAACAGATGTTTAGTCTTCAGTGTTTTACATATTAAAGATTTAGGCAATATAACAGTGCTTGTATTCGGTAGATGTTTTATGTTGTTAAATTAGTTAGCTGTCACTGTCTTAGGTGACGTCAGCCTAGGTCATCAGAGCTTTCGCCCGTCTATAAATAGAATAGTGCATGTACTGTTCTATTAATCACTTCACACATTCTCTTACACAGAAAAACTTATTGATTGATCAGGCTGAGGGGGAGAATTCTAATAACTTGTGCTGAAAATCTATGATGACTCATATATAGTACTTGTTTGAAAACAATTGTTCTGTTTGTTAAGATTTATAGTTTATTTCTGCTGCACTTTCCATCTTTATAATTCATTCATTTATTTCATTACTTAAACAATCTTAAAAAATCAAACTCAGATCCTAACACAGGTCGAACCAGGTTAGTTTGGGTCGAATCAGTTGGTTTTTAGGTCGAAACAGGTGTGTTTAGGTCAAACCAGTTGAGTTTTTGGGTCGAACTAGTTGTTTGTTCTCCATTCAGAGTGTGTTGTGTCTCCTTCGAACCATTCTAGTTCATTCTAGCTTACGTGAGGTCGAACCAAAGTCTTTTTAAGGTCGAATCAAGTCTTAGTGTTTCAGTTTCTCATTTGAGTGCACCCTACAGGTCGAACCAACCTTGTCAAGTTCATTCGAACCCCCGATCACCTGAATTAGGTAAAACCAAAATCAGATTTTCAAGTTTTTCTAAGAATTGTCATTCCCTACATCATGGAAAACATTTGGGGTTTTTCTATGACACCAAGACCTACTATGACACGACCACAACAAGTACCAATGAATCCTTGGGCAGTTGCAACAACTGAAAGGGCAAACACACAACCAACACAAATGCCAAACTTATGGGCCATGTCTACACCATCACAACTTGCTATTAAACCTCCTCCACAACCAATGCCAGAGTTTTGGGGAGTATACAGCGTTTCAAACCCGTTTCACGCATCATGTCTAAAAATAACAACAAAAACATGTCGTATATGTTCGTGGTATAAAACTTAACTAACTGAGCAAAAATATAATTATCTTTGACGTTCGGCACACGCGTTTAAATCGCGTTAATTCAGTCAGTTGCTGCTTCGCTTATCTAGACGATCTGTTTCCTCCCGAAACTTAACAAGAATTATTATTTATAAGAAATAATTATTCCGGGAGTCTAGTAACGGTTAAAACCACGTATTTCGGCGTCCGAATCACAAGTCAGTGCTTCCCCGTGTTCTTTGAAATACGGCGTATTTGGTTGGTTCTCATGCTGATTTCACATTTGATCGCACAGAAAGCAAACACGCGTCTTATTAACAAACGTTAATCCTATGTTAGTCCAACGTGACGATTATTTACCGGTGTCAGTTCGTTAACATTGAACGCGCGCAAACCTTTTTTCTAAACATCAATGCATCTACGGACTTCGAGAAAGGCATCTCAGGGCTCATAATGACTTTATTAATCCAGTATCAACTATAAAATAGGTTGATTTGTCGATAACGTGATTAGGATCAATTTAAACATTGACCCGAATTTGCCGGTTGTCACAAATAATTGCCCATCTATCTCGAGCTTACAGTAACGATGGATGTGGGTTACCTCAATAGGTTTCCCATCAGCTAATTATATAGAATGTGGGGTATCAAGCAGAGTAGGAACACATTCTTCATAGTATTTATTGACGACATGTTGCTCTATTCCAAGAGCAGGGAGGAGCACGAGCAACACCTACAGCTAATTTTGGAACTTTTGAGAAAGGAGAAATTGTATGCTTGTTAGTGCATTATTCATGTATGTCCCTAGCTAGTGATCCGGTACAGAATGTCGAAGGTTCAGATAATCAGAAAACGACAAAGACTTAAACACGAAGACAATCCAATCAATAGTCGAGGGGGAGTTTGTAGATGCACGTATTGCGACTAGTGATTGGATTAGATAATTAACATATGTTAAAAGTTTTGCTGATGGGTTGAAAGTGGAAAAAGTGGGCGAATGTGGAACAGACTGGGCGAATGTAGAATCAGTTTGGGCGAATGTGGAAAGTGTCCACATTCGCACCATGAAAAGGGGCGAACCTGCAGAGTCTATAAATAGATTTTGTGTATTTGTGATTTATAGAGAGTTTTCAGTTGTGTGTGTGTTCAGGTTAGGTTCAAGGAGTTTTTGAGAAAGTGTCTAAGTGTTCTAGATTAACTAAAGTGTGATTGTAATCAAGTATTTGAACAAGTTAATCTATGAAAAAGCATTGAAAATGATATTGATTGTGTTTTGATTAGAGTTTTATCACTTTGTTCAAAGCTAGGGTTTCCGCACCTGGTTTTGTGACTTGTATGATCAATTAATCCTGTTTTAGTCAAAATCTTTCGCTTACAAAGTGGTATCAGAGCCATACGGATCATACAACAACAAATTTGATAAACTCAGAGCTGATTTGGACCTAATTTTGATCAAAATACATCTGTTTTTGAATGAATATGGTTTTTGAGTGTTTTTGATTGATTTGAAGTTGATTTTGTGGTTAAAATCTAAAATTCCAAGAATTAAAGTTGTTCCAAATCAATTCCGAATCAAAACCTGATTAAGATCATTCAAATCCACAAACTTTTGAAAATCAGAGATCAAAATAACCGTTTTTCAAAGTGTAACCGTTTTTCAAACCTAAAATGGGCGAACCTGACACATAGTGGGCGAACCTGACACCATAGTGGGCGAACCTGAATAGTTTTGGGCGAATCTGAGTGAATTTTGGTCGAACCTGAGACATTTCTGGGCGAACCTGGAATTTAGTGTTTGAAGTTTCCACATTCGGGCTTATTTTTCCACATTCGATTCGTCGGGCGGGCGAACGTGGAATAGAAGTGGTCGAACGTAGACATTTTTGGGCGAACGTGGAACTTGAGTTTTGATATTCTACATTCTGGTGTTTATTCTACATTCGGCTGATACTTTTGGACGAACGTGGAATCAAAAGGGGCGAAAGTAGAATTCCACATTCGATTCGTCAGAAAATTTTTGAAATATTTTTGTTGGAAAAATGATGAATTACTTGGCCGTATGTAGAACGGATGAGGAGATCAGAGCTCTAGTAGAAGCTGATAGAAAGCGACCATAATTATAGAGACAAAATTCTCAAGTTGACAACTGTTGGGGATTTCCAATGACACCGAAACCAACTGATGAAATGGTACATGTTAACAAGTGTGTTAACAGAGAAGGTGTTCAAAGAAATGTTGTGTGTTTAGTCAAACATATGAGAAATGATGATTCAAGTGAGTTGTCAGGGAGTGTCTTGAGTTCTGATACAAGTTCAAAACAGAGTGAATCAGAACAGAGTGATATATCAAATGGTGATGCAAAATCTGATAATGGTAATAAATCAGAGGATGAGGTAAGTGCTAGTTGTTCTAAATGTATTAAGTTGAGTTGTGAATTGATGACACTTATTGAGGACAAACAGAAACTAGCAAATGTACTAGAAAATTGTAAAAATCAAATTAAAGTTTTTGAAAAGAATGAAAAAGATTTGTTAAATAAAATTGAATCTTTAAAGAAAGAAATGTTAGAAATGAATAAAAGTTTTTCAAAGAATAATCTCACATCAGAGTTGGAAGTTACAACACCTTGTGTTGTTAATTCTGATTCTGAAGAGAAACAAATGTTTGAAAAGAAAACTGAAAATGTGGTAACAACTTCAGAATCTGAATCTGAAGAAAAACCCACATTCATGTTTCCTGAAGGAGTTGAAGGATCCTACATGTTGGAAGGACATGACAAATTGATTTTCAACAAAGATTTTCTAATTGAGAATATTGAACAATCTCTACTTAAATGTATTTTTGTTGATAATATCGATTTGTTAAATCAATTTAGAAATCAATTTGATCATCTTCATTTTGAACTCAGTCCTAACCAACATGAGAATAAAGAGGATCAAAAGAAAAATACTGAAAAGAAAAATTGTTGGGTTAATATGAGACCACAGTTACCAGATTTAATCATGTTTAGTTATATGTTAGAGTTGGAGGGTTAGATATGTAATTAAAGCATAGTTTATGTAGAAAACCCTAGTCTGCGTACTAAAAACACGGGGACTGCGAACTTATTGTTAAGTTCGCAGTCATCAGGTTCTCCTATAAATAGAACCTCATTTGTGCAGCTAGGGTTAGGGTTTTTGTTGTATCTTTGAGAGCACAAGTTTGAAAGTTGCGAACTTATCTAATCCATGGTTGTTCACAGCTGAAATCATTAATGGAATCGTGTCTTTATGTTTCTTGTGTGTCGGTTTTTATAATCTTCATCTAGTTCTTTAACTTGTCTTGATTAATCAACTAAAACACCTAATAAATAGGTGTTTCTAGTTGATAACAATCTAGTGCACACTTAAGATCTAGTATTTTTGGGACTACAATTCTCTGACTCTGACTCGGATGCCTTTGACAGTAGACAAGTCATTGGTTGTTCAGACTTGGCATCCCTCATGTTTATCACATAAGTATTGTTTTGTCTGGGGGCTTTTAGCATGATCATGTCAGTGGATGGTTTAAATCCTGGCTTTAGGAAGATGCATTCCATGTCGTTGAACAACACTGAGATTCCTTTGTCACAGACTTGTGATACACTCAATAGATTGTAGCACAGTTCTGGAACATAGTTAACGTCCTCAAGTGTTAGCGCGTCAGAGACTACATCTCCTATGCCAACGATCTTTCCACCCTTTTCATTCCCAGCGAACGCTACAAATTCTCCATCGATGAACCGATAGTTCTTGAGGAGTTCTTTCAGTCCTGTCATGTGTCTTGAAGCGCCGCTGTCGACATGCCATAGATATCTCATGAGAGCTATCAGCCATTTTTGTAATTTATTCTGCACATACAAAAACAAAAGAGAAACAAAGCTAAACTAAAGACAATCTATGTACAGTGGTGATTTTGCCTGAAACTTAAGTAACTTTGGGAATCCAAGTTTGTTTAACTTTTGATCTGTCATGGTTTTCTCCCAAAATTGACTCTTGTTTCTTCCAAATTTGTGTATTTTTAACAAAACTTTTTACGGTTTCTTGAAGATTTCTTAATTGATCCGAAAAAGAGTTTTGTGTTTTGACATCTTTTTGTGATTTAGGTTTTATGTGACAGTTCTTGACCACGTGACCCTCTTTTCCACATATGAAGCATTTTGAATGCTTAGGCTTGATCTTAGGAGAAGATCTGGATGATGATGGTTGTGATGTTCTTTTCTTGATCTAGAATATAATCAAGTTAAAAGTAAAGTCAATCAGAAGTGATCATGGAACAGAATTCAAGAACCAAACTTTTGTGACGTTCTGCAACGGGAAAGGAATTCATCTCCAATATAGTGCTACAAGGACTCCTCAGCAAAATGGAGTGGCTGAAAGGAAGAATCGTACACTTATTGAAGCTGCCAGAACCATGCTCATTGACTCTAAGTTACCGATCATCTTCTGGGCAGAAGCTGTGAATACCGCCTGTTATGTTCTTAACAGGGTCTTGATTATCAAGCCTCGTGGGAAAACAGCTTATGAATTGCTTTTCAAAAGAAAACCTCTCATTGATTATTTCAGGACGTTTGGATGCTCCTGCACTCTTCTGAACAACTTTGAGAATATCATGAAGTTTGATGCTGTTGGAGACGAATGTTTCTTTGTTGGATACTCGTCTAGTCAAAAGGCTTATCGAGTATACAACAAACGCACCAAGATGGTTCTGGAATCTTTTTATGTTGACTGGCAAGAATCCAACTCTACCAATGTTGGAACCGGTCCTGACTGGTTCTTTGATGTGGATGTTGTGTTCAATCACTTTGTCATTCCTGAACAGCAAGCTCATGCAGATCAAACTCCTGAGAGTCAAGCTACAAGCTCATCTCCCTTTGGAAATATTCTCTACTCTTCTGATGATGAAGTCGCATCGTTTATGTAGAGAATAAATTTGACACGAAAACAGGATTATATGATCATACAAGTTACAAAACCAGGTGCGGAAACCCTAGCTTTGAACAAACTGAAGTAAACTCAAATCAAAACACAATCAAAGTCATTTTCAATACTTTTCATAGATTAACTTTCTCAAAAACTTGATTACAATGTCTATTCAGTTAATCTAACACACACACAAATTCTCTCAAACCTCTCTGGAACAACACCTGATAACATACACAACTAATGACTTGCTTAAACTTACAAAATCACAAAAATCTATATATAGGACCTGCACGTTCGCCCAGTTTGACTGGTCGAATGTGAGGCATTTCCACATTCGCCCACATGCTGTGGTCGAATGTGTCTTCATGTGAAGTCCAGTTCCAGATTCGTCCAAACTTGATCTACCTTCGCCCACACTCTTTCACCTTCGCCCATATCTTTATACATTCGCCCCATCAGCCCTTCCTAACACATGTTAACTATCTAATCATTAGTCGCAAAACGCATCTACAAACTCCCCCTCGACTATTGATTAGATCGTTTTCTGTCTTCGTCCATGGCTTTGTTCAGCAACATAATCCTGAGCTGTTTCTTCTGCTCTAACGTCATCTCAGGCTCTAATTTTCTTTTCACAGGCTTTGACACGTTAGCCATCTTCACCATTTTGCCAAGTTTACCCTCCAAACTACTACCCGCATTAATGTCATAAGCAAAACATACACCAACAACTTGTGTGTATTTCTTTGCTTGATCTGCATCGTTCGGCTCATGATGAATCGGATTATAAAAGAGCATGATGATGTCTTCGAAGGTGCAATTAATCAACCACATAGGATCAAATACATGCACATGCTTGTATTT
This sequence comes from Ambrosia artemisiifolia, assembly GCA_032199755.1. Taxonomy (NCBI): domain Eukaryota; kingdom Viridiplantae; phylum Streptophyta; class Magnoliopsida; order Asterales; family Asteraceae; genus Ambrosia; species Ambrosia artemisiifolia. The sequence goes on along the minus strand of CM063519.1, from coordinate 47,474,845 downwards.
ATCCTTTCCATCTCTCAACACAATCACAGCTTCAGCATTCCTCCAATCGTAATACCAGAAAATGAAGTCAGCACTGAAGTGTTGAGGCATAGGCATCAAAGGTATCTTTCTCATCACTTCAGGTGCCTTATAAATCAAGGTAACCCGTTTCAGCTTGGTTCTGGGATCAATATCCCTGTGAACTTTCCTCCGGGGATATTGTGGTTTAAATCTATTCCATCTCGTCCTGCTTTCCCAAACCAGCTTGTCTGCGCACCAACCGACATGAGTATTATTTACTGAAGCACCTGACATAGGGAATCTGCATAGATCTCTAACCGCCCAGTACGGTAGAGTTAGCAAGTCAATGAATCTGTAAAAGTACAAGATTCCTGATTCCCACTTAGCAGCTAGACACTTCAGCCTGCCTAAGTATGTCCACCCGAGAGCTCTGCCTCTGAACTTTGCATTATGAAATCTGTAGAAGTTTCCTTGAGCTTCAGGCTTCGGTCGGTTTTCATCCATCAATCTTAACTTCTTCAAATAATTTTTCAATTCATCAGACTTATTTGAAGATTCAGGCATATCAGCTCCAAAAACCTTCTCTACAAACTCTGCACTTCTTTTCTTTGCCTTTTTCTTTGCAGACGTATTAGGAATCTCAGTAAAATCAGGAAATACCAAATCTTCATCAGTTTGTCTGAAGTATTGTGGGTATTCCTCATGCGTGATATCTTCTATTTCAACTTCTTCAAACTCAGGGGTGTCTTTGTCATCAGAGTGACTTCCAATATCCTTTTCAGGAATATGTGGAATCGACTCATCAACAATGAACTCTTCAAATGTTTTCCCTACCCTCTGTGCAAGCCCATCCAAGATCTCCTTTGCCACAGATGCAGGTACTTCCCCTTCTTCCAAGTCTGGATCGTTATATTCCAATTCATATCGCATGTCATCAGTTTGGAATATTTCGGCAAAACGACCTGTGAACTCAATGGTCCATTCTCTTCTTTCTAACATGTCCTTATATATTTGTTTAGCATCGTCAGTCAAGGACCTCACCTTCTCATTCCAAAACACAGTCTCATCCGAATCAACGTTCTCTCCTTTCTTCTTCGAACTTGACTCACCAGTGTCTTTCTTCTTCTTTGAAGGTGGTCTTTTCTCAAAAGTAAACTTTGAAGTATCGTCTCCTCCATCATTATCATCACTACTACTCTCATCCTCCTTTTGACTTCCCGAACCCTCAGCATCATCATCATCATCATTATTATCATCATCATCTCCATCATCACTCTTTTCCGATTCTTCATCCTCATCATCATCATCTTCCTCTTTATCAGATTCAGATGGTTCAAAATCAACCTGTTCTACTTCCTTTTCTTTGTCTTCCTCACCCTCCTTCAACTTGGGTGCAACATTATACAGGTTGTCTATCAGCTCACTAAGGCGTTTGTTCTCAGCCTTCAACTCTTTGTTATCTTCTTTAATAGCCTTGTACCTGTTCTTGTTTCTCAAACACTTTCCTTCAAGCTTCTTATTCTTAGCTTCTAGCTTCTTCACCTTTTCGTCTATCTCATCTTGATTAGACTTATAAGCTACTACGATCTGAAGCATCTTTTCTTCATTCAGCTTGAACTTGGCAATTTCAGCTTGCTGAGCCACTAACATCTTCATCATATCGTCCATCTTCTTGTTCACTTGTTTCATAACATCGTCATCCACAGTGACTTTCTTTGACTTGGACTTTGACTTTGATGGCTCAATTTCAGTTTCTTTTCCTTTCTGAGGCTTTGTGAACATATCAAGTACATTATCCAGTGCTATATTGAATTGATCCACTGGTAATGTTGTTGCCTCCTTAGTCTTTTGCTTCTTTGTGGCTGGTGAAGATTGTTTTGATGACGTTCCAGCTTCAGGTTATCTCTTCCCTCTCAAGAGTTGTGCTAACTCTTTCTCTCTAAGCTGCTTTGAACTTGTTTTCTTGGCCATGGTTTTGTGTTTGGGCTTGGGCAAGTTAACTACTACAGTTTCACCTTCGTTCAACTCGTCCAAATTCACAGTTAACCCTTCATCTTCAGCACTAACAGTCTGCTTGCTCTTCTTAGCTTCTTCAATAGATCTGTTTAGTGATTCAGACTCAGCAACCAAAGTGGCCTTTTGTTTGGTGGTCCGGACATTTTCAGCATCCGAATCCCATTGTTCTTCAGTCTCTGTCTCCTCTGAATCTACAGACTCTTCATCCACCAAACTTGTACCCTTCTTTGCAGTAGATTTCTTTCTCACAGCTTGTTGTTTTGAACTACCCTGGTCAGTCTTTCCTTTGCCCTTCCCTTTGGCTCCAGGATTGACTACTTGTCTTTTCCTTTTAGTACTTGCATCAGCGTATACTAAAGGATCATCATTGTCACTATCACTATCAGGATGCCTTGCTGTATTCTTTCCCGGATCATTGTAATCCTCTCTAGCCAAGGCTCCAAACAACCTTCTGTAAGGTGGTCTTTCATTATCAGGCACACCTTTGTAACCTTTCATTCTCACCAAGGTTCTAATATTCATGTGATCCATAGCAAGTATCTGTGTTGGATCTTTCTTCAGATTAGGATACTTGTGATCAAAAATCATCATCAAGAATCTAGGGTAAAGCATGAAATACTTCTTCTTCAAACCTTTCAGCATCTCCAGCATATGATCCAATATCATCCCGGCAACATTAAATGGTTTGTTGAGAGTCAACGCAACCATTAATGAGCTCAAACTTTTTCTCATCACGTCATAACCTCCACTAACACATCCAAACACATGTATAATGACGTGAGCAAAATACTTAAACTGCACGCTCAGTTTCCCTTTGTACATCGAACCATCAGTGATCGGTCCTTTGTATTTCATTCTAAGGAAACAGGCTTTCTGCTCAGTCCACGAGAGTTCTCTTGGATCCTCACTAACTTCAAATTTGATCTGGAGAGCTTCTCTGATGTCAGCTTCAGTAATAAACATCTCCATTCCTTGAATCTTACTTCTGATAACGGTCTGATTATCAAAGTAATCATACTTGGCGTTGTTATAGAAATCTTCAACTATATCCTTGTAGATAATAGTTGGTGTAGCCAAAGCATAAACAACTCTGCATCTTTTCAGAAACTTGATTATCTCTGTAAACTCTACATTCTTCTCAACATCTCCCAAATACGCACAGCAGTTATGATTCTTCTCAAACGGCCATTTACTTCCACTAGATGATTCTCCTTCCTGAACAGGTTCTGGAACAGGATCAGGAACAGCAGTCTCAACAGGAATCTCAACATTTACTTGTTCCTCAGCCATCTGAAACATGAAATCAAAAACAAGCGTCAAAACACGAAATCGACAAAAATTCAAAATTTTTAGGTTTTTAGAATTCCACAGCCCAAAATTTATGGTCGAATGTAGTTTTCTTGTGGTCGAATGTGCAATCTGTTGGCCGAATGTGGAATGTTTTAAGTAGAAAATCACATTCGTCCCTTTTTGAGCACCTTCGTCCATTTCTGTTTCACCTTCGTTCAATCGTTCGCCCGAAGGTAGAATTGGTTTATCCCAAAATTTAAAAATTTTCAAACTCTGTTTTTAGACCTTGATTTTGATTCAGACTTGATCTAACATGGCCGACTAAGACTCGCAAACCATCAATTGTCACTAATTTTCATTATTTGTCAGTTTTTCTAGCAAATTAGGGTTTATGTTTATCATTCAATCAAATACACAATTAGAATCTGTAATACACCTAATTTGTGATATAATCTCCCCCTAAAACTGTCAAATAATGAAATGCAATCAAAATTAGTCATTAACAATCACTGAAAAGGCATAAACCCTAAAACCCTAGGTTCGGTTAAAAAATCAACGATTCCAGTCTTGTTACAGCATCATTACCTGTAATTTTTATAGGAAAAGGATCAGGGAAATGCAAGGAACAAAACACACAAGCAAGAGAAATAAAATCAACAAGGTCCTGGTACTTGAGAAAATTTTGAAAAAATATAAGTGACTTGGTCGAACCTGATCTTGGCATTTATAGGCAGCCACCTTCGCCCAGGGAGTATGGACGAATGTGAACAATATCCACCTTCGCCCCAAATAAATGGCACGAAGGTAAAATAGATTCACCCGAAAGTAAATTTTGATGAAAAACCCACATTCGCCCATTTAACACAGCCCGAAGGTAGAGAATTTCCCACATTCGACCCATTTAAGGGGCGAATGTGAAATGGAAAATTCTGAAAATTTTGCCAAATCACGAATTCGAATCCCGTTCAACATTTTTTCAATCCGTTAAGCTTCCAAAACACAAATTTGCACTTTTAGAATGATACAAAGCCCAGATGGTGTTGTCAAATCTCAGAAATTGACTATCAAGCATCCCCGGTTATCAAAAATAAAGCAGAAATGCAAAAATTTTGGATTTTTCTGAAATTTTATCAAAACACACCTAAAATCTTTTTGGATTTTGTATCTTTTTGACAATAAAAGTAAATTGCAACAAAATAAAATGCAGCAAAGTAAATGAAAGCAGTAAACATTTTGTGAAATCCGGTCAGAAGATCATATCAGTTTTCTGAGAAATCTGATCACAGCGTTGATCTATTTGTTTAATATTATCATTAGAAACAGTATGTGACACGGCAATTGCTGATATTGTGGTCCACGTAAGCTCACATGCAGACACTTACGCAATGCTTTAAAATGATACGAGTTAAGTGTATTAGACTAACACGATGTGGTGCCCACACACACGACATACTCCCGTATCAAGTAATTGCACAAAGCTTCGTCGTAACGCGTGATTATGCCAGAGTTATCCGTAAAAGTTACAAAGTATATGGCACAGAGGTGTACAGGTCAGCAATTGAATGCAGCAGAGTAACATGTGCGTATACAATAGGTTGAGGCTGATATTAATCACTGATTTGCATCAGATGATCAATACGATGTAATAATGATCTATGATCAATTAAAACATAGAGTTCCTCAATTCGGTAACTTCCGGTTTTGGCAATGAAGCTCTTTTAGCAAATATTCTGATAAAACTAGGTCCGTAAATCAATACGACAAAAGTTTATCAGAATATCCCGGATAACCATAACATAACGACCCGAAACCTCAGATTTTGGCAATCCTATCAAACGAAATTACGGTACTAAGACCATATGCCCATGAGGTGTTCAGCCACAAACGCGTAGTTCGTTATGTTTGTATCACTAATGCACGCAATATTTAGTCTACGAAGCCTATCAGCATATCACACGTAGTCAACACACGCCTCATAAACTATACAATTCTTTAGCCTGTGTCAGATCCCCACTGATGTACTATCATTTCCTCTGTTTACCAGAAAATCATTTTTGATTTTCTAATTTTTAGATCTTTTTGAATTTTATAATGTTTTTGGTTTTTTTTTTCTGATAAAATGGCTCCCCCTAAAATAAAGAACATATTTTTTTGACTTTTCTGAAAAACAAACACAAAAATTTGAAAGAAACAATCCACTCGAAAGCATCAACTTCTTTGAGGATTAAACAATCCCCTCGAAAGCATCAACTTCTTTGAGGATTACGATAGTAAAGAGAAATTCCCAATTAGCAAAGAGAAATTCCCAATTAGCAAAATATAAAAACTAAAAACTAAAAAGCGATAAACCGAGGTGCCGATTAGTCCTGTTTTTCCTTTATATTGTTTACTTTTAAAAGATATTCAAAGCGTGATCGGTCAAAAGCTTTAGTAAACAGATCTGCACGTTGGTAGTCAGTGTGAATTTTGATCATATCGATCAATTCCTTAGCGTAACAATCACGGATAAAATGATATTTGATCCGGATGTGTTTCGCTTTAGAATGATTTTCCGAATTTTTAGTTAATGCAATTGCGGCTTCGTTGTCACAGTAAATAGGGGTTTTAAGAAACTGCAAACCGTAATCCACCATTTGTTGTTGAATCCAGAGTACTTGCGAACAGCAACTCGAGGCTGCAATGTACTCGGCTTCACAGGTAGATTGTGCTACGGAAGTCTGTTTCTTGCATTGCCAGGTGATTAACCTGCTCCCGAAAAACTGGCAACCAGCTGTAGTAGATTTGCTATCTTTGTCACAGCCGCCCCAATCTGCATCACTAAAAGATATGAAATCAAAATTATCATCATTAGGGTACCAAAGTCCTTTTGATGGACAACCCTTCAGATATCTAAGGATACGCTTGACCGCCGTCAGATGACTTTGTTTCGGCTTCGATTGATAACGGGCACAGAGACACGTTGCGTACATAATATCTGGTCGAGACGCCGTCAAATACATCAGAGATCCGATGATTGCTCTGTATGTAAAAGGATCTGTCAGCTCCCCCTTAGCGTCCACTCCAATCCCGTGATTGGGTTGAATCGGGGTATCCATCGGCTTTGAGTCCTCCATCTGGAACCGGCTCAAGATGTCGGAGACATATTTCGTCTGGTGAATGAAGATCCCGTCGGGTCTTTGGTCCACCTGCAAGCCTAGGAAAAACTGCATCTCCCCCATTGCGCTCATCTCGAACTTTTCCTGCATGACAGTTTCGAACTCCCTGCATAAAAGCTCGTTAGTTGAACCAAATATTATATCATCAACGTATATCTGTACTAGAAGCAAATCATCTCCCGTCTTCTTCGTAAAGAGGGTGCAATCGACGAGGACGCGCTTAAATCCTTTGGTGATGAGGTATGTACTTAGCTCTTCGTACCACTGCCTCGGAGCCTGGTGCAAGCCATATAGAGCTTTGTTCAGCACGTAGACCTTATCCCGGTGGATTGGGTCCTCAAAGCCTGGTGGCTGCCCGACATACACCTCTTCCTTGACTTTCCCGTACAGAAATGCGCTCTTAACGTCCATTTGATAGACTTTGAATTTCTTATAAGAAGCAAACGCGAGGAACATTCGAATAGCTTCGATTCGTGCTACCGGTGCATAGATTTCGTTATAATCAATTCCTTCGATTTGATGGAAACCCTGCACGACCAATCTGGCTTTGTTACGAACAATAACCCCACGATCATCCTTCTTACACTTAAACACCCATTTGGTGCCAATCTTCTTCCTATCCGGCGGCAAATCCGTGAGCGTCCAAACTCCCAATTTCTGGAATTGTAATAACTCCTCCTGCATAGCTTCCACCCAGGCATCATCCTTCAAAGCGTCCTTGTATGTTCTTGGCTCTACCTGCGACACATAACACGCAAACGACCAATCATTTTGACTACCAGATTGTTGAATTTTGGCATATAAAGCTAAAGGACCAAAACTCTCTGGCGAATTAACGCTTTTAAGCTGCCCTCTGGTCATAACAATACTTCCAGGATCACCGATAACTTGCTCCAGCGGGTGAATACGATGAATCCGAGATTCCGGATAATCAGGTACTTGCACTCCCGTCTGTACAGTCAAGTTCTCTACAGCATCCAGATCATGACCCGTATTTAATGATGAAGCCACATCTGAAGTTGGAGTTGGGTTCACTGGCGGTGCCTCTGGTTCTTCAGCTTGTTCAAGAATAGCTTCTTCAAATTGTTCATCTTCAGATTCTGAAGTGTCTAATGAAGTTGAAGCCTCTTGAAATACTTCTTCCTCTTGTATAGGAACATTGGTATCATTAGAAGCTGGTAGGGGGTTCACGGTGATCGGTCGCACCAACGGTGAAGTTGTTGCATTTTCACACTCGTAAAGTAATCAAATAACAGCTTCTTCAACCAAGCTATCTAGATTGAATGATTCAAAGAAATCTTTGTAATCAAACATCCAATCAGGACCCGTGCCTTGAATATTTTGAGTATATCGTTGAACTTCCACGTTAGCCCAGTCTTCCACACGACGAGTTCGCTTGTTGTATACCCGTTTGAGCGGGGTTGCATATCCAACAAAGTAACCCTCCTCGGCTTTAGGACTAAACTTCTCGCTTGGATTCAACATAGTACATGGCGCCCCAAAAGGTTCTAGATACTCTAAGTTCGGCTTTCTTCGGTGTAACAGCTCATAAGATGTTTTACCAAACTTCTTCACTGTTAGAACCCGATTTAGTGTGTAATTTGCTGCATAAATCGCCTCATTCCAGAACATTACTGGAAGATTTGAATCAGCAAGCATTGTTCTAGCCGCTTCAATTAGAGTCCTATTCTTTCGTTCAGCAACACCGTTCTGTTGTGGGGTGTACGGAGCCGAATATTCATGATGTATCCCTTTGCTTTCACAAAGTTCATCTATCTTGGCATTTTTGAACTCCGTCCCATTGTCACTCCGAATTCTCTTTATCTTCACATTGTAGATATTTTCCAATCGAGTGAACAGAACTTTTAGATTGATAAAGGTGTCACTTTTATTCTGCAAACACATCACCCATGAAAACCTTGAGTAATCGTCAGTGACGACTAAACAATAAAGCTCTCCAAGATGACTCTTGCGCTTGACCGGTCCGAAAAGATCCATGTGCAGTCGCTCAAGTGGCATCTCAACAGAGTTAACCTTTTTCACTTTGTGGGACTGTTTGTGTTGCTTCCCCTTTTTACAACTCACACACTTGTCATTCAGATGGAAATGTTTCACATTTACTCCATCGACAAGCCCATTTCTCACAAGTTGATTCAATTTTCTTAGATGAATGTGCCCCATTCTTCGGTGCCACATTATCGATTCTTTCTCTGTCGCCTTAGACAAAAAGCATGTTATCTGCCCCTGTGATGTCATTGCCTTGGACATATCAAGAATGTATAGATTGTTGACGCGAGGTGCCTTCAACATTATCCACTCTTTAGGAATAGTAAAGCCCGGTTTCAGAATATAGCAGGATTTGTCATCAAAATGCACAGTAAATTGCTTATCACATATTTGACTGACACTCAACAGATTATAATCGATCTGCTTCACATACGAAATCCGCTCGAAACTCACTATCCCATTGCTCACACTTCCTTCCATTGTAATATATCCACCTTTATTTCCCGCGAAAGCTACATACCCTCCATTGATGTTCTTCACATCGAACAGCAACGCAAGATCCCCTGTCATGTGGCCTGAAGCTCCACTATCAACAATCCAAAGACTGCTAATAGGGCCAGCTGAAGCTCCCTGCACACAAAAAGTAAATCAGTTAGTTCTTTCGGGGGACCCAAGCCTGAGTCTTGGGTCTTTGAACATCAGGTTTTAAAGTAACATTTTCACAAGCATTTTCAACAACTTTTTGATCAATCTTTTTCTGATTGTTCAAAATAGTTTCCTCTTTCTCATTAACCCTTGAAGTTGAGGCTCCTGGAGTACCATTGGGTGTCCAAGATTGTTCAGACCTTTTCAGGATACGAATCTGAGACTTTGGGTTCTCAGTCGGTTTCTGAACATGGTTAGCAAATGTAACTCTCTTGGTAACCTTATCTGATTTAACAGACTTAGGTCCAACATTTGATTTGACAATCGGTTTTGGTGTAACCTTTTGCCTTTCAACTGTTGCGTTCACCACAGGTTTCCTCCATGATTGTTCCATAGCAATCCGATTCCTTCGATCATAGTGCATTGGACGAGTGTTCCTCATTTGTTGAAAATTGTTATGATTATAAAACGGTTGTGGTTGTTGAGGAACAACTCTCCTATGTGGTGGCACATAATGATCAATCGGTTTTCTCATGGAATTCCTCACTTCAACCTCGTGCCTCTTGTGCCTTACATATGGGCACTGAGCAAGTAAATGCCCACGTTCCCCACACTTAAAGCACGCACGGTACTCTTCAAAAACATTCGGAGCATTTGGTTGAGCAAATGATCTAGCAGGGTATTGATCATTGTACTGTTGCTTCCTTAAACTCTCAGGGAGTGGCCCTTTTGAGTAAGTAGGCTCATTAAAACCATTAGCTCTGTTTTTGGGTCGAACAAACTTTGTGACATGGACCTTTGGTTCTTGAGGAACATCCAAATACAACTTCTTTAACAAAGCTGGTGGAATCTCATTTGTTCTCTCATGTTTTGGGAACCAAATAGTGCTTTCTTGCCAAATTTTGTCAATTTTAGCATAGTTAACATCTTTGATTGGAAAGTCCTCGTCAGAAATGATCTTATCGGATCCTTCCATCCGATAGAACACTTTGACAGGTTTGTCACATTGTTCATTCTTAGCATTCAATTCAAGATCTTTCTTAATCACATTAAGATCTTTCTTCACAACATTCTTTTCAGACTTATTCACATGATTAACACTTCTCATCGGAATCACAATTTGAGATGATGAAACTGGTTCATTTGTAATGATGTGATTTTCTTTTGGAATTTCACATGCATTAACATTCTGATTACAACCAGTGTCATCACTCTCAGTGTCTGAATCTACACTTTCAGCAGTAACACCCTCATCATTGATACCCAAAATCGGTCTAACATCAGAATTTGGATCTCCAATACTTGAAGTATTAGATTCATTTTCCGATGCTGAATCAGATTTTACCGAACTCTCCGGTGTCACTTGGTGACAATTATGGTTTTCAAAGAGAACCGGAGATGGTACAGACCGATAATTGGTGGTTTTATCATCAATGATATGGTCTACCACATAAGCAATATGCTTATAGCTTTCCAGCTTTTTGTTTACTTTCTCAGCAAAGCATTTGATGGCGGCCATTTCCAACTTGGTGTTTTCAATTTCATTGATATAGTTGTTAATTGCCAATTGTTTTAAAGACAAAGTATTTTTCAAGTCGGAAATGTCCTTTTTATAGCCATCTAATACTTTGTTAAAAGCATTCAACTCTTTGCGAGTAGATTGACTGTTCATGATAGCACTATCACGTTGAACACGGAGTTGTTTATTCTCCTCAGTCAATCTATCACAAGTACCACAATATTTGTCACTTGTAACATCAGTGCTACATTCAGAACTTACAGGTTTTGGCGGATCAGTCATGGCCATTAATGCGAAATGAGCTTCCTTTCCTGCAAAGAATCTGGAATAATCAATCTTTGTGAAAGCATCATCTGCAATGCACGACTTCCTTGTCATCAGAAAATCCGCTTCTGCAAGCAACTGATCGATATCTTCATCCAGAGAATTAACACTTGCTTCCGTATCCGATTCACTGTCTGAATCAGAATAAACCGATTCACACTCCTCAGGAATATCAGAAACAGTATCAATCACAACTCCAGAATTTGTCTCTTCAGCTTTATTCTCAACCTTAACCTCAGCATTAACCTTAACAGGTTCAGTTTCCACATCCATCTCAGCCTCAGACTCATCACTTTCAACCTCAGTTTCTACCTTCTCCTCCATCGTCACTGAATCTTCAATATCAACCTGATATGCAACACAAGCCACATTGCCCCCAGTAGTGATTTCCTCAACACCTATCTGAATACTCGACCAGTCAAACCTCTCATCTTGTTGAGTCACCAATGCTTGATTGGTATTCTGTTGTTGTTCATTTGGTGTAGTGATTGGTATGACTGTTCGGTTAGCATTGTTTGGTGTTTGGTTTTGTGTCTGGTTTGGTGTGTTTGGTTGTCTATTTTGGTTGTTATTAAAGTTGTTTTGACGGTTTTGGTAGTTGTTGTTGTTGTTTTGGTAAGAAACTTGGTTTTGGTTTTGTTGTTGACGGTTCTGATAGGTGGCATTGAATGGATTCCTATTGCCTTGTTTTGGTGGTTGGGTACATTCTCTTTTAAAGTGACCTTTCCCTCCACAGTTAAAACAAGTCACTTTCTCCTTATTGAACCCGTAGGTTGTGTTAGGAGAAGTTCCCAAATCAGTTCTTCCTGTCTTCTCGATAAACTCCGTTGCTCTTCTCATTATGCTCGCAAAGGCCCATTGGATATCAATGAGTTCCATCTCTTCCTTGTCAATTTGTGCATAGTCTTCATTGGTCAAGTTGTTATTCCCAATTTGACTAGCAACTAATCCATTGTAGGATGAGACCATTGCAGAGACTAATGCAATGTGTTGCTGAGCAACTTCAACTGTCACATTTCCAAGGTTAGATGTCTCTAAAACCACCGTTTGTTGATTAGGTTGGTTCATTGGTTGTTGTTGAGATTGGCTAGCAGTGTAGAAAGCTGCTTGTTGCTTTGGGGAGAATGGTGGAATGTATGAATAGTTGTATGGTTGTTGTGGTGGTGGTTGTGAAAAGGATAAAGTTTGTTGATGGTAGTTCATGGTAGGTGATTCCATAACATTGGATATACATGCAACATGTGGTGTAACTAGCCCTCCTGAGCTTGTATTAGCTGGAACTGAAGATCCTCCAAAGTATAGGTTTGGATTCTGAGGAATCTGTGCTCTCCTAGCCTTCCTCTTCTCTTCCAATTCTTTGTTTTCCAGCTTCTCAATGAACTCCTGAATAGACCAGTATTGATAAGCATCCTTCTCCTTCAGAACTTCCACATGCTGATCCCAGTTTGGTGGTAATGCATCTGCAAACTTGTCCACCTGCTTTTCCATAGGAATCTGTATACCATAGCTAGACAATTCAGATAACAAATGATTATATCTAGGAGTTAGTTCTTTCAAAGTTTCATTTCCAATATAAGAAAAATTCTCAAACTCCTTTATAAGTTCTTCCACCCTCAAACTTCTAGTCTTCTCATTCTCATCATGCTTCCTTTTAAGCATTTCCCATAGTGCCTTAGATGTTGTGCAAGTCCCAAACTGATGCAAAAGATCATTTGTGATTGTCTGTGTCAATTGGGAAAACGCCTTCTTTTCCACAGCAAACTTCTTTTTCTCATCCTCCGCCATGCTCTCCAATGGTACTGGTTCACCTGTGTTCTCCAAAACTGGTGGTGTGTAACCTTTAGCAATCATGTTCCATGCTTCAGCACCTTCCACTCCCATGCCTTCCAAATGTATCTTGAACTTTTTCTGCCACTGATTGTATTATTGAATCTCCATAAGCTTTGGTGGCCGATTCCCGCTACCTGAAGACAAATCATTAATCAGTGTGGAAATAGCATTTGTAGTTTGAGTGTTTACCACCGCTGCTGCTACTCCCCAGTAGTCAGATTGTGATGCTGGAGGTGCACTTTGAGTCATGTAGTTAACCGGCTTCGAAGACTGTGTGCTTGTCTTCTGTGCTGCTACCGTCCATGGTTCCATCACCTGCTGTTGTGGTTGTGTGGTTGCTGGTGTCGGAGTAGTCGGAAAATTCCACATGATCACGAATTTCTAGAAATTCAACACTTAGAAAATTTTCCAAAAACTTAGTCTAGGTTCGCCCAAACTGTTTCAAGTTCGTCCCTTTCTTCTTCAGGTTCGCCCAGAAGGTAACTCCCGAAAGTAAAATCTCACCAGAAAGTAAAAACACACTAACACTTTTGACGTTCGCCCAAAAAGTTTCAGGTTCGCCCGTTTTGGTTCCAGGTTCGCCCGCACGATCACCCGAATGTGAAAAGTTAGACCCGAATGTGAAAAATTCAACTGAAAAATTTCTAGGTTCGCCCAATTATACCTAGGTTCGCCCAGAAAAACACTCAGGTTCGACCAAAAACTCACACCTTCGACCAAAACTTTCCAGGTTCGCCCATTTCTGATTTTGAAAAACGGTTACACTTTGAAAAACGGTTATTTTGATCTCTGATTTTCAAAAGTTTGTGAATTTGAATGATCTTGATCAGGTTTTGCTTCGGAGATGATTTGGAACAAGTTTAATTCTTGGAATTTTGAATTTTAACCACAAAATCAACTCTAAATCTTTCAAAAACACTCAAAAACCATTTTTATGCAAAAACAGATGTGAATTGATCAAAATAATGTCCAAATCAGCTCTGAGTTTATCAATTTGTTGTTGTATGATCCTCTATGCTCTGATACCACTTTGTAGAGAATAAATTTGACACGAAAACAGGATTATATGATCATACAAGTTACAAAACCAGGTGCGGAAACCCTAGCTTTGAACAAACTGAAGTAAACTCAAATCAAAACACAATCAAAGTCATTTTCAATACTTTTCATAGATTAACTTTCTCAAAAACTTGATTACAATGTCTATTCAGTTAATCTAACACACACACAAATTCTCTCAAACCTCTCTGGAACAACACCTGATAACATACACAACTAATGACTTGCTTAAACTTACAAAATCACAAAATCTATATATAGGACCTGCACGTTCGCCCAGTTTGACTGGTCGAATGTGAGGCATTTCCACATTCGCCCACATGCTGTGGTCGAATGTGTCTTCATGTGAAGTCCAGTTCCAGATTCGTCCAAACTTGATCTACCTTCGCCCACACTCTTTCACCTTCGCCCATATCTTTATACATTCGCCCCATCAGCCCTTCCTAACACATGTTAACTATCTAATCATTAGTCGCAAAATGCATCTACAGTTTACCACCCGTTTCTCTCCTCTGGTTGCTGATCCAATTGTTCCTCAACTTAATAATGGTGATACTACTGCTGAAACCTCTAACATTCCTGAAAGCACATCAAATGCTGAAGGAACACAATCAAATCAGCAGTCTGTAAATGAACCATCCAGTTCTTCTACACCTGGAGATCATCTTTCGAACCTTCCTCTACAAGTGCAAGAAGAAGAAAATATGGGATTCAAATCTTCTAAGAACCATCCAATTGAAAATGTCATTGGACCAATCAGTGAGGGTGTTCTTACAAGAAATCAGACAGACAAGCTCAACACCGCTCTCTCAGCATTCTTATCTCAAACAGTACCTTTCAGCATTGAAGATGCAGTTAGAGATGCAAGCTGGGTAGAGGCCATGCAGGAAGAACTGTTTCAGTTCAGAAAGCTCAAAGTGTGGGAGCTCGTTGATCTGCCTGAAGGAAAATATCCTATTGGGACTAGATGGGTTTTTCGCAACAAGATGGATGAACGTGGCGTGGTAATCAAGAACAAAGCTCGTCTGGTTGTTCAAGGATTTCGTCAGCAGGAGGGGATTGATTATGAGGAAGTCTTCGCTCCAGTCGCTCGACTTGAAGCCATACGCATCTTCTTGGCATATGCTTCATATCGAAACTTTAAAGTCTTTCAGATGGACGTGAAGAGCGCTTTCTTATATGGGAAGATCAAAGAAGAAGTCTATGTGTGCCAACCGCCAGGATTCGAAGACCCTCATCATCCTAACAGATACTACAAGCTGGACAAGGCTCTCTATGGTCTCCATCAAGCTCCTAGAGCTTGGTATGAGACCTTGTCTTCATATCTGTTACAAAATGGATATACGAGAGGGAAGATCGACATGACCTTGTTCACCAAAGAAGTCAACAAACATTCTATCCTTGTTCAGATTTATGTTGATGATATTATCTTTGGTTCAACTGACGAAAATTTGTGCAGGGAATTTGAAAGCATTATGAAATCTCAATTTGAAATGAGCATGATGGGAGAACTCTCATTTTTCTTAGGTCTCGAAGTCCAACAGAAAGAAGACGGTATTCTCATCCATCAAGCAAAGTACACAAGAGACATTTTGGCAAAGTACAACCTGTCGGATTGCAAACTGTCCAACACTCCTTTTGCAGCTCAAACAACGCTTGTACCAGATCTTGAAGGACCTTCTGTGAACCCGCACACTTATCGTTCTATGATTGGCTCCTTGATGTATCTTACAGCCAGCAGACCGGACATCATGTGGGCAGTTGGATGCTGTGCTCGCTTTCAGTCAAATCCAAAGCAATCTCATGAGACTGCAGTCAAAAGAATCTTCCGCTACCTCAAAGGAACTCCAAAACTTGGTTTATGGTATCCTAAGAGTGACAATTTTGACCTAATTGCGTACTCTGATAGTGATCATGCAGGTTGCAGGATTGACCGAAAGTCTGTCTCTGGTGGCTGTCAATTTCTGGGGAACAGGCTCGTGTCATGGCAAAGCAAGAAGCAGATCACTGTGTCGATATCTACTGCTCAAGCTGAGTACACAGCCGCATCCAGTTGTTGCTGTCAAGTGTTGTGGATTCAAAATCAGCTGTTGGATTACGGTTTGAATATCATGAGAACCCCTATCTACATTGATAATGATGCCTGTCGTGACATCGTGAAGAATCCTATTGATCATTCGAAAACCAAACATATTGAAATTCGGATTCATTCAATTCGCGATGCGCACGACAAGGGGTACATACAGGTGTTGCCCATAGATACTGCTGATCAAAAGGCAGATATCTTTACCAAAGCTTTCGACAAAACCCGTTTTCGTCAGTTGGTAACATGGTTAGAGATGATCAACTTTGAATGATATAAAAAAAAAAAAAAAAAAAACCTTTGTGAATAAACTATAGAAAAATCTTTTGTTTTAAAATAAAATAAAGATTTTTGGGGGAGAAATAAACCGGTAGATCCCTAAATTTGCAAGTTTTAAAAACTTTTTCAAAACAATCAAGAAATGATAGGGACTAATCATATTTGTCAGCATGTGAATAGGACCCAGAGGACGTTGTGGCTTCAAGCAACGACATGTCGGTAGATTCAGCCTGGAATTGAGTAAACTGCTAAAAGATGACAAACTAAAAAGTCTACACGAGGTGCTGGATTCCCACTGTGCTTCAGGCTTGCACAAGCTGAGTCCGGTCATACACAGGTTGAGAGATCAAAAGACACAGAAAATTTTGTGCATAAGTAATCAAAAGACACCTAAGAGTGCAAGCTACCAAAGTGGGGCTATTAAAATCAAAATGAGTAACAAAAGACACGCAATGTTAGTGACGTGCAAACATATAGATAGCTCACAAAGCAATCAGATGATCATCTTCTCTGCTTATGGGAACATAGACCTGAAGCTCTCATCATCTGATTGACATAATGATCATCTTCTCTGCTTATGGAAACATAGACCTGAAGCTCTCATCATTATATCTCAATAAACCTTGAGGATTGGTAGGCTTACACCTGGCACAAGTGGGGTCCATTAACATGTCGTCAATATTACCAAAACATGATAAAAATCATCATATAAAGTATGATTGAAAGACGAGAGGCATGATTTTAAGTGGACAAATATACCGACAGTTTTTCTTGGGCTACAGCTATCCAACGGAAAGTTGAAACGTGGTCTGGCAGGTATGACTGGTATGATCTTGATGCAAAAGGTGAGAAACGGTTGATCTCTAAACTCAAATCTTTGGTTAAAAAGGCTATTTTCTTGAATGTGGGCCTGCGCACTTAACAGCCTTTAAACTCTTAACTGGGCCTGCGAACTTAACTGATTAATAAGCATTGCTGGGCTCGCGTACTTGACTGGGCTTTTGGGCCTGCGCACTTAAAGGTCAAGTACGCGGCCCAACCAAGTTTCCTATAAATACGCAGTAAATTCTTCATTTTAACTTTTTATCAAAATTTTACAAACCCTAAATTTGTCAGCCGCCTAAACCATCGTGTTCTTCCTTCAAACCACCATTAAACCACCACCAAACCACCTGTGTACCACCTTCTAATCCGTCATTCGTCCTTCATTCTCTGTTTGATTGTGTTGTTAAAGGTAGTTTGCAGTTTCTAACGTCTTTTCGTCTTGAATCACAGGATCTGAGATTGAGATCTATGAAATCAGTTTGATGATTTGGGATTTTCATAAACTGCGCACTTAAAAATCTTGATGAACTGCGCACTTGTTTCATATGACTGCGCACTTGCATCATATGAATCAAGAATGAAAACCCTAAATGAATGCGTACTTGGGTGTGAACTTAAAATCCTAAACGAAAGTTTAGGTGTCTGCGTACTAGTCTAGTACGCAGACCTGATATCTCACCCTAAGCCGTTACCATGCCCGAGTCACTAGACTGCGTACTTGATCTCCTCGTGACAAATGACTGCGCACTTGACTTGGGTTGCGAACTTAGGACAGTGTGAACTTAATATTGGACCAAAATGTTGACCATTGACTTGACAATTCAGGACATTTGACTGGACTACGTATCTTGACTCATTCATCCGTAAACCGTAACTGGACTCAAATGACTATTAAAATGGAAAACGAAACAAATCATATACACCTTAAAAATCTAATCCATAAAATGAATAACACACGTAAAACCAACTTAAAACCAAACCTAGTCTAAGTACGTCGTCCGTCAAAGTAAATGAAGTGTCTGTCATTAGTCAATTCAAAATCAAAATTCTAACTTACTTTTCGTGCACGTGTCCAACACAGATGGCTCTTGAATGGGATCCTAGAGGAATGCACAACCAACCGATGATTCTGGAAACTGATGATACAAAGTTTCGAGACGTTGTTGCATGGATCAGGAGAAGCAGGATCGGATATGCGGTAGAGCAGCACGTTCAAGTCTACAGCTCTCACATAGAAGACTTCTGGCGATCTGCTAAAGTAGAGACAGTGGCACGTGTCAAGAGGATTAAAGCCACAGTAAGGAACAAGGCAGTAATCATCACAGAAGACACAGTGAGAAATGTTCTAAGATTTCAGGATCAACCAGCAACTGTTAGATCTTTACCGAAGACTGAGATTCATCAAGAGTTCCTAAATTTTGGATACAAAGGAGACTTTGACGCAAGGGGTGATATCAAAAAGAGCCAGTTGACCAGAGATTGGAAGCTTATCTGTCACGTCTTTCTGATGTCTCTGTGTCACCGAAAAGGGGGGTACAATGCACTCAGTCCTGACTGGGCAACTGCCATGATTAAAGTCTGCAAGAATGAACCCTTTAATCTGTCTGGATTGGTGTTTGATTGTATGGTGAAGAATGCTCAAGCTGAAAAGAAAAAGTTGACGATGTATCCCCGATTTGTTCAGATGATGATCAACTCTCAACATGAGGATCTGCCCCTTGGTGATAAATACAGTTTCGCCAAAGGTGCACGATTCTTCACTGAGTGCAACACACCTGATTGGAAACCCATGCTGGAAAGTATGTATGCTGCTCAACGCTATCCAGTTGTAATGAAGCTGTACAGTGAGATGAAGAGAAGAAGACAATATGCTGCTAGAACTCAACAACCAACTGCAACCGAACCTGAACCTACTGAACCTGCTCCTACTGAACCTGCTACTACAGTGCCTCAGCACACTGCTGAAGAAGTTGCCCGAGAAAGAACTGTTGGTAAAAGGGCGGCATCTGATCCTGTTCCTCAAAGGCCGACTAAAAGAAACAGGCCTACTGGTTTACTGCAGCAAGGGAGAGAATCGTTGACTCCTGAGGAACTTGAAATGGCTAAAGCTGCCAGACAGAATGCTGAACTTGCAAAGGCAGAGAGAAGAAGGAGGAGAGAACAGCTGCCCGAGTCTGAAAGGCCACGGGTTATGACAGAAGAGGATGAGGAAAACGAAGCGATACTAGAATCAATGTTTGGCGTGGAGGGTCAACCTGGGCCTTCCACTGACAGGCCAGGGCCCTCTACTGCCAGGCCTGGCCCTTCCTCAGAAAGACCTCCCATTCCCAAGTCTCCAGCAAAGAAACAGCCTGTACCATCATCATCTGTTCCTGGTGCATCACGTCGAAAACCGGTGCATCAAGAATTATATGAGACGTTATCTAAGGAAGTGGGAAAGAATGCTGCTAAGGAAATCTGTATGTTGAAGAATCAAATCTACAATAATCAGGAATTGAGAAAGAAGCTGAAGAAACTGAAGCACAAAAACCGAAGTCTTGAAAAGGTGGTTAAAGATCAGCGTTATCTGATAAAGTTTCAGACTGAGGTTCAAATGAAGATGTTTGATATGCTTCAGGAGTTAAAGACTCAGGGTACCGATGCTCCAAGAATGACTTTCGATGAAGCATTTGATTTCGGGAAATTCATGGAAGAGGAAAAAGAGAAAGAAAGAAAGGAGGAAGAAAGTGATGTCGATGAGATCAGTGAAGACGAGATGCCGGAGACGTTCGTAGAAATGGGTGCGGGGGAAAACACAGTGTATGAGATGGATGATGGGTACGTATTGGATCCTGAGAGAGCAAGTTGGTTTCCAAGAAGACCAATCACCATTCCTGCGCTGCACCAGAACATCCACCACACTCGTGCATCTCATCAAGAAAGAGTTGTTTGCTGGGGTTATGATGGGTTTAAACGTCTATTCTTTGTAAAGCGAAGAGGAGGCGCAATTCAGTACTTCAAGGGTCGACCGAATCTGAAGACCCTTCCTAGATGGGATATACGAGAGATGTGCAGAACACCTTTTCTAAACCACTCTGGGGATACCACAGCTGACATGGTGTCTGTGTTTATAGAAGATGAGTGCGCCCGTGACTTCAAGAACTGGAAACCACAGAAGCCGAGGCGAAGAATGTCAAAGAAGAGAATTGACCCTGCCACCGGACGGGGAATGATAACCTACGTGATAGACCCTCCCCAGGTCGTCACTAGGGTTCCCATCCGTCCAAGGCTTCCTGTGCTTTTGGCGGATTTCAAGAAGTGGTTTTATGACAGCCGAACCGGTGAAGCTGTGATCAAACTGAGAGATGATACGGAGGCATTGAGAATAGTTGACCCAGTAGACGTGTTTGCTCTGAATCCTTCTGATTTAACCACTCTGTTTGCAAATCAGATAAATGTGGGTGCTGGTAATGTGTTATTTGAGGAAGCTGTCTTGTTCAGAAGGGCTGTGGAAAGAGCGTTGAAGCGAAAGCAAGAACTGATCGATTTGGTGGCGAGGATCAATGCAGCTGACAAAGCTAAAGATGACAGAGCGATAGCTGCTGCTGCTGCTGCTGCTGCTGCAAAGACATCAGAAGCTGAAGTTATTCCAGAGGTTCAAACACAAGCTTCTACAGCAACAGTTGATCCTGAGTCTGAGCCTTCACAAGCCCCACCAGTCTCTCCAACTACAGCTCCAGAAACTCAGCAAGATCAAGCAACTGTAGATCTAGCTGAGTTATTCATCCAAGAGCCATCCACTGAAGAACCACACGCTGAAGTAACACATGCTGAAGCACCTCATACTGAAGAACCAACCGTTGAAGACAGCATAATTCAAGCACTCCCGGCACATCAAGCAAGAGAAGAGGGGGAGTTGAGTGATGTCGAGATAGACTGATTGTGTAGAACTGGTAGCTGTGGTCTAGGGGGAGTATTGTTGGGTTAATATGAGACCACAGTTACCAGGTTTAATCATGTTTAGTTATATGTTAAAGTTGGAGGGTTAGATATGTAATTAAAGCATAGTTTATGTAGAAAACCCTAGTCTGCGTACTAAAAACACGGGGACTGCGAACTTATTGTTAAGTTCGCAGTCATCAGGTTCTCCTATAAATAGAACCTCATTTGTGCAGCTAGGGTTAGGGTTTTTGTTGTATCTTTGAGAGCACAAGTTTGAAAGGTGCGAACTTATCTAATCCATGGTTGTTCACAGCTGAAATCATTAATGGAATCGTGTCTTTATGTTTCTTGTGTGTCGGTTTTTATAATCTTCATCTAGTTCTTTAACTTGTCTTGATTAATCAACTAAAACACCTAATAAATAGGTGTTTCTAGTTGATAACAATCTAGTGCACACTTAAGATCTAGTATTTTTGGGACTACAAAAATGTTGAAAATAAGAAAGGTTCTAAAGTAAAGGGACCAAAACCAAACAAATCGAAAGGAAATGATCAGATGAAAAATTCTTATCAAAAGAATTCAAGAAATTTTTCATCTAGATCATATGACTATTATGATTATTCATATAACTCTCGATTTGATGGTTATTGGGGAAACAACTCACCACAGTATTCTCATGGTTATGTTGAACGGAGAAGCTGCTTTGAATGTGGTGAAGTTGGTCATATTGCAGCTCATTGTCCCTATTGGTATTGGGATGACGGGTATGCATGTGATTTTGAAGAGTATAGGTCTTGTTATAACTGCGGAGAGTGTGGGCATTTAGTTGCTTACTGTCCGTATGTTAAACAGAAAAAGACCGAAGTGGAATTTGCTAAAAATTCAGGCAATGTCAAAAGGCCTGTAGCCCCAAACCAAACCAATAAACAAAAGGGGAAACAGTTTGTTGTGTATGACAGTCGCAACAAAATTGCTTTGAATAAAAATGGAGATTGTGGACGGGTTGCTGAGGTAAGGGGGAGTTCTAAGGCTAAGCCTAAGAATAACTCTAAACCTGGGTCTTCATCAGTTAAGTCTGAGAAGATTCCAAACAAAATTCAGAAGCAGGTTTCAAATAAGAAATCTGAAAAGTCACAAATCAAAACAATTTCAACAAAATCTAAAATAAACTCTGAACGTGTTTGGAAACCCAAATCAATTTCTAAATCAATAGCAATTTCTACTTCAAATCAATCCATTGAAAAACCAATTGATTTTTCAAAAGGAGAATGGATTGATGTTCCAAGAATTGATGACCTTGGACGACCCATCATTGTGAAGGGATGGGTACCTCTCTCGTGCTAATTGTTTAATAAGTGTGCAGATTGTTCCAGACAGACATATTAGCTGTTCTTTGATAGTTAATAGTGGAGCATCTGTATACAAGCTATTTATTGGAGAGGTAAAGGTCAAGGAAGGGATATTGAAGAAGAAAAACATGATTTCAACAGAGAGAAGAGTGTTTGTAGTCTGTTTCCAACCTGTGAAGCCGGAAAACATTGCAATCTCATGCAATTGCTCTCAGGTGTTGGATTTCAATAACAGATACGACAAAATGGTTTGCTAATTGAAAAATCTTAATGAGTCTAGTAATCTGAGTGGAAAATGGTTTTTAGAACACAATGAGTAAACCGCATCGGATATCATTTTATTTTGTTTTTCTTCAAAAAGTTTAAAAATCCAAAAATATGCTTATTTTTAGATTTTTAGGGGGAGAAAATATTTCAGAAAAATCAAAAAAATCAAAAAATTAAAAAGACCTAAAAATTAGAAAATCCAAAATGATTTCCTGGATAAAAAGAGGAAATGATAATACATCAGTGGGGATCTGACACAGGCTAAAGAATTGTATAGAAATATGAGGCGTGTGTTGACTACGTGTGATATGCTGATAGGCTTCGTAGACTAAATATTGCGTGCATTAGTGATACAAACATAACGAACTACGCGTTCGTGGCTGAACACCTCATGGGCATATGGTCTTAGTACCGTAATTTCGTTTGATAGGATTGCCAAAATCTGAGGTTTCGGGTCGTTATGTTATGGTTATCCGGGATATTCTGATTAAACTTTTGTCGTATTGATTTACGGACCTAGTTTTATCAGAATATTTGCTAAAAGAGCTTAATTGCCAAAACCGGAAGTTACCGAATTGAGGAACTTAATGTTTTAATTGATCAAAGATCATTATTACATCGTATTGATCAACTGATGCAAATCAGTGGTTAATATCATCCTCAACCTAGTGTATATGCACATGTTACTCTGCTGCATTCGTTTGCTGACCTGTACACCTCTGTGCTATATACTTTGTAACTTTTACGGATAACTCTGGCATAATCACGCGTTACGACGAAGTTTTGTGCAATTACTTGATACGGGAGTATGTCGTGTGTGTGGGCACCACATCGTGTTAGTCTAATACATCTAACTCGTATCATTTTAACGCATTGCATAATTGTCTGCATGTGAGCTTACGTGGACCACAATATCAGAAATTGTCGTGTCACATACTGTTTCTAATGATAATATTAATCAAATAGATCAACGCTGTGATCAGATTTCTCAGAAAACTGATATGATCCTCTTACCGGACATCACAAAATGTTTACTGCTTTCATTTACTTTAATGCATTTTACCTTTATTGTCAAAAAGATACAAAATCCAAAAAGATTTTAGGTGTGTTTTGATAATATTTTAGAAAACCCAAAATTTTTGCATTTCTGCTTTATTTTTGATAACCGGGGATGCTTGATGGTCAATTTCTGAGATTTGATAACACCATCTGGGCTTTGTATCATTCAAAAGGTGAAAATATGAGTTTTGGAAGTTAAACAGATTGAAAAATGTTGAACGGGATTCGAATTTGTGATTTGGCGAAATTTTCAGATTTTTCCATTTCACATTCGCCCCTTAATTGGGTCAAATGTGGAAAAATCTTTACTTTCGGCCGTTTTTGAATGGGCGAGTGTGGGAATTTCATATCAAATTCCACTTTCGGGTGACAGGTTTCACCTTCGGGCCATTCAGTTGGACCGAATGTAAAACTATCCCACATTCGACCGTTACAACGGGTGAAAGTGGACATTATATATATACTTGTTCCAGATTCGAACCTCATTCACTGTTCTTCAAAATTTTCTTTCGATCCAAACACCTTGTTGCTTTGATTTCTTTTTCTTGTGCATTTGATTCCCTACCATTCACTGATCATTTCTAGACTAATTTTACAGGTAATGGAGCTGTTATGAGACCAGACTCGTCGTTTTTGTTACCGAACTTAGGGTTTTAGAATTAAGGGTCTTAGAGTGGTTTTTATTCCTTGTTTTTGATTGCATTTCAATCCACAATAGTTTTAGGGGGAGAATAATGTAGGAATTAGAGTTATAACAACATATACGAGTGTAATTGATTGTTTGAAACTGTTTTGACCTAATTCCTTCTAAAAACTATTGTAGATTGAATAATTGGAACAATTGATGTTACACGAATGATGACCGGCCACTTTAGAACACATCCTAATCAAAATCATGTGTTAAAAACAAACTTAGAAAATTTTTGAATTTTTAGGGTTTAAAATTTCACTTTCGGGTCATTAAATGGGAGAAGGTGGAAGAAAACGGGCGAATGAATCTTAAACTTGGCGAATGTGATTTTCAATCAAAACTTATTCACATTCGACCAGAATGTTTCACATTCGCACCATAAATCCTACATTCGACCCTATGAAAATGGGCGAATGTGGAACTTTAAAATCTTAAAATTTTTCATTTTTGTCGTTTTTGTATTTTGACGAATGTTTTTGATTTTGATGTGCAGATGGCTGACCAAACTGAGAATATCGAGACTCCAGTGGAGAATATTGACACAGATCCAGTTCCAGAGAATGTTCAGGAGGATGAATCATCAAGAGCAAGCAGTTGGCCGTTTGAAAGATCTCATAACTGCTGTGCATATGTCGGTGAAGTGGAGAAGAACACTGAGTTTACTGGGATTATAGAGTTCTTGAAGAGAAGCAGGGTTGTACATGCTTTAGCTACTCCGACTATTATCTATAAGGATATAGTTGAAGATTTTTACAAGAACGCGAAGTATGACTTTTGGGATAATCAGACAATTATCAAAAGCAAGATACAAGAAATGGAGATGTTTATAACAGAGTCTGATATTAGAGAAGCACTCCAGATAAAGTTTGAAGTGAGCGAAGATCCCAGAGAGTTATCCTGGACTGAACAGAAAGCATGTTTCCTAAGGATGAAGTATAAAGGAGCGATTACTGATGGTTCCATGCATAAGGGAAAGCTGAGCGTGCAATTCAAATATTTTGCACATGTCATAATCCACGTGTTTGGTTGTGTAAGCGGTGGATATGATGTTATGAGGAGAAGTTTAAGCTCGTTGATGGTTGCGTTGACTCTCAACAAACCATTCAACGTGTCTGGGATGATACTGGATCATATGCTGGAAATGTTAAAGGGTTTGAAGAAAAAGCAGTTCATGTTATACCCTAGATTTCTGATGATGATATTTGACCACAAGTATCCTGATTTAAGAAAGGATCCTACACAGATCATTGGTCAAGATCACATGAACATTCGAACTTTGGTGAGAATGAAAGGTTATAAGGGTGTGCCAGACAATGAAAGGCCACCATTCAGAAGATTATTTGGAGCTCTAGCGAAACAGGATTACACTGATCCTGGAAAGAACAAGGCTAGGCATACTGAGAGCGATTCTGATAATGATGATCCATTAGTATATGCAGATGCTAATACTAAGAGGAAGAGACAGGTTGTTAATCCCGGAGCCAAAGGGAAGGGTAAGGGAAAAACAGACCAAGGAAGTTCGAAGCAACGGGTGGTGAGAAAGAAAACAACTGCGAAGAAGGGAACAGGTTTGGTTGATGAAGAGTCGGTGGATTCGGAGGAGACTGAGGTAGAGGAACAGTGGGATTCTGATGAAGAAAATGTTAGGACCACCAAAAGTAAGGCCACTATGGTTGGTGAGTCTGAATCACTTAACAAGACAATTGAAGAAGCAGAGCAAAGTAAGAAGTCTGTTGATGTTGAAGATGAAGGTTTAGGCGTTGATATGGATGAACTGAATGCTGGAGAAACTGTTGTAGTAAACTTGCCAAAACCAAAGCACAAAACAATGGCAAAGAAGACAAGTACTAAACAGTTGAGGGAAAAGGATATTGCCCAGCTTATGAAAGGAAAAAGAGTACCCGATGCTGGTACATCATCAAAGCTGTCTTCACCAGTTTCTAAGAAGCAGAAAAAGACAAAGGAGGCTGAGAAATTACCAGTTGATCAATTTAACATTGCACTGGATAATGTGTTAGATATGTTCAGGAAGCCTCAAAAGGAAAAAGAAACAGAAGTTGAGCCATCTAAATCCAAGAAAGTCACTGTTGCTGATGATGTGATGAAGCAAGTGAATAAGAAAATGGATGAGATGATGAAGATGATAGTTGCTCAACAAGCTGAGATTGCCAAGTTCAAGCAAAACGAGGAGAAAATGCTTCAGATTGTGGTTGCTTCAAAGTCAAATCAAGATGAGATTGATGAGAAAGTTAAGAAGCTTGAAGCTAAGAATAAGAAACTTGAGGGAAAATGTTCAAGGAACAAGAACAGGTTAAAAGCAATCAAGGAGGATAACAAAGAGCTAAAGGCTGAGAACAAACGCCTTAGTGATTTGATAGATGATTTGTATATTGTAGCACCCAAGTTGAAGGACGGTGAAGAAGACAAGGAGAAAGAAGAAGAGCAAGTAGACTTTGAGCCTTCTGAATCGGATAAAGAAAAAGATGATGATGAGGAAGATGAAGAGTCAGAGAAAAGTGATGATGAGGATAGTAAGAATGATGATGATGATGATGCAAAAGGGTCTGGGAGTCAGAAAGATGATGATAGTAGTGATGATAGTGATAATGATGAAGGAGGAGATGACACTTCTAAGTTTACTTTTGAAAAGAGAACACCGAAGAAGAAAGATGCTGGAGAATCAAGTTCAAAGAAGAAGAAAGGAGAGAACACTGATTCAGATGAGAGTATCTTTTGGAACGAGAAGGTGAGATCTTTAACTGATGATGCTAAGAAAGTGTACAGAGATAAGTTAGAAAGAAGAGAATGGACGATAGAGTTCACAGGACGTTTTGCTGAAATATTCCAGACAGATGATATGAGATATGAACTAGAATACAACGATCCTGATCTTGAAGAAGGTGAAGTACCTGCTACTGTGGCTAAGGAAATTCTTGATGGCCTTGCACAGAGAGTAGGGAAATCATTTGAGGAGTTTATAGTGGATGAGTCGATTCCAAATATTCCTGAAAAGGATATTGGAAATCACTCAGATGATAAGAATACTGCTGAATTGGATGAAGTGGAGATTGAAGATATAACTCATGAGGAATATCCACAGTATTTCAGACAGACTGATGAAGATGTGATATTTCCTGATTTTACAGAAAGACCAAACACTTCAGCAAAGAAGAAGGCAAAGAAAAGGAGTGCAGAGTTTGTTGAGAAGGTGTTTGGAGCTGATAAGCAAGAATCTTCAAGTCAATCTGATGAATTGAAGAATTACTTGAAGAAGTTGAGAGAAATGGATGAAAACCGACCGAAGCCTAAAGCTCAAGGAAGTTTCTATAGATTCCACAATGCTAAGTTTAAAGGCAGAGCTCTCGGGTGGACATATTTGAGCAGACTGAAGTGTCTAGCTGCCAAATGGGAATCAGGAATTCTGTACTTCTACAGATTCATTGATTTGCTAACTCTACCGTATTGGGCGGTCAGAGATCTATGCAGATTCCCTATGTCTGGAGCTTCAGTTAACAATACACATGTCGGTTGGTGTGCAGATAAGTTGGTGTGGGAAAGTAGAACGAAGTGAAATAGATTCAAGCCTCAATATCCCAGAAGGAAAGTTCATAGGGATATTGATCCTAAAACCAAGCTGAAGAGGGTTACATTGATTTACAAAGCACCTGAAGTGATGAGGAAAATACCTTTGATGCCCATGCCACAACATTTCAGTGCTGACTTTATATTCTGGTATTATGATTGGAGGAAGGCTGAAGCGGTGATAGTTTTGAGAGATGGGAAGGACAAATACAAGCATGTTCATGATTAACTGTACGTTTGAAGACATCATCATGCTTTTCTACAATCCGATTCATCATGAGCCGAATGATGCTGATCAAGCTAAGAAGTATACTTAGGTGGTAGGAGTTTGTTTTGCATATGATATAAACTCGGGGAGTAACTTGGATAATAAACTTGGCAAAATGGTGAAGATGGCGAATGTGTCGAAACCGGTGAAGAGAAAGTTGGAGCCTGAAATGACCAAAGAGCAAAAGAAACAGCTCAGAATTTATTTGTTAAACAAAGCAATGGATGAAGACAGAAAACGATCCAATCAATAGTCGAGGGGGAGTTTGTAGATGCATGTAGAGCGACTAGTGATTGGATCTACATGTTAACATACGTTAAAGGTTGCTGATGGATTGAAGGTGAAAACAGACTGGGCGAAGGTGAAGAAAAGAGGGCGAAGGTAGTTGATAATGGGCGAAGGTAGAATGGAACCTGGCATGAAGAACACATTCGAACCCTGTAATGGGCGAATGTGGAAGAAGTCCACATTCGACCATTCACAGTGGGCGAATGTGCAGTCATTATAAATAGATTTTGTGTATTTGTGATTTATAGAGAGTTTTCAGTTGTGTGTGTGTTCAGGTTAGGTTCCAGAAGTATTTGAGAAAGTGTTTAAGTGTTCTAGATTAACTAAAGTGTGATTGTAATTGAGTATTTGAAAAGGTTAATCTATGAAAAAGCTATGAAAATGATGTTGATTGTGTTTTGATTAGAGTTTTATCACTTTGTTCAGAACTAGGGTTTCCGCACCTGGTTTTGTGACTTGTATGATCAATTAATCCTGTTTTAGTCAAAATCTTTCGCTTACAATGCTAAATTATCTAAGTGTGACTTCTGTATTCGAGAAGTTCAATTCTTAGGACATTTGGTTAACGAGGCCGGAATACATGACGGTCCCGCTAAGAAGATGCAAACAAACGGTGGGAGGCTCCTAAGACTCCTACTGAGTTGCGGAAATTCATTGAGGGATTCTTAAATATCGCTCAACCCCTCACTGCTCTGACGTAGAAGGGTATTATTTACAAGTGGGGAGATGCCTAAGAATATGCTTTTCAGTTGTTGAAGTCCAAGTTCTGCAGTGCACCAATTCTATCATAACCTGAGGGTACAGACGACTTCCTGGTGTAGTGTGACGCTTCTATCCAGGGCTTGGGGTGCGTACTAATGCAGCGTGATAAGGTCATCGCATATGCATCTCTCCAACTGAAGGGTCATGAGAAGAATTACACCACTCACGACTTGGAACTGGGAGCGGTAGTATATGCTCTAAAGATTTGTAGGCATTATTTATATGGAACGAAGTGTACGATCTTTACTAACTATAAGAGCCTCCAACACATATATGGACCAAAAAGTGAAGTACTCTACTTGTACTTTCCAGGATGAACCCTTTACCTAGTGTAATCTTCAAGTATATACTCTGGGTAGAGATGCGGCATACAATCTTGCTTGGGCCGATCCCAAAACTCTGCTCAAGTTACAGCCAAATAAAGGTTACCTATGTTTTTAATCCGAAAATCAGTTTAGACCTTTATTCGAATAAAATTCCAAAAACCTATCAAACGACAACCAAATCGCATGATTTTACCCATTCCAGGAAGCTAAGACCATGTAATACATGCTCATAACAAGAGACGATCAAAACAGTTATTTAAAGCCATGTTAGATAGCCTACAAGTCTTTACCTACAATATGTCCAATTTTAAACATGCAATAATCTTAACTATAACAAACCCTAGTCACATATTATCATTCAAGAACATCCTAAACACATAATGCATCAAGATAATATCATGTAGCAGCCCAAACATGCATGTTTTATAACAAGTATTAACATCTATTAACCGTAGATGTTTACAAATCCTAAACATACATTAACATGTAACATATCCAATAATAATCATAAAAGCTCAATGTTTACAATGTTAATCTTTTGTAAAACCCATGTTTCTATTATTATAAAGTTATATCAGACTTGGACAAACCATTTTATAGTGTTTTAAAACATATTAGAAGTGATTAAAACATTAAGGAATGATTAACACACTTTAAGCTCTTCAAACATTACAACCGAGTAATGAAATCTCCTCCCGAATGATGTTCTTGAGCATTAGCATGTGTTTGGGGTTTAGTTTTTCAAGTAGGGAGCTAGGGTTTTGAAAACGTTAGTGTAATTATGAAAAAGAGGGTTAAAATTCGTTTTATAAAGCTCTAAACCGACTTAGGCTCGTCAGGTACCCCCTCACGTACCATGAGGGGTGAGTCCCTCCTCCTCTTGGTGCTCGGCACGTCAGGTATCCCCTCACGTACCATGAGGAGTGAACCCCTGCTTCTCATGGTGCTCGGTGTCCTTGTGGGGGCTAGTGGGCTGGATCTTGTTATTTGGGCTTTAAACCTCTAAACTAACACCACCACTAACCGCCCCCATAATTAAAGACCAGAACTACCTTGCCAGATCGGGTGTCAGTTACGAGCTCGGTGATGAGTTTTGATTAAATAAACATAATTGCATATTATTTCACAATTAATTCCACACAAGCAACATAATTGCAAATAATATTAAACAATCATTTCCCAATTATTTGTTTATTATTTCACCAACGTTCTGGGTTTGATACTCGTATATGTAGTCCGGTAATTCTCGGAGTTATCGTTTCATGCAGTTATTAACCTATAACCGTGCAACGTGTGACTCGTCTAACTAACCCTAGGTAGGTGAAATGTTGTGATTGTAAGTAAAAGTTAACTAGAGTTTAGTTAATGTAGGAACCTAAAAATGCAGGGGGTCACATGTAGTGATGGCATAAACCAAACTTCACATACATAGTGTGACATCCGTCGATGAATCAGGTCATGATCGGTACACATTTCTAAAACTATGTCATTTCATGTGAAAATAAGACATTTTTACCACTTACTATACCATCCCTAGTCTAGCAAAGTCTGAACTATTGCAGAAATTCAGTACATCATTCGTTTACGCATACAACACCTGAACTATCCAAAACAATTGGCGTTGAACAATCAAGCCAACCATACGCTCAACAGAGAGCAACCAGGTATCCAATCACTATGTACAGACAAAAGAACAATACATGTGACATTACCAAAGTGGGAATTACGCAATTCCACTCAAGTCAAAACAATTCACAATGTGTTCATGAAAATTAACACACACCAAAGTCATTAAACACTACCAAGGAACAATCATGTGTTACGATGAGTTAATAATATCCAATAGCACATGAATATCTATAACACTTCATATACCCGCATAAATCCATGTATATTCGGCCATATCTACATACATATATATACACAACACATCAATCTAGATAACTTGATTATAAAAACCATGTGTTAGTATACATATAATCGGCCTCCTATATCCGTTCATGTCCACAATTCCATATCCATTCCCACATGAATAATATGTTAAACAGCTTACATCTATACACCTTTATACACACATGCATGAATATGAATATCTATAATGGATGATTATTTTCTCTTTCACTTATACCAACAGGTGTCTTTAACCATAACACAACACACATTCCCAAGGAAAGCCTTACTCCATTTAGCATAACTAACAACCAACGAAACCATTTCCTTTCCCTATGTTTGGCGGCCGAAAGAAACAACACACAAGACCAATACAATGAGAACCTTGTTATACCCATTTGGCACCTATGATTAAGGACACACAAGTTCCCATGATATGATCATCAGCCCAAATTGTGATATTTTTCCTTGTTCCACAACTGGCCGAAGACAACCAAGACAACACTCCCAAGTCAATTTCACATAATGTGTCCACTTCTTGCATCAATTTGATAAAGTCAACACCTCACAACACACACCATGAGTGATTAACTTCCACTATACACACAACAAACATTCCTTTCTCCTTCCATCCTTTTCGGCCGAGAATGACACACAAACACGCACACATACACTTTGATGATCATTACATGGTTTTGCCTACATTATACATGCGTGGCACTAATGTAAAAAGACACCACCACTTATACCTTTATAGTCTTTAATTAGATAAGTTATAACCTTCCTAGCCTTGATATAAACCAAAACAAGAAGGATTTCCTTTGTCTTCTAATTCTGCCGATCCACAAGGCGCCGACATTCGCGGGTCTTTTTCATCCAATATCAAACCTTTATGCAAGGTTAGATTGTAGTTTCAAAACTTCAAAGACCAATGTTGTGGGACTTGCCATTCGGGCTACAACTAGTTGCTTCTTTGTTTATTTATCATTCAACCTTAGTTTCGCCTCCGATTAAGTGTTGTTTGATACCGGGAAGGATTCTGGACTTACAATTAGTATCAGAGCCTAAGAAGTCTTTCGAAGGATCGGTTATGGTATCATTCAAAGCTACAAAGAAGTGATTTGCTGAAAGGATTTCAAGGAAAGGTTGTTTAATTTTGTTTACAATATATTCGTTTCTAATTGCAGTTTATTTCTCATTCGGTACTAATATTATCAGTGCAGGTTTTCATGTTTGAGCTTTCATTATAAATATGGGAAATGTGTTCTAGAATGAATTTTATGAAAAATTATCGAGAACTCCAAGAAATTATTTTTTGGCCCTTTTGATCGATTTTGTTGAAAAAGATTTGGTGTTTACACTATTTTCAAAAGGTGGTTGAAAAATTTTCTATGAAAGATTTTTAATTGTCAAAATTTTCGGATTAAGTTAATTTGAAATTCCAATTTCAAAACCTAGTTTCCTTTTATCTCGGATTTTACTTGGCTGATTTGTTGTAGGTTACCAAAAACAAAGAGTTTCCTAAACTAGGAGTGTCCTCCCACCCCTAGTGTCCGAGCCATCTATGTGTGCCCGACTTAGTGTCCATCCCACCTAGTGTCTGCCCAATTCGAGTGTCCGCCTAATTCGTGTGACTGCCCTCAACTTGTGTGTCTGACCTCAACCTGTATGTCCGACCTCAACTTGTGTGTTCGACCTAACTTAGTGTCCGACCTGAACTTGTGTCCGACCTAACCTAGTGTCTGACATCAACCTATGTGTCCGACCTAACCTAGTGTCCAACCTTACTATGTGTCTGACCTGATCAAGTGTCCAACCTCAGCCTGTATCCGACCTAAACATCAATGTCTGAACCTGATCTGTTTTTTATCTAAATTTGATCAACAATTGGACTCTTTTTATGACCACATTACAACCGATCTAATCAAAACATTGAATTCTCATCGGACAAATTGGACTGTTTGGACTTATTAGACTATTAACGTTTAATTAAGTTGACTAATAATTTTAAACTTTATTTCAGAAATGGAACAAATAACTAGGCTTACTTGAATGAATTGAATGCTGATGAGCTAATAGTAGCTACTCAAGTTGGCAAAGCTATGGAGTCCGTTATCGGCACTTATCAAAAGATACCTATTCTTTAACTCGGAATGTCATATTCTGAGTGGAAGTTTAGGTTTATTTAGGTTATGAAAATCAAGGATGCAAAGGCACTAAGATCTATTCTAAATGGCCCAACTGTGATCAACTATACCGTGAATGATGTAACAGGGGCCACTGCCATCAAACCAAAGAGCATGTACACTAATGGGGATCATGAGAAGACTGATGTTGATGAAAGGGCCGTTGCTTACCTTCATCCGGGACTTTCACCTAAAGCTATTGGAGTTCATGACAATGCCACCACCAAGGAACTTTGGGAAGCCTTTGATAATCTATATGAAGGGAATGAGGAGATGAAATAAAGCCAGGGAGATGCTAAGTCAAAAGTCCAATGCATATAATCATATTCCTAGAGAATCACATGAGAGCCAGATTCAATGTTTTGTTGCTCTTGTAAGAGAGATGAAATCAAATGACATGGTAGTGGACAATTCTGTGATGAATAAGAAATTATTGAATGCCCACGTTCCCGTTCAGTCTTCATTGTTAACCTTATATCCTTTCTATCATTTGGTGTACATCAATATATAGGTTAGCGATTTAGTGGTAACCTATTGTCAATCATGTTTTTATGTAATCCATTTGAAATGGTTTTAAACGTTTTATAAAATCATCAAAAAAATTTTAAAAGGTTTTTAGCTAATAGGAGTCTAACCTAGTGATGAAGCTTGAAAAATTTGTTGAGCCGGGGAAAGACCAAAGCGACGGACCATAAAACAAACGGAGCCGAACTCAATACTTAATTTCCGGACCAAAACGCGTAAATTTACATTACTAAGCATATAAATGTTATTGGCTTGTCGAACCCATTCTACCCCTTCTCTATCCGGAGGTGGACTGATCTTGGTGTCTAACACACTCTAGAGTGTTTATCCGGGGATTGATCATCTCGAATCGATCTCAACCATTTAGGTTTAAAATATTTTCTAGGGAACAATCATATGTAGTTTTCTTAAAATCTAAAGATTGTGGTATTTATATTAGAAAAAATTACATAAATCAACCTTTATGTTTGGTGAAAATTGCAGGTTCCAACCTTTATGTTTCATTTGCACCCAAATCAACCTTTACCTATTGGCTTTACTACAAGTTCCAACCTTTGTGACTAACTCCGTTAAATTTCCTGGTTAAGTCCCCTCACGTGCAAGTCACGTGAGGGTATATTCGTTATTTCACCTATTTTAACCAATTGACTACTAAAGATTTTAAAATAAAAAGAAAATAAAGAGGGTGGGAGGGACTCAAACCAAGGACCATCCCTTGGTCAACAACTTAAACACCTCCACAAACCATCTGATCTACAACTGATTTGGTGATTTTATAGTTTTCGAATTATACTTAACATATAACTGAGGTTTGTGGAGGTGTGTTAAGGTTGTTGACCAAGGGATGGCCCTTTGTTCGTGTCCCTACCAAACACTTTATTTTCTTTTTATTTTAAAATCCTTTACCAGTCAATTGGTTAAAAGAGGTGAAATGAGGAATATACCCTCACGTGACTTGCACGTGAGGACACTTAACCAGGAAACTCAACGGAGTTAGTCACAAAGGTTGGATTTTGTAGTAAAATCAATAGGTAAAGGTTGATTTGAGTGCAAATGAAACATAAAGGTTGGAACCTGCAATTTTTACCAAACATAAAGGTTGATTTCTGTAATTTTGTCTTTATATTGTATATGTTTTATTAATTTCTAATGAAGTTTATTTTTTATTATTGTGTATTATTTTTATTATATGAAATTTAGCGGACCCAAAACGTCAAACCGATCCAGGATTCTTTTATACCCGAGTCTATAAACTTAGAGCATCTAAATATGTGAATTATAATTACTAGATCTACCAATTGACATGGTTCTGTGTTAGTTATTTCTTACTTATTGGAAACTAATTATAATTTCTTCAAGTTAACCCATATGTACTTCGATTCTTTTTTATTAAAAAAACAAAGTATAATAAAAGTAGATGATGAGTACGTCACTTTTTTTATCCAATAAACATCAATAATATCTTCATACACAAAGATGTAAAGTTGTTAGTTAAACAATTGTGTAGATACAGATATTTTTTTATTTATCTTATCATTATCTTATAATTAACTATCATATTTCTTTTTACACAAGGAATGGAGTTTTCCTTTGGCAGCAGCACTGTTACAAATTTCTACATGAGGAAAGCAGCATTCCCAGTGATTAGTGAAACCGCACCAACAAAATTGATTATCTACGTCATCATAAACACAACGTATTTTTGCGCATTCTTTTGGTGGGTCCCCAAGGTAGTTAGCGTCTTTGTTTTCTAAACCTGTAACACCAAAATAAAATGTTGATTATGAGGATGTTTGTCCAAAACTGGACATAATAAAATGGTTAGACGAATAAAACTTACATGTGCAACACAAGATAAATACTAAACAACTTATAAAGAAGATCATCAAATGAGATTCTATAACCCTTGCCATCATACCTCGAGTCATTGATATGATAAGAATATAAATGAACATATATGGCTTTATTTATAGACAAATTTCATATAATAACACATGCATGATTACAAACAATTACGTGTGGGTCTCTAATTACATGCATGTTTTATTTTCATAGAAAAAATTACCTATAGTTATGGGGTTGTTAGGCATGTAACATGTATGCTAAACTCATAAAAAGTTCAAACTACATCATTTTTATTAATTTATATCAAAACTAAAAATCATTAATAACTAAACTAATTAGGCTATTTTCATGGAATTGAAAACACTGGAACCAATTAACAACCAAACAATAGAATAGTTTGACTAGAAGGAATAAGACAATTAAAAACATTAGTTCTGTAATTAAATGTGATACCCCGCATTTTCAGGTCAACACTTTAACCGAACTCTAGTTACTTTGAATTTATGTTCGAAGCATTTTACTAGATTAGGTTTAGTTCAGTGAGTCGCACTATACACGGTTAGGGTTAATAACTGCATAAGCGGTAATTCGGAGAATTACCAGACAACATACACGAGTCTTGAACCTCAAAAATTGGTGGAATTGGGAAATAGAACAATTATGTTTTGATATGTTTGAAGTTGTACTGTTACATGATTATGTGAATTTGCGTGATTAAACATTATCGGGTCGGTAACCGGGATAGGACAGACCAGGATTCGAAATAGTAATGTGCACCTCTTGAATGTATTTTAGATTATTAAAAATAAGGGTATTATTATTAATTAGTTTTTATAAAGAAAAAGAAAATAAAAATTTCTGCATAAGCCTTCTCCGTGGAGTGTGGAGGGATATGTAAATCCTTCGCAGTCCGCGGGTCATTAATTAATAATTTCTAGAAACCTAATGCACCGCGAAGTGTGTAGAGGAGCGTTACTGCTCCACGGCAGCACATCTGACGGGTCAAGTCGGTTAATCTCTTAGCTAAACATGTTTTCAACCTATTTTTTCATGACCACAACCCTAATTCATCAAAAAACATTATATACAAATATCATACCTCTCAAACACCTGTTGGCTCAAGAACACCATTCGGGAAGCTTGAAAGTGTTTGATTTGCTTGTTTGAAGTGTTTAAGGTATTACTTTGAACCTTATGTGTTTTAATCTATTTCATTATGCTTAAAAAAAATAAAACTACTTTGTCCAGATCTGATGTGAATTAATAATGATTAAAACATGAGTTTTATAGGGATTAAACATGTTAAATAAGGAGTTTGTATGTTGTTATGATGAATGTTGCATGTAACTTGCATGTTGATGATTGTTGATGATCTAGGGTTTGTAGAGATCAATATTGATGTTAAATCTTGCATGTTACATCTGATCTATGTTGTTAATGTGTGGAATTATATGATAATGATGATTGTTAGGCAATAATATGGATCTAAGGTTCACAAATAGTGACTTCTTGCATGATTAAAAGTTTGACAACTTCTTGAATGATTAAAAGTTGGACACATTGTATGTGTCGATTTGTGTGAACTATATCTTGATCTTATGTTTCTTGTTTTTATGGTTACATGGTTCTAGAATGTAGACCAAGATGATAGCTTTTTAGAATGTGAAAGTTTGTGTGATTTGGATACCGTTTGATATGTTTTATAATTTTATATGTTTAGAGGTGAAATCTGATTTTCTGACTTGTTGCTTGGGTCGACTTTGGTCAGTAAATAGATATATGAATTTTCTGTATTTTCTATGTGGATTCATCCCGTTTGGAATGTTTTCAAAACCTAGATGAGATAAATGATTTTTCATATTTTTTCAACTTTGTTTTGCACAAGATAAAAATAACGACGTGTGGAATGAACATGTAGGGATATTCAGTAGTATTTTGAGAGTCTAGTATCTTGGACAATTATTTTTAAAAAATTCATTTCGACAGTGCATAATCATCCCCCAAAACCCAAATTATGGAACGAGTACATAAGAACTTGTTCAATAGTTTTATTGATTTTTGTGTGATTTGTACTTATATGTAAACTTGTGTGCAACATATAAGGGGAGTAAACGGAATATTCACCAACGGGTCCGTAGGGTCACTTGTTGCATTTAGAAACATCAGTGTCAATTAAAATTTTTTCACATCATTGGATGTCTTGGACAAACAGGTCTTGTTATGTGATGGTTATACACATGTACTTATTGAAAACAACCGTGAAATACTTAATCAACAATATGAAACATTCAGTCATGTGAAGGGAGAGTCATTGACACAATAATTTGAGAGATTCAATTGTTTAATTAGTGAACTAAAACTGGTGAGTCTAACTTACCCAAATTCAACCTTGAATCATAGGTTTCTTAGATCATTTCAGGACAAATGGGACACTATTGCAATTGTTATGAGAAACTCAATTGGTTTTAAGGACTTGACTCTGACCCAGCTTCATGGTAAGCTCTTGACCTATGAGAGAGAGCTTAACCAGAAAAAGAAGCTCCAGGATTCTGGAAAAGTGTCTAATGATTATGTGTTTGGTAATACATCACTTTTGGGTCAAGATGATATACCTGGAAGTAGTAAGGATCAGGGTTATGATCATTACATTGATATAACCACTGGTTTTAACACTGATCCTTACTCATCACCCAGTTATGCTTTTACAGCAAGTGGTGATATCCAGGCATCTGATAGCACATCCTTTGTGTATAATGCTACAATACATTGACCCTGTGGACTTAGAAGAAATGGACATTTTGCATCAATTAGACTGCTCAGTATTAGAACTAATAATTTCTATAAGAAAACTGGCAGAAGGTATCCAGGTTTACATGGTGGGTCAAATGTGGGGTTGGATAAATCAAAGATCAAGTGTTATAAATGTCATAGAATGGGTCACTTTGCTAGGGAATGTAGGAGTCAAAATGGTACACCTATGATCACCTATCCAAACCAAAGACCTCAGACTAACACTTATCAGTTTTCTCAAAACACCCCTGGACCAAATGTGCAAAACACTGCTCACTTTGCACAGACTCCAACCACTGTTCCTGTGCACTATGTCCAAACCACTGTTCCTTAGTATCATTATGTCCAAACACTTGTTGCTTAGGCACAAGTGCCAATGACTGCTGCTTCATCCTCTGCTCCTGCAGAGACCAGTCAGCAAAGTCAACAGAGCTTTTTCACTCAAGGCTTTGTTGATTGGAGTAGTCTACCAGATGAGCTAACAGATGAAAACATTGCTTTAGTTGCCAATTCTGAAAATAATTTCTGCTTTGTGGCACTAGATACAATTGTTGAAGAAACTGATTCTAAGGGAGTGGTGCCTATGTCTGAAAATGTGACTAATGATGTTGTTGATGAAGTTGTTTCAGCTGAAGAATCTGAAGTAGAGGTTGTGAATCTCTCAGACCCATGGGGTACTGATGACTGTGATTGCCAGTGTAACTGTGCCTTGATGGCTGCTACTAAGGTATCACCTCAAATCTTAAGTGACTTATGCTCAGATAAATGTATCATAGCATTTGCTAAGATTAAAGAGGTGAATGAAAACTTTAGAAAGAAAATTTTGGAAGATGAAATTCAGTTTGAAAAACTCACTAAAGAGTTAAAATAAAAAATGACTGATAAAGAATCTGAAATCAGCAGTTTAAAACATGAAGCAAGCATAACCAAAGACCAGCTTTAAACTATGATAACCAAATATCATTGTTGTAAACAGTAGCTTGAATCCACCCAGGTTGAATGTCAAAAATGGGTGGAATCATCTAAAGGTTTTGAGATGATTGTTAACCAACAGTCAAAAAGTCATGTGAAATTTGGCTTTGGTTTTAAAGAGACCACTGCTCAAAGTTCACAAACCTCTGACAAAAGGAACCACATTTGGTTGAAATCATCCCAACTAACACAAAAGGTCATGAAATCAAGGTTACTGAACCCAATGGCAAGAAAATCATTCTTGAAAAATTGGAAGGTACACCCTCATTTGATGAGATTGAAAAATATCATTTCAAACCAACTTGGTCAGATGAGTGTGATGTCCTTGAAAATTTTCAACCAATGACCTTTAAAACCCCTGATGGTAAAAAGGCACCATAGGCCAAAATCATTCCCTTAAAAGATCTTCCAACAGATGATCCAATGATAACTTGTTTTGTGATTTTTGTGAAAAGAAGAATCATGTTACTAAAAATTGTTTTCTTCTAAAAGCATATGATGTCAACAAAGGAACAAGTTTAAGTGATTCTAAAACCAATGAATGTTTAATTTGTAAGAAAAAGAATCACAAAACAAAAGAGTGTATGTATCTTAAAAATTTTGTTGAAAAAATAAAAGAGTACAAGGCTAAAACACTTGAAAGTCAAGTGGTTAGTACTTCAAAAGGAAAAACCAAACAGACTTTTGAACCAGTCCAAGCAGCTGTTACCAAAGGTCTGAGCAAAAACTCTGCTCCAAGAGATGTTCAGGTAACAGATGTTCCACGAGTTATCCGATTCCCAAGAGGATATGGATAACCAACTTGTCATCGTCTGCCACATGTTTATGAAGAGCCCAAAAGGCCTTCAAAACCTAAAGTGAACAGACATCCTCATGGTTATCAACATCTGACAGCAAATGATCAAACATCTGTTGGACCAAGTGTTGACATACAAGCACTGGCAAATGGTCAAAAACAGCTGTTGAACTTAGTTCAAAAGCTAGTTCAAACCACTGATCATTCTCCTAAACTTAAGGCTGAAACATCTGAGAACTCATCCAAAGCCAACTTGGCTTTGGACACTCATCAACACTAAATCTTTACTGATGTGCAGGGAGCTTCTGCTTGCTTAGATAGTTTATGGTATGTAGATAGTGGAGGCGCCAGGCACATGACAGGATGTAGAGCCCTTCTTCTGGACTTTCTTGCACATGCAGGGGGTGATATATCCTTTGGTAATGATTCAAAAGGTAAAGTGTTGGGTTCTAGAACTGTTCAAGCAGGGAGACTTAAGTTTGAAAATGTTAATCTAATTGACAATCAAAAGTTTAATCTACTTAGTGTATCACAAATGAGTGACAAAGGTTATGGGTCATTCTTCACTAAGAAAACATGTAAGATTGTTGGACCAGAAGTGGTTGAAAAGATTAACACCATCATTGCTGAGAGTAAAGCACAACTTGTTGCTCACAGAAGTGGCAATGTGTATGTAGTTGATATGTTAATGGATAATCCTATGGCAAATGTCTGTCTGTTCTCTGCTGCCTCTACCAAAGAGACAGAATTATGGCATAGGAGATTGGGTCACACCAACCTTCAAACTATCAACTCTCTCTCTAAAAAAAACCTTGTTAGAGGTTTGCCACCAAAAGAATTCAAATGTGATGAGCATTGTGTTTCCTGCTTAAAAGGAAAACAACACAAAAGCTCTTACAAATCCATTGATGAGTCCAAAACCAGTCAATGTATACAACTGTTTGTTAAAATCATGAGTCTAAGAAGAAACAGATTTTGTATTGTCATAGTTGATAATTTTTCTAGGTTTACATGGACTTACTTTTTACACTCTAAGGATGAGACTGCAGGTATCTTGAAGGACTTTGTCACCAAAGTTGAAAAACAATATGACTTGCCAGTAAAAGTCTTTAGAAGTGACAATGGGACAGAATTTAAAAATAAGGAGCTGGATGATTTCTATGTGTCAAAAGGGATTGTAAGGCAGTACAGTATCCAAAGAACACCAGAACAAAATGGGGTGGTTGAGAGAAAGAACAGAACTCTTATTGAAGCTGCAAGAATAATGCTAGCAGATTCTGGTTTGCCACTGTCCTTCTGGACAGAAGCTGTAAACACTGCTTCCTATGTTCAAAACAGAGTTTTGATCAACCCAAGACATCAAAAAACTGCTTATGAAATTTTGTTCAAAATCAAACCATTAATCTCATTTTTCAAAATCATTGGCTGCCCATGTTTCATTTTAAATCTTAAAGATTCCATTTCAAAATTTACAGCCAAAGTAGATTGTGGATATTTTCTGGGATATTCTTCTACTGCTAAGGCCTATAAAGTGTTTAACACAAGGACCAAGACAATAGAAGAAACTCTGAATGTTAAGTTCAATGAACTTTCATCCTTAAAAATTCCAGCAAATCCTGCTGAGTTGTTTGATTTAGATAAATTCAAATTTGAAGATATTACTGTCAAAACTAACAGTGCAGGTATTTCACAATCTCCACAACAAGACTACAGAACAGATGTTGTGATTCCAAATCACTGTCAAGTCTATTCTGCATCAGAGGAAGCAGTTGTTCAAAACAATTGTCAAAACTCTGTCACAGCTGAGTCAGCCACTGTTGGCCAGTCTTACCCTCAAACCACTGCTTCACCTTTTACATCTACAGCTCAATCATCTGTTGACAAAAGTCAAACATCTGTTGACAAAAGTCAGTCCAATTTTACACCACTTGGACCCATTCCTCCACCACCATTTCAAACATCTGTTGACACTACAGAAGTGCAAATAGATGTTATGTCAACAGAGTCACCAAACCTCTGTCCTTCACCTCAAAATGCCATCATACCATATGCAGGCTTTTTAACTCTCATACAACCTGCCAAGTACCAAGAGGCACTAAAAGACAACAGTTGGGTAGAAGCTATGCAAG
This sequence comes from Ambrosia artemisiifolia, assembly GCA_032199755.1. Taxonomy (NCBI): domain Eukaryota; kingdom Viridiplantae; phylum Streptophyta; class Magnoliopsida; order Asterales; family Asteraceae; genus Ambrosia; species Ambrosia artemisiifolia. Next base: position 47,432,167 of record CM063519.1, on the reverse strand, counting down.
AAGAGCTCCTTCAGTTTAAAAGACAACAAGTATGGGAACTTGTACCATTGCCTAAGGATGTTTGTCCAATTGGCACAAAGTGGGTCTTCAAAAACAAAACTGATGAATGGGGTATAGTTGTCAAAAATAAATCTAGGTTAGTGGTTCAAGGCATCAGACAAGAAGAGGGGATAGACTATGATGAAACCTTTGCTCCTGTAGCTAGGTTAGAAGCTATCAAACTTTTCTTAGCCTTTGCTGTCAACCACAACATCAAGGTGTATCAGATGGACATCAAATGTGCATTCCTATATGGCAAAATTCAGGAGGAGGTCTATGTATGTCAACCACCTGGTTTTGAAGACACCTTCCATCCTGAGTAGATCTACAAGCTTAATAAAGTCTTGTATGGACTCAAGCAAGCACCTAGAGCCTGGTATGAAACTCTTTCCACCTTTCTATTATCCATTGGTTTCACAATAGGTAAAATTGATAAAACTTTATTTTTAAAATGGAGAGGGAAAGATCTAATGATTGTTCAAATATATGTGGATGACATTATTTTTGGATCCACATGTAACAAAATGTGTGAAGAGTTTAGGGAACTTATGACAACAGAGTTTGAAATGAGTGCTATGGGTGAACTTCAGTGCTTCCTTGGACTCCAAGTGAAGCAGCTGCAAAATGGCACATTCATTCATCAAAACAAATATGTGAAAAACTTGTTATCTAAATTTGAAATGAAAGACTGTAAGCCATGTAGTACACCCATGAGTACAGTCAAGCTACTCACTATTGATGACAAGGATGAACTGGTTGATCAGACACAATACAGATGCATGATTGGGTCTTTATTGTACTTAACTGCATCCAGGCCAGACATTATGTTTGCCACCTGTGTTTGTGCAAGATCACAGGCTTCACCCAGAAAGTCAAACCTTATCGCTGTGAAAAGGATATCCAGATACCTAAAAGGTGCTCCCACACTTGGTATCTGGTATCCTGCTAATGGAAACATTGAGCTTCAGGTTATTCAGATAGTGACTTTGCTGGCTGCCACACCACAAGGAAGTCTACATCAGGAGGGTGCCAGTTTCTAGGGAATGCCTTAGTTTCTTGGCAAAGAAAAAAGCAAGCAGCTGTTTCAACTTCAACAGCTGAGGCTGAATACATTGCTGCTGCAAGCTGTACAGCCCAACTCATGTGGCTTCAAAATCAACTGCTGGATTTTGGGATAACTGCACTAAGGACTCCACTTATGTTGGACAGTCAAGCTGCTGAAAATATCATCAGAAATCCAGTCTCTCATTCAACCATAAAACACATAGACATCAGACATCACTTTTTCAGAGATAGCTATGAAAAAGGTTTGATTTCTCTGCACCATGTTCCAATAGAAGATCAGTTGGCAGATGTGTTGACAAAAGCTTTAGGCACATCTACCTTCACAAACTAGATTTCTAGAATTGGTATGCTAAACATGGACTAAACAACAAAATTGTTTTCAATAAAACATTAAAATCTTTTCAGAAAATTAAAATTTCTCCTTAAAAATAGCTCTTTTGGTTGAAAAATCAGTTTCAAACATCTGATCAGATAAAACAACCACTGTTTCATCCTATCCACTGTTGGTTGAAAAATCTGTTTCAACCCTCTGATCAGATTATATAACCGTTAATATATATATTTATATATGTCTATCTATATATGCTTATTAAAAAAAATAAAAAAAAATAAAAAAAATCTTACGTGCTGATAGCATCAGTGCTTTGGTTAAACAACAGCTGTTGGCAACAGACTTTTTGCAACAGCTGTATACCACCAGATGTTTAACCATCAGATGTTTGCCACGTCTGCTCTCAAAAGCAGAGTTTTGGCCACATCAGCGGTTTCACCAGAGGGTATAAAACCCTCTTTTACCACAACAGTCGTTTTACTGTCTCATTGTATTCAAAATACTCAAACCGCCTTCTTCTTCCTCAAAACCATACTCAAAATCCACTCACTCTCACACTCGAAATCCATTACAATGGATCTTCAAACCAAAGCCACACATAATTATCTTCCATATCTGGTAAAAACAGATGAGAATGTTCCATTTCATTCCACCATCGACATCATTACAAATTCCAAATACATAATAGTTCTCACCGCTGACGCTCCCATTCATCTTGAAACCCACCAAGAATTCTGGTTAAAAGCTGAAGTCTTGCTTCAAGACAAAAAGCCTACATCCATTATTTCAAAAATTGGAGACACAGGTATCTCCATTACACCTGAATTAATATCCACAACCTTCTCCCTCAATGATCTGTCAGGTAAGGACTCTTTCCCTAAAACAGAGCTTCACACAGAGTTTCAGGAAAGAGGGTATGATGCACAAATGACTGGGTCAACTCTTTTCAAAAAGTTTTTTCCACCAGTCATGAAATTTTTTTTTCATACACTCCTTCTCTGTGTCTCAGCTAAGACCACATCCTTTAATGAAATCCCATTAAGGATTCTGTACTTGGGCTATGCTATGTTGTTAGACTCTGACGTCAATCTATCCTAGGGCCTGTTTATGGACTTAGTTTCAAATGTGAAAGCCATAAAGTCTGGCTCAAATAATGCTTTTCTACTTTACCCATGAATTTTATGTGTAATCCTTCAAAAGGTTTTACCAGAAAAAAATTTCAAAAAGGGTGAGTCTTTTCAAATGAAGAGTTTAACTGATGAAACTTTCACAAGAATGTTGGGTTCTACTACCCAAGAAAAGGTGTCAAAAGTGTCTAAAGTTTCTAAAACACAAACAAAGAGGTCCAAGACAACAACTGTTGTTCAAACCTCTGTTGTTGAGCCCACTGCTCCTGGTGATCATGGCACTACATCCAGTGCTGTGAAACCCACACCAGCCACCTCCAAAAGAAAACGTCCATCCACGAAAACCACCTCTACACCTAAAAAGGGACTTCTGGAAGACGAGATACGAGAAGAAAACCCTATTGCAACACAAAAGCAACCAGAAACCACTGTTGTTACTTCCTCACAACAGTTGGATACATCTCAACCTAAACAAACTCCTCATGCATCCTCACAAAAGGATCATGTTGTAAGCCAAAGGGAACCACATAATGAAACATTTGAGTCACTTGACCATATGTTCACAAGCCCCTCTCCCAGGGCTAATTCTCTTCTCACTCCTCCACCTTCACCACCACATGTCCCTCAAACTATGGAACCTCTGTTTGAGGCTATTGATAAAACTCAGGACAATCCCAGTTCCTCTCCTTCACCCATTAATGAGAGTATACCTCCACAAGTGACTGGGACTGAGGAAAATAAATCAGCTAACCAACAAACAGAAGAGGAGGTTATACTCCCAGAGTTCAATGCAACTCTAGGTGAGTTTTCAAGAGAAGCAGCCACTACTGATGTAGAGACCATTGTCTCACAACAGGACAGTGGTTACATGACTAAGACTTCCATGAAGGCAACAACTGATGAGGCAACAATTGTGTCCCCAAAATCAGTTGGAAGTCCCCAGAACCAAGACCAAGGGGCATCTGGTTCTCATTCCTTGGACTCACCTCCTAGGACAGAACCAGTTAAAACTACCACTGGTAGGAATTCAGATGATCCTATTAACTTAGGTGATGGATTAAAATACCAAGAATTGATGGATAGAGTACAGTCCATTGAAACCTCTGTTGCTGACATCAAATCTGATGTCAAGTCCATTTTGGAATCCTTGGCTACTCTCACCAAGAGTCAACCATCCACAGCTGATCTTTATAGTGAGTTATGGAAATCTATTTCCCCCATCATCATAGCTCACAGAAAACTAGCAGATCGGAGTCAAGAAACCTACATGCAAATGATCAGAAACATGGGGGATGCCAGGTTCAATGACACCAAAGCAGACATCAAAGTTATCAAGGACCACCTGCTGAAGACTACTGGCTCTGCTCCTAGCACAATTCTCAGAGATGATGATGGTGATGCATTTACTGCTGATGATGCCAAAAAGGGGGAGAGTGGCAGAGATAAATTGCCAAAGTTAGATCCCTTTGGTTGCCTACCCTCACAAAAGGGAAAATCAAAGACTGCTAACAAACCAGAGTCTACTCACACAGCACCACAACAACAACAACCAAGTGTTCAAACCTCTGCTGCTACAGAAACTGTCAAGACCAGCAAAGCAAAGGAAGTTGACACCTCTGCTAATGAAAAGGCTGAAAAGGCTGCTGAAGATAAGCTAAAGAGGGATGACACTCTGGAAGTTAAAGTAGAAAGGTTGATACAGCTAAAAAGGGAACAACAGCAAGAAGTTTAAGATGTAGGTTGTTCTAAAAGAAAGAAAAGCTCTGCTAAACATACCAGAAAACCACCATCTAAACTCTCTACTGAAACCACTGCTGCTAAAACCACTGCTGCCACCAAAACCACTGATACCACCACAACCACCAAACCAAACACCAATACTACTACTACAACCACTTCACAACCAAAATCCCAAACAACTGCTAGTTCTACAAAAGAACCAACAAATGTTAACACAACCATTGCTACAACATCACCATCACCAAAAATCTTGTACAGCAGAAAGAGAAAATCTACTTTTGTTGTAGAAGATGAAAACGTTCACACTACACCACCTAATACTCCAACCACAAAATCTACACCCTTAAATGTCATTCCACTCTCATCATTCTCACCACACACCTCACAATTCAAATCACATAGACCACCACCAACCATTACACCATTGGTTGAGAAGTATCCTCTTGAACTTGATTTACTCAAGGGGGAATTACAATCCTTCTACAATACTGATCAGCCATCTGAAAGATCTTTCCCATCTCTTCCAAATTTTCTTGTTCCCTTAAACATGGATACTTATCTAAAATACAAGGCTAAACAGGCAGATGCCATCATCAAAGATAAATGCAAAAGGAAAGATGACAGGAGTGCTTAGGGCATCCATTCAGCAGAGCTTAGCAAATTGAGAAGGATTGAAGATTTTGCTAAGACCCTGAGCAACTCAATGTCTTCCATGTCTCTCAGCAGTGACTTGGAGAGGGAGGTTAGGGACTCACTTCTTGAACAAATCTTGTCAACCATGCCTTATAAAGCAAACAAGAAACAATTTGCGGGCTGGACCACTCATGCTCTCAGAGAAGAACTCATAAGAATTGAGGATATGGCTAAGAATCCTCCATCAAAGGTCTCTTCCCCAGACTTTAGCAAAGGCAAAGATCCAGCCAGAGCCTTAAAAATTCAAAAGAATGAGACAAGAAATTGTGGCTGCTGATTATGGAGAAATCAAGTCTGTTGCAAGATGGTTAGAGCTGAGGTTGGTTGAGACTTATAAAAAGTTAGAAGAGAACTGGAAGAAAGACCCTACCTTGCCTAGAAAACCTGTTTATGCTGATGATTCTGTGTTGAAGAGACCTCAACAGGCTTTTACTTTAGACAGCTTACTGGATACTTCTGATCTGTCCATTGCTGCAAGAAGACAATTCAAGAAGCAGAAGGAAATGTCAGAAGAAGATCAGAAAAGGTTTGCTGATACTTTTGTAAAGGAGGGACTCTTTAGCCAAATCCACTACTTCTCTGATTCCACCTCTGAAAGACTTAGAGAAATTACTAGAAGACCTCCTTCACCAAACTCATCCAAAATAAAGGTGCATCTTAGCCATTCCACTGATTCTAAAATTCTAAAATGGAAGGTCAACAAAGATACCCATGAATGGACTCTGTTCAGATCAGATGGAAAGATTCAGAAACTTAGCATGGATGATGCACATGGCCTGTGTGTAGAAGATATCCTAACACTGCTGAATCTTGAGCTAGAAAGAGATGCTGAAGACCTCTTCTCATTGAGTTTTGAGTTACAACTTAAAGGTCAAATAAGAGAAAGTCTGATGAGAAATAAAGATCAAGAATAAATCCTAGTTTTGGCATCATCTGTTCTAGGGGGAGATAGTTGGGTCTGCTGACCTGGAGAAGAACAGATGATTAGAAAGCCAAAATATACTCTTAGTTGATCCTTTGAATAATCAGTAGTTACAAGATACTTCTCCCTAAAGACTGTTGATCCTAACATCTGCTACACTGAACAACTGTTGGAAACAACTGCTGCTGCAAAGGACTGCTGGATAAACAACTGATGACTAAAGATGTGATGAAAAAATATCTGCTGATCAAAGTACTGAAGACTAAAGGTCTGTTGGAACCAACATCACTTTGGATCCAACAGATGATACAAGACCATCAGAGTTTTCCTCTACAGCAGTTTACCTTAGCAGTGTTTTGAATGTAACAGTAGTTGATAATTAACAGATGTTTGATGTTGTTATTCTGTTAGAGGTCGCTGTCTTAGGTGACGTCAGCTGAGATTATCAGAGGTTTAGATTTGTCTATTAATAGAATAGTGATTGTACTGTTCTATTCATCACTCAAAACATTCTCTTAGACAAACAATCATAGAGTGATCTGGCTGAAGGGGAGTACTTGTAATATTGTAATCTTTCAATTAATGAAAGCTTTCGATTAAAAACATTTATTCTCTTGTTTTGATTTATAGTTTATCATTCCGCTGCACTTTCCACTTATATTTCACTTCACTTATTTCATTGTTTATCTAAACGTATTAAAACAATCAAACTCAGATCCTAACATCATTGATTTGATCGTAAAATCTCAATATTACATGACGCTCACCATTGACCCACCATTCCATACTAACACTTTTAATGAGTTTTGGGCCAACGCTGAGACAGTTACCAAGATATGGTAAAGTCCTTTCCTTGAAGACGAAGATAAAAGGGAAAGAAATGGCAATTACACCAGCAACCCTGGGAGACAGACTAGGTCTTGATGTTCCTGAAGCACCTGATCTAATTCCCAGTGGAACAATTCAAATAACCATAATAGAGTGTGGTTACCAAGGTACATTATCACATGCTACCATTTACATGAAATATTTTGATGCAAAATATAAACTTTTGGTTCACTACATTATCATGTGTTTAAGTCCAAAGACTGGATCTTCTTATCAGATGTCCTCAACCATGCAACAAATTTTTCATTCAATTATTAATGAAACTAAATATAGGGCATCTTCATAGTTTTTCAATGAGTTGGTGTTGCATCACCAAAATGATAAAAAGAATTTTTTTGTTGTATCCAAGGTTCCTCATGCAATGTATTATCAAAGAACTTGGGCAAGAGGTGCTTGTGGGTAAAACAACAGTTTTAAACCCTTTAACCTCACAAGCATACTCTAGGCATAACAAACCGGCACTTTTGGATATTTGTGTTTCTCAATTTTAGTTCCTAGATCAACCACAGTTGGTTTATGAGGACTAAATACAATAAACCTCCAACAGCCTGTGTTTTAGTGAGACAAGAAGTGAATCATCCGATGTTGCCAGATATTACATACATTCCTAACAAACATTGGTGGTTTAGTGGCTGAACCAGTGTTGTGAGGATCACAGCTTGCCATTTTGATACAAGTTAATTAAGTAGCATCTGATCAGATATATGGGCAAGATGAAAATAAGTTCAAATAAAAAGAATCTTAGTCAATCGAGTATCAATAGAGAGCTTGGTTTTTGTTCCGATTTCAATTGTTTAATTGATTTCAGTTAACCATGCTCTGATACGAATTATTGGGATCAATGAAGCTCTAAGTTCAATTATTAGACTTAAATGCAACGGAATAAAACAGAATAATTGACACTAAAGTGATTGACAAACATGACTTGAAATCCCCCTCAGATTATACTATAACAACAATTAATAAAAAAAGTTTAAGGTGTGTGTGATATTATAATAAGATATAATGCTTAAAACACTTGAATATTTTTTGATAAAGGTGCATGTTCAACTGAACATTACAGATCTATAAAATTCCTAAACATAACAAAAGTGAATACAACAAGAAACACAATAATAACTACTGATGCTTTAATCTGACAAGGTGGAATTATGAGCTCGAACTTCTTACGCCTGATATCTTCTGAAAGTCTAGCAACTTCTGATGAGTAAATCATCAGAAGTTGTTCTTCAGTACTTGTAACTTTTGATCTTTAACATCTTCTGATGGCATATACAACTTCTGATGAATTACAACATCAGAAGTTGTTCTTTAGTAGTTGTCTTGAACAGAACTTGTAGTTTCTTCTTGAGCTAATTCATCTTCAGTACTTGTGGTTTTGTTCTTCTGTAGTTATCACCATACCTAGTTACTTATTCATGAGGATAAATAGTTAAGGTTTACTGACACATCAATTCACTCTGACCCAACATTGTCCCTAGAACCTAACTTTCTCCCAAAGGAGTTACTAAATAACAATAAATTATTTAATTGTTAGTCCACCATGTTTTATTACTTACTAGTTAATCAATAAAACTTATATTTATATTGTGTAGTATTGTTATCAAATAATAATAAGTTCATTATTTAACTCATTAAATAACAATCCGCATAATATATAACCCGTCTATAATTGTAATGACTCGACAATTATCGATTACCATCAATTAATATTGAACTACAATTATTTATTATTGTATTTTTCAATACTTTAAATGATTCAATTGATTAATCCGTTTAATCAATCCACTTCCAATTGATTGTTTCTCTAAACAATCAACACCGATTATTCGTAACAATCTATTTGATAAATATTTTGCTAAATGTTTATTTCTTAATCGGTGTTTATCGCAATTAATAATATTTAACAATTAAATTTTATTTTTGTTTTTGTAGTCCAAAGCGTAACTCTTTGAATCGTACTTTAATAGTTGCATTATTAATGATATTTTGACACCATTTCCAACACTAACCTTTGATTAAGAATAAGACAAGTTATGAAGATAATCTCTCCCCAAGTATAGTAAAGATTAGTAGGCTTTACAATGTTCTAGGTTTGCTGTGATAGAACCTCTGTAGATGAAGAATCAACAACTGTTACACAAAGTGCTATTGAGATGACCACTCTCCAGATCAGTTCAACAGATACACATAAACGTCTGTTGGACAAAACAGGCGTTGAAGATAACACAATGGATGATGACTCAGCAAATGTTGAAACAAGTTTTTTGTACTTACTATATATAGGACAATTGTTGTATCGCTTCATTCATCACATTCCATTAACATTCTTATACAAGCAAATCTAGAGTAATTAGGCTGAGGGGAAGTTTATGTTCATAACTTGTAATCAATCTGTGTTGCTTAATATATAATGTTATGATCAAAGCAAACATCATTATTTATGTTTTATAGCTTATACTGCACTTCGTCTATTTCTTTTCATAATTCACTGTTACATGCATTAAACAACATATATAACAAAAAAGAACCTTGGAATAAACTTATATAATGGGTCACTAATGGGATGTCGTAGCTAGTTTATTCAATCACAGTCAAAACTTTTTATGAAAAACACACTAAGTCATTGTTCAAATAACAATGGAATGTTAAACTAAGACTCTTTAAATCAAAACACTTATAGGCTCTTAATAATAGGTTTCCGGTAGTCGGGACACTATCATAACACATCAGGTATTACTTTTCAAACAACGCAACCTAAGGTGAGTTTCACGGCCCCTCATTATGTTTTCGTTTTGGGGGAGAAACATGCTACGTAAAAACAAACATAATAGATCACATAATTACATTATATCACTTCTGGACTGCGCAACGCAACTGATGTTGTTCTAAAAGTTTGAATCATAAATATGTGAAATATAGAAGGAAGAATGTGAATAGCTCTATTGAGCCCGACAAGCCCCACCATTTTGATTGGAGGTCGAATGGGTTCATATTTGTCATAACTTATTATGTCAATAATGGTTCAAACAGTTCTTTATTTTAAACATTAAAACTTGTGAACGCACCAACATTATATGTTGACACATTTAGCATGTATTCTCATGTCGCTAAGCTAGCAGCTGGCTTAGGGCGCAGTAGAGTCTCACGATGTCTCACTTATCATTTACATTTTTGATAAACATTATCTTGAACTAATTTTCAAACTATTGTTTTATGTTGGTACTATTGGGTGTAAACCTTGGAACTGCTTCCGCTGGATTTTGAATTTTAAATGTGTGGTTTATTGTGTTATCTTTACTCATATATAGATCATTTCATAGGACTGTTCACTTGGATCCTGGTGTGTCACACGCCTCGCAGGAAAACCCCGCAAGTGGAATTTGAGCATGTGAAAGTATTAGCACAATGGCACTTCACATAGACGTCTGCGTATTCTGTTTTCACATTCTCTGTGCATGTCATCTTCCCAGCAATCCCTAACTTTTTCAAAATTTCAATTATTACCTCACCTGCATTCGCATATGATCACACAATCAATGATCACCTTTGAATCCTTATACGAATTACAACATACATACCTTATCGCGTATCAAGCTGCTTCGCTAATGCCAAGTTTAAGGACAGCACAAACAATAACAACCATTTCATTAGAATCCTAATATCAATAACAATGATTCTATGTTTGATATAAGAAAGAAGCATAGTTTTTACTAAACTCTAAAAAGAAAGAAAGAAAGTGTTGTTATGTTAACCCAACATAACAATAACCTAACTTCTTGTTCCAAACTTACAAGTGTTTGTGCCTAACACTCACCAAACATTGTTGTTCAACCTAATTTCTGTTAACCGAACATCTAATGTTCACATTTAATTACCCATGATGGTCATGGTGGATGGTTTTCTAGAATATCATGGGTATGGGGTTTAAGGAATGAATGTGAAGTTAACTATAACCCACATAATTAATTTATTGTCAACTTTTTTTATCTTCTTTCAATTACCCTCATTTTTATATACTTATTATTTTTCACTTTTACATTTTGGTAGTTAAATATATGTTATATATTTTTTAAACTGGCTACGAATGTTTTATAAGTTGGGTTTCCCAGGTGGACTGCTTTACGCTGATGACCATCCCCGTCCACTAGAGGTGCACACATTGGTCTCATTTTAGCCCAAATGGGTTTGGGTAATTAAATTTTCAGGAAAAACCGGTTTCGGTTTGATACCAGATCGGAGAGCGGTTTCTACGACCATGAATCGGGATTTTTACCTGATTTCGGTTTCGTTCTCGGTTTCGAGTCTACTTCAATTACGGTTCGAATTCGTTTAACGTACACACTTTGTAAGATCATTAAAATTACATAAAATTTAACTATTTTAGCATTTAGGTTTTCTTAAAGAATAAAATTGAATTTTGATACAAAAAAAAGAATACAATTTTATCTGTATTTATGACCAAAAATGTTTTTCCTTAAACTTGTATTTTTTTTCTAGTTTCAATCGGGTTTCAGCACTACTAATGGGTTCGTTTAACAAGTTTTAGACGGGTTTCGATTTCTGTTTTAAAAATTTTGGAGCCGATTTTTTATGCACCTATACCGTCCACCATTCTATACTAAGCCACTAGCCCGAGAGCCCACAATAGTAAAACCTTTTGGCAAATATCAAGCAAATTGCGCCATGTGGGACTCGTACCCATGATCTCTCTATACTGGAAGGTCATGTGGTTGCCTCCATCCACTTGATCTGGGACTCATTGACAAGTAAGTGTTTGCAACATTAAATTAAGCATGTTGTGTGTGTAGGTAATTGGTAATTTTGTCAAAGAATTACTTTTAGAAAGTTATTAGTTTACTTTGTATCTTTAGTTATTACACCATACATATCATTTAAAAAGTATAAAAATAAATGATATACAATTCAACTTGCAAACAGTCCAGTAACCTCAAACAAGTTGTTTAGTCAAGGGTAAGACCCGAACCCTCTAATGCGAAAGCCAACCCTGTAAGTATTATGATAGGAGTAAAATTTAATTGAAAGGAGTAAAATAGTTTTAATAGTGTGTTCAAAGGTAACTACCTATAAGTACGGATCCGAATGCAACTTCCTAAAACATCCTCAAAATCATTAAAATTTATTTGAAAAAGTAAAATAAGTTTATAAAAAAATCAAATATAACATTCATCTAGGAATTATATACACACTCACACTTAGTTATGTATAGTTGTATGTATATATATATATATATATATGTATGTATATATATATTCTCTTGTTAAATACATCAAACCCTGCATGGTAATCAAAGTTGCCAACTTGCATACGTCATGACTCATTCGATTTAACATACTAAACTTCAAGAATGTGAATATTTCATGAGCGGTCATCGCCACTCCACTCCAACTGTGCCGAATAGGCTAATTCATTTCTGTTGAATAGGCGAATTTAGTTGTACTCAGATGATGGTTCATTACAAACATATATTCCACATTTATGTCATCTACTTTAACTTACTGGACTAAAGGGGATCTAGACACATGCATAGATTATGTATTGTCATATACTTGTAACGCATTAGACAAGTAAATCCTATTAAAACATTCTCTCCAGACTTTAAAACAATTTTTTTTAAAATCCAAATATTTATAAACGAATCTTGCATAGAACCAAGCCTCTTCACTTTTAATCAGATAGAAGGGCAATCAAAGGAATTATGTCTTCATTTACCCCAAGGACATATAAACTGTTAAGGAATTTTATCTTCACTTCACCTCAGGAACATATAACTATTAGGGGATTTTTTCTTCACTTCAACCAAAGGAAAGATGAACAATTAGGGGATTTTGTCTTCACTTCACCCCAAGGACAAATAAATTGTATGCTAACTGGAAAATCTTCAAGTACAGTTGATACCTAAATACTAGTCAAACTATACTAACAACATAAAAGGATCCATCAACAAAATAATACTTAGGCATACATAGATAGTAGCCCATAATGTTGAAATAATAAATAGGCATCATGAACCCACACAAACATACATATACAGGAATATAAGTGTAAATATTTATAAATATAATTCCTTATCAATATTTTTCTTCACACAAATAGGTAAATAAAAATATACATGTCTCTATTTATGTTTCATGCTCAAAAATCTATATGAGTAAAAATAAAATCACACATATGTTGATAAGATTAAAATACACGTTCCACAAAACCTAAAACAACTAGAGTTTCAAGTAGGTGACAGAGTTTTGCTAAAAGTATCTCCATGGAAAAGAGTGCCCAGGTTTGGAAAACGTGGGAAGCTGAATCCCACATCTCTTCCAGGAGACCACCACTTCAGATGACCAACACTGAAAATTTCGCGGACGAAATTCCTCTAACAGGGGGAGAATGTGGCACTCGTCGAAATCACAGGTCATATCCGTACACTTAACTACATGTAAATTTATTGTGCATAGCATTCCATGTCATCTATTTCGTCACAATTGGATCGTATAGGGTTCCAACCAGTCAGTCCCGAGGCATGCAGTCTAATAGTAGACACACTAGTTAGCCCAAGGCCTTAGTTAGTGACATAGTTCATGCTAGACCACAGGAAACCCACGCAAAACCCTAATGGTGGGAAATCCATGCAATTGAACATAAGATTTCAAATTGTTGCCCCGACAAGAACAAAAACAAACAATGTTTAATAACAATGAGGTTACCAACGCGTATTCTATGGAAACTAGTGAAAACACGAACAATGTGTCCACATGAAACCTTAAAATTTGATCCACAAAGACTAGAGTGAGCATTGGAATCAAACAAATACATTATCACTCACACATACATACATACGACCATATATGCACACAAACACCAACCTATGTTTGGAAAGTGACAAATATCTCTTTTATACATATATACACGATTGCATACACAGACACAAGCCTACATACTTCCAAACACTCAAGAACATGCTCACATACACCAAGACTATTTCCCTATTTAGCAAACCACTTTATGCTCACTAACATCCATCACTACATCCATGATGCTTGACTTCCAAAAGCCTCCCATGATCATTCCCATGACTAAATTTGCGGCCCATATGTTCCCAAGGAAGTAAAGAGAGTTGCTTTTTGATTCACCACTTACCTACTCTACATACCCATACCACATGAGAATTCATTTCGGATCGTAATCAAGAAACATGATCTCACGAATACCAACCGTAGGGTGCGGAATCCCCAACGATTGTGTAAAATGATTCAGAAATAAACGTAATCGAACGTGATGAAAACAGATAACGAATCACCGAGCAATTTCCATAACTTTAATCTTTGTATTAGAACAAATCAAGATGTTTACAAATGAAACCTTAGACCTAATACAGAGAAAAACACACACTCACACACTAGGGAAAAACTCAAATGATAACTAAGTCTTTCAAAATAACTAACTTTCCCTATATATAGGCTTTCCACTTTCGCCCTAAGCATGAGGTCGAATGTGGAACTTTTCCACATTCGCCCCTTTCATAGTGGACGAATGAAGCCTTCTCATCCTTTCATTCTACTTTCGACCCTAGACAAGCTACATTCGCCCTTTCTTCTGGTCGAATGTCTCTTCAAATTAAAGTCTTGGCCGTTTTCTGATTATCTGAACCTCCGACATTCAGTACCGGATCACTAGCTGGGGACATACATGCACTTACAATCTCCCCCTTGGACTTAGCTAGTGATGTACCAAATGAGAAAGTTATCAATTCTTCAAGTCTTGATCTCATCATCTTGAATGACTTGAAAACTTTCCATCTTCATGCACGTTTGTGTCGAGGTTCCTGTCTATCTCTCTAGTAAGCTTCGAAATCTCAGACAGACTCAAGAAATCTTGGCTTTGTCATTTGTTGGTCCAGACATGAAGATAGACAATAATCTTGAATTCTTCAATCTTCAGTCATTTCTTTAACAACCTCTTACTAGCTTCTATTGTTCTGGTGATCTTGATGTTCAGGTTTGGGTCTTGTTCAGTTACACGCTTTGTCGATGAGTCTTAAGCAGTGCACCTGTTGTCTTTGATTCTGCAGAAAAATTTACTAAAAACTGCACAAACTACAACCAGCATTAGACACGACAAAAATCTCGGAAGTACTCTTCACATTCCTTTTGACCCTCAATAGTTCTCCCCCTGAACTATAAAACATTTTCAATATGTACCAAAAACTTGAAAATGTGCAATCTTTTTCAACTTTTAAGTATCTGAGCCTTCACATTCAGTATCCTAACATCGGTTATCGAAAATAAAATTGAAACAAAACTTTTTGATTTTTCAAAGTTTATGCTAAAACACACCAAAAATCTTTTTGAATTTTCAAATGTAATTGCATAAAAGTAAATTCAACATATTTTTGTGAATTTTCTGGTAAGAGGATCATATCAGTGTAACAGTCAGTCATAACTCTATTTGATCAATTTTCTGTTTTTGTCATTGAGCATCCTACAACCATTACCAGTATGTTTGTCCACTTAAACTCAAAATCATCATTCATTGCTCAGCACTTTAGATACATTATTGAAATATTAGATACTGAGTAATCTATGGTCCCCGCATTCGCGACACATTTCCGTATCAAGAATTACACAA
The DNA here is from genome assembly GCA_032199755.1 of Ambrosia artemisiifolia. Classification (NCBI taxonomy): domain Eukaryota; kingdom Viridiplantae; phylum Streptophyta; class Magnoliopsida; order Asterales; family Asteraceae; genus Ambrosia; species Ambrosia artemisiifolia. The sequence continues at coordinate 47,416,719 of CM063519.1, read as the reverse complement.
AGCTTCATCGTAACGCGTGATTATACTAAAGTTATCCGTTAGTTATAAGGTATGAGGCACAATGGTGACAGGTCAGCAACTTAATGCTTCAAAGTGACTTGTGCACTCTACCAGGGTGAGGACTAATATCATACATGACTTTCATCATTGTATTGATACGATGCATTATATAATCTTTGATTACCATCACACATATTAAGTTCCTCATTCGGTAACTTATGGTTTTGGCTTTATTAGCTCTTTTAATAAGATACCCTGACAGAATCCAGGTCTGTAAATCAATACAGCAAAAGATCAATCAGGCCATCCCCAGATAACTTTCAATATAACCACCCAAAACCTCTGATTTTGGTAATCTATCAAACGAAATTTCGGTACTAAGACCATATGCCAACAAGACGTTGATCCACATGATTATCAGTTATTGATTTTAAGTTTATATCACCATGCTGAACTTTAAACTTTGATTTCAAGCCTACCAATATATAATTGTAGTGGCTACTCAATGTTTATCAATTCATTTTTGTTTTTAGAGTAGTCTGTCAGTCCACTGATGTACTATCATCTCCTCTTTTTCTCCAGGAAAACTCATTTTTGATTTTCTATTTTTTTATTTTGGTTTTTCTGAAATTTTCTCCCCCTAAAAATCTAAAAATAAGCATATTTTTGGATTTTTAAACTTTCGAAGAAAAACATAATAAAAAGTTATCCGATGCGGTTTACTCATTGAGTTTCAAAAACCATTTTCCACTCAGATTACTGACTCAATAAGATCTTTCAATTCATAAAAGCCATTAACAAAGATAAGAGAGTTTAGAATAAAAGCCATTAACTCAATAAGATCTTTCAATGTTTATCAAAACCTGAGAGCAATTGCATGAGATTGCAATGTTTTCCGGCTTCACAGGTTGGAAACAGACAACAAACACTCTCCTCTCTGTTGAAATCATATTTTCCTTCTTCAATAACCTTCCTTGACCTTCACCTCTGTAGATGCACGTTTTGCGACTAATGCTTTGGATTGTGTCATTAACATATGTTAGTTTGATATAGAAGGGGCGAAGGTGACTTTCTGATGGGCGAAGGTGTTTAGTAAAGGGCGAAGGAAGAATGCAAGTGGGCGAATGTAGGAAGCTTCAGTGTATTATACACGTTCGTACTTGAGAAGTGGGCGAATGTGGACAAAGTCCACATTCGCACCTTGGAAATGGGCGAACGTGCAGCTGCTATATATAGTTTTGGCTCATTTTGTAAGTTAGAATAGTTATTGAAAGTGTGTGTTTTGAGGTCAGGTTTCTCTCTAGATTAAAGTCGTGTGAAAGTGATTTAGATTAACTTGTAAGGTCATTGTAATGAATATTTTGAACAAGTAATCTATGAAATGATGATTGAAAGGTATTTTACGTGTTGTGATTTGCGTATTATCATTTTGTTCATTTCTAGGGTTTCCGCACCTAGATTTGTGACTTGTATGATCATATAATCCTGTTTTAGCTAAATTTCTTGGTCTACAAAGTGGTATCAGAGCAATAGAGATCATACAACAACAAAATTGATAATATCAGAGCTGATTTGGACCTAATTTTGATCAAATTTTCTCTGTTTTTCAATGAAAATGGTTTTTGATACAATTTGAAGGTTTTTGATTTGAATTCGTGGTTAAAATCAAGTTTTCCAAGACTTAAAGTTGTTCCAAATCAATTCCGAATCATAACCTGATTAAGATCATCAAAATCCATAAACTTTTAAAAATCTCAGATCAAAATAACCGTTTTCAAAGTGTAACCGTTTTTCATACATGAATGGGTCGAATCTAGAGAGTTTTGGGCGAACCTGGACCTTTTAGGGGCGAACCTGAGCTTTTTCTGGGCGAAAGTATCTTATTTCAGGTCAAACCTAGGTGTGTATGTGTTGTTAGTTCCACATTCAGGTCTAATATTCCACATTCGGTCGATTGGGCGGGCGAAGGTGGAAACTTAGTGGACGAAAGTGAAAAATCTAGGTCGAAGGTGGAAACTGTTTGCTGATTTTCTACATTCTGGTCAAAATTCTACATTCGGGTGACTAATTGTGGATGAAAGTAGAACCTGTTAGGGCGAAAGTAGAAGTGTTTTTGGGAAATTTTCTAAGTGTGATAAATTTCTAAGTTTGTGAACATCATGTGGGGTTTTCCAACTACACCGAGACCGGGTACGACACAACAACAGCAGCAAGTGACTATGGACCCATGGATAGTGGCAGCTCAGAAATCGAGCACTCAGTCTTCGCAACCGATTAACTACTTAGCGATGACTAGTTCGATGCCTCAGAGCGTTGCATCTTCGTCACAACAACCTGCAACAGATTATTGGGGAGTAGCAGCCGCGGTGGTAAATACTCAAACTACTAATGCTATTTCTACACTAATAAATGACTTATCTTCAGGTAGCGAGAATCGGCCACCAAAGCTAATGGAGATGCAGGAGTACAACCAGTGGCAGAAGAAATTCAAGATTCATCTTGAAGGTATGGGGTTGGAAGGAACGGAGGCGTGGCAGATGATAGCGAAAGGGTATGTAGCACCCGTGCTAGAAAACACCGGTGAACAGATTCCGTTGGAGAGTTTGTCGGACGATGAAAAGAAGAAGTTTGCTGTGGAAAAGAAGTCCTATTCTCAGTTGACTCAAGCAATCACCAATGATTTGCTTCATCGGTTTGGATCATGTACAACATCTAAGCAGTTATGGGATGTGCTAAAGAATCGTCATGATGGTAACGAAAAGACGAGAAGGTTGAGAATTGAAGAGTTGAGGAAGGAATTTTTGAATTTTAGTTATGTGGGGAACGAAACGTTGAAAGAGTTGACTCCCAGATATTGTCATTTATTGACTGAATTGTCAAATTATGTTATTAAGATTCCTATGTTTGATTTGGTGGACAAATTTGCCGATGCTTTACCACCATACTGGGATCAACACATCGAGGTTCTCAAGGAGAAGGATGCTTATAAGTATTGGACCATCAATGATTTCATTCAGAAGCTTGAAAACAAAGAACTTGAGGAAAAGAGGAAAGCCAAAAGATCACAGATTCCTCAGAACCCAGCTTTATATCATGCTGGTAATTCATCAGCTGTGGGGAATTCTAGTGTTGGTGGAACTGTGGCACCTCATATAGCATGTATTTCAAGTGTTATGGAACCACTGACACAACCAATCAACTACCTAGCTCAAACCTCATCTTACTCACAACCATCATACACACCACCACCACAACAATACAAAAAATCATTTGTCTCACCATTTTCTCCAATGCAGCAAGCTGCATGCTATTCTGCTAACCAATCACAACAACAACCTCAACAACAACCTTACATGAATCAAATGAATCAAACCAATCAGCAACCGGTGGTATTGGAGACATCCAATATGAGTAATGTGACTGTGGAGGTTGCTCAGCAACATATTGCTTTAGTCTCAGCAATGGTTGCTTCGTATAACGGTTTAGTTGCAAGTCAAATTGGGAATAACAACTTGACCAATGAAGACTATGCACAAATCGATAAAGAGGAGATGGAGCTGATAGATATTCAGTGGGCTTTCGCAAGCATTATGAGAAGGGCAACCGAGTTCATAGAAAAGACCGGGAGGACTGATTTGGGTACTTCTCCAAACACCACTTATGGTTTTAAAAAGGAGAAAGTTACATGCTTTAACTGTGGAGGTAAAGGACACTTCAGAAGAGAATGCACTCAGCCTCCTAAACAAGGTAACAGGAACCCATTTAACTCAAACTACCAAAACCGTCAACAACAAAACCAAAACCAAGTCTCTTTCCAAAACAACAATAACTATCAAAACCAAAACAATTTCCAAAACCGACAAAACACCTCAAACAACAACCAAAACAGACAACCAAACACCAACCAGAACCAAACTCAACCACCAAATAACACAAACAGAACAGTTATACCCATCACTACACCAAATGAGCAAACACATAATAACAATCAGAATCAAGCTTTGGTGATCCAGAATGATGAGAGTTTTGACTGGTCTGGTATGCAAATTGGTGTTGAGGAGATAACTACTGGTGGGATGTGGCTTGTGTTGCCCGACAGGTTGATATTGAGGAGTCGTTGATAGTTGATCTAGATGAAGAGAGTGAGAGTGAGGTTGAGGTATCAGTTGAAGAGTTGAATGTGGAGACTGATAATGTTGAAGTTTAGGCTGAAGAGAGAAATTCGGGAATGGTGATTGACTCGGTCACAGACATTCCTGAGGAGAATGAGTCAGTATATTCAGATTCAGACAGTGAATCAGATTCAGAGGCCAGTGTAACTTCTTTAGATGATGATATTGATCAGTTGCTGGCAGAAGCTGATTTTCTGAATCCGAGGAAGTCGTGCATAGTAGATGACGCTTTCACCAGAATTGATTATTCTATGTTCTTCGCTGGGAAGGAAGCTCATTTTGCTCTAATGGCCATGACAGATCCTCCAAAACAGGTAAGTACTGAATCTTCTACTGATGTTACAAGTGATAAATATTGTGGAACTTGTGACAGATTGACTGAGGAAAACAAGCAACTTCGCGTACAACGTGCTACTGCTGTGATCAACTGTCAATCTGCTCGCAAAGAATTGATTGAATTTAACAAAGTACTTGATGGATATAAAAAGGACATTTCTGACCTAAAGAAAACTCTTTCATTAAAACAATTAGCAATTAACAGCTACATTGATGAATTAGAAAACACTAAGTTAGAAATGGCCACCATCAAGTGTTTTGCTGAAAAAGTCAACAAGAAGCTCGAAAGTTATAAGCATATTTCTTATGTTGTTGATCACATAATAGAAACTCCATCACAACCCAACAATGTCAATTATAAAGCTGTGCCTTCTCCGGTGTTATTTGAAAACCACAATTTTCATTCGGTGACACCGGAAAGCTTAGAAAAGTCTGACTCTGCATCAGAAGTTGAATCTGATACTTCCAGTATTGGAGATCCAAATTCTGATGTAAGACCAATTTTGGGTGTGAATGATGAGGGAGTTATGGTCGTGGATGATAGTTCCGAGTCTGAGGATGACAAACCCAAAAAGGAATGTGATATTCCTATTGCTAATCACATTATTACAAATGAACGGGTGTCATCATCATAAATCTTGCCTATGGCTAATGCTTTAAAAGCAAAACAATCAGATAGGCAAGTTGAGAAAAGTGAGAAAAAGGATTCGTGTGACAAACCAGTCAAGGTATTTTATCGGATGGAAGGATCCGATAAGATTATCTCTGACGAGGAATATCCAATCAAATTTGCTAATTACTCTAAAATTAACAAAATTTGGCAAGAAAGCACAATTTGGTTTCCAAAACATGAAAGATCTAATGATATTCCACTAGAAATCTTAAAGAAGTTATATTTGGATGTTCCGAAAGAACCAAAGGTTCATGTCACCGAATTCATCAAACCAAAAGAAAAATCAAACGGTTTTCATGAGCCAAATTACTCAAAGGACCCAGCTCCTGAGAGTTTGAGGCGCAAATGTGTGAATGACCAATATCCAATAAACACATTTGCTAAGCCTTTTGCTCAAAACGTGTTTGAGGAATACCGTGCATGTTTTAAATGCGGGGAGAGAGGGCATTTACTTGCTCACTGCCCGTATGTAAGACACAAAAGGCACGAAGTTGAAGTGAGGCAGTCTATGAGAAGGCCGGTTGACAATCATCATTTTCATCAAAGACAATTTGTTCCTCAACAATTTTATAACCAAAATAATTTTTATCAAAAGAGGAATGAACGTCCAATTAATTATGATCGTCGTAACCGGATAGCCATGGAGAACTCGTGGAGAAAACCAATGGTGAACACGACGTTTGATAGACAAAGGGTTCCACAAAAACCTGCTGTCAAGTCAAATGTTGGACCTAAATCTGTTAAATCAGAGAAGGTAACCAAGAAGGTTTCATTTGTGAACGATGTTAAGAAAACGACTAAGACACCAAAATCTCAGATTCGTATTTTGAAACGTTCTGAACAATCTTGGACACCAAATGGTTCTCCAGGTGCCTCAACTTCAAATCCAAAGGAAAAGGTTGATAAAGGTTTGAATGATCCTAAAAAGATGGATTCAAAACCAAATGCTGAATTAACTGAATCTTTGAAAAGTGATATTCAAAGACCCAAGACCACTCAGGCTTGGGTCCCCCGAATGAACTGACATGTTTACTTGATGTGTGTAGGGAGCTTCAGCTGGCCCTGTTAGCAGTCTTTGGATTGTTGACAGTGGAGCTTCAGGCCACATGACCGGGGATTTAGCACTGTTGTTTGATGTAAAGAACATAAATGGAGGGTATGTTGCGTTTGCCGGAAACAAAGGAGGGTATATCACAATGGAAGGAAGCGTGAGTAATGGAATCGTGAGTTTCGAGAGGATATCGTATGTGAAGCAGATCGATTATAATCTGTTGAGTGTCAGTCAAATATGTGACAAACAATTTTCTGTTTATTTTGATGACAAATCTTGCTATATTCTCAAACCGGGCTTCAAAATTCCAAAAGAGTGGGTGATGTTGAAGGCACCTCGTGTCAACAATCTCTATATTCTTGATATGTCCAAGGCGATGACATCTCAGGGGCAAGTGACATGTTTCTTATCGAAGGCTACAGAGAAGGAATCGATAATGTGGCACAGAAGAATGGGGCATATTCATTTAAGGAAAATGAATCATTTAGTGAAAAATGGACTTGTCGATGGCGTCAATGTTAAACATTTTCATTTGAATGACAAGTGTGTGAGCTGTAAGAAAGGGAAGCAACACAGACAATCCCACAAAGTGAAGAAAGTTAACTTTGTTGAGATGTCGCTTGAGCGATTGCACATGGCCCTATTCGGACCTGTCAAACGCAAAAGTCATCTTGGAGAGCTTTATTGTTTAGTCGTTACTGACGATTATTCAAGATTTTCATGGGTTATGTGTTTGCATCAGAAAAGTGACACCTTTAATAATCTGAAAGTTCTGTTCACTCGATTGGAAAACATCTATGGTTTAAAGATCAAGCGAATTCGAAGTGATAATGGGACGGAGTTCAAAAATGCCCAGATGGATGAACTTTGTGAAAGCAAAGGAATTCATCATGAATATTCGGCTCCGTATACCCCACAACAGAACGGTGTTGCTGAACGGAAAAATTGGACTCTTATTGAAGCGGCTAGAACAATGCTAGCAGACTCGAATCTTCCAGTAATGTTCTGGAACGAGGCGATTTATGCAGCAAACTATACATTAAATCGGGTTTTAACAGTGAAGAAGTTTGGAAAAACATCTTATGAACTGTTACACCAAAGAAAGCCGAATTTAGAGTATCTAGAACCTTATGGGGCTCCGTGCACGATGTTGAATCCAAGCGAAAAGTTTAGTCCGAAAGCTGAAGAGGGATACTTTGTTGGATATGCAACCCCGCTCAAACGGGTATACAACAAAAGAACTCATCAGGTGGAGGATTGGTCTAACGTAGAAGTTCAACGGTATACTCAGAATGTGCAAGGGATTGGTCCTGATTGGGTGTTTGATTACAAAGATTTCTTTGAATCATTCAATCTAGATAGCTTGGTTGAAGAGGCTGTAATTCGATTACTGTACGAGTGTGAAAACGCAGCGACTTCACCGTTGGTGCGTCCGATCACCGTAACTCCTACAACAGCATCTAATGATACCAATGCTCCTATTCCGGAGGAAGAAGTGTTTGAAGAGGCTTCAACGACTTTGGATACTTCAGATGTTACTTAATCGTCTAATATGGGTCATGATCTGGATACAGTAGAGAACTTGACTATTCAGACGGGAGTTACTGTACCTACACATCCAGAATCTTGGATTCACAAAAGTCACCCGCTGCAGCAAGTTATCGGTGACCCTGGTAGAAGTGTTATGACGAGGGGACAACTAAAGAGTGTCAATTCACCAGAAAGTTTTGGTGCTTTGGCTTTATATGCCAAGATTCAAAAGTCTGGTTGTCAAATTGACTGGTCATTTTGCATGTTATGTCTCGCAGGTCGAGCCAAGGACATATAAAGAAGGTCTATTGGATGATGCCTGGGTTGAAGCTATGCAAGAGGAGTTATTACAATTTCAGAAGTTGGGAGTCTGGACGCTCACTGATTTACCTCCAGGGAGAAAGAAGATTGGTACCGAATGGGTGTTTAAGTGTAAGAAAGATGATAGAGGAGTGATTGTATGGAACAAAGCCAGATTGGTAGTACAAGGCTTTCATCAGATCGAGGGTATTGATTACAATGAAATTTATGCACCTGTAGCGCGCATAGAAGCAATTCGAATGTTTCTAGCGTTTGCCTCCTACAAGAAGTTCAAGGTGTATCAGATGGACGTCAAACGTGCTTTTCTGTATGGCGTGGTCAAAGAGGAGGTCTACATCGGTCAACCACCGGGCTTTGAAGACCCTATCCACCGGGATAAGGTGTACGTTCTGAACAAAGCACTATATGGGTTGCACCAGGCTCCACGCCAGTGGTACGAGGAGCTGAGCACGTACCTCATGTCGAAAGGATTGAAGTGCGGATTGGTCGACTGTACTCTATTCACGAAGAAAACAGGAGATGATTTGCTTCTAGTTCAGATATATGTTGACGACATTATTTTTGGCTCAACTAACGAACTTTTGTGTAGGGAATTTGAAAGTGTTATGCAGGAAAAGTTCGAAATGAGTGCGATGGGGGAAATGCAGTTCTTCCTCGGCTTGCAAGTGGATCAAAGACCAACGGGGATCTTTATTCACCAGACGAAATACGTTTCCGAAGTCTTGAGCCGGTTCCAGATGGAGGATTCCAAGCCGATGGACACCCCGATTCAGCCTAATCACGGGATTGGAGTTGATGCTAAGGGGGAGCTGACGGACCCGTTTACATACAGAGCAATCATCGGATCTCTGATGTATCTTACCGCATCCCGGCCAGACATAATGTTCGCCACATGTCTCTGTGCACGATTTCAGTCGAAGCCGAAACAAAGTCATCTGACAGCGGTCAAGCGTATCCTTAGATATCTGAAGGGTTGTACCTCGAGAGGACTTTGGTACCCTAATGATGATAATTTTGACTTTATCGCTTTTAGTGATGCAGATTGGGGCGACTGTGATAAGGACAACAAATCCACAACGGCTGGATGTCAGTTTTTAGGGAGTAGGCTCGTGACCTGGCAATGCAAGAAGCAGACTTCGGTCGCACTGTCTACGTGTGAAGCAGAGTACATAGCAGCCTCGAGTTGCTGCTCACACGTTCTCTGGATTCAACAACAGATGGTGGATTACGGTTTGCAATTTCTTAAAACCCCTATACACTGTGATAATGAGGCCGCAATCGCATTAACAAAAGATACCGGAAATCACTCTAAAGCTAAACATATCCGAATTATGTATCACTTTATCCGTGTTTGTTATGCTAAAGAGTTGATAGATATGGTCAAAATCCACACTGACTATCAACGTGCAGATTTGTTTACAAAAGCTTTTGACAGATCCCGATTTGAATATCTTTTAAAAGTAAACAATATCAAAGAAAAACAGGACTGATCATCACCTCGGTTTATCGCTTTTTAGATTTTAAAATTTTCTTTAGTTTTTCAGTTTTTCAGAAAAATTCAAAAACCCAAAAATATGTTTTACATTTTAGGGGGAGTCGTTTATCAGAAAAACCAAAAACATTGAAAAATTCAAAAATCCATAAAAACAGAAAAACCCAAAATGATTTCCAGGATAAGAAGAGGAAATGATAGTACATCAGTGGGGATCTGACACAGGCTAAACATATGTAATGTAATATGAGGGGTGTGTTGATTACGTGTGATGTGCTGATAGGCTTCGTAGACTAATAACTGCGTGCATTAGTGATACAAACATAACGAACTACTCGTTCGTGGCTGAACACCTCATGGGCATATGGTCTTAGTACCGTAATTTCGTTTGATAGAGTTACCAAAATCTGAGGTTTCGGGTCGTTATGTTATTGTTATCCGGGATATTCTGATTAAACTTTTGTCGTATTGATTTACGGACCTAGTTTAATCAGAATATTTGCTAAAAGAGCTTAAATGCCAAAACCGAAAGTTACCGAATTGAGGAACTTTATGTATTACTGATCAAAGATCATAATTACATCGTATCAATTTACTGATGCAAATCAGTAGTTGATATCAGCCTCAACCTGGTATATATGCACATGTTACTTTGCTGCATTCGTTTGCTGACCTGTACACCTCTGTGCTATATAACTTGTAACTATACGGATAACTCTGGCATAATCACGCGTTACGAGGAAGCTTTGTGCAATTTCTTGATACGGGAGTATGTCGTGTGTGTGGGAACCACAACGTGTTAGTATAATACACCTAAATAGTATCATTTTAACGCACTGCATTACAGTCTGCATGTGAGCTTATGTGGATAGCAATATCAGCAGTTACCGTGTCACATACTGTCTCTAATGATAATATAAAAGTTTAGATCAATGTTGTGATCGGATTTCTCAAATAACTGATATGATCCTCTTACCGGACATCACAAACTGTTTACTGCTTTATTTACTTTTTTGCATTTTAGTTTCATTGTCAAAAAGATACAAAACTCAAAAAGATTTTAGGTGTGTCTTGATATAAATTTCAGAAAAACCAAAAGTTTTGCATTTCTGCGTTATTTTTAGATAACCGACGGTGTTTGATGGTCAATTTCTGAGATTTGATGAAACCATCTGAGCTTTGTATTATTCTAAACTGAAATGATGAATGTTTGAGACTTAACGTGTTGAAAAATGTTGAACGGGATTCGATTTCGTGATTTGGTAAAATTTTCAAAATTTTCCGTCTCACATTCGCCCCTTAAATGGGTCGAATGTGGAAAATTTCTTACATTCGTGCTTTTAGGTTTGGACGAAGGTGGCTTTTTAACTACACTTTTTCACCTTCGGGTCTATTTCACACTTTCGTGCGACTAAGTTGGGATGAATGTGGAATTATACCACATTCGTCCAGTGCTAAAGGGCGAATGTAGCCTGTTATAAATACCCCTTCACACATTTGAACTCCACATTCAACAGTTTCCAAAATTTTTCAAAGTTACAAGGACTTGTTGCTCTGTTTCTTTTCACCCTAGATTATTGTTCCCTACGTATTGCTGATCATTTTAAGTGCATTTTTACAGGTAATGGCCACGTAATGAAGCCGTGATTGGGATTTTTCTATTCGAACCCTAACTGTTTCATCTGGACATGATTTAGCCTGTTTGAATACAAATTTTGGACAAGGATTCAATCCTTATTAGTTTTAGGTGGAGAGTGTAGAAGGAATTAGGTTAATTCGTTGTTTAAACATGTTAATCGATTGTTTAAAGGTTTCAAGCCCTAATTCTAATAGATTACCAATAAGAATTGAATGATAATTGAAATTGATGGTTTGATAGCCTTAGTCGGTCATTATAGGATGTATTTGAATCAAAATCAGAAGCCAAAACACATCAGTTAACAATTTTTAAAATTTTGGGTTAAACAGGTGTAACACCTCCAAAATGTTAAGTAATAATAGTATGGTGGAAATTATATATATAAATCTATCTATGTATGTATATGTGTATACGCATACATATGTATGTATAAAAGGTGTACTCCTAGTTGTAAGTGGTGCATAGATAGTTGTACATTCAATAAACATAAATATTACCAAGCTAATTACTTGGGTAAATGGTGAGAATTTAGTGAAAGTAGGGAGGGGCCAAACATGATATGGCACTTATCTTGAAGGGTTAATGTGGGTGAATGGTAGTAACAATTCTTAAAGGACTAAAAAAGGGTTAATGGGGATAATTCTAAAAAAAAGAAGTTGTCAGGGAGAAGAGAAAGGGGGCGACACATAGGGGGCCCCATTTCATCCATTCCTTGCTAAAATTGAAGTAAGAGTTCACCTCATATCCCTTGCATGTCCTTGAATTGTTAACCGTTTTGTGCTATTAATCATGTTGGTAAGTTGTAGAATTAGTTTTGGTGAAGTTGAAAGTAGTAGGATGGATTGTATGATTATGTTGTGATAATTACTTGTTGTAGTTAGGAAAGCATGTTTGCTATGTGTAGTAGTGTAAATTTAAAGAGATTGTATGTTACATTCTTGTTTTAGGGCTAAATTGAAAAAGGGTTAAATGGGTGTTGGGATGAAGGTTCTATGTTGACTTTTAAAAGTCAACAGGACCCCAACACCAAGAAAGTTCTATGTGATTTATTATTGTTGTTAAATGGAAGGGTAGATTGTAAATATAAGTATAGAATTGGGGATGTTGTGTTATGAAATGGTATAACCACTTGAATGTATGGGCATGTACACCAATTGTATGAGGAAATGCCTAGTATCTTAGAATAGGTGAAATTGTGAAAATTGCATGATGAATATGATTGTAGAAGTTGTAGTTGTGTGGTTATGCTAGTTTGTTTACCTTGAACCAAGATTGGTAAAAGGGTAAAGTAATAGAAGCTAAAAGTATGAATTTCCTTCACTATGTAGGTGTGAAGGTGGAAGGTACGAGCGATCAAAAGGAGCAAGGTGCACACAACAAAGGTAAGTTGGTTTCCACCAACTAATAAACCACTACCTTATTGTTTTGATATTTGTATATGTATTGTTGTAAGTTATAGTGGTAGAATTGACCTTAATGGGTCAAGAGGTAGAATTACCCTTTATGGGTTAAAGATGGTAGAATGACCTTAATGGCTCAAGAGGTAGAAATACCCTTTATGGGTTAAGGATGGTAGAATGACCTCAACGGGTCAAGAGGTAGAAATACCCTTTATGGGTCAAAGATGGTAGAATGACCTTAATGGGTCAAGTGGTTGAAATACCCTTTATGGGTCAAAGATGGTAGAATGACCTTAATGGGTCAAATGGTTGAAATACCCTTTATGGGTCAAAGATGGTAGAATGACCTTAATGGGTCAAGTGGTAGTAATACCCGTTATGGGTTTAAGTGGTGGAATGACCTTAATGGGTCAAGCGGTAGAAATACCCCTTTATGGGTTAAAGTGGCGACATTGACCTTAAAGGGTCAAAATAGTAGTAATACTCTTTATGGATTAATGGTAGAAGTATGGACATTATCATGACTATATGGAATGTTCAATTACCTTGGATAAGTGATGATGGTGATTATGCCTACTAATAGTTTCTTGTTGTTTTGAATAGGTAAGGCACATGAATGAAGATCAAGTCTCAAGCAAGGATGTAGTATGCACGCTCAAGTTTCTTTTGGGTTGGCTACCATGTTAAAACTAGAATCTTGGAGTCATATAAATAGTTGTTAATGTGTAATGTACATGTTTTGAAAACGGGTCAAAGATTTACATGGTAGCTAACTTGGACAATGTCTTTTGGTAGATAAACCAATGTGGTAGTTAATAGAAGTTGTTGGACAAATACTTTTATCATGTTTATATAATGGTGTTTGGTTCGCTTACTATTTAAAAAAAAAAAGTTTCGGCCTTTACAAGTTGGTATCAGAGCCATGGTTTGAGCGAATCGAGCACATGAGGTGCTTGAACTCAAACCGGAAGCTTGTGGGGAAGGGGCGTGCATTCGATCCGAGACTTGATCAAGGTATGTGTGAAAGAGTTAGGAAATGAACTCTTAAAATGTTGGAAAGTTTGGTATAAATTGCCAAAAGGGATTGCAAAGTAGTTAAGTGGGAAGAAGTCGAAAAAAAAAACACATGGACCACCGTAACTTACGGTGGCTACCGTAAGCTACGGTAGCCATCAGAAGCCTTACGGTGGTTTTCCACTGCCATACGGTGGCACAAAAGACACAGAAGCTACCGTAAGCTACGGTGCCCACCGTAGCTTACGGTAGACCCTGGGGATTTTTGACTTTTTCCTTCTTTTATACACGGATTTTTATCACACCTCGCTCGGGAACGTATTAGGGGTGTAATAACGTATGAAAATATGAAATTTCAATCCTATTATGCATGTGATAGAGAACGTGGTAGCCCAAGTAATGGGAGTAGAAAGATCTATTCTTGATAAGAATGGATAACGGTTGGAAACACTACGGTGTAGTATTCATGATAAATTGTTGTTAATGTTTCAGAAACATGACGGATGAAGGTGATCCCTCGGCGGGGGAACGTACCCAACATGATGAAGTGAAAGAAATGGTAGTGATAGAAGTGGGGGAGGCTCTAAAAGTAAACCTCCCTAAGATAATAGAAGAGGTGGAAAGTAACATCACGGGGATAGTGGAAGGCCTGATGACCAGTAAATTTGAAGAATTGAAGAAGTTGATTGAAGAAGGGTCGTCTGGTTCAAAGACTACTAAGAGGTGCACGTACCGGAACTTTATGTCCTGTAACCTAACAATATTTAACGGGGAGATCGATCCGCTGGAATGCCAAAGGTGGATCTCCGATATGGAAGGGGTGTTTATTAGGAGTCATTGCGAAACCGAGGACGAGGTAATGTATGCTACGGGTCAATTACGACGCCGTGCAAAGGATTGGTGGGATGGCTATACCAAGGAGTTGGGGCATGACCTGGTGAAAGCCATGACATGGAATGAATTTAAGGAAGTCTTCTTGAGACATCATTGCCCTCAAACCGCAATTGATAGAATTCAAGAAGAATTCCTACACCTCCGACAAAAGAATGAGACGATTGACGAAATCACAAGTGTGTTCTTGGATAAAATGAAGTTCTGTCCGGAGTTGGTTCGGACTGAGAGGATGAAGATAAATCGATACCATGATATGTTGAAGGCGGAATATATAGAGTTTATCACTGCATCAAAGTGTAGTACATTGACCGAATTGATAGATTGGGCTCGTGAACGAGAGATGGAACTAAAGCGACAGGAGGCAAGGGGGGAGAAACGAAAGGCGGAAAAGAGTTTCGAACCGTCCAAGAAGGCAAAGAATTATGACCAAGGGAAGAAAGATAACAAGAAGGGGGACATACCCAATTGCAAGACTTGTGGGAAACCTCATACGGGGGAGTGTCAGCTAGGGCAAAGAACCTGTTATAACTGTGGAAAACCGAGACACCCGTTCTTTAAATGCCCTAGTCCAGTCAAGTTATGTTTCAACTTCTACGAGCCCGGACATGTGAAGGCAGAATGTACGAATCCAAAGAAAGAAGCACCAAGGTAGAGCAAGAAGAATGAAGCCCCTAAGGGCCGAGGAAGAATGTTCCAAATTACCACCGAGGAAACAAAGAACCACCCTGAGGTGGTGTCGGGTATGTTACTAGTCAACAATACTCTTATGTATGTGTTGTTTGATACGGGAGCAAGTAGGTCTTTTGTGTCTACCAAAGTGATCTACCACCCCTCCTTTATCATAGAAAAGATGCCGAGTCCATTAGAAGTAGAAATCGCGGATAGTAAAAGTTATTTGTTGCACAACATATGTAGGAATTGTACTCTCGCGGTAGAAGGGGAGAATTTTGGGGTAGATTTGATACCTATGCCCATGGGGGAATTCCAAGTGGTGATAGGCATGGATTGGTTGGCTAAACACCACGTGGAGTTCCAATGCAAGAATAAAACCATTTATGTTACCCCACCTAGTGGGTGGCGGGTAGGTTTTGTTGGGGACAGAAAGGTTGAAGCCAAGTTGTGTACCTTGGTGGAAACCATGAAGTATGTGCGTAATGGGGAAAAGGCGTCCGTGGCCTATGTGGTTGATACCACCATCACCGCCCCCAAGATCAAAGAAGTACCGGTGGTTAGGGAGTTTCGGGATGTGTTTCCGGACGATCTCCCGGGACTTCCTCCCGAACGCGAAGTGGAATTTCGGATCGAATTGGTGCCCGGTGCTCAACCGGTAGCCAAGGAACCATATCGATTGGCACCCACTGAGTTGCGAGAATTGATGGCACAGCTCCAAGAGCTAATTGATAAGGGCTTTATACGCCCTAGCGTGTCGCCTTGGGGAGCCCCTGTGCTATTCGTTAAAAAGAAGGATGGATCCATGCGGATGTGTATAGACTACCGGGAACTAAATAAATTGACGGTGAAGAACCGATATCCCTTACCTCGAATTGATGATTTATTCGATCAACTTCAAGGGGCGAGTTGGTTTTCAAAAATCGACCTTCGTTCCGGGTACCATCAGTTGAAGGTAAGAGAAGAAGATGTGGCCAAAACTGCGTTTAGGACTCGATATGGACATTACGAGTTCTTAGTAATGTCCTTCGGGCTGACAAATGCTCCGGCTGCATTTATGGACTTAATGAACCGGGTATGTCGTTCGATGCTGGATCGCTTTGTGATAGTTTTTATAGAAGACATTTTGATTTACTCCCGTAATGAATTGGAACATGCGGATCACTTGCGGGAGGTCCTCGAAACACTTAGAAAGGAAAAGCTTTATGCTAAATTTTCTAAGTGTGCTTTTTGGTTGAGAGAAGTCCAGTTTTTGGGGCATGTGGTGAATGAGATGGGCATTTCTGTGGATCCCTCAAAGGTAAAGGCAGTGACGGAATGGGTTTCGCCCAAAAACCCAAGTGAAATTAGAAGCTTTCTCGGCCTAGCCGGTTATTATAGAAAATTCATTCAAGATTTTTCAAAGGTGGCACTACCTTTGACACGGCTGACCAAGAAGAGCGAGAAGTTTGTATGGGGTGAAGACCAAGAAAGAGCCTTCCGAGTATTGAAAGAGAAGCTGTCTAGTTCGCCCGTTCTGACCTTGCCGGAAGGGACAGAAGATTTTGTGGTTTATACGGATGCCTCTCATCAAGGGCTGGGGTGTGTCTTAATGCAACGGGGGAAAATCATCGCCTACGCATCAAGACAACTCAAACCCCATGAATGTAATTACCCCACCCATGATTTGGAACTAGGGGTCGTAGTGTTCGCATTGAAAATTTGGAGGCACTATTTGTATGGGACAAAGTGTACCATATACTCCGATCACAAAAGCCTCAAGTATTTCTTCGAGCAGAAGGATCTCAATACGAGACAACGGGAGGTGGCTAGAATTGATTAAGGACTATGATTGTGAAATCCTGTACCATCCGGGCAAGGCCAATGTGGTGGCCGATGCCTTCAGTCGAAAGGAGTAACCGCCTCCGATCCGAGTTAAGGCCTTGGGTATAGTGATTACACCCAACATCTTGGATGAGATACGGAAGGCCCAAATCGAGGCCTTGCAAGCCAACGACCCGAAGAAGATAAGAATGAAAGGGATGATAGATACGTTGGAAGAAGACGCGGGTGGGATAAAAACTCGATACGGGTGAATATGGGTCCCTTGGACGTGTGAAGTCAAGGCTTCACTACTTGACAAAGCCCACAAGTCCCGGTTCTCAATCCACCCGGGTGCGACAAAGATGTATCGGGATCTAAGGAGAGATTATTGGTGGCCGGGGATGAAACGCGACATTGCTAAGTATGTAGAGAAATGTTTGACTTGTTCACAAGTCAAAGCCGAACATCAAAAGCCGTGTGGGAAGCTACAACCACTTGAGGTACCGGTGTGGTAGTGGGAAGAGATAACCATGGATCTCGTGACAAAATTACCAAAGACAAGGAAGGTTATGATGCAATTTGGGTAGTGGTAGACCGGCTTACGAAAAGCGCTCACTTTCTGGCTATTCGAGACGCTTACACCTCTGAACGGATGGCGGAAATTTACGTGAATGAGATTGTATCCAGACATGGTGTACCCGTGTCTATCGTGTCAGATCGGGACACCCGATTCACGTCCCGGTATTGGAGGAAGTTTCAAGATGAAATGGGTACCAAGTTGTTAGTTAGTACCGCTAACCACCCACAAACTGACGGGCAGACCGAAAGGACCATTCAGACCCTCGTAGATATGTTGAGGGCATGTGTCTTAGATTTTGGGGGAAATTGGGATGAACACTTGCCTTTAGTGGAATTCTCTTATAATAACAGTTATCACAGTAGCATCCAAATGGCACCATTTGAGATGTTACATGGGAGGAAATGTAGAACCCCGGTGTGTTGGGGGGAAATGGGTTAGCGAGAGTTGGCTCCAAATGATCTAGTGGCCCTTACTAACGAGATTAGCCTGATACGGGCTAGGATACAAGCCGCTCAAGATCGTCAGAAGGCATATGCGGATCGTAGAAGGCGCCCCATTGAATTCCAAGTCGGGGACTTTGTGTTATTGAAGGTCTCCCCTTGGAAGGGGATCATCCGGTTTCGTAAGCGTGGGAAGCTAGGCTCGCGATATATCGGGCCATTTAGAATTTTAGCACGTGTTGGGCAAGTTGCTTACCAGTTAGAACTGCCACCTTTCACGTGTCACAATTGCGAAAGTGCCTTGCGGATGAAACCGCCTACGTGCCCCATGAAGACATAGAGGTTGATGACAAGTTGAATTATGTAGAAAAGCCTATAGCTATAAAAGACTTCAAGGTGAAGCGGTTGCGTAACAAGTCCATAAGCCAAGTCTTGGTTCAATGGCAACATCGGAAAGGTTCGGATCTCACGTGGGAATCCGAGGAGGAAATGCGGAAATACTATCCGACTTTATTTGGTACGTATCTAGGTTTCGGGGTCAAAACCTCTTTAAAGGGGGTAGACTTGTAACACCCCAAAAATGTTAAGTAATAATAGTATGGTGGAAATTATATATATAAATCTATCTATGTATGTATATGTGTATACGCATACATATGTATGTATAAAAGGTGTACTCCTAGTTGTAAGTGGTGCATAGATAGTTGTACATTCAATAAACATAAATATTACCAAGCTAATTACTTGGGTAAATGGTGAGAATTTAGTGAAAGTAGGGAGGGGCAAAACACGATATGGCACTTATCTTGAAGGGTTAATGTGGGTGAATGGTAGTAACAATTCTTAAAGGACTAAACAAGGGTTAATGGGGATAATTCTAAAACAAAAGAAGTTGTCACGGAGAAGAGAAAGGGGGCGACACATAGGGGGCCCCATTTCATCCATTCCTTACTAAAAT
The DNA here is from genome assembly GCA_032199755.1 of Ambrosia artemisiifolia. Taxonomy (NCBI): domain Eukaryota; kingdom Viridiplantae; phylum Streptophyta; class Magnoliopsida; order Asterales; family Asteraceae; genus Ambrosia; species Ambrosia artemisiifolia. The sequence goes on along the minus strand of CM063519.1, from coordinate 47,397,747 downwards.
TGAAGTAAGAGTTCACCTCATATCCCTTGCATGTCCTTGAACTGTTAACCCTTTCGTGCTATTAATCATGTTGGTAAGTTGTAGAATTAGTTTTGGTGAAGTTGAAAGTAGTAGGATGGATTGTATGATTATGTTGTGATAAGTACTTGTTGTAGTTAGGAAAGCATGTTTGATAATTACTTGTTGTAGTTAGGAAAGCATGTTTGCTATGTGTAGTAGTGTAAATTTAAAGAGATTGTATGTTACATTCTTGTTTTAGGGCTAAATTGAAAAAGGGTTAAATGGGTGTTGGGATGAAGGTTCTATGTTGACTTTTAAAAGTCAACAGGACCCCAACACCAAGAAAGTTCTATGTGATTTATTATTGTTGTTAAATGGAAGGGTAGTTTGTAAATATAAGTATAGAATTGGGGATGTTGTGTTATGAAATGGTATAACAACTTGAATGTCTGGGCATGTACACCAATTGTATGAGGAAATGCCTAGTATCTTAGAATAGGTGAAATTGTTAAAATTGCATGATGAATATGATTGTAGAAGTTGTAGTTGTGTGGTTATGCTTGTTTGTTTACCTTGAACCAAGATTGGTAAAGGGGTAAAGTAATAGAAGCTAAAAGTATGAATTTCCTTCACTATGTAGGTGTGAAGGTGGATGGTACGAGCGATCAAAATGAGCAAGGTGCACACAACAAAGGTAAGTTGGTTTCCACAAACTAATAAACCACTACCTTATTGTTTTGATATTTGTATATGTATTTTTGTAAGTTAAAGTGGTAGAATTGACCTTAATGGGTCAAGAGGTAGAATTACCCTTTATGGGTTAAAGATGGTAGAATGACCTTAATGGGTCAAGAGGTAGAAATACCCTTTATGGGTTAAGGATGGTAGAATGACCTCAACGGGTCAAGAGGTGGAAATACCCTTTATGGGTCAAAGATGGTAGAATGACCTTAATGGGTCAAGTGGTTGAAATACCCTTTATGGGTCAAAGATGTTAGAATGACCTTAATGGGTCAAATGGTTGAAATACCCTTTATGGGTCAAAGATGGTAGAATGACCTTAATGGGTCAAGTGGTAGTAATACCCGTTATGGGTTTAAGTGGTGGAATGACCTTAATGGGTCAAGCGGTAGAAATACCCCTTTATGGGTTAAAGTGGCGACATTGACCTTAACGGGTCAAAATAGTAGTAATACTCTTTATGGATTAATGGTAGAAGTATGGACATTATCATGACTATATGGAATGTTCAATTACCTTGGATAAGTGATGATGGTGATTATGCCTACTAATAGTTTCTTGTTGTTTTGAATAGGTAAGGCACATGAATGAAGATCAAGTCTCAAGCAAGGATGTAGTATGCACGCTCAAGTTTCTTTTGGGTTGGCTACCATGTTAAAACTAGAATCTTGGAGTCATATAAATAGTTGTTAATGTGTAATGTACATGTTTTGAAAACGGGTCAATGATTTACATGGTAGCTAACTTGGACAATGTCTTTTGGTAGATAAACCAATGTGGTAGTTAATAGAAGTTGTTGGACAAATACTTTTATCATGTTTATATAATGGTGTTTTGGTTCGCTTACTATTTAAAAAAAAGTTTCGGGCTTTACAACAGGTTACATCCGTCCTGTTCAAAACGGGCGAATGTGGAATATTAGGGACGAAGGTAAAACAGAACGGACGAATGTGGGTTTTAACTCAAAGATTTCCGCATTCGGGCCTAATTTTACACCTTCGAACCTTAACACTTCACTTTCGTACCTACTAAAATGGGCGAAAGTGGAATTTTGTGAAAACCCTAAATTTTCTAAGTTTGTCGTTTTTGTGTTTTGACGTATTTTTCTGATTTTTGATTTTACAGATGGCTGAACAACCAGAGAATGTTGAGATTCCAGTTGAAGATGTGATAGTTCAAGATCCAATTCCTGAGAATCCGGTTAGGAACCGAACTCGTGGATCGAATACGCATAAACAACTCGGTTTCAGACGGGGAATTCGAGACGAGACAGAAATATACGATAACAACGTCATCACAGATTCGTATTACTACAGAAACGGTTACAGACACTTTCATCAGTAGGATAAACATCTATCTCGTTGCCGGGGGAGGTCGGGCATGACCTCCCCCTAGAGAGCATTCAAAGCACAAACTTAAATCACCAAATGAACAATAACACATGAGATTGCTATTTATAGTCCAATACACCAGTTCCACGTTCGCCCCTTTAAGATGGTCGAATGTGGAGTATTTCCACATTCGCCCATTTATGATGGTCGAATGTGGAGTATTTCCACATTCGCCCATTTGTGTTGGTTGAATGTGGAAAACTTCCACATTCGCCCAGTGTATATAGGTCGAACCTGGCATAGTGTATTGTCCTATATTTTACAAATGCGTCAGATCCATAAAATGCCCTTATGGATCACCACAATCTCATGTAACACATTACTAAGACTCAACCCTAGTCTTATTCGACAGTGACGTCCACAGAAAGTGCATCAACAATTCCTGAAGCTGAAGAGGAGAAAGTTCCGATAGAGTGGTCGTTCGAACCTTCGCATAACTGTTGTGCGTTTGTTGGCGATGTTATGAAGAACACTGAGTTTTCTGGAATTGTTGATTTTCTGAAGAGAAACCGAATTATTCATGCCATTTCTACACCAGCAATTATATACAAAGACATTGTGGAGGAATTCTGGAAGAATGCAAAATATGATTTCTGGGAAGATAAGATGATTATCAGAAGTGTTATTCAGGGGATGGAGATGTTCATCACTGAAGATGATATCAGAGAGGCACTTCAGGTTAGTTTTAAAGAAAGTACTGATCCCAGAGTTTTATCTTGGACGGAGCAAAGAGTTTGATTCCTCAGGATGAAGTACAAAGGTCCGGTAACCGATGGTGCACTTCACAAGAGAAAGCTGAGTGTGCAATATAAGTACTTTGCACATGTCATTATCCATGTCTTTGGATGTGTTAGTGGTGGGTATGACGTAATGAGGAAAAGCCTTAGTTCATTAATGGTTGCGTTGACTCTCAACAAACCATTTAATATTGCTGGAATGATCTTAGACCATATGCTGGAGATGTTGAAAGGTCAAAAGTCCAAGAAGTTCATTTTATACCCAAGGTTTCTGATGATGATCTTTGATAACAAGTATACACATTTGTGGAAGGATCCGACAATGGTGATGGGTCAAGATCACATGAATATCAGAACGCTTGTGAGGATGAAAGGATACAAGGGTGTGCGTGATGCTGAGAAGCCACCGCATAAACGTTTGTTTGGAGCTTTAGTTAATCCGGGTTACACTGACCCAGGATTGAACAAAGCAAGACATGACGAGAGTGATTCAGATACTGATGATCCTTTAGTGCATGCTGATGCAAGTACTAAAAGGAAGAGGCAAGTTAAAAACGCTGGAGCCAAAGGGAAGGGCAAAGCGAAGGTTGATCAGGGTGAATCTAAGAAACAAGGTGCAATAAAGAAAACAACGGCAAAGAAAGGTACAAGTTTGGTAGATGAGGAATCAGTAGACTCAGAGGAGACTGAGGATGATGAACAGTGGGACTCTGAAGCTGAATTAATGAAGACTACCAAACACAAGGCCACTGCGGTTGGGGAGTCTGAATTACTGAACAAAACCATTGAAGAAATGACACGGAAAGAACCAGTTGTTGAAGAAGGAGGTTTAAGTGTTGATGTTGAAGACTTTGAAGGTTCAACGGTGGTAGTTAACTTGAAAAAGCCAAAACACAAGTCGATGGCTAAGAAAGTTAGCACGAAGAAGATAAGAGAGAAAGAGATTGAACTGTTGCTGAAGGGTAAGAAAGTACCTGAAGCTGGTACATCATCAAAAGTTACTTCACCAGTTGCTAAGAAACAGAAGAAAACAAAAGAATCTGAAGCTGTTGCTCACTTTGAAACTGCTTTAGAAAATGTTTTGAATATGTTCAAGCCAGGAAAAGAGAAGACTCCTGTGGCTGAATCCTCCAAATCTTCAAAGGTTACTGTTTCTGACGATGTGATGAAACAAGTTAATCAGAAAATGGAAGACATGATGAAGATGATTGTTGCTCAACAAGCTGAGATCAACAAGTTCAAGAAAAATGAGGAAAAGATTCTACAGATTGTGGTTGCATCAAAGTCTAATCAGGATGAGCTTAAAAAGAAGCTAAAGCAACTAGAAGTTGAGAAGGAGGATATTAAAGCCAGATGTAACAGAAATAGGAGGAGAATCAAGGCTGTGAATGCAAATAATGAGAAATTGAAGGAAGAAAACAAGAAAATGAGTGAATTACTTGACAAATTGTACAATGAAGCTCCAAAGTTAAAAGATCGAGAGGAGGATAAAGAGAAAGATGAGGAGCAAGTAGATTTTGAGCCCTCAGATGAAGAGAAAGAAGATGATGATGAGGATGAATCAGAGGAAGGTTCTGATGACGAGTCTGATAAAGATGATAAAGATGATGATGCTGAGGGATCGGGTAGTAAAAATGATGATGATGGAAGTGACAGTAGTAGTGATGATGATGGTGCTGACACAACCAAATTCGCTTTTGAACAACATAAGACTAAAAAGGGTGATGCTGGTCAGTCAAGTTCAAAGAAGAAATCAAGTGAGAATGTAGAAGCTGATGATAGTATCTTTTGGAATGAGAAGATCAGAGAGCTATCACATGATGCTAAAGTTGTGTATCGGGAGATGTTAGAGAAAAGAGAATGGACGATAGAGTTCACGGGAAAGTTTGCTGAGATATTCGAGGCGAAGGATATGAGATATGAGTTAGAATACAATGATCCTGATCTGGAAGATGGTGAGGTGTCTGCTGCTGTGAGCAAAGAGATTTTAGAAGGATTTGCACAGCGAGTGGGAAAGACACTGGAGGAGATAATGGCAGATCAGATGATTCCAAATATTCCTGAACAGGATATTGGAGATCATTCTGATGATAAACAAACTCCAGAGATGGATGAGGTGGAAATTGAAGATATTACACACGAAGAATATCCTCAATATTACAGAACGAATGATGTGAATGATGTTTTTCCAGATTTTACTGAAGCACCTCAAACAGGAGCAAAGAAAATGGATGCTGAAAAGAGCAAAGCATTTGTAGAGAAGGTGTTTGGTGGTGAAAAGCAGAAACCATCTGAACAGAGCAGTGATTTGAAAACTCTGTTGCAGAAATTGAAAGAACAAGATAACAAAAGGTCGAAGCCGGAAGCGCAAGGTGGATTCTATAGATATCACAACCAGAGGTTCAAAGGCAAAGCTCTTGGTTGGAAATATCTAAGATATCTAAAGTGTATTGCAGTGAAATGGGAAAAAGGGATTCTGTATTTTTCTACATTTTATGACATTCAAACTCTACCGTACTGGGCGGTAAGAGACATTTGCAGATTTTCTATGGGTGTAGCTTCGGTGAATAATGATGTGGTAGGATGGTTTTCTGATAAGCTGAGATGGGAAAGCAGGACAAAGTGGAATATCTTTAAGCCTCAATACCCGAGAAGAAAAGTTCATAGAAGTATTGATTCGAGGACGGGTAAAAAGAAAGTGACTTTGATTTATAAAGCTCCTGAAGTGATGAGAAAGATTCCATTGATGCCAATTCAACAACACTTCAGTGAAAATTTCATCTTTTGGTATTATGATTGGAGAATTGCTGTAGCAGTGATTGTGTTGAGAGATGGGAAGGATTCATATAAGAAGATACATGTTTGTGACCCGATGTGGCTCATTAACTGTTCATTTGAGGACATAATCATGCTTTATTATAATCCAATTCATAGTGATCCCGATGATACATCGCAGGCGAGAAAGTATCAACAGGTTGTTGGAGTATGTTTTGCATATGATATAAACTCCGGGAACAATCTTGAACAAAAGTTGGGCAAAAAGGTGAAAGTAGCTGATGTGCCGAAGCAATCGACAAAGAGAAAACTTGAGCCTGAAATGACGAAAGATCAGAAGAAGCAGCTGAGACTCAAGTTGATGAATATGGATATGGATGAAGCTAGAAGGCAATCCAAGCAATAGTCGAGGGGGAGTTTGTAGATGCACGTTTTGCGACTAATGCTTTGGATTGTGTCATTAACATTTGTTAGTTTGATATAGAAGGGGCGAAGGTGACTTTCTGATGGGCGAAGGTGTTTAGTAAAGGGCGAAGGAAGAATGCAAGTGGGCGAATGTAGGAAGCTTCAGTGTATTATACACGTTCGTACTTGAGAAGTGGGCGAATGTGGACAAAGTCCACATTCGCACCTTGGAAATGGGCGAACGTGCAGCTGCTATATATAGTTTTGGCTCATTTTGTAAGTTAGAATAGTTATTGAAAGTGTGTGTTTTGAGGTCAGGTTTCTCTCTAGATTAAAGTCGTGTGAATGTGATTTAGATTAACTTGTAAGGTCATTGTAATGAATATTTTGAACAAGTAATCTATGAAATGATGATTGAAAAGGTATTTTACGTGTTGTGATTTGCGTATTATCATTTTGTTCATTTCTAGGGTTTCCGCACCAAGATTTGTGACTTGTAAGATCATATAATCCTGTTTTAGCTAAATTTCTTCATCTACAACCTCTCCAATAAATATCCTGTATACAGATGCTCCACTATCAACTATCAAAGAACAGCTAATAGGTCTATCTGGAACAATCTGCACACTTATTAAACAATTAGCACAAGAGAGGTACCCATCCGTTCACAATTATGGGTCGTCCAAGATCATCAATCCTCGGAACATCAATCCATTCTCCTTTTGAAAAATCAATTGGTTTTTCAATGGATTGATTTGAAGTAGAAATTGCTATTGATTTAGAAAGTGATTTGGGTTTCCAAACACGTTCAGAGTTTATTTTAGATTTTGTTGAAATTGTTTTAATTTTTGACTTTTCAGATTTCTTATTTGAAACCTGCTTCTGAACTTTGTTTGGAATCTTCTCAGACTTAACTGATGAAAACCCAGGTTTAGAGTTATTCTTAGCCTTAGCCTTGGAACTCCCCCTTACCTTAGCAACCTGTCCACAATCTCCATTTTTATTCAAGGCAATTTTGTTATGATTGTCATAAACAAACTGTTTCCCCTTTTGCTTCTTGATTGGGTTTGGGGATACAGGCTTTTTGACATTGCCTGAATTTTTAGCAAATTTCACTTTGGTCTTTTTCTGTTTAACATACGGACATGCAGCAACTAAATGTCCACACTCTCCGCAGTTATAACAAGACATATACTCTTCAAAATCACATGCATACCCTTCATCCCAATACCAATAGGGACAATAAGCAGCAATATGACCAACTTCACCACATTCAAAACAGTTTTTCCATTCAACATAACCATGAGAATACTGTGGTGAGTTGTTTCTCCAATAACCATCAAATCGAGAAGTATATAAATAATCATAATAATCATATGATCTAGATGAAAAATTTCTTGAATTCTTTTGATTAGAATTTTTCATCTGATCATTTCCTTTCGATTTGTTTGGTTTCGGTCCTTTTACTTTAGAACCTTTCTTGTTTTCAACATTTTTCTTTTCAATATTTTTCTTTTTATCCTCATGTTGGTTAGGATTTAGTTCAAACGACAAATGACTAAATTGATGTGACATCCGGGAACCAAGCACACACTTTTCTAGCTTGCTTTATTGTTTACTTGCTGAATTTCCGGACGAAATTCTTTTCAACTTGGGGATGATGTGACACCCCGCATTTTCAGGTTCCTACTTTAACTGAACTCTAGTTAACTTGCATGTGCATACGTGACTAAACACTTGACTAGGGTTAGTTAGGAAGGTCTTCCTATATGTTATAGGGTAATAACATATGTTATGTGATAATAACATATGTTATATTATAATAGAAAAGTTATCATCACAATGCACACACGAGTCCTGTATCCCAAGCGTTGGTTATTTATCTGGCATACATAATAATGTGTACAATTGAATTATGATGAACGTCAAGTTACATGCTTATGTGGATTACATGTTTACGTGAATTACCACTTGATTGATAGTTAATATATAAATCACGCAAAATACGTGCACCTTATTATTAATATGTTATGAGATGATAAAAACAATGGTTTTTATGAAATTTAGGGTGATTAATATTATCGGGCCCGGTATTGGGCTAAAACATGGTTAATGGGTCCAATTAGTGGGCTAAAAGGGCCCTAAAACCTAATTGCTTGGGCAACAAGCCAAGCTTTCTTATAATTAGGAAACAAAAAAAAATAATAATAATAATAAACCCTAACCCCCAACCCTTTGTGCCGTAAACAATCCCCCACCCCCACTCTCTCTCAATTTCAATCAAACAACAAATTCTCTTGATTAATCCAAGTGGTGTTGGGTAGAATCTCTAAACCTTATGGAATTCTTGCATTGAAAGGTATAATTTTTATAAGTATTATGATAATTGTTAATGTTTTGAAAAGCTTTTAAAAACCCTAGAAACTCTATGAATATGAATCACATGTGTATGTGTTTGTGTAAATTCTTAGATGTTTTGTATGGAGGTTTAAGAGAATTGATGTATGTGATTATAATTAGGGTTATGGAATGCAAAGAATACAGATTTTAACATTATTGTATATGAGGATTTCATGGAATATGTGATTATGGATGATTAGGGTTTGTGAGTAACTTGGGGAGCAAGTTTCAGTATCTGGTAGATTCATTAGGGTGTTTTGTAGGGTCTTTATTGTGATGTTATTTTGATTGTTTTGATGATTTCTTTGCATGATTGTAATGTACATGATCTTAGCTTTTCATAATGGGAAAAACCATTAGATATGGACATCATTTGAGTCGTTTTTTGGAATTTTATTTAATTAGAGGTCATATCAGATTTTCGGAGTTGTAAATTGGGTCAACTTTAAATGGTCATAACAAGAGATTTACAAAGAGTTAAGCTTTGAAATTTGGACAGTAAGTCAAAAATGTAAAAACTCGGCCTTTCCATGTGGATTCATCTCGTTTGGATGAATACACAATTTTTGGGAATTTTTCTACTAAACTGACCTGTTGTGGAAATTTTGTGGACATAGCTGTGTTGTACGAATTTTAATAATTTTTGTGTTTGGTTTTAAGACAAAAAAAAATATGGATTTGCAATTGAATCCCAATGAATAGTCAGTAAACATTTGGGACCTTAATTCATTCATTAAGTATTTTAAATAATTTGTTTTTCATAGTCCACAATCTGCCCTAAAAACGCAGATTGTGTACGGGATCTTTGTGTGACTATTTGGAGTCCTATATGGTATGTATTTGACATGAACTTGTATGGAAACTTGTATGAGATGTATTTGATGTATTAAACTGATAATAATCACTATGATCACCAACGGGATACGTAGGACATACTTGTGCATGTAGAGTCTTTAGGTGTCACTACACGGTTTTGAACTTTTAAAAGTCTCGGATAAACGAGTTATATGGTGTGTTGGTTATGCACATATACTCACCTAGTGACATTTGTAATAGGGAGTCGGTAGCACTTTACTATTTGTGGAATTTGGATTATTCACTTGCAACCTAAGGTGAGTTCCACTACTCTTTTCTCAAAAGCATGCGTCTCGGGTTGAGACAACTTACTTAACATTTCTAGTCCGGTTTGGGACTACTTTTACACATCCCGGGTTTTGGGGTGCATGGTTCACGGGGTGAATCTACTGTTACTAATTCATGCCATATGTCCTTGATGAACTAAACCAACCCTATCATTTAAGTCCTTCAAAATACCGAATCAATTACCGGGTGGGCAAGCGGGTTACTAGTTGACAGCGCTATTAGGTTTAACAAACCTCACATCGTGTTGGGAGCATGGGTGTGAACTAATAACTTATAACATATGTCATTGTTGATGGGCAATGACGCAAGGCACTATACTCCCTGTTGTGGGAACTCGTTCATTAGTAGTTCGGTATTCGCCGGTATTAGTTATCATGAGTGGGTTAGCTACCCCTGGCATGTGAATTAACTGTTTCCTTGTGGCCGGGGAGGCCGACGTTCTTACTTGTGGTTATGTGGTCTGGAAGACCGACGCTTTTACTTGGTTACGTGGTTTGGGAAACCTACGCTTTTACTTACTCACCTACTTTACTTAGTGAACTCACCAACATTGTTTGTTGACCCACCATTTACATACTTTTGCAGGTAGTTAGCTTCCGGTGTCACGTTGTTTTGCGCATGGTTTTAAAAGGTTTAATTTGGTTTACGCTTCCGCAGCTTAACTAAACTTGGTTTTTTTGAAAACGAACTAAATGGTTTGGGCATTTAGAGTTCGTTCATATGACTTATGGATATGGGATCCTGGTATGTCATGCGCCTCGCGGTAAAACCTCGCAGTGGAAATTTGAGGGTGTGACAATTAATTTTTGAATTGATTTAACAAATCGATATTATCAACATATATACATTTGAGTAAAGATTGTTCGATATTATCAATTGGAAAATCTTTATTGAGAATCAACTTGTCATGTCCTACCAACATATAGGATCCTTCCATTCCATCAGGAAATTTAAATATGGTTTTCTCTTCAGACTCAGGTTCTGAAGTGACTACCACATTATTATTTTTCTGACTAGAATCGGACTTCACCTCAGAGTTTGAAACTTCAACACTAAATGTTGTGTCTTTCAACTCTGATGGTGTTATTTATTGAAAAACTTTTACTCATTTCTAACATTTCTTTCTTTAAAGATTCAATTTTATTTAACAAATCTTTTTCATTCTTTTCAAAAACTTTATTTTGTTTTTGATAATTTTCTAGCTCATTTGCTAGGTTCTGTTTGTCCTCAATAAGTGTCATCAATTAACGTTTCAACTTGACACATTCAGAACAACTAGCACAGTCAATACTAGATCTTACCTCATCATCTGATTTGTTACCATTATCAGATATACCATCAACATTTGAGATATCACTCTCTCTTGATTCACTCTGTTCTGAATTCGTATCAGAACTCAAGATACTCTCTGACAATTCACTTGAATCATCATTTCTCATTTGTTCGACTAAACACACAACATTACTTTGAACACCTTCTCTGTTAACACACTTGTCAACATGTACCATTTCATCAGTTGGTTGCACAGCTGGAGCTAGTATAACACTAGATCTCGGTGTCATTGGAAATCCCCAAAAATTGTCAACCTTAGAATTTTGTCTTTGTAATTGTTGTCGTTCAGCTTCTATCTGAGCTCTTATCTGCTCATCAGTTCTGGATATGGCCAAGTAATTTATCATTTTTCAACCAAAAATTATTTCAAAAATTTTCTGAAATCAGGCTTAAAATTCTACGTTCGTTCCTTTCTGAGATAGCGGGGGTACGAATGTGGAAATTCCTTCACTTTCGTCCTCAAATCCTATACCGAATGTAGAATTTATCTGACAAATCCCACTTTCGACCAGAAACTATTCACTTTCGTCCCTATCCTTTTCACTTTCGACCTCGCGATCACCCGAAAGTGGAACTTTGACCCGAAAGTGGAAAATCAACACAACACAGATCTAGGTTCGACCAAAAAGTTGTACTTTCGACCTCTAAAAATCCTTGGTTCGACCTAAAATCCCACTTTCGCCCTCACGTACTCACAAATTTTCTGTACATTCGATTCTTGCAGACATGTTCATCATTTTCAACCTCAAGAACACGAATCTGAACGGTTTTTGACAAAATTTTCACCAAATGTAATGATTTTGGATAGGTTTTGTGCGGAATTGATTTTAGACAAGTTTTTGTGAAAGCATTTTTGAAATCAACACCGAATTCAATTCCAATTTAATCAAAAACCATGTTTTTATGAAAACCTTCAAAATTTCTACGGTTTTGATCTTTAAAACTGAATTCTAATCTGTTTTCACCAATTCAAATCAATTTGCAATCGTGAAATCGAGCCTTCGCTCTGATACCAATTGAAATTTCGTTTCGGATCGTAATCAAGAAACATGATCTCACGAATACCAACCGTAGGGTGCGGAATCCCCAACGATTGTGCAAAATGATTCAGAAATAAATGTAATCGAACGTCATGAAAACAGATAACGAATCACGGAGCAATTTCCATAACTTTAATCTTTGTATTAGATCAAATCAAGATGTTTACAAATGAAACCTTAGACCTAATACAGAGAAAAACACACACTCACACACTAGGGAAAAACTCAAATGATAACTAACTCTTTCAAAATATCTAACTTTCTCTATATATAGGCTTTCCACTTTCACCCTAAGCATGAGGTCGAATGTGGTACTTTTCCACATTCGCCCCTTTCATAGTGGACGAATGAAGCCTTCTCTTCCTTTCATTCTACTTTCGACCCTAGACAAGCTACATTCGCCCTTTCTTTTGGTCGAATGTATCTTCAAATTAAAGTCTTGGTCGTTTTCTGATTATCTGAACCTCCGACATTCAGTACCGGATCACTAGCTGGGGACATACATGAATAATGCACTTACACCACACGCATACATACACATACACACGCCCACCTTTCATGTCCTATCAAACTACTAGACTAGAGACAATATACAAACATGGAAGCAACATAAAACACATGGCCATCTAATCAAAGTTGACTTACCATAAAACTCTTTTCTTTCCCCCTAAATTTCGGCCCCCAAGAGTGAGCACACAACCAAACAAGAACACTAGTCAAGCTGTTGTAATAACATGGCAACAACGTAGAACGTAAAAGCCTCCACACCTTGTCAAAATTGCCCAAAACCATTTGCCCCTTCCCCATATAAATCGGCCACTACACCACCACCTACCCATCCAAACAAAAACCTTCAAGTCAACTTCTTTCACCCTAAGGGTCACTAGTGGAATGCACACCAAGAAAGTAAGGTTTTAACCTTCCACATTTGTGAACCAATGAAACCATTGGCTCCTTCCTCACCTTCAGCTTTATATAGGAACATTTAGACATTTGTGATAACACCACAACATCACGATTCACTCTAACACTTGAAAACACCTCACCCCTCTCTTTCTACCCTTCGGCCGAAGACACCCACACCCAAAGGAGTTGGTTCAAGCATTCACCATCATCACATAGGAGTTCCAAGTCATTAACAAGCATCTAGGAGTTGCATTGTGGGGAGATTAGCTTATATTCTTTTAATATTCTCGGCTACACACAAGTGAGGTATAAAACCGAACCATTTCCTTTATTTGCATACAATATTAGATCAAGGAGGAGTTCACCCGAAGGAATACACTTGCACACACCACTAAGTCACTAGCTTTCTAGAAAAACTAACTTAAACACCTAAGTGTGTGGTTAAAGTCCAATGTTTCACCTAAAGATACACACACATGTATATACGATTTCACACATCTTAGAACTGGTGTATGGACACACACGTGCACCCATACAAGCATATGGGTGTACGTGTGGGTTCATAGGGTCATGTTCGGCCCAAAACAACCCATTTTGTTTAGTTCTATAACATATCCTGAAGTTTGTTTTATAAACATGTGTTAAATACCTAAAAACATGTGTTAACAAGCTTAACACAAGAGTTTACTTGGAAACCTATGATAATTGCTAACATGTGTGTATATCCGAGGGCAAATATGCCTAAATATGACGATTTTATACAAAATTGCCAAGAGAAATGTTCACACATCACCATAGACTTACAGAACTGAGGCTCTAATGACACTCGGTAACATTAAGTAAGACAAGACACTTGTTTTACCAAAACAGACTAAATATAGCCACGTGAATAACAAAACGAACAAATACTGACATGTACAGTATGTGACACACGTGAATAGTGGTACAGAATCCCCTAGTCCATAGGTGTTACAGTTGGGTGAACAATTGCATGGTAGTTAGAGCCAAACATAGACCTAAGTTGCTTTTAAATTTAATTTAGGGTTCTTAGACCACACACACCGCATCAGATTCAGTTCAGTCTACCATCCAGACAACAAGTGAGTATTCACGGCCCCTTTTTTTTACAGTCTTTTTACATTTTAGGGGGAAAACATGCGTATAGATTTCATTTACATGCATGACTATTACGTGAATATGAGACAATAAGGTTCAGGTTCCATTAAGCCATCGTGTCATACATTTCACCATAACCATTAGCTATGGACTTAGCCATGAAACATTGGAATAGATCGATTGGGTTGACACCCCCACTCTTGGTCAGTCGCTCTGACCGGATGACATGTATCAAAAGAGTGCTTGTATTTCACATCATTTCATTGTCTTTAGTGTACAATGGGCGAGGCACAACATGTCAAGGTTTGGTTATGGGATCATGTTAGATCACATGATATTTATTGCCCTAGCTAGGCAGTAATTTAGTCGATTTTGGATAACATGTCCAATCTTACAAACCCGTGTACTCACCAACTTTATGTTGACCCATATATTTTAAATGCATGTTTTTCAGCAAATTAGCATGGAGCATGGAACTTGGGAAGGTCGCGTGCGGGCTTTTAGGGGATTCCATCTTTTGAACTATTGTTGTGACGTTTTGACCTAAACATTTTACACAGTGGTTTTTACTTCAAACAATTAATGTTATTTTTTTGTAAGACTTGATTGTTAAATGGTAATTTATTTTTATTTAAATAATGCTCGTGTGACCATTGTGCTTGGAAATCATTCAAAGTTACACCCCGTGTTTCCGCCTTGGTGGGCTGTGACACAGACCTTCGCCCGTCGTATTTTTAGACGGTACTAATGTCAAAATGTTGAGTGCGGAACATGGCTGAAGAAGAAGTTCGGGACTTTTACAGCAACCATAACAGAGCCTTTGGAATGGTTCCAGGTGGTGGCCAAACAGAGTATTACCGGCAAATTCTATCTTTCTTTCAGCGCTGTAGGATTCACTATGCTCTCACACAATCTCCTCAGATCAGAGTGACTTATCTATTGCAGTTATGGGATACAGCTAAATATGATTGCAGGGCAGAGCCACCAGTTACGTGCGCGTCCGTCAACAACTAAGTGATGTAGTTATCAATTGATGTCATTCGCCAGGCTCTACGACTTGGCACTGTTAGTCAGGAGGATGGACCAATTATTTTTCCTACTAAGTTTCGGATGGGTGCTTTCATACAAATGGGTTACTCTAGGATATACGAAAAGATCGGTTGAGCAAAAGCTGTGTGTTCGGGCATTGGAGGCTGCTAATGCATGTTATGATTGTGTGTTTTTTGGCTGGTCAGCCAGGACCAGATGCTATGTGATCCAGTATTCAATCTACTATGCTCTCCTAGGTTTACAAACTATGCTTTGTAACTGCTGATGGTTGTCTTGTAATAAGAAGGGACTGTGTATGTACTTATGATTATTATGGATCAATTAGGATAGTCTGTTTTGGCTTTCCAATCATCTGTTCTTCTATGGGTTCAACAGCTTTCAACAGAGTTGATGAAGCAATTATAGGCTCAGGGGGAGAGTGTGATGTGTAAAGGTGATGAGTTAGGGTCGAAGAGGTCTGATGATGATCTCAAAAATGATCCTAACCGCTCTGCGAGAAGTGAGCCTCCAAGTGCTTCAACAACACTTGGTGTGCCTGCTACTAATTTGGGGGAGTCGGGTTCTGGAGTTAAGACATCTGGTGCTGGTGATCCAGGAAAGAGGCCCGTTGATGATATGCCACAACCTCCGGATTCTTTTGGACCTGATACTACCTTTGAGGAGTTATTTCCAGAGTTTGATGAGTTTACCTTTGAGAATTTGCTTGACTTTCAAAATGCAGCAGAGAAACTCAAAGAAGTTAGATTGCTTTCTAAAGAATAAGATAATGAAGATATGTATGATTTAGAAGAATGTGAGTTTATTCTAGATAATCTTGAAGACTGGAATCCCACGGCGGAAGAATCGGGGAATAACGAAGAAGCTAGTGAGGTTGTTGCACCGGCTTTATATACAGCGAACATGATTGAAGGATTTGATGATGAAGTGTAGCGACACATAGATGATATCAGGCAGATATTGCAACAAGGTCCTCTAGATTTTGATCCAGAAGTTATTAATGAACCAGAAATAGATTATGATCCTGATGCTGCATGGAAAGCAAGTTGGAAGAGGATGAGAGAAGAATGGAACAAATCTAGACCTAAGTCACTCAGGTATATGCAGACTTATGATGCTTCATGCTCGAGAATGGAAACCAGTGGGATAGTTAGTTTGTTTTATGTTGCAGAGCTTAAGTTGTTTGTAGTTAAGAGATACGAGGGGGTTTAGTATTTCCAAAAGGGGTGATGTACTTCAATTCTTTGCCTTTGTTAGAATTAAGAGATTTAGCTAGGCGCAAGTTGATTAACCCTAGCGACGACATGTATGCTGGAGGATTAGAGAAGTCGTGGAGGTATCAGTTCAGGGAAGAGAAGTTTCAGTACTTTCAACCGCTGAAAGGAAAGTGGGTTAAGAAACAAACACGGATTGATCCGATGACGAACAAGCCTTGGATAAAAGTGTGCTACAAACCTGCAAGATGTTTGAAGCGGCCTTGAAGAAGCTCTCTTAAGACATTATTGGTGACCTTAAATGGTGGTACGTTGATAGTGATACAGCAGAAGCAGTGATGGATGACCAGAAAGAGAAGTACCTGCTGAGAATTTATGACCCTATGCATCTTGTGAACTTCTCCAGAGCTGACTTGAAGAAGTTGTAGACACAGTAGATCTGCTACAAAGACGACTGTAGACATCAGGGTTATCGCAATGAAGGAGTTGTGGATCTTTTTGTGAAGAAGAAGTTTTCTGCTCGTAGCAGCTGGCATTATCTTGAAGACTGAAGGAAGCATGAGGTTGTAGATCTAGAGAGCATTTGTCAAGGGGGAGTTTGTTAGTGCATGTTTGTGTCATAAACGCTTCTCTAGATTGGTATTGTTTTTGTGTTGGTTGATAGGTAAATTTTAACATACTTAACGTTGTTATAAGTCAAGTATGATAGTCTGTTGCATGTTACGCTAGCAAGCATAGTTAGTAAACGATGTTAACAGTTGGGCTAAGATTGAGGAAGGCGAAGATGCCATTGGCATCTTCGGTGGAATCTTTGAAGGCCCATCTTCGTTATTCTGCAGGTCCAGCCCATGCAAGTATGAATACCTTCCATGGGGTGTAGGCTAGGGTTGGTCAGTTGTTAGCTTGTAATTGGTATTGGTTCCACTAAAATAGTATCAATAGACAAGCCGTTTATAAGAATTTCTATTGTGTTCTTTGTTATGATTGATTCAGCATTTGCATAAACGTCAATCAAGGGATTCCGCACGTTGATAAATCTGACCTAGCTTGTAATCGATCCATTCCATGGACCTACAACAAATAGTCAAATTTGTACAATACGTGTTATTAAGAATCCACAACTTATCTATAAAGATAGATTTGCTTGATATTAACATGTGTGTGTGTCTCGATGACAGTATTAACATGTATTAACTTTCACATGTTGTTTGATGTTTGAAGTCCTCATTAACCTATGTTTTGCATTAATCAGGTGTGTGTTAAACACAATATTAAGTCATGTTAATATACGTTTGTGTTCTAGATAGTGTTCCATGAGAATTGCTTGGATTTAGGGTTTATTTGTAAAATTTCCCACGTAGATATTGTCACGTGTATTGTTGCTTTGTTTGCAAATAGAGATCGGGCATTCAGTTGTGTCACACTCCGCCAAGGCGGAAACACGGAATGCAACCACCGAAAAGTTTTAAAGCATAAGGTTCAAGCAACACAGTTTTATTCACAATAGTACCACCATATAATATGGACATTGCCATTAATTATTTAAAAACATCACCATGGCGTTAACAAAAGAGAATACATGTCTATCACTCTTATGACTAAATAAAATAGGACAACAAGGTAAAGCCATCATAGTGGTACCACACAATGCTTGCTCGAACCTTTCCCTCAAATCCCTGTGGCCCTCCATCTAGTTACCTGAAACACATGCATAACGAGGTTTGTCAACAATAATGTTGTGAGTTCATGGGTTTTGGTTTTAGTGTATAAAACCAACGTGTAATTCGTGTATGACCAATCATAAGCTAGCTAGGCAAATGATCACTGTGCAAACCATGAGTCCTGTGACCAAACCTCTTGACTGTTGTGCCTCGCGCATTGTACACTAAAGACAATGTATGTATTGGAGAATACTAACACTCTTTTGTATGTGACCGGTTAGAACGAATAACCAAGAGTGGGGGTGTCAATCCAATAGATCTTTTAAAGTGTTCCATGGCTAGATGTTTAGCTAATGGTTACCGTAAACGATGTACGAGGACTAGTGAGCTCATGAACCAAAATGTCTCATGTTCCACATGGCAATCATGATAGACTGTACACACACTTGAAAATGACACAAGTATTGATGCATGTATTTCCCCTAAAATGATTAGTAGTAAAATGGGGCCATGAAAAACTCACCTGATGATGATGTAAGAGGTCTAGTGGGCTTGTAGATGGTCACCGTCCTAACAAATGATACCCTATGATCAGCCACAACGTTGGCTTTCCTCGGATGGTATTTAATCTCATAATCGTAATCGTTCAGTAATTCATCCCATCTGCGTTGCCGCATGTTCAACTCTTTCTGATTAAAGATGTGTTGTAAGCTCTTGTGATCGGTGAAGATGGTGCACTTGGTGTGGTAAAGGTAGTGCCTCCCAATCTTGAGAGCAAAGATTACTGCACCTAGCTCGAGATCATGCGTTGTGTAATTCTTCTCATGAACTTTGAGTTGTCGGGATGCGTAGGCAATGACCTTACTCCTTTGCATGAGTATACATCCAAGACCTTGATACGAAGCATCGCAATAGACTACGAAATTATCTGTGCCTTCCGGAAGGGAAAGGATTTTAGCACTGCACAGACAGTCCGTCAATACATGGAACGCATTCTCCTGCTTGACTACCCAATCGAACTTCTTGTCTTTTTGCGTCAAGACAGTCATTGGTTGGGCAATCTTGGAGAAGTTCTCGATGAATCGTCGATAGTAACCAGCTAATCCCAAAAATTGCCGCACCTATGTGGGTGTCTTGGGCACAGCCCAATCCTTGATTGCTTCAATCTTTGCGGGATCAACTTGTATACCCTTCTTGTTCACAACGTGACCGAGGAAATGGACTTCTCGAATCCAGAACTCCCATTTTGAGAATTTGGCGAACAGACTTTCGTTCTTGAGCAACTCTAGAATCAACCTGAGATTTTGTTCGTGCTCTTCTTGAGTTCGTGAGTAGATTAGGAGGTCATCTATGAAGACAATAACGAACTTGTCTAAATAGGGTTTGTAAGTCCCGAAAACTAGATCTTGTTAGTGCAAAAGATTGTTATCACTTAGAAACACCTATTGATTAGGTGTTTTAAGTGATTAATCTTGAAAAACAATGGTGCTAGATAAAACTAGTAAACCCGACACACAAGATGAACACAAACATAATTTCCATTACTGATAGAATCATTGAAAAAAACCATGGATACAAGATTAAGTGCGCAACCTTTGTGAACTTGTGGTGTCAAGATATCCAAAACCCTAACCCTAGAGCTGCAGACTAGCTTCCTTTATATAGGTGCTGACTGATGGGCCTGCGCACTTAGTTAATTGCGCAGGGCCCGTCCACAAGTGCGCAAATCACTAGGGTTTTTACAAAACTATGCTTTAACTACATAATCAGCCCTCTAACTTTCAAACTACCTAACAAGCTGCCAAAAGTCTTCGTTCTGGTAACTGTGGTCTCAAATAAACCCAACAATACTCCCCCTAGACCACAACTACCAGTACTTCTTCTCAATCAATCGACACGTCGCTTGCCTCCCCCTCTTCTCTCTCTCTCTCTCTCTCTCTGTGTCGGGAGTGCTTGAATGAAGGCAGCAGCAGCATCTTCTTCAATGTCTGGTGGATCTTGAATAAACATCGCAGCAAGATCTTCTTCGATGATCTAAGGATTTTGAACAGTTTTTGTAGCCAGTTCTTCTTGAGCAGGAGGTTCTGGATCAGATGCTGCTGGAGGGTCTTGAGCAGACGCCTCAGGAGCAGGTTCAGTTTCAACTTGAGAAGTCTCTGCAGCAGTAGCTCTAGCAGCTTTTTCTTTCTGTTCTTTTGCCATATCAGCTGCATTGATCCTGTCTACCATATCCAACAATTCTTGCTTTAGTTTCATTGCACGATCCACTGCTCTTCTGAATAGCACAGCTTCTTCAAAGAGGACATTTCCTGCTCCTACATGAATTTGGTTGGCAAATAGCATATTCAAGTCGGACAGATTAAGAGAAAAGACATCCACCGGATCAAGAATTCTCATGATCTCTGCATCATCCTTCGATTTGATTACTGCTTCACCAGTCAAACTGTCGTAGAACCATTTCTTGAAGTCTTTCAACATGACTGGAAGCTCTTCACGTATTGGAACCCTAGTGACGACCTTAGGAGGGTCTATCACATAGGTGATCCTACCTTGTCCAGTGGCAGGATTGATCCTTTTCTTCGAGATGCGACGTCTTGGCTTTTGTGGCTTGAGTACCTTGAAGTCATTTGAACATTCTTGTTCAATCAATCGTGCAATCATATTTCCAATTGAGTTGTTGGCACGATTGATGAAGGGAGCTCTGTTCAATTCTCTGATGTCCCAGCAAGGGAGAGATTTCAGATCAGTTTGACCTATGAAGTATTGGATGACTCCCCCTCGACGCTTTATCACGAACAGTCTTTTCAAATCATCATACTTCCATGAAATGATCCTCTCTTGATGTGCTTCCTTTGTGTGGTGTATGTTCTGATTGGTTTTCTAGGAAACCATGAGGACTTTTCGGGGCTCACTCTATGACCATCAGTTGTTTCATACACTGTGGCTTCTTCTTCCCTAAACTCAACAAACGTCTCTGGCATCTCATCTTGACTAATCTCATCCACCTCACTCTCTTTAGTAACCCTTTCTATTTCCTTTTCTTCTTCTAAAAACTGTCCAAAATCAAACAGCTCATCAGACGACATCCTCGGTTCAATGTTCTGTTGTTTTTGCAGATCTTGAATCATTTCAAACATCTTCATCTGCACCTTGTTCTGGAACTTGATGAGGTATCTCTGATCATTCACGATCTTTTCAAGATTCTTGTTCTTGTGCTTCAGTTTCTTCATCTTTCTCTTGAGTTCTTGATTGTTGTGGACCTGGTTCTTTAGTGTGCAGATTTCTTTGGCAGCTCTCTTTCCCACCTCCTTCGCGAAAGTCTCATACGGTTCCTGATGCACAGGTTTGCGACGTTATGCAGCAGGAGCTGAAGAGGATGGTTCGGTTGGTTTCTTTGCAGGAGCTTTAGGAATAGGAGCCTTAGCAGTGGACGGCCCCGGTTGATCTTGACCACCAAGCATTGATTCTAGAGCTTCCTGGTCTTCTCTTTCTTCTTCAGTCACCACAGCTGGACCCTCATATTCAGGAAGACTGTCTCCTTTTTCTCTTTTCTGCCTTTTTAGCTTTAGCAACTTCATGTAATGCTCGTGCCAATTCGAGCTGTTCCTCTGTCCATGACTCCCTGCTTTTTGTCATCAACTTGGGCCTGCTTTTCTTTGACACTTTAGAGGGGGCTTCTTCATTTGCTAGCGGTTTTCCTTTCGCCTTTTCTCGAGCCCTGTCTTCAGCTAACTGTGGAGCAGATAAGGGAGCAGTTTCAGATGGAGCAGATTCAGCCGCAGCTTTGAGACGTTCTTCCTTAGCTTCCCGTTTCTTTTGCTGAAGTTTGTGATATAGTGCTTTAATGCCAGCATATCTTTGAGCAGGATACATGCACTCATACATTGGTTATTCCTAGTCGACAGTGTTGCACTCACTGAAAAATCTTCCAGTTCTGACAAAAAGGTACACTTCATCTTTGTTCTGAGGCAGGTTGTCATGTTGTGCATTTATCATCATCTGCAAAAATCTGGGATACATGGCCCACTTTGATTTTGTTTGAGAGTTCTTTATCATGAAATCAAGGATCATCCCGGACACATTTACTGGTTCATTCTTGCAGATTTTTATCATAACACTGGACCACTCTGGACTGAGAGAATTATACCCTCCTTTTCTATGAGATAGAGTCATGGTGAAAACGTGGCAGATAAGTCTCCAGTCTCGGGTTAATTCACTTTTCTTTACGTCGCTTCTTGTGTCGAACTCTCCTTTATACCCGATCTTCTCGAATTCGCTGAGCAGATCTTCTTTTGATAAGTTTCTGATATTTTTGGGTTGATCTCTCAGCCTTAACACCCTTCTGACTGTGTCTTCTGTGATGATTACAGGTTTGTTTAGAAACCGTTGCTTTAATTCTTTTGACACCATCGACAACTTCAAATTTTGCAGATCTCCAAAAATCTTCAATGAGATCGATGAATACTGTTAGATCATGTTCCACTGCATATCCAATCTTGCTTTGCCGGATCCAAGCTACTACATCTCTGAACTTGTGGTCATCGGTCTCGAGATTTATACCCTGGTTGTGCATGCCTCGAATATCCCATGCAAGTGCCATCTGTTCAGGTCACATGCACGAAAAGCAAGTTAGAATTCTTGATTGTAAGCAAAACGACCGACGACTGATATCTTATACTTAGACGGACAACGGACTTAGACCATTTTAAGTTCTTGAGGACTTGTGTTTTGGTTAGACAAATGATTATGTTTGATTAAGTTGGTTTATTAGTGTGCAGGTTTCATTCTTTCTTGCTTTTAAAGAGATTTAGTTTAAGTGCGCAGGTTTCCAATTGACGTCCAAGGTTAAGTGCACAGGCAACAAGTCTAAGTACGCAGTCCAGTCAATAGTCATAGATAGTCAAGTGCGCAGGTCACATGTGGTTCAGTGGTCTAAGTACACTGTCAAGTGCGCAGTTCACACAGATCAGTTGTCTGAGCACTTAGTCAAGTGCGCAGGTCACACAAGTCAGTTGTCTGAGCACTTAGTCAAGTACGCAGGTATAAGTGCGCAGGTCAGTCAATACACGGGCATGGTAACCCTAGTGCCTTGACAGACGAGTCTGCGCACTTAATAAGTGCTCAAACACTTAAACTCTCGTTTAAGATTTTATAGTGCGCAGGTCAAGTGCACAAAGATCTAGGGTTTCTCATCTTTGAAACATATGATACAAGTGCGCAAACTATGATACAAGTGCACAGAACTCAAGAAATAAGTGCGCAAAACTGAGAATCCCCAAAACTTTAAAAGCTGAATCCTTCAACATGAACTCGTAACCCCTATAATCAAATCAACAAATCAGTCAAGCTTAATCTACCTTAAAAACGATCAAGAATCAATAAACACGGAGAAGAGTGTGATGGATTAACAGGTGATGTGATCAGATTGAAGGGTTTTAAAAGATGAAGTTTTGATGACGTCGATGATGATGGTTAAGAAAAATTAGGGTTTTTAAAAAATAACTGTTGTAAAAAAATGAAAGTGAGAAAGTTTAAGAGTATTTATAGGGGAATGATTCCGCGCACTTATCAAGTGCGCAGAAACCAATGAGTGTGCAAACCAGATTTGTTTTATGTAAAGATCAGGAATCAACTGTTTCTCTCCTTCTGTATTCAAGATCATACTGACTGTACCTGCCAGATCACGTTTCAACTTTCCGTTAGATAGCTGTAGCCCAAGAACGAGTGTCGGTATACTTATCCACTTAAATCCATGCTTCTCGTCTTTCAACATGCGTTCGGTGATGAGCTTATCATGTTTTGGTAATACTGACGGAAATTTTGTGGACCCCACTGGTGCTAGGTGTAAGCCTACCAGTCCTCAAGGTTTACTGAGATATAATGATGAGAGCTTCAGGTCTATGTTTCCATAAGCAGATGATGAGAGCTTCGGGTCTATGTTCCCATAACAGAGAAGATGATCATCTGATCGCTTGTTGAGCTATCTATATTTGTTTGCACATCACTAACATTGCGTGTCTTTTGTTGCTCATTTGATTTAATAGCCCCGCATTGGTGGCTCGCACTCTTAGGTGTCATTTAATTATGTATATGCACAAAATTTTCCATGTCTTTTGATCTCTCAACCTATGTATGACCGAACTCAGCTTGTGCAGACCTATAACACCGCGGGAATCCAACTTTCCGTGTAGACTTTTACTGTTAATCACCAAATAGCAGTTTACTTGATTCCAAGATGAATCCACCGACATATCGTTGCTCGAGTTCACACCTTCCGCTAGATCCTATCCACATGCTGACAAAGTATGATTAGTTCCTATCATATCTTGAAATTTTCGCAGTAGGGATGGTCGGTTGTACCTTCTACCCCAAAAATCTTGTTTTAACTAAAAAGAAGATTTTTCTATACTATATACACCTATACATATATTTTTTTAAGATATATAACAAAATCATTCAAAATTGATCATTTCCAGCCATGTTACCAATTGGCGGAAACGGGTTTTGTCAAAACCTTTTGTAAAGATATCTGCCTTTTGATCAGCAGTATCTATTGGCAACACCTGTATATAGCCTTTGTCGTGGGCATCGTGAATCGAATGAATCTGAATTTCTATATGTTTAGTTTTAGAATGATCAATTCATTTCCAAAAGGAGATGAATATGCTTCTTGATTTTCATGAGTTTTATCTGCAGGGGCTTGATGTTCAGGTATGACAAAATGATTGAAAACAACATCCACGTCAAAGAACCAATCAAGACCAGTTCCTGCATTAGTGGAGTTAGATTCTTGCCAGTCAACATAGAACGATTCAAGTACCATCTTGGTGCGTTTGTTGTATACTCGATAAGCCTTTTGACTTGAAGAATATCCAACGAAGAAGCATTCGTCTCCAACTGCATCGAACTTCATTATATTCTCAAAGTTGTTTAGAAGAGTACATGAACATCCAAATGGCCTGAAGTAGTCGATGAGAGGTTTTCTTTTGAAGAGTAATTCATAAGCATTTTTCCCGCGTGGCTTGACGATCAAGACTCTATTAAGAACATAACAGGCGGTATTCACAGCTTCTGCCCAGAAAATGATCGGCAACTTTGATTCAATCAGCATAGTTCTGGCAGCTTCAATAAGCGTGCGATTCTTTCTTTCAGCCACTCCATTCTGTTGAGGAGTTCTTGCAGCCCTGTACTGAAGATGAATTCTTTTGCTACTGCAGAATGTCATGAAGCTTTGTTTCTTGAATTCTGTCCCTTGATCACTTCTGATAGACTTCACCTTTAATTTGATAATGTTCTCGATAAGAGGAACAAACAGCATCAGGGTCTCAGCAGCCTCACTTTTATACTCTAAGAAATATACCCATGTGAAACGAGAGAAGTCATATGTAATCACCAAACAATAAGACCTTTTAGCCAAGCTTTTAACACTAATTCGACGAAAAAGATCCATATGCAGTAATTGAAGGGGAGAGTCAGTTGACTTCACTGTTTTGGACTTTGGCACATGCTAAACATTTTTCAGAAAAAGGGAATTCCTTGGAAGGAAGACCTCTAACTAAATTGAATTTAGAGAGTTTGTTCATGTTTTTAAAATTTACATGTCCCAATCGCCTATGCCATAACAGTGACTCTGACTCAGATGCCTTAGACAGTAAACAAGTCATAGGGCATTCAGACTTGGCATCTCTCATGTTTATCACATATGTATTATTCTGCCTAGGGGCCTTCAACATAATCATGTTGGTGGGTGGTTAAATCGTGGCTTAAGGAAGATGCACTCCATGTCGTTGAATAACACAGAGATTCCTTTGTCACAGACTTGTGATACGCTAAACAGATTGTAGAACAATTCTGGAACATAGTTGACATCTTCTAGAGTTAGTGTGTCAGAGACAACATCTCCTATGCCAACAATCTTTCCACCCTTTTCATTTCCAGCAAACGCTACAAACTCTCCGTCAATGAACCGATAGTTCTTGAGGAGTTCTTTCAGCCCAGTCATATGCCTTGAAGCGCCGCTATCAACATGCCAAAGATATCTCATAAGAGCTATCAACCATTTCTGTAGTTTATTCATATCTTTCTCCTCAGCTTTCTTGGGTGCACTCTCCTTCTTTTCAGCAGATTTGTCAGTGGGTGTCTTCTCAGCTATCAAAGCTTCCTCAGCAGTCTCATCTTTCTTCCTTTCAGTAATCAACACACTCTTCAGACCTGCACTCTTTAGCATTTCACCCTTCAGCACTTCAGTTGACGACCCTTCTAGTGAATTCACACCATTTGAGGATTTGGTGCAAATTTTGGCCATCAAGGCTTTGTTTACTTCAACTTCAGCCGCAGCTGCCTCTTCCCCGTAATCAAAATCTTCAACTACCAGTGCCTTATGTGGTTCCTTTTCATTTCCCTCATTTCCATCAGTGATGGCCACCAATCTTTTAGCGGGCTTGAGTTCAGCTTGATTCAAAGTGGGACATTCATATTTGAAGTGCCCAAAAGCTTTGCAGTTGTAGCATCGAATCTTTGACTTTTCAAAACCAGCTTTACCCATTCCCACTCTTCTACCAGTTCTGTCTTGGAATCTTTTAACCCTCAGTGTGATCATTGCCATTTGCCATTTGAGATCCATTTCTTCCATATCATCTGGATCAACCTGGTACATATCTTCAGGAGACATCATCTCATTCTTAATCTCACCAGTCTTCAGAGCTTCAGAGCTACTCATGAAAGTGTTGAACAGCTTAACATGTTCAGTAGCCAGCTTCGTGACCTGTGGATTGAGTGTCTTAGCTGCCTTTTCTGAGTACACAACCGCTTTCCCGGAGCTTGAGCTTCCACCACCAAATGAGTCCAAATATGCATGTGATGAGCTCGAACCCATTTCACCTATCGGAGTCATCAACGCCAGATTCTTCATAGCAGTGCTGGGAACGACTTTTGGAACAGTCTGATTCATTTCTCTTTTTGTGATATCCATTTCGAATGACTTCAGAGTATTGATGAGATCAGCCAAAGTGGATTGAGCATCTAAGTACTCTTTCCTAATCAGCATGCATTGAAGACTCCATTCCTTTGGCAGAGAATCGAGCAGTTTCTTAATGGAGTTTCGGTTGCTGACAGGAATTCCAGCTTTCTTCATCTTTGTTAACAGGCTCATGAACCTGTCAATGTGAGACGACAAGCTTTCACCTCGAACACTCCCAAACATATCATATTCTTTCTGAATCATGTCTTGCTTGTTCTATCTCATCTAAGCATTTCCTTCGTAGTACTCACTTAACGCGAACCAAGATCATGCGCAGATCCGTATTCCTCAAACATGTTGTACACGTCATTAGACAAAGCCATGGTGAGAGCACCATAGACTTTGTGATCTCTTTGCAGCAACTGCTTGTCAAGGTCTGAGTACGTGGTAGGATCAGTGTTAAACACTTCTCCTGCTTCAGTGGTCCTCACTGGAATGTGAGGTCCAAGTTGTATAGACGTCCACTGGGTAAAGTCGTTGACGTAGTAAAAGGCCTTCATTCGGTTTTTCCATGTACCATAATCTTCAGCACCCATTAACTTAGGAATTCAAGTTATTGTTCCAATTTCCAGATCAGCTTGGGTTATAGGATTCATGGTTAAGTTGTTGTTGTTGTTACCAGCCATTGATTTAGATTGATTTTATAAGTCTGATTAACTGATATTAAAGATTATAGTCCGGAATTAAGTCCACAGTCCTTAATTTTAAGTAAGCAGTCCTTAAGTGCGCAGTTAAGTGCGCAGTTTGATAAGTGCGCAGGAACAAGTGTGCAGCAACCTGAAACAATGTTAACAACACTGTCATGATTTTGGTCTCCTGATAAGTGCGCAGTCTTGGCAAGTACACAGGTTTGCTAGTGTTTCTTTGTTAAGTGCGCAGGTCAGTCGGAGCTTGAGCAAGACAAGTGCTCAGTCTTGACTGATCAATCTACGTACTAAATTAAGCACACAGATACTTAAACTCTCGTTTAAGATTTTAGTGCGCAGAAACCCTAGCCAAGTACTCAAAACTACACCTTCTCATTAAGTACGCAGAAACACTAGTGATTTCTGATTAAGTGCGCAGAAACCCTAGTTGTATGCCCGGAGACAAACAAAGCTTTTACGAATTCATAAAATTAAGTACACAATCCCAAGCAATAAGTGCACAACTGATGTGTTGCAAAACACATCTCTTTTCCTATGTATTTTGTATATTATTTGGTCACGTTTATATTCGTTTCGTGTCAGTTTTATTATTTATTTATTTATTTTATTATTTTATATGTGTTCGTGGAAAATGAGCTCAAAACGAATGATTTCTAATCGAGACACCAACACTTGAGAGCAGGTGTTCATGGACGTTGGAGCATAAACGAGTCACTTTGGTCGAGTCAAGAATACCCGAATCGATTAATAATAATATATAATAATAATAATAATAATAATAAAAAGAAAAGAATTGAATTGCAAGACAAGGGCTCGAGGCCCAAGTCTGCAACCAATATTCACATGGATTATTTTTACGGCAAAATATATTATTCGAAAAAAATAACACAGCGCCGCATTAATTTTATTCTTCGAAGGGAGCCAGAATAATAATATCTTCGAAAGACTAATAGCAGCCGCCATTAGGAGAAAGACTAACAGCAGCTCCTAATCGTTTGTGAGAGTTCAATTGAAGGCGAAGAAGGCTTGGTTCAAGATTGAAGGCTCGGGTTTGATCACTAAACGTTATAGTTTTTATATTTATTTACTTTGTGTTATAAATATTGAGACCATGACTATATATTATTTTGAACCTATGTTTTTATCTTGTTCCGTTGTTATGAATAGCTAAACATTTAGGCTACCTAGGTCGTTATGATGAATACTTAGCGTTTTTATGACTTTCGGATTCGTTTAATTATATAATTGGCTTATGTTTTGGTAAAGATTTAATTGTGTTTGGTTATAATGCTTTTGCGTATTTAAGTCTAATTTATTATCTTTGATAGTTCCACATGTGTCTTGTTGAATGTCTTTCAGTTATGGATGCATGTTAGGTTGCCTGCTTTGTGCTTGTAACTAGTTTATGGTTTTTGACGTCTAATTCCATAGGAACTTGATTTGAGAGTTTAAAGAACTTAGGTATTCTGCCATTCCTTGAGACCGGGAGGTGATAGGGTGTCGGGTTGTCTAGATCTTTAGGTATCGGGTAGAGGTGAGACCGGGAGGTGATCCTTGCCTAGTGTGTCTTTAGATTCTTGTAATTCCGAATTATTTCCAAGCCAATTAGATTACTCCTTCACATTTTTGGATGTGTTGTGACTAGCGAGACCGGGAGGTGAGCGAGTCTTTCGAGTACCTTAGCATTCCCTAGTGAGGTGAGACCGGGAGGTGATCCGAACTAGTAACCAGTGATTTACACGTCCCTTAGGATTTTCTGAGAGGTGTTAGTGAGACCGGGAGGTGATCTAGCATGCTTTAGGGGTTTCCTGGGTCGGGCGTATCTTTAGAAAACCTGGTAGCCAATCCATTATTCGATTCCGAGAGTTGTGAGTTTGCGGGTAGGATTCTAGACCTAGGTAGTTGCCTTCCATATTATCTGAGTTCGATCCAGTGTTCTTAGTTTCCTGTTTTCGTCTCTGTGTCATTTATTTTAATTGCTTTTATTTTATTTGCATTTAGTTTAAAATTAATTCTAAAAAATCCAAATTATTAGGCTAGGAGTCGACAGAGGTTTAGTACCGAGAGTTGCCATATTGTGTCCACGGTTCGATATTCCGGACTTACTTGCTTTGCTACACTGCGACCGGTACACTTGCCGTTAGTGTGTGGTTTTGTAGGTTTTTCCATTTTTAAAACTTGACCGATTTATTTACTACACATTTCACACATCAAGTTTTTGGCGCCGTTGCCGGGGACACAGTGCGCTTTCGAGGACGACCCGAGTCGGGGATCTAGTCATTTTGTAGATAATTTTATTCTTCTTTATTTTATTATTTATTTCTTTTTAGTTAATTTTTTTTACCTATTATATCTTTTCTATCTGGTGCCCGTGATCTGTTTGTTAAGTGTCTGTTTGCAGTGAGATTTTTAGGATGCCAGATGCTAGTGGAAGAAAGACTGTAGCAGACTACATAAAAGAGCGCGACGAGGCCGGTTACAATGAAGAAGGCATCTACACACAAATGCAAAATCACTATATGCCTATTTGGAGGGAACCCGATAGTATTTTTGCCTCTTCAGTACCAAGGATCTATATAGATTGGTATGAAGGGCAAAATCCATACTTACAGCCATATGATATCACTCCAGAACCGGAGACGATAATGGACGAAGAAGTCCCACCTCCGGTTCAACTAGAACCCATTGAAGATGATTTTTGGAGTGGTAATGAGGTTGAAGAAGACGTCGGTTTGATTGAAGAAAGAAGTGAGATGAAAGACAAGATGGGGGATGAAGAAGAAGATATGAATGTACCATCTTGGGAGGATGAGTTTGGTGAGGAGTTGGGTAATTTACCAACTCTTGAAGAAAGAGAATTTGATCATGTTGGCGATCTACTATTTTTAGAAACCTTACTTGCAGGTATGCCAACAACTGAGTTCAAAGATACACCAAACGAGGAAGAAGAGGAAGAGGTGGTAACAAAGAAGAAGACCAAACCACCTCGTCATAGTCAGGATTGCCGGCCCGTGCCACCACCATCACGGGAGAGGGTTCACAGTCACAAGGACCAACATCAAATGCCACATATAAGGTTTGGTCCAGGTAAGTGTAGGTATAAGTGCTCTGACCCGTTTGAATTTTTCAAACGTTTTTCTAGATTCACCATTCATTTTTTGACAAATAATGGTGAACGATCTGAATTAAACGGGTTGGATAAAGGGTGGATAAAAGAGAAGCCACCTGATTGAACTTAGGTTAAAACCCAAGTGTAGAGTTTTGTATCATTATCCGCCAGGTATGTTTTTATTTTATTTTCATTCTTCTTTATTTTATTTACGTATTTATATACTTTTTTTAAGTTTATCGAGTCGTGTTGGATTGCCTTGGCCCTTTTCGCTGTTAGATCTCCCCCGCCTGTACTCAATCTCCATTCGGGTGGGGTCGATCTTAAAATTATTTTTTTTTGTAAACAGGCATCTCACTTGTCATTGAGTCATTTTACTTTTATTTTCTTTTTAGTTTATTTTTGCAGGATTCTGACTATGGCCGCGAAGGAAATGCTATACGGCTGTAGATGACGGACGGACGGAACACTTTCTGCGAGCTATCGCCACATATTCCAGGGGAGTTTGTTCCATTTATTTATTTATTTATTTTGTTGTTATAATTTTTTTTTCCGTTTCTTCTTTATTTTTGTATTTTTATTTTTAGTCTGCGTTGTATCCTGAGCACATTGAGGACATTGTGCCTTTCTAAGTGTGAGGATGGGAGACTTCGTTTTTTTTTTATTTCGCTTAGTTATAGGTTGAGTCAAAATCCAAAAAAAAAAAAAGTTGGTTTGGTGTTAGTCCCGATCCTTTTTGTGCATAGGAAACGAGCCTTTTAAATGTAATTCGTCGGTTAAAAGCCGGGTCGATTGTCGGGTTTACGGGTCTTAGCATATGTTTCTTTAAGTTGCGGGATAGTAGGCTTGACTGAGTTGTTTTTCTGACAAAAAATGTTTGGGGTGCCTGGGATAGTGGATCAAGCTAGATGGCTAACTGGTTTTGCACTTGCTAGTATCGGTAACCTTAATTTCCACATGACAGTGAGTTTTGAGCCTTTAAGTATTATATATAAATATTCACTATTTCGTTTTATGTGTGATATACCGACTTTGTTGCATTATTTTAGAACTTGTGCGTTTTGATGCATTTTGAGACCATAGGCTTGGACTTGACACAGATATGATAGAGGCATTAGGATTACCCATTTTTGTTTAGCCTTTTCGTTTGTTTTTGTTATTTGACCCATCTCACCATTTTACCTTTAGAAACCACTTTGAGCCTAAACCTTTCGTTTGTCACCCATTTTATTTTATATTGATTACCGGATTGTATATATATGTAATGTGGAAAAAAAAAGAAAAAAAAATGTATCAGCATAAAGAGTAGCTGACAACAAAAAATGAAAAAAAAAGAAAAAAATACAGAAAAAAAACATATGAAAAAGAAAAAAAATAGAATAAAGGTTGTGGGTCGAAAAGACCAAACAGTTAGAGTTTATATGTTCATGATTTATCCGGTTTATCTCTTATTTTTCTGTTTAGCCAATTTTTCCTAATAAAATTTCCTACCTTTAACCCTTACCTACCCTTTCGAAGTCCTCTTGATTTGTGTTAGTGTTAGCAATTAGGTGGAAATTTGATTGACGTACAAGCTTATGATAATTTTGCTTCATAGTTCGGTTTTGAGAGATTCACTCCAAATAAATATATAACCGAGAGATGAGTGATATTGTGAGGGGTGCTTACAGGTGCATAGTCGGTTGCTTGAAGGTAAGTGAAGCTTGACTAGGTAGGCCTTGTTTTTAAAACTGTACCATCTTGACTAGTCAGCCTTTTGAACGATGTAAGTCTTGTGAAACCGCTATGCTTGTTGATTTTGTAGCCTGCTTTTGACCCTGTTTGATGCTATCGTTTTTGTTAAGTGCTTTGTTGAAAATGTTGTCTGCGATTTTGTATAATTCTTTTTCGGGACGCAAAAGTTTTAAGTGTGGGGATGTTTGATGTGTTGCAAAACACATCTCTTTTCCTATGTATTTTGTATATTATTTGGTCACGTTTATATTCGTTTCGTGTCAGTTTTATTATTTATTTATTTATTTTATTATTTTATATGTGTTCGTGGAAAATGAGCTCAAAACGAATGATTTCTAATCGAGACACCAACACTTGAGAGCAGGTGTTCATGGACGTTGGAGCATAAACGAGTCACTTTGGTCGAGCCAAGAATACCCGAATCGATTAATAATAATATATAATAATAATAATAATAATAATAAAAAGAAAAGAATTGAATTGCAAGACAAGGGCTCGAGGCCCAAGTCTGCAACCAATATTCACATGGATTATTTTTACGGCAAAATATATTATTCGAAAAAAATAACACAGCGCCGCATTAATTTTATTCTTCGAAGGGAGCCAGAATAATAATATCTTCGAAAGACTAATAGCAGCCGCCATTAGGAGAAAGACTAACAGCAGCTCCTAATCGTTTGTGAGAGTTCAATTGAAGGCGAAGAAGGCTTGGTTCAAGATTGAAGGCTCGGGTTTGATCACTAAACGTTATAGTTTTTATATTTATTTACTTTGTGTTATAAATATTGAGACCATGACTATATATTATTTTGAACCTATGTTTTTATCTTGTTCCGTTGTTATGAATAGCTAAACATTTAGGCTACCTAGGTCGTTATGATGAATACTTAGCGTTTTTATGACTTTCGGATTCGTTTAATTATATAATTGGCTTATGTTTTGGTAAAGATTTAATTGTGTTTGGTTATAATGCTTTTGCGTATTTAAGTCTAATTTATTATCTTTGATAGTTCCACATGTGTCTTGTTGAATGTCTTTCAGTTATGGATGCATGTTAGGTTGCCTGCTTTGTGCTTGTAACTAGTTTATGGTTTTTGACGTCTAATTCCATAGGAACTTGATTTGAGAGTTTAAAGGACTTAGGTATTCTGCCATTCCTTGAGACCGGGAGGTGATAGGGTGTCGGGTTGTCTAGATCTTTAGGTATCGGGTAGAGGTGAGACCGGGAGGTGATCCTTGCCTAGTGTGTCTTTAGATTCTTGTAATTCCGAATTATTTCCAAGCCAATTAGATTACTCCTTCACATTTTTGGATGTGTTGTGACTAGCGAGACCGGGAGGTGAGCGAGTCTTTCGAGTACCTTAGCATTCCCTAGTGAGGTGAGACCGGGAGGTGATCCGAACTAGTAACCAGTGATTTACACGTCCCTTAGGATTTTCTGAGAGGTGTTAGTGAGACCGGGAGGTGATCTAGCATGCTTTAGGGGTTTCCTGGGTCGGGCGTATCTTTAGAAAACCTGGTAGCCAATCCATTATTCGATTCCGAGAGTTGTGAGTTTGCGGGTAGGATTCTAGACCTAGGTAGTTGCCTTCCATATTATCTGAGTTCGATCCAGTGTTCTTAGTTTCCTGTTTTCGTCTCTGTGTCATTTATTTTAATTGCTTTTATTTTATTTGCATTTAGTTTAAAATTAATTCTAAAAAATCCAAATTATTAGGCTAGGAGTCGACAGAGGTTTAGTACCGAGAGTTGCCATATTGTGTCCACGGTTCGATATTCCGGACTTACTTGCTTTGCTACACTGCGACCGGTACACTTGCCGTTAGTGTGTGGTTTTGTAGGTTTTTCCATTTTTAAAACTTGACCGATTTATTTACTACACATTTCACACATCAACAACCTATGAAATAAGTGCGCATATACAACTGGAATTAAGTGCTCAAACGGAGAAACAAGTATGCAGCTATGAGTTAAGTGCTCAAAACAAGAAATAAGTGCGCAAATATGGCTGTTAGAAAGCACAAACTCAGCTGAATCCTATCCAAGACCTTTTCATTTTATCTTAAATGCTTGGATGATGTTTCTACTCAAAATAACCAACTTTTAACACCTAGAAACACAACACCAAACAGAATCTATAGCAACTAGCTAAGAAAACACCCTTTTTTTTGATAAAAAGTTTATAGAAAATTTTAAGAAAAACTAACAAGATGAGGGTTTTGGTATCTTAAACAGA
The DNA here is from genome assembly GCA_032199755.1 of Ambrosia artemisiifolia. NCBI lineage: Eukaryota > Viridiplantae > Streptophyta > Magnoliopsida > Asterales > Asteraceae > Ambrosia > Ambrosia artemisiifolia. Next base: position 47,363,094 of record CM063519.1, on the reverse strand, counting down.
TACAATCTAGAGCACAGAGGCTCTGATACCAAATTGTAAGTCCTGAAAACTAGATCTTGTTAGTGTAAAAGATTGTTATCACTTAGAAACACATATTTATTAGATGTTTTAAGTGATTAATCTTGAAAAACAATGATGCTTCATAAAAATTGTAAACCCGACACACAAGATGAACACAAACATAATTTCCATTACTGATAGAATCATTGAAAAAAACCATGGATACAAGATTAAGTGCGCAACCTTTGTGAACTTGTGGTGTCAAGATATCCAAAACCCTAACCTTAGAGCTGCACACTAGCTTCCTTTATATAGGTGCTGACTAATGGGCCTGCGCACTTAGTTAAGTGAGCAGGGCCCGTCCACAAGTGCGCAAATCACTAGGGTTTTTACAAAACTATGCTTTAATTACATAATCAGCCCTCTAACTTTCAAACTACATAACAAGCTGCCAAAAGTCTTCGTTCTAGTAACTATGGTCTTAAATAAATCCAACAGGGTTTGCAGACGCGGTTCATGAGGTCCATGAAAGCGGCAGGAGCATTTGTCAACCCAAATGGCATGACTAAGAATTCGTAATGTCCGTAACAAGTTCAAAAGGCCGTCTTCAGGATGTCGTCTTCCCGAATCCGCAACTGGTGGTATCCTGACCGTAAATCGATCTTCGAGTAGTAGCTGGATCCCTGAAACTGGTCGAACAGATCATCGATCCTTGGTAGGGGATACTCGTTCTTGATCGTCAACTTATTCAGCTCCCAGTAGTCGATGCACATGCAGACACTTCCGTCTTTCTTCTTCACGAACAGAATTGGTGCACCCCACGGGGAAAAGCTCGGACGAATGAAGCCTTTGTCCAACAACTCTTGGAGTTGGTTAGACAGTTCCTGCATTTCTGATGGTGCTAGCCGGTACGGAGTGTGGGCTACTGGGGCAGCTCCTGGGACAAGATCAATGCGAAACTCAATCTGTCATGGCGGTGGCAGTCCTGGCAAGTCCTCTGGAATGACTTCAGGATTGTCTCGCACCACTGGGATGTCCACAAGCTTCCTTTCCTTGGCCTTATGTTCAACGACGTGTTCCAGAAATGCGACACAACCTTCTATTAAACACCTTTGCGCCTTAATGCAGGATATGACTCGAAGAGTGGGTACACTCTGGCTTCCTCGTATCGATAGGGTTTTACCATTTCACAAGTGGATTCGAACCAACTTCACGTGACAGACTATCTCTACACGATGTTTGGATAACCAATCCATGCCGATGACAACATCGAAACTTCCCAATCATATGGCCAGTAAATCTATATGGAAATCATGGCTGTCAAGCATTAAAACACAACCCTTAATGATTTCCTTAGATGAAATTAACTTAGCATTAGCTAACTCTATGGTATATCGTGTATCCAACGTACTAGATTCTTAAAGTCGGTGGATAGAAAGCTAAAATCTGCGTCTGAGTCAAAAAGTACCGAAGTGAAATGGTTGTTAAGGAGAAACGTACCGGTAACTACGTTAGGATCATTGCGTGCTTCGTTGGCTCCCAACACGAATGCTCTGCTGCGGGCATGAGCCTTGACTTTGGGACAGTCCTTTCGGAAATGCCCAGTTGCACCACATTCGAAACACTTGTTTTTGGGAGGAGGAGTGTTTGTGGCTTCGGCCTTACAGTTGGCGGCTGAGTGACCACGACGGTTACAGTTCTTGCACAAGATACTTTCACAGGTGCCTACGTGATGGTAATTGCATTTACTGCAGTGAGGATGGGGCCCGTTATATTGGCGCTTGGGTTCCTCAACTACTATAGCAGCAAAGTCTTTCACGACATCTTGTGGCTTGTGAGAGGAGTTTCTGCCTTTCCGTTTGTCAGAACGTTTGTGCTTGTTCCCGGAATTCTCACTGGCAATTGAAACTTTCTGGTTCAATGAACCCATGCGAACAGCGTTGTCGGTCAAACACTGAGCTAGGGTAACCGTAGCCTGGATAGTGGATGGCGCCGATCCGGTAACCATACTGTGAATCTTGGGTGACAGACCCCATATATACCGCTAAACTCTCTTGTATTCGAGCGTGACCATGTGTGGGACTAGTCGAGAGAGTTCATGAAAACAAGTGGTACATGTAGTTACGTTGGCATCCACCATAGTAAGATTCCAAAACTCGGCTTCCAGCTTCTGGAGTTCACTCCTAGGACAGTACTTTTCCATGAGCAATGCTTTGAGATCGGCCCAAGCAAGATTGTATGCCGCTTCTCTGCCCAAGATTTGTACTTGTAGGTTCCACCAGGTAAGGGCTTCATCTTGAAAAGTACAAGTGGAGTACTTCACCTTTTGATCCTCGGAGCAACGCTGATATCGAGGACTAATTCGGTCTTCTCTATCCATCGGACAATTCCTATAGCACTCTCATTACCACGGAAGGTCCATGGGTTTTTGCATGCCATGAAGGTTTTGTACGAAAAACCATGAATAATGTTTTCAGATTCGTGATCTATTTCACTTCCTCTGCGACGACCGATACCTCCCGAACCTCCACTAGAGTCAGCCCGAGTTGCATCGTGTTGAGCAATTGCTGCAGCAATCACTCTAGCTAACTCAGCGGGTGTGGTCGGTAGGGGTTCGCCTACGGTTGTCCGTGCTGACTGTCGGGTAGAAATAGCTAAGAAGAGAACACAATAAACGTAAGAGATGCATAATCACATACAATCATATATCAACCAACACAAGCATACATATAAGTCAAGTTAGATCAATATAATCACACATCGTAGACCCCATACATAACTCCCAAAAAGCAGTTAAGTTTTAGTACAAAATGGGCGGTCGAACCACAATTAGTTTTGAACATTATATCACAAAATAAAACATCACATGTCATCATAAGTCATCATAATACAAACATAACATCAATAATAACTACTAAGAAGGGAGTGGGAAAGCAGCAGCAAGAGAAATAATCGCCTCCCTCATACGTCGATCCGACCCCGCCGCCCTACGCTCCAACACCTCAAGTCATCTCCCTATCTTAGCTCGCTCCATCACTACAGTCAGTCTCCCCTGCTTGGCCTCGGCCCACGGGTACTCGAGCTCTCGGATGCGATCTCCTAATGCCACTAGCTGATCGTCATGGGATATGAGGGAACTACGCTCGGTGCGGAGAGGTCTCCCTGATGAATCTCCCAAACTCAGAACCTCAGGATCGTCCTCCTCATCTCGGTGTGCTAGGAAACTCAAGAGGCTAGTAAGGTAAGGTCACTTGCGGGTCTAAGAGCACCGCTTCAGTCTCCTAGGTGGCTCGTTCTCCCCTAAAGGCTCTTGTAGTGGGTCAATGGGCTGGGTAGGCTCAGAAAGAGATAAGATAGGAGCTCTAGCAGGTATAGCAATGACGAGAGACGGTCGCACCCTCTTTCAAGGTGTACACTTCTTGAGTGTACCTCCCGAAGTGTCCAAACGAAAATAAGGGTTGAGGCTAGCCAGAGGGTGAGAAACAGAGGGGTGACAGAGGGATGGGGGTCAGAAATGGTTAGGGGTGGGGCATCATCATATGCCTCGTCATTGGATGTACGTCTCGGGACTGGAGGCGGGTCAATATCCATCTCCGACTCGGAAATCCACCCATTGTGATGGGACTCAGCGGCTGGCTGGGTGAGGGGTAAGTCATCCTCCTGGGAATCATCTGCCAAATAATCTGGCTCCGACCTAGGTGAAGAAACGAGATCAATAGTGATGACCATGTTTCCTGTCATGACATGCATATATATGTACATAATCACGCATGTAAATAAACAAACTATTATACCCGTATGTCTTCGTGGAGCGGCTTGTGATTTGAGAGATGCAAGGCGTGATAACGTGGTAGTTTGTGAAAACGTTTCGAAAATATGTTTTGAGTTATAGTTGACTCAAAAGAATCTCGGTTCGCTATAACCTTGTGCTCTAATACCAATCTGTCATTCCCCGGCAAGGTGGAAACACGGGATGCAACGACCAAAAAGTTTTCAAGCAACACATAGTATTATTCAAAATAGTACCACCGTATAAGATGGACAATGTCATTAATTAATTAAAAACGTCACCATGGCGTTAACAAAAGAGAATACGTGTCTATTACTCTTATGACTAAATAACAATAGGACAACAAGGTAAAGCCATCATAGTGGTACCACACAGTGCTTGCTCGAACCTTTCCCTCAAATCCCCGTGGCCCTCCATCTAGTTACCTAAAACACATGCATAACGAGTTTTGTCAACAATAATGTTGATGAGTTCATTGGTTTTGGTTGTAGTGTATAAAACCAACGTGTAATTTGTGTATGACCAATCATAAACTAGCTAGGCAAATGATCACTGTGCAAACCATGAGTCCTGTAACCAAACCTCTTGACTGTTGTACCTCGCGCATTGTACACTAAAGACAATGTATGTATTGTAGAATACTAACACTCTTTTGTATGTGACCGGTTAGAGCGACTAACCAAGAGTGGGGGTGGTCAACCCAATAGATCTTTTAAAGTGTTCCATGGCTAGATGTTTAGCTACTGGTTACACTAAACGATGTACGAGGACTAGTGAACTCGTGAACCAAAATGTCTCATTTTCCACATGGCAGACATAATAGAATGTACACACCCTTGAAAATGACACAAGTATTGATGCATGTATTTCCCCCAAAATGAAAAGTAGTAAAATGGGGCCATGAAAAACTCACCTGATGATGATGTAAGAGGTCTAGTGGGCTTTTAGATGGTCACCGTCCTGAAAAATGATATCCTATGATCATTATGGACATGGTAAGTCATCCGGAGGTTGTTTATCATACAAATTGGTCACCCGACACTTGTGGATTGTTGTGTTTAGTGTGTTTTAGTGTACGTGCCATTGGTTATTGTTCTATAGAACATATAGTTCCAAGACTTTGGTGTTCTGAAATGTAGCTTCCATGGTGAACTAAAATGGGTCCCGTATGTTGTTTGGGTCATATGTGAGCATCAATTCACCATGTGTGGTTGGTTTTTGAGAAAATGTTGCTTAACACATGTTTATTTCCCTTTTTAAAGCCTTTGATAAAGTAGCACATGTTTCGGCTCTTGTTAACACATGTTTATTAGCTATAGCCGAAACAATGCCCTTTCTGTGCTTCGAATTTGGTGGTCACTTGTATTAAAGGTGATCGATTTAAGTTGATTAAGATAGTGCTTAGAGTTTTTAAGGTGTTCTAGCAATCCTTGTGATCAACCGATTTTATAGTGGTCCATGGAAAACCTAAACCTTTTGATCAGGAATCACGAGTTGTGCTAATCATAAGACGATCACTTGTGAGTGATCATGACATTACAAACTATTCTAGTAGTGTAAGGGTCGATGATTAGTTAACTAGATGCGCTATTACTACAATATGGTGGTTAGCTTAGTGATTTATCATCATGTAAAGCAATGTATGTGACTTGTGTGTGAGTTTAGGATCGATTGCTTGCTATCAAAGGTTAAAGGGGTTGAGTGATCATACTAAGCCGAATATAGAAGACTTGTGGAACTTAGATTACTTACCTAGTAGAGCAAAGTGAGGATGGCCGATGGTTAGAGCCTTCGGTCTCCATGTTTCCTTCCTAGCTTGCTCTTGATGGTTCTTGAGATTGTTAGTGGGTGTTTGGCTATGGTTGAAGGTTTCGAGTGAGATGAAGGGTGAAAGGTTTTAGTGTGGCAAGAATGGTGATCAACAGTCCTCTATATATAGTGGTAGTTTTGGTTAGCAAGACTTACTAGGATGAATAACTTAGATAAAGCTTACTAGTTTAGTGAAAGTCTTGAGGTGATGAGTTGTTGATGGTTGTTTGTTAGTTTATTGTCCACTTGTTGCCTCTCCTAGGCTTCGGCCGACTCCTCTTAGTCATGGAAGAGGTATAGCTTCTTGTTTAGGGATCATAACTAGATGAGTGTCTTGCCACTTCGGGAGGTTGTAGTGACAAAACATGGTGATAAGGATTGCTTGGGAAATTGATGGTGGCATGCTCTCTTGAAGCCGATTGGTTCCCTACATTTTAGAATGTCCTTGAGGTAAAGTAGGGAGAGTTGACTTTGCTATTTTGGTGAAAGGAGTTGACAAAATATATAGGGTATTTGGCTTGGATTTTGCGGCCGAAAGAAACAAAAAGAAAGGGGGTTCCTTGTTTGGGTAAACACTAGCATAGAAGGGTTGGTTTGTAGACTTCTAAGATGGTGTAAATGGAATGACTATCTTGCCTATACCTAGCTTCTAAGTTTTCGGCTCAAAGAAGATAAACAAATGGGGTATGTTGAGTGTGAGACATAGAGATTGACAAGGCATTGGAAGGTCATTTGTTAGTGTAATGTGTTGTCTTTTGTTTTTTGTCTTTAGCCGTGTGATGTGTGGGTGTGTATAGGTTAGCTTGTTAAGTAGGATGTGTACATGAGTTATCTTGTTGAGAGTCCTAGATCCCTTGTGCTCTTGTGACCCTTCGACCAAGTTTATAGGGAAAGAAAAGGCATCAAAAGTTGTAGGATTGCTAGTTATGTGTTTGATTGTATCAATTGTTAAGTAGATGTGCACATAGGGTGATAGACTTTAGATGTCATGCGTGTATATGTGTATGTGAGTGAAGCTTTATCTTAAGTGGTTTTGTTGTGATTCAAAGCTCATAATATTTGGTGACTAATCGACCTATACTTATGTTAATGGTGGTGAGATTGTACATTGTGTCCATTTAGTAGCCTTTGGTACCATTTGATATAGGAATATCATCCGGTCTAGTAATGGTGAGAGTCGATCAAAGTTTTGTGCCTCTTGATGATGACATTAACATGTATCTTGTTTCATTGTTATCATGTGTTTGTTAAGTGATATCTTATGGTGATTCTAGTATTCATGTACGTGTGTTAGAAGTGAGTCATCATGTGTTAAAACAGAATAACTTCATGAAATGTCATTTTTGGTGATTTGTTCGGGTGTTGTATGACTAAACAAGTGGCCCTTGTTGAGTTTCCTGATTAACTCCAGCTTTACTAGACTGGGGGGGGGGGGGTATAGTGCATTTAAAAATTTCTAAATATGCACATAGCTAGTGAATTATGTATGGATGTTGACCTGGTTTGTTGACTAATGTCACAAGTTGCTCTCCGTTGAGCATGTGATATGCTTGATTGTTTCAACGCCAATTGTATAGTCCGGGTGTTGTATACATAAACGAGTAATTTATTGAATTTTCACAATAACTCAGGCTTACTAGACCGCGGGGGTGGGAATTGTGTGTGCAAAAATGTCCAATTATGCACATGAAATGACAATAATAAGTAAAATCCGTACGGATGTTGATCTGGATCGTTGACTAGTGTCAGTTTCTCCCCTTGTTTTTGGAATTTCGTCCGCGAAATCAAGTTGACTTACAGGTCTCAGCCATCTTTGGAAAGAGCGTAGGACACTTTCGTCTCTTTTGGTCTCCATGTTCCTATGTAAATTCGGGTCCGCGTTTTGCATTCCATCTGACTTTGACAAGTTTTACACGGCCATTTCTCAATTTCTGGACTTTCAAATCTGTCACTTCGATTGGCTCTTTAATAAAGTGGAGTTGATCATCGATGTGAATTTCATCGGGAGGAATGATCAAAGATTCATTGGATAAACACTTCTTTAGATTGGATACGTGAAATGTGTCATGAACACCATTAAGCTCTTCAGGCAACTTGAGCTTGTATGCCATGGGACCAATCCTAGCAAGTATTTCTATAGGGGACCGGTTTTACAAAAAACAACTATATGATCATACAAGTAGAACAATCTAGGTGCGGAAAACCTAGATCGTATTCAAAATGATATAGATCAAATCAGACACAATGAATTACCTTTTCAATCATGATTTTATTCATAAACATTGATATTTTTTCTTTACAAATAAGATTACAATGAAATAAAACACTTTCAGAAACTTCTAGAATCACAGAGAGAACTTAGACCTAACACACACAACCAAATGACAAAACTTAACTTCAAAACAAATTTTAAGCTTATATAGGCTTGCACATTCGACCCCTCAACATGGTCGAATGTGTACCTTCGACCTCTAACATAGCTCGAACATACATAAGTCTTCTATATTCTACCTTTGACCAATAATATCTTCTTTCGACCTCTGAATAACCTTCCTTCGACCCCACGTTCTATACAAAACATACCAAAATACTTGAAATATCAATCCAAAGCAATTAGTCACAATCCGTGCATCTACAATTTTGAAAGGACCTATGTATCGAGGGTTAAGCTTCCAGCGTTTTCCAAACCGTGGTACACCTTTCCAACAAGAGACTTTTAAGAGTACCTTATCGCCAACCTGAAATTCGAGTGGGTTGCGACGGTGATCAACGTAGCTCTTTTGACGATCTCGGGCAGCTTTCAAATGAGCACGGATCTGAAAGATCTTATCGATTGTTTCTTGAATTAGCTTGGGGCCAGTCAGATATTTGTCTACTACTTTTGCCCAACACAAAGGAGATCTACACTTACTTCCATATGAGGTTTCAAATGGGGCAGTCTTGATGCTGGTAGGTTAGCTATTGTTGTAGGAGAATTCAATCAAAGGTAAAGGAGAATCCCAATTTCCACCGAAATCGATTACGGAAGCATGGAGCATGTCCTCTAGAGTTTGGATAGTCCGCTAGCTCTGGCCATCAGTTTGAGGGTGATAGGTTGTACTCATGTCCAAACAAATGCCTAGTGCCTCCATAAGGGTTTGCTAGAATCGGTTTTCACGGTCAGAAATGATTATGACATGTACACCATGCCTAGTCAAAATCTCCTTGATGTAAAACTTGACAAGTTTCTCCAACTTGTGGGTTTTCTTCATCGGCGGAAAATGTGCAGACTTTGTTAATCGGTCAGTAGTTACCAAAATCATGTCGTTACCACTAGATGTCTTAGGTAGCTTGGTGATGAAATACATAGAGATTTGTTCCCATTTACAAACTGGAATCTCAGGTTGCTGAAGCAGACCAGGCGGCTTCTGATACTCAGCTTTCACCTTTCAATAGGTAAGGCAACGGTTGACGTATGATGCAATTTCACCCATAAGTGTCACACCCTCAAATTTCCACTGCGGAGTTTTACCGCGAGGCGCATGACAAACCAGGATCCATAGCCATAAGTATCATGAACGACTCTAAATGCCCAAACCATTTAGTTCGTTTTAAAGAAAAAGTTTCAAAGTTTAACCAAGCAATTTAAAGTAATGCGGAAGCGTAAACAAAGTAAAACAATTGCAAAAGTCTGCGCAAAACAACGCACCCAAAACCAAAGTTTAAAAAGTACGAAATAATAAATGTTCATAACCCAAGACACAAATGATGCATGCCCTAAACGTGCTCCGTACCTAAGGACCTGCAAAGCATGCTAAAATGTGTCAACATAAAGTCGGTGAGTTCACAATATAAGTAGCAATGTAAATAAAAGTGTAGGTTCTCAAAAACCCCAAAAGTCAAGTGTATAACGTTGGCCTCCCAGACCCTGTAAACCATAGCTAATTCAAATGTCAGGGGTAGCTAGCCCACTCATGATAACTAAAACCGGCGAATACCGAACTACTAATGAACAAGTTCCCATAACCGGGATAAGGATGCCTTGCATCATTGCCCATTGACAATGACATTATGTTTAAAGCTAATAGTTCACACCCGTGCTCCCAGCACGATGTGAGGTTTGTTAGACCTAATAGCGCTATCAACTAATTAACCCGCTTGCCCAACCGGCAATTGATTCGGTATTTTGAAGGACTTACAAGATATGTTTGGTTTAGTTCATCAAGGACATAATTATGAATTAGTAAAAGTAGATTCACCCCGTGAGCCATGCACCCCAAAACCCGGGATGTGTAAAAAAAAGTAGTCTCAAGACAGACTAGAAAACGTTACCAATGTAGTCTCAACCCGAGACGCATGCTTTGAGAAAAAGTAGTGAAACTCACCTTAGGTTGCAAGCAAAAATATCCAAACTTCAACGTAATAGAGACTCGCTACCGACTCCCTATTTTATGTGTCACTATGTGAGTACACTTGCATAACCAATATACCACATAGTACGTTTATTCGATTCTTCTAAAAGTTCAAAATCGTGTAGTGACACCTAGTGACTCTACATGCACAAGTATGTCCTACGTATCCCGTTGGTGATCATGGTGACTATTATAAGTTTAACACATCAAACACATCTCATGCAAGTTTCTACACAATTACATGTCAATTGCATACCATAAACCACTTCAAATTGTCACATAAAGACTTCGTACACAATCTGCGTTTTCAGGACAGATTGTGCACTGTGAAAGTCGCCACATTTGACCCACTTAACGAATGAATTAAATCCCCAAATTTTTACTGAGTGTTCATGGGGATTCAGTTGTAAACCCCTATTTTTATTTGGTCCTAAAACCAAACAAAAAAATTATAAAAATTCGTACAACACAGCTATGTCCAGAAAATTTCCACAACAGGTCAGTTTAGTAGAAAAATTCCCAAAAATTGTGTATTCATCCAAACGGGATGAATCCACTTGGAAAAGCCGAGTTTTTCCAATATTGACCTACTGTAAAAATTTCATAACTTAATTCTTTGTAAATCTCAAGTTACAACCATTTAAAGTTGACCCAATTTTCAATTCCGAAAATCTGTTATGACCCCTAATCAATTAAAATTCCAAAAACGACTCAACCGACGTCCAAATCTGATGGTTTTGCCCATTATGAAAAGCTAAGACTATATACAACACTATCATGCAAAGAAATCATCAAAACTATCAATTTACCAACCCGTTACAGCCCCTACAAAACGTCCAAACGAATCTGCCAGAATTTAAAACTTGCCAAGTTATTCACAAACCCTAATCATGCTCAAAAATCCCTAACACATGCATAATCCATATTCTCATGATTAAACACAGTCTTATTGGATAGGGGTTTCATTAGACCTAGTTCTTCACCTTGGGGAGCCCCAGTCTTATTTGTTAAGAAGAAGGATGGGAGTTTCCGCATGTGTATTGATTACCGAGAGTTGAATAAGGTGACAGTTAAGAACCTCTACCCTTTGCCTCGTATTGACGACCTATTCGACCAGCTTCAAGGGTCAAGTTTCTATTCCAAGATGGACTTGAGGTCAGGGTATCACCAGCTGAGAGTCCGAGAGGAGGATGTTGCGAAGACAGCCTTTCGAACTCGGTATGGACATTATGAGATTTTGGTAATGCCATTTGGGCTAACCAATGCACTGGCTGTGTTCATGGATCTTATGAACCGTGTGTGCAAGCCTCATTTGGACAAATTCGTCATAGTGTTCATAGATTACATCTTAATCTATTCCAAGAGCAGGGAAGAGCGTGAGCAACACCTGCAGCTGAATGAGACTTCCGGATTCGCGACGTCCAATTCTTAAGGCATGTGGTTAACGAGGCAGGAATACATGTCGATCCCGCCAAGATTGATGCTATTAAAAGTGGGAGGCTCCTAAGCCTCCTACAAAGGTGCGACAGTTCCTTGGCCTTGTGGGATATTATCGCCAGATTCATTGAGGGGTTCTTTAAAATCGCTCAACCCCTCACTGCATTGATGCAAAAGGGGATTTCTTTCGAGTGGGGAGATGCCCAAGAATCCGCTTTTCAATTGTTGAAGGCAAAGCTTTGCAGTGCACCTATACCATCACTACCTAGGGGTACACAAGACTTTGTGGTGTACTGTGATGCGTCTATTCAAGGGTTAGGGTGTGTACTGATGCAACATGAGAAGGTGATCGCGTATGCTTCACCACAACTAAAGGTTTAAGAGAAGAATCACACCACCCATGATTTGGAACTAGGAGCGGTGGTTTTCGCTCTCAAGATTTGGAGGCACTATCTCTATGGGACAAAGTGTACGATCTTCACTGATCACAAGAGCCTCCAGCACATATTTGATCAGAAGGAGTTGAACATGCGACAACGTCGATGGGTCGAACTCCTGAATGATTATGACTGTGCCATCAAGTATCATCCAAGGAAGGCTAATGTAGTAGCAGATGCCCTTAGCCGTAAGGAAACAAACCTAAACGGGTGCGAGCCTTACAACTTACCATACATTCTAATCTGCCTGATAAAATACGTGAAGCCCAGGGCGAGGCTTTGAAAAAGGAAAACATCAGGCTAGAGACTTTGCATGGTGCTGATAAACACCTGGAACTGAAGACGGATGGCCTTCAGTACTTCATGAATCGGGTCTGGATTCCATGTTTTGGGGATCTCAGACAACTAGTGCTCGATGAGGCTCACACATCTCCTTATTCGGTACATCCTGGTTCGGATAAAATGTACCAAGACCTCAAAACTCTTTACTGGTGGCCAAACATGAAAGCAGAGATAGGTACATATGTTAGTAAGTGCCTGACATGTGCTAAGGTTAAGATGGAATATCAGAAACCTTTGGGCATGCTCCAGCAACCAGAAATCCCTATGTGGAAATGGGATGGAATTTCTATGGACTTTATCACAAAGCTTCCTAAAACGCCAAGTGGGCATAACATGATTTGGGTCATCGTCGATCGTTTGACCAAATCCGCACATTTCCTTGCAATAAAGGACACAGACAAGCTAGAGAAGCTGGCCAACATCTATATCAAAGAGGTTGTCTCTAGGCACGGGGTGCCTACTTCTGTCATATCGGATCGTGATGCGCGATTTACATCTCATTTTTGGGAAACTCTCCGAGATGCTTTGGGAACTCGTTTAGACATGAGCACAACCTATCACCCTCAGACGGATGGGCAGAGTGAACGTACCATCCAAACACTTGAAGATCTACTACGAGCATGCGTGGTGGACTTCGGAAACAGTTGGGACAAGCACTTGCCTTTGATTGAATTCTCGTATAACAATAGTTACCACACTTCGATTCAGTGTACGCCTTTTGAGGAGCTTTATGGACGCAAGTGTATATCTCCCCTCTGCTGGACTGAAGTTGGGGATAGTCAACTGACAGGTCCCGAACTTGTGCAAGAGACTTCGGAGAAGATAGTGCAAATCAAAAACCGGATGGCTGCTGCTCGTGATCGACAGAAAGGCTACGCTGATAAACGTAGGAAACCTTTGGAGTTCCAGGTTGGGGACAAGGTAATATTGAAGGTGTCACCATGGAAGGGGTGATACGCTTCGAAAAACGGGGAAAACTGAACCCACGATACGTTGGACCATTTGAGATTGTCAAACGGGTGGGTCCAGTAGCTTACGAATTAAATCTGCCTGAGGAACTCAGCGGAGTACACAATGTATTCCACGTATCGAATCTAAATAAATGCTTATCGGATACAACACTGGTGGTGCCACTGGAGGAGATCCAGGTGGACGATCAGCTACGGTTCGTGGAAGAACCAGTGGAGATTCTTGAGCGGGGCGTCAAGAAACTCAGACAGAGCACCATACCGATTGTTAAGGTGCGATGGAATTCCCGTCTAGGACCGGAATACACGTGGGAACGCAGGGATCAATTGCGGCTTAAATACCCACACCTCTTTTCTGAACCTGAACATAGATCGAACGCTAAACATAAAGCAGCTCCTTCAAATTGAATTTCGGGGTGAAATTCCTTTCAACTTAGGGATGATGTGACATCCAGGAACCAAGCACACACTTTTCTAGCTGGCTTTATTGTTCACTTGCTGAATTTCGGGACGAAATTCTTTTCAACTTGGGGATGATGTGACACCCCGCATTTTCAGGTTCCTATTTTAACTGAACTCTAGTTAACTTGCATGTGCATACGTGACTAAACACTTGACTAGGGTTAGTTAGGAAGGTCTTCCTATATGTTATAGGGTAATAACATATGCTATGTGGTAATAACATACGTTACATTATATTAAGAAAAGTTATCATCACAATGCACAGACGAGTCCTGTATCCCAAGCGTTGGTGATTTGTCAAGCATACGTGATAGTGCGTGCAATTGAAATATGATCTACGTGAATTAACATGTATATGCGAATTATTTCTTAATTGATAGTCAGTACGTGAACCCTGCGAATTATGTGCACACTATGATTAATATGTTATGAGATAATAAAAACAATGGTTTTTACTTAAGTTAGGGTGGTTAATATTGTCAGGCCTAGTATCGGGTTTAAAATAATATTAACGGGTCCGGTTAGCAAGTTAAAAACCCATAATACTCAATTACTTGGGCCCCAAGCTAATTCCTATTATAAATATAGATAAAAAAAAATAACCCTAACCCTACCCAACCCTCTTTGCGCCGTAAACCATCCCCCACCCCCACTCTCTCTCAATTTCAATTAAACAACAAATTCTCTTGATTAATCCATGTGGTGTTGGGTGGAATCTCTAAACCTTGAGGATTTATTTCATTGAAAGGTATAATTTTAATAAGTTTTATGATAATTGTTAATGTTTTGAAAAGCTTTTAAAAACCCTAGAAACTATATGAGTATGAATCGCATGTGTATGTGTTTGTGTAAATTCTTAGATGTTTTGTATGGGGGTTTATGAGAATTGATGTATGTGATTATAATTAGGGTTTTGGAATGAGAAAAATACAGATTTTAACATGATTGTTTATGAGGATTTCATGGAATATGTGATTATGCATGATTAGGGTTCATGAATAACTTGGGGAGCAAGTTTCAGTTTTCTGACAGATTCATTAGGGTGTTTTGTAGGGTCTGTATCGTGATGTTAAAGTGATTGTTTTGATGATTTCTTTGCATGATTGTAATGTACATGGTCCTAGCTTTTCATAATGGGCAATACCATCAGATTTGGACATTGTTTGAGTCGTTTTTGAAATTTTATTTGATTAGAGGTCATATCAGATTTTCGGATTTGTAAATTGGGTCAACTTTAAATGGTCATAACTTGAGATTTACAAAGAGTTAAGCTTTGAAATTTGGACAGTAGGTTGACAATGGAAAAACTCGGCGTTTCCAAGTGGATTCATCCCGTTTGGATGAATACACAATTTTTGAGAATTTTTCTACTAAACTGACCTGTTGTGGGAATTTTCAGGACATAGCTGTGTTGTAAGAATTTTAATAATTTTTGTGTTTGGTTTTAAGACAACAAAAATTTGGTTTTGCAACCGAATCCCCATGAATACTCAGTAAAAATTTGGGGCTTTAATTCATTCGTTAAGTATTTTAAATAATTCGTTTTTCATAGCGCACAATCTGCCGTAAAAACGCAGATTGTGTACGGGATCTTTATG
The DNA here is from genome assembly GCA_032199755.1 of Ambrosia artemisiifolia. NCBI lineage: Eukaryota > Viridiplantae > Streptophyta > Magnoliopsida > Asterales > Asteraceae > Ambrosia > Ambrosia artemisiifolia. The sequence continues at coordinate 47,347,860 of CM063519.1, read as the reverse complement.
TGACTATTTGGAGTCTTATATGGTATGTATTTGACATGAACTTGTATAGAAACTTGTATGAGATGTATTTGATGTATTAAACTGATAATAATCACTATGATCACCAACGGGATACGTAGGACATACTTGTGCATGTAGAATCATTAGGTGTCACTACACGGTTTTGAACTTTTAAAAGTCTTGGACAAACGAGTTATATGGTATGTTGATTATGCACATATACTCACCTAGTGACATTTGTAATAGAGAGTCGGTAGCACATTACTATTTGTGGAATTTGGATTATTCACTTGCAACCAAAGGTGAGTTTCACTACTCTTTTCTCAAAAGCATGCGTCTCGGGTTGAGACAACTTACTTAACGCTTTCTTGTCCAGTTTGGGACTAATTTTACACATCCCGGGTTTTGGGGTGCTAGGTTCACGGGGTGAATCTACTGTTACTAATTCATGCTATATGTCCTTGATGAACTAAACCAACCCTATCATTTAAGTCCTTCAAAATACCGAATCAATTGCCGGGTGGGCAAGCGGGTTACTAGTTGATAGCGCTATTAGGCTTAATAAACCTCACATCGTGCTGGAAGCCTGGGTGTGAACTAATAACTTAAAACATATGTCATTGTTGATTGGCAATGACGCAAGGCACTATATTCCCTGTTGTGGGAACTCGTTCATTAGTAGTTCGGTATTCGCCGGTATTAGTTATCATGAGTGGGTTAGCTACCCCTGGCATGTGAATTAGATGTTTACTTGTGGTCTGGGAAACCGACGTTTTTACTTGTTGTTATGTGGTCTGGGAGACCGGTGTTTGTACTTGGTTACGTGGTTTGGAAAACCTACGCTTTTACTTACTCACCTACTTTACTTAGTGAACTTGCCAACATTGTTTGTTGACCCACCATTTACATGCTTTTGCAGGTAGTTAGCTTCCGGTGTCACGATTAGGAAGCACTGCACGTTTCACTGCATTTGGGGTCTTAGGCATACACCTAATTTACATATCATGCTTTTACGTTTATTTCTATATGGTTTTAATTTGGCCGCGTTGTTTTACGCATGTTTCTAAAAGATTTAAATTTGGTTTACGCTTCCGCAGCTTATCTAAACTTGGTTTTTGAAAATGAAATAAATGGTTTGGGCATTTAGAGTTCGTTCGTATGACTTATGGCTATGGGATCCTGGTATGTCATGCGCCTCGCGGTAAAACCCCGCAGTGGAAATTTGAGGGTGTGACAAGATACCAGTTGAGAATGTTATCCAGGATCCAGTTCCAGAAGCTGAGAATGTACCACAAGCTTGCCCGTTTGAAGCATCGCATAACTGTCGTGCGTATGTTGGTGATGTGTTGAAGAATATGGAGTTTACAGGGATTGTGGATTTTCTAAGGAGAAGCCGAATCATACATGCCATAGCTACACCAGCCATCATTTATAAAGACATCGTGGAGGATTTTTATAAGAATGCAAGATATGATTTCTGGGAAGACAAGACGATCATTCGAAGTGTTATTCAAGGGATGGGGATGTTAATTACTGAAGATGACATCAGAGATGCTTTAAAGATTAAGTTTGAAGTGAGTACTGATCCCAGAGTTTTATCATGGACCGAGCAGAGGGCTTGCTTTCTAAAGATGAAGTATAAAGGTCCGATAACAGATGGAGCAATGCACAAAGGAAAGCTCGGTGTGCAGTTTAAGTATTTCGCACACGTGATCATTCATGTCTTTGGATGCGTTAGTGGTGGTTATGATGTGATGAGGAAAAGTCTTAGCTCATTAATGGTTGCGTTGACTCTCAACAAACCATTTAATGTTTCTGGAATGATTTTGGATCATATGCTTGAGATGTTGAAAGTTTAAAGAGCAAGAAGTTTATGTTGTATCCAAGGTTTTTGATGATGATCTTCGACAACAAATATCCTAATTTGAGGAAAGATCCGACGATGGTTGTGGGTCAAGATCATATGAACATTAGAACACTTGTGAGGATGAAGGGTTACAAGGGTGTGCCAGATAATGATAAGCCACCACATAAAAGGTTGTTTGGAGCTTTAGTTAATCCGGGTTACACTGACCCAGGATTGAACAAAGCACGTCATGATAATAGTGATTCTGACAACGATGATCCTCTAGTGTACGCTGATGCAAATACTAAGAGGAAGAGGCAGGTTGTAAACGCTGGAGCCAAAGCGAAGGGCAAGGCGAAGGTTGATCAGGGTGTCTCAAAGAAACAAGGTGCACGAAAGAAGACAACTGCTAAGAAGGGTACGAGTTTGGTAGACGAAGATTCTGTTGATTCAGAAGAAACTGAGTAAAATTTTCTCTTTTAAAAGTGTATGTTTAAATCAAAGTGTACGCAACGGAAAATATTTACAATAACATTTACAAGACACATGAAAAATAGTTATTCAATTGCAACTCGAATTTAAAATTTATCATGTGTAAACAACAATCGTCTTCCACTAGAAATGCCTTCAATTGCCAGGTAGCTTCTTGCATCGCCAAGCAGTCATCCATCCATCTCTCTTTTAACCTGAAATCAATCTAACGTGTATGCAAAGGTCAGCTACGCTGAGTGAGTTCAAGTTTATAAATTTATATATACAAGTAATTTGTCAAAATAAGATTTAACAAAATACCTCGACCTCAAAGTTAACAATAAGCGCAATCCGCTAATTTGTTTTTCCTCAAACAAAAATGAAAGTCTAGAATAGGCGAAATCTGCCTATTTATCTCAAAACTTCAGTTAATAAATATTATAAGCGCATACCGCCTATAAACACAAAGTACAATCAAGTCTATCTAAGCGCATTCCGCTTGCTAGACTCAAACCAAAACTACAGATCAGAGCAGGCACATCCCACTTCCTGTCATAACTCAGGTTATAATATTAGAGCAGGCATATCCTATCTCTAATAACACAAAAGAAATAAACTATGTAACAACCCTGACTCAAAACCAAGACTAGAGATCAGAGCAGGCATATCCCACTTCTGTCATAGCCCAATTTATAAGGTCAGGTAATCGCCAAACATAGTTTATATATATATGGAAACACATATAACTCAAACCTATATATACACCTATATATCGGTACATTCATTTTTTATATACGTATAAACATATACAACTACCCAATTTTTTTATTCTGGTTGCCTTCAAAACATGTAGGTATAAAAACATAAAAACCTACTTGCGTTTTAAGCTCAGAAAACAAATATTAGAGTAATATGGATTTCGTTCGTACATAAAAACCATGCCATAAATCAGAGTAGGCCTATCCCACTTCTAATAACATATATAACTCGAACAATATAATAACACATTAGGCGCATTCCGCCCACTTAGTTTCATGTGCTAAAATAATATGTATGAGTTAATAGAGATTTCGTTCGTACACAAAAATATTTATAACTTCATCAAAATATTTTGTGACTTCATAAAAATAATCATACTGGTTTAGCACGCACGTCAGCCCAAAATCTTAAAAAAAATGATAATTAAAAGAGTGGGCACAAGAACTCACCTGAATGTGATGCTCGTATCTAGAAGAGTTATGGAACCGTAATAAATCTTGAATCCCAGAACAAACACGACATTCTTGTTTCATACTCGAAGCGCACACACAATGATGGCATTACTGCCTAATTTTAAAAAAATCTCATGACTATGTAACCTTTTATCCAACTGTGACCCCATATCTCCTTCATGTAGTAATTATGGTCAACATTTTCAAACCTCACGTAAAAGTGAGAATTTACATGTCATGTATGCATGCATGTTAACATATCTTGAATCATGGATCCAATATTAACCCAACTATCATACATGTTTTGGCCTCCTGGTGAACAGTTGATTACAAACTCATAACCTTGTTAATAACCGTCAACTCCATGCTCCATCTTCAATATTATACACTTGCTTCATTCATCAACATAATAAAAAGAAACATAACTGGTTCATTGCTCCATACGCCATACTCACACGCAATTCCTACGCTATCGGTCCAATCATTCGAACACCACCATTGCTACTAACATCGCTTCCGCGAAGCTAGCCATCTTCATCAATGGCCCCATACGGCCGTAACCATCGCCACCGCAACCAACACCGTCGTCATAGCGCAACCCTCGAACAACACCTATGACCACCTTCGCCACTTGCCGAACCCAACACCAACACCACCGTTTTGAACGCCTCCCTTGCCACCATACTTCATCTCGAACCACCCTATGATGATCGATACATAGCTGTGACCGGATGAAGGTTGGCACCGGATACAATGGTGATAAGGACCCAAAAGTGAAAACCCGTAAACAACCTTTATGAACTGACCATAACCAAAGCCACACACGAGAGCGAAACTACGAACTAACCTGGAACCATGAAGATGCAAAGGACGAACTCCGACCTCTTGTTTCCTCTATGTGATTGATTTCGATACCCGTAAACCTTCGGTTCCATGGACTAACGAGTTTAATACATATCTTAGCTTTCGGTGCCGCCGTAGGGTTTTGGGAAGATGATGATGAACAATTCGTTCATTTGGCGAGAAGGAGGATTTAAAGGGAAATTTTAATAAGAATTTACACATTAGCCCCCTTTAGTTCATCCTTAAGGCGACTAGTTCGTATCATTTCACGATTAACATTGAATTAATTACAAATAGGATCCTCCACCAAATCGCGACTAACGCGTTAATTGAAACCATTCCTTAAAAATAGCACAATGGTTCTGGGTGTAACAGTGTAAGCGCTAAACAGGTTTATCGACCCACTTACTTAAAGTCTTAGGCGCCAAAACCTATTAATGAATCCATGCGATAACATTTGGTTGGTCCATTTACTCAGACCAATAAACGCGAGATTTTCAGGATGTTACACTTATATTTTCTTGCTCTTCATATATATTATGACTACATTTTATGGAACCGATAATGGGAGACTTTGACACTGTTGAAGATTTATTGGGTCTCACAATATAGAGATTGCTATTTTGTGTTTTTTGGGTAAATTTCATATGGTTGTTCGCTTGTTAAAGGAGAATAATCCTTATATTGCTTATTAGAAATGTATGCCTATGTATTTGTTTATTTCCAATTCACATAAGAATAAATACGAATGTCAGATGTAGCACATAAGTATTGATAAGTTAACCTAATTGATTTGTAACATATTACACCTATAAGTAAACTAACTTAAGTACTATATAATATTTCATGAGACGATTGATAAACTAATAGAAAAAGAGTATCACGTCGTAAATTATTACCTCCGCTGCAACGCGCGGGTATCCTACTAGTATGTATATATATATATATCAGTGGTTATTTTATCTGATCAGATGTTTGAAACAGATTTTCAACCAACAGTGGATATAGTGAATGAAACAGTGGTTGCTTTATCTGATCAGATGTTTGAAACAGATTTTTCAACCAAAGAGCTATTTTTAAGGATGAATATTTGATTTTCTAAAACATTTTAATGCATTATTTAAAACATTTTTGTTGTTTAGTCCATGTTTAGCATACCAATTCTAGAAATCAAATTTGTGAAGGTAGATGTGTCTAAAGCTTTTGTCAGCACATCTTCCAACTGATCCTCTGTTGGAACATGGTGCAGAGAAATCAAACCTTTTTCATAGCTATCTCTGATAAAATGATGTCTGATGTCTATGTTTTTTTTGGTTGAGTGAGAGACTGGATTTTTGATGATATTTTCAGCAGCTTGACTGTCCAACATGAGTGGAGTCTGTAGTGCAGTTATCCCAAAATCCAGCAGTTGATTTTGAAGCCACATGAGTTAGGCTGTGCAGCTAGCAGCAGCAATGTATTCAGCCTCAGCTGTTGAAGTTGAAACAGCTGCTTGCTTTTTGCTTTGCCAAGAAACTAAGGCATTCCCTAAAAACTGGCACCATCCTGATGTAGACTTCCTTGTGGTGTGGCATCCAGCAAAATCACTATCTGAATTACCTGAAAGCTCAGTGTTTCCATTAGCAGGATAGCAGATACCAAGTGTGGGAGCACCTTTTAGGTATCTGAATATCCTTTTCACAGCAATAAGGTTTGACTTTCTGGGTGAAGCCTGGGATCTTGCACAAACACAAGTGGCAAACATAATGTCTGGCCTAGATGCAGTTAAGTACAATAAAGACCCAATCATGCATCTGTAGTGTGTCTGGTCAACCAGTTCATCCTTGTTATCAATAGTGAGTAGCTTGACTGTACTCATGGGTGTACTACATGGCTTACAGTCATTCATCTCAAATCTAGTTAACAAATTTTTCACATATTTGTTTTGATGAATAAATGTGCCATTTTGCAGCTGCTTCACTTGGAGACCAAGGAAGCACTGAAGTTCACCCATAGCACTCATTTCAAACTCTGCTGTCATGAGTTCCCTAAACTCTTCACACATTTTGTTACATGTGGATCCAAAAATGATGTCATCCACATATATTTGAACAATCATTAGATCTATCCCTCTCCATTTTAAAAATAAGGTTTTATCAATTTTACCTCTTGTGAAACCAATGGATAATAGAAAGGTGGAAAGAGTTTCATACCAGGCTCTAGGTGCTTGCTTGAGTCCATACAAGGTTTTATTAAGCTTGTAGACAAAATCAGGATGGAATGTGGCTTTAAAACCAGGTGGTTTACATACATGGACCTCCTCCTGAATTTTGCCATATAGGAATGCACATTTGATGTCCATCTGATACACCTTAATGTTGTGGTTGACAGCAAAGGCTAGGAAAAGTCTGATAACTTCTAACCTAGCTACAGGAGCAAAGGTTTCATCATAGTCTATCCCCTCTTCTTGTCTGAAGCCTTGAACCACTAGTCTGGCTTTATTCTTGACAACTATACCCCTTTCATCAGTCTTGTTTTTGAAGACCCACTTTGTGCCAATTGGAAAAACACCCTTAGGTAGTGGTACAAGTTCCCATACTTGTTGTCTTTTAAACTGAAGGAGCTCTTCTTGCATAGCTTCTACCCAACTGTTGTCTTTTAGTGCCTCTTGGTACTTGACAAGTTGTGTGAGAGATAAAAAGCCTGTAAAAAGACAGATATTTGAGGATTGGCTTCTTGTGAGCACACCCTCTCTGATGTTTCCAATGAATTGGTCTGGTGGATGAGCTCTTAGGTAGATTAAATCTCCCTGATATGGTATGATGGCATTTTGAGGTGAAGGACAGAGGTTTGGTGACTATGTTGACATAACATCTGTTTGCACTTCTGTAGTGCCAACAGATGTTTGAAATGGTAGTGGGGGAATGGGTCCAAGTGGTGTAAATCTAGACTGACTTTTGTCAACAGATGTTTGACTTTTGTCAACAGATGTTTGAGCAGTGGATGTAAAAGGTGAAGCAGTGGTTTGAGGGTAAGACTGGCCAACAGTGGTTGACTCAGCTGTGACAGAGTTTTGACAATTGTTTTGAACAACTACTTCCTCTGATGCAGAATAGACTTGATAGTGGTTTGGAATCACAACATCTGTTCTGTAGTCTTGTTGTGGAGATTGTGAAATACCTGCACTGTTAGTTTTGACAGTAATATCTTCAAATTTGAATTTATCTAAATCAAACAACTCAGCAGGATTTGCTGGGATTTTTAAGGATGAAAGTTCATTGAACTTTACATTCAGAGTTTCTTCTATAGTCTTGGTCCTTGTGTTAAACACTTTATAGGCCTTAGCAGTAGAAGAATATCCAAGAAAATATCCACAATCTACTTTGGCTGCAAATTTTGAAATGGAATCTTTAAGATTTAAAATGAAGCATGGGCAGCCAAAGATTTTGAAAAATGAGATTAATGGTTTGATTTTGAACAAAACTTCATAAGCAGTCTATGATGTCTTGGGTTGATCAAAACTCTGTTTTGAACATAGCAAACAGTGTTTACAGATTCTACCCAGAAAGACAGTGGCAAACCAGAATCTGCTAGCATGTGTTCTTGGGATGCTAACTGCCTTACAATCCCTTTTGACACACAGAAATCATCCAACTCCTTATTTTTAAACTCTGTTCCATTGTAACTTCTAAAGACTTTTACTGGCAAGTCATATTGTTTTTCAACTTTGGTGACAAAGTCCTTCAAGATACCTGCAGTCTCATCCTTAGAGTGTAAAAAGTAAGTCCATGTAAACCTAGAAAAATCATCAACTATAACAAGACAAAATCTCTTTCTTCTTAGACTCATGATTTTAACTGGGCCAAACAAGTCCATGTACAACAGTTGTAGACATTGACTGGTTTTGGACTCATCAATGGATTTGTAAGAGCTTTTGTGTTGTTTTCCTTTTAAGTAGGAAACACAATGCTCATCACATTTGAATTCTTTTAGTGGCAAACCTCTGACAAGGTTTTGTTTAGATAGAGAGTTGATAGTTTGAAGGTTGGTGTGACCCAATCTCCTATGCCACAATTCTGTCTCTTTGGTAGAGGCAGCAGAGAACAGGCAGACATTTGCCATAGGATTATCCTTCAACATATCAACTACATACACATTACCACTTCTGTGAGCAACAAGTTGTGCTTTACTCTCAGCAATGATGGTGTTAATCTTTTCAACCACTTCTGGTCCAACAATCTTACATGTCTTCTAAGTGAAGAATGACCCATATCCTCTGTCACTCATTTGTGATACACTAAGTAGATTAAACTTTAGATTGTCAATTAGATTAACATTTTCAAACTTAAGTCTCCCTGCTTGAATAGTTCCAGAACCCAACACTTTACCTTTTGAATCATTACCAAAGGATATATCACCCCCTCCATGAGCAAGAAAGTCCAGAAGAAGGGCTCTACATCCAGTCATGTGCCTGGAGCCTCCACTATCTACATACCATAAACTATCTAAGCAAGCAGAAGCTCCCTGCACATCAGTAAGGAAATAGTTTTGGTGAGTGTCCAAAGCCAAATTGGCTTTGGATGGGTTCTCAGACTTTTCAGCCTCAAGTTTAGGAAAATGATCAGTGGTTTGAACTATCTTTTGAACTAAGTTCAACAGTTGTTGTTGACCATTTGCCAGTGCTTGTATGTCAACACTTGGTCCAACAGATGTTTGATCATTTTCTGTCAGATGTTGATAACCATGAGGATGTCTGTTCACTCTAGGTTTTGAAGGCCTTTTGGGCTCTTCATAAACATGTGGCAGACGATGACATGTTGGTTGTCCATATCCTCTTGGGAATCTGTTAACTGGTGGAACATCTGTTACCTGAACATCTCTAGGAGCAGAGTTTTTGCTCAGACTTTTGGTAACAGCTGTTTGGATTGGTTCAAAAGCCTGTTTGGGTTTTCCTTTTGAAGTACTAACCACTTGATTTTCAAGAGTTTTAGCCTTGTACTCTTTTATTTTCTCATCAAAATTTTTGAGATACAGACACTCTTTTGTTTTGTGATTCTTTTTCTTACAAATTAAACATTCATTGATTTTAGAACCACTTAAACTTGTTCTTTTGTTGATATCATATGCTTTTAGAAGAAAACAGTTTTTAGTAACATGTTCTCCCTTTTCCTTTCTTCTTTTCAACAGATATTTGATCATCTGTTGGAAGATCTTTCAAGGGAATGATTTTGGCCTGTGGTGCCTTTTTACCATCAGGGGTTTTGAAGGTCATTAGTTGGAAATTTTCAAGGACATCACACTCATCTGACCAAGTTGGTTTGAATTGATATTTTTCAATCTCATCAAATGAGGGTGTACCTTCCAATTTTTCAAGAATGATTTTCTTGCCATTGGGTTTAGTAACCTTGATTTCTTGACCTTTTGAATTGGTTGGGATGATTTCAACCAACTGTGGTTCCTTTTTGTCAGTGGTTTGTGAACTTTGAGCAGTGGTTTCTTTAAAACCAAAGCCAAATTTCACCTGACTTTTAGACTGTTGGTTAACAATCATCTCAAAACCTTTAGATGATTCCACCCATTTTTGACATTCAACCTGGGTGGATTCAAGCTCCTGTTTACAACTATGATATTTGGTTATCATAGTTTGAAGCTGGTCTTTAGTTATGCTTGCTTTATGTTTTAAGCTGCTGATTTCAGATTCTTTTTCTGTTATTTTTTATTTTAACTCTTTAGTGAGTTTTTCAAACTGAATTTCATCTTCCAAAATTTTCTTTCTAAAGTTTTCATTCACCTCTTTTATCTCTGGAAATGCTATGATACATTTATCTAAGCACAAGTCATTTAAGATTTGAGGTGATACCTTAGCAGTAGCCATCAAGGCATAATTACACTGGCAATCACAGTCATCAATACCCCATGGGTCTAAGAGATTCACAACCTCTACTTCGGATTCTTCAGCTGAAACAACTTCATCAACAACATCATTAGTCACATTTTCAGAAAAAGACACCACTCCCTCAGAATCAGTCTCTTCATCAATTGTTTCTAGTGCCCCAAAGTAGAAATTATTTTCAGACTTGGCAACTAGAGCAATGTTTTCATCTGTTAGCTCATCTGGTAGACTACTCCAATCAACAAAGCCTTGAGTGAAAAAGCTCTGTTGACTTTGCTGACTGGTCTCTGCAGGAGCAGAGGATGAAGTAGCAGTCATTGGCACTTGTGCCTGAGCAACAGGTGTTTGGACATAATGATACTGAGGAACACTGGTTTGGACATAGTGCACGGGAACAATGGTTGAGGTCTGTGCAAAGTGAGAAGTATTTTGCACATTTGGTCCAGGGGTGTTTTGGGAAAACTGATAAGTGTTGGTCTGAGGCCTTTGGTTTGGATAGGTAATCATAGGTGTACCATTTTGACTCCTACATTCCCTAGCAAAGTGACCCATTCTATGACATTTATAACACTTGATCTTTGATTTATCCAACCCCACTTTTGACCCACCATGTAAACCTGGATACCTTCTGCCAGTTTTCTTATAGAAATTATTAGTTCTAATACTGAGCAAGGCCAATTGATGCAAAATGTCCATTTCTTCTAAGTCCACAGGGTCAATGTATTGAAGATCATTATACACAAAGGATGTGTTGTCAAATGCCTGGATATCACCATTTGCTGCAAAAGCATAGCTGGGTGATGAGTAAGAATCAGTGTTAAAACCAATGGTTATATCAATGTAATGATCATAAACCCGATCCTTACTACTTCCAGGTACCTCATCTTGACCCAAAAGTGTTGTATTACCAAACACATAATCATCAGACACTTTTTCAGAATCCTGGAGCTTCTTTTTCTAGTTAAGCTCTCTCTCATAGGTCAAGAGCTTACCATGAAGTTGGGTCAGAGTCAAGTCCTTAAAACCAATTGAGTTTCTCATAACAATTGCAATAGTGTCCCATTTGTCCTGAAGAGATCTAACAAAACTTTGATTCAAAGTTGAATTTGGGTAAGTTAGACCCACCAGTTTTAGTTCACTTATTAAACAATTGAACCTCTCAAATTGGTGTGTTAATGACTCTCCCTTCACATGACTGAATGTTTCATATTGTTGATTAAGTATTTCACGGTTGTTTTCAATTACATCCTCAGTCCCACCAAATTGCTCTTTCAAAGCGTACGGAAAAACTAAAATTGTATGGATTCACAAATACTTTATTGAAAGAAACTAAAAAAGAGACATCAAAGTCATTTTGATGATTCAAGAATTTTTTTATTAAAAAGGTTGATCAATTTGTTTAGGCTGCTTGTTCCTGATCTTTCTCATACTTCTTTGTCTTCCAAAGAAATTTTGATCATGAAAATTACTCCTTTTGCACTGTTACAGTGTAACAGCCCAGCATAGATATCATTTGGTAGAGCCATGGCTACAATACTGAAAGCCTTAGGATCTAACTCAATTTTTTGGAAATCTTGCTCGGAGTAGTTTTCGACACTTTTAGGTACTTGGACCTTGGGATCTTCGGTACTCGGCACCATTGGAACATGTGGTCCAAAGACAACCGACTTCCAACACCCAGTGTTTTGTTGAGCTAGCACATGACTCATCTGACGTTGCCAGATATTGTATTTGGATCTAACAAACATCGGTGGCTTGTTGCTAGTACCAGTGTTATGTGTATCTTGATTAATTGAAGCCATTCTCTGATTTTTACGAAAACAAAATCTGTTTACAAACGGTAAAATCGAAAGTAAACTATTACTCTGTTTTTAATCCGACAAACAAACGATATCAATAATTGTGAGCTGATCTGTTTATATTAAATTGATTGGTTAGATCGAATTTAATTGACCAAGCTCTGATACCAATTGTTAAGATCTGAGTTTGATTGTTTTGATTTGTTTAAATAAAAGATGAAATGAATGAAGTGAATATATATGGAAAGTGCAGCGGAATGATAAACAATAAATCAAAACAAGAGAATAATTGTTTTTAATCGAAAGCTTTCATTAATTGAAAGATTACAATATTACAAGTACACCCCCTCAGCCTGATCACTCTATGATTGTTTGTCTGAGAGAATGTTTTAAGTGATGAATAGAACAGTACAATCACTGTTCTATTTATAGACAAATCTAAACCACTGATGATCTCAGCTGACGTCACCTAAGACAGCGACCTCTAACAGAATAACAACATAAAACATCTGTTAACTATAAACTACTGTTACATTGTAAAACACTGCTAAGGTAAACTGTGGTTGAGGAAAACTCTGATGGTCTTGTATCATCTGTTGGGTCCAAAGTGTTGTTGGCTCCAACAGACCTTTAGTCTTCAGTACTTTAATCAGCAGTTGTTCATCATCAGACCTTTAGTCAGCAGTTGTTTATCCAGCAGTCCTTTGCAGCAGCAGTTAATTCCAACAGTTGTTCAGTGTAGCAGATGTTAGGATCAACAGTCTTTTGGGAGAAGTATCATGTAAATACTGTTTATTCAAAGGATCAACTGAGTAGTATATTTTGGCTTTCCAATCATCTGTTCCTCTCCAGGTCAGCAGACCCAACAGAAGCCAACTGGAATTTTAATCATTGTGTCATGGATGTCGCTTCACGTGCTTCAACTCTGATACAGGTTAATCATGGGATTGGACCGGATGAGAAGGGTATCAATGTGGACCCTTCCTTCTATCATGTAATGATCGACTCTCTCATGTATCTAATTGCTTCTCTTCCCGATATCATGTTCATGACATGCCTGTGTGCAAGATACCAGTTGAAACTGAAGGTTTCTCATCTTATCAAGGTTAAAAGAATCTTTCGATATCTGAAGGGATGCCCGACGAAAGGTCTTTGGTTCTCTTATGATGATATGTTCACTTTTACGTCTTATAGTGATAATGATCATGCTGGCTGCAAGCTCGATGCAAAGTCCACAGCGGCTAGATGCCAATGTCTAGGTTGTAGGCTTGTGTCCTGGCAAGGCAAGAAATAAACATCGGTTGTTATTTCGAATTGTGAAGCTAAGTGTGTTATAACTTCTTTATACTGCCCACAGGTTATCTGGATTCAACAGCAGATGCTGGACTACGGTTTCAAATTTCTATCTACCCCTATTTATGTCGATAATGAGACCGCAATCGAAATTTCAAAAGACCCGGTTAATCACTCTAGGTCAAACACATCCATGTCCGCTATCATTTCATACGAGACTATTATGAAAAGAAGCTTAGAGATATTGTTAAGCTTCACACCGACCAACAATGTGCTAACCTATTTACTAAGGTGGTGTTTGTTTTTTTCCCAGAAGTACTTTTGACCTCTTTTACATACGCCAAGCAGACAAGGGCAGATGTTTGGGGTTTGCAGAGTGTTTGGTTTTTGGAAGACCATTCACTAAAAAAGGTCTGCCTGGCCTCTTCTTAGTGCAGGAATACAGCAAAGTCTTCCAACCACTTCTCACCTTTCTCCCATTCTCCTACCTTTTTTCTTCTTTCTTCTTTCTCTTTTCTTTCTTCTTAATTTCTTCTTCCTAAGACATCATCATCCTCCTACTCCTCCTTCTTCCTGCCTCCTTCCCTCCACTTTCCGCCGCCGCCTCCTCACATCCCCCTTCCCCCACCGCCTTCCCCTCCCTCTCCACCCTCCGTCGCCGCCTTCTCCTTTCTCTTCCCAACCCTCCCCTCCCCTTGTCGTCCCATCCTCCCTCCCATATTGTAACACCCTCAAATTTCCACTACGGGGCTTATACCGTGAGTCGCGTGACACACCAGGATCCCATACCCATAAGTTATATGAACAACTCTAAATGCCCAAACCATATAGTTCATTTTCAAAAACCAATTTTAATAACCAATTCAAAAGTTTTAAGAAATGCAGAAGTGAAAACAAAACAGTTAAGTTAAATAGTCACGAACAAAACAAGTCCGCCCAAACCAAAGTAAAAGTTAAGTAAATGATAAAATAGTTCATCAGTGTTTAATGTCCCATGACAAACATGATTCATGGCCTATCGTGCTCCAAACCTAGCGACTTGCAAAAGCATGATAGCGTGCGTCAACATAAAGTCGTTGAGTTCACAGTTTAAGTAGCAAAGTAAAAGTTATCAAAGTTGTAAAAACCATCAGTTTTAATGCATGCCAGGAGTAGCTAACCCACTCATTGTAACTAAAAATGTGATTATTAGGAACATACAAATGATATAGTTTCTTAGCACTAGAGTCTATTAACACTAGCAAGAAAATGTGGCAAGAAGTTCATGCCCGTGACCCAAGCACCTCACGCATGAGGTTGCTGCACAACCTAATAGCGCTACCAACTAATACCCCATTCATCTGCAACGATTAACCCAATAATAATGTAAGGACTTTCAAGTGATAGAGATTGTTTAGTTCACAACGGACAATTAACGTTTAAACTGATAAAAACCCGATTTTCTATAGATAGTTGGGCTAGAATTGACGAACACTGAATATCCATATTAGACTTTATGGAGATAGGTGCGATCCCACCTCCGAAAACTGTATATGATACTTTCATCTCATACAGCTGAAGCAAAAACACCCAAATACTGGTGAATTCCTTGGGCATTCTTTATTGGTGCTGAGCTAACTATAGTGCAAAGTCAAATGGTTTGGCAATTTCTCTGGAGGGGCTGAATCGAGAGAATTTTGAATTAGAGCTCTAGATTTTTGTTCATCCCTAGCCACATCGAAAACCTGACCTACACAATGAGTCCAAAACCCGATGCACACAAGGAGTCAAAGCACCCTAAACCCAGGATGTAAAAGTAGTCCCAAACCAGACCAGAAAAAGTTTAGTAAAATGTCTCAAACTCGAGGCGCGTGATTTTGAGAAAGAGTAATGAAACTCACCTTAGGTTGCAAAGCTAAATCTAAAATCCAAAAATAATAAGGACGTGCTACTAACTCCCTATTAGATGTGGCACTACGTGAGTATATGTGTATACACAATACACCACATAACTCGTTTGTCCAAGACGTTCATTTATGCAAAAACGTTTAAGTGACACGTAGTGTGATTACAAGCATAAGTAAACCCTACAAACCCGTTACTGAACACTATGTTTAATATGATTTATACACGTCATTTACATCTCATAAAAGCCTACATGAAAGTTCAAGTACAAATCAAGTCATACAAGACTCCAAATAAGCACACATACACATATGTCATAATCTGCGTTTTTAGGATAAATTATGCACTATCAAAACAATTTTATTAAAAAATATTTACACAACGAATTTGACTCCCAAAATTTTATTGAACATTCCAAGGAGTTTAGTCGTCATGCCACTATTTTTTTTCAACAAAACCATATTGAAAAATTATGAAAAATCATTTACTATAGCTAGGTTATGAAAACATTCATATCAGGTCAGTTTACGAGAAAAATTCCCAAAAAAATCATGTATTAATCTAAATGGGATGAATCCAACTAGAAAAGCCGAGTTATTCTTATATCAACCTACTGACCAAATTTCGTGTCCTAAGTCCTTGTAACCCTCGAGTTATGGTCGTTTAAAGTTGACCCAAAATATTAATCTAAAAAGTAGATTTAACCTTTAATTGTATAAAATTCAAAAAACGCATCAAACGATAAAATTCCAAAAACGCATAAAATTCTAGAAAGCTGAGACTACATAGGACATGTTCATATCAAGAAGAAATAAAAAAATACTTTAAAGTCACGTTACAGAGCTTAGCAGTCGTTATATGCAATCTTTCCATTTTTAAACATGTAATAATCTTAACTATAACAAACCTAGATGCATATTATCGATCAAGAACACCATATAAACATCATACAAGACTTCCCATGCAATCATCTGATCAAAACACGCAGATTTATTGTAAATATTATCACTCAAAAACCCTAGATGTTCAATAATCATTAATCATGCAATAACATAACACATATCACATAATAACACACATATACCTTGATTAATCTCATTAAACCTTTATAAAAACCATGTTTCAATCTTTATAAGTTTATATCAGATCTTGGACAACTTGTTTATAGTGTTTTATAACATAATAAAGAAGATAAAACACAAAAGGTTTGATAATATACCTAAAGCTCTTTGTTCGGGTGACAAAAACACAACTAGAGCTCCAAAGCTTGATCGATTATGGTTATGGCAGAGGTTATGGAGTATATTTTTCGTATGGTGGCTGCTAGGGACAATTAGGGTTATGTTTATGAGGATAATGGGGTATAAAATCGTTTATAGAATGTGACATCCGGTAACCAAGCATACATTTTTACACTGGCTTCACTATTTACTTGCTGAATTTCGGGACAAAATTCTTTTCAACTTGGGGATGATGTGACACCCTGCATTTTTAGTTTCCTACTTTAACAAAACTCTAGTTAACTTTTACTTACATTTACAACATGTTACTTAACTAGGGTTAGATAGGTGAGTCACCCGTTGCACGGTTATAAGCCAGTAACTGCATAAAAAGGTAATTCGGGGAATTACCGAACTACGTATACGAGTATCGAACCCTGAACGTTGGTGAATTAAGAAAATAGATAATGGTGAATTAATTGTTTGATATTATTTGCAATTACGTGTTTCGGTGACACTACGTGTAAACTGTTATGTGATTATGTTATTTAAACAAAACGTGTTAGCAAACTCGTAACCGATGAACCGATAGGATGGTTGGGGTCTAAAAACATGGGGTTACGCTTTGGTATGGTCCAAAATAACAATTACCTCAAAGAAAACGAGCAATACGCTGAACCAGGCCGAACAACGCGGGCCAGAACAGGCTGAACGGCCATTCGGCCATGCGAATGGGCGTTCGGCGGGTGCAGATTTAGGAAACTGACTTTAAACCATTATTTAAATGATCTTAAGCCCCATACTTCTCATAATCACAACCCTAATCATCCTTAACAGCCACCATACGAATATTATACCCCATAACACCCATCATAATCAAAATCAATCAAGTTTTGGAGCTCTAGTTGTGTCTAATCATGAAACGAATAAGCTTTCGGTATGATATCAAACTTAATATGTTTTAATCCTTTGTTATAAAACACCATAAACAAGTTTGTCCAGATCTGATACAAGTTTATAAAGATTAAAACTTGAGTTTTCTAATAGATTAACATGATAAACATAAAGATTTATGATTGATTATTCGATATACTTGCATGTTATTGAGTGTTTATAATGTTTGAACATCTAGAGTTTATAGATGATGTGCATTACGAGGAATCTTGCATGTTTTGATCATGTTAATGTATGATATGTCTTGTATGATGCTTATTTGATGTTCTTGATCGATAATATTGACCTAGGGTTTGATATAGTTGAGAATACTGCATGTTTAAAATCTGGACAGAATGTGAATGTCGAATTATAACCTCTGTAACATGACTTTAAATATCTTTTTTGACCAGTTCTTGTTATGTGCATATCGTACATGGTCTTAGATTTCTGTAATGGGTAAATCATGCAATTTGGTTGCCGTTTGATATGTTTTTGGAATTTTATTCAGATAAAGGTCTAAACTGATTTCCAAATTAAAAACTTAGGTCAACTTTAATCGGCTGTAACTCGAGTTTTATAAAGAGTTAGGTCGTGAAACTTGGTCAGTAGGTTGATATGAGAATAATTCAGCTTTTCAAGTGAATTCATCCTGTTTGGATGAATACACGATTTTTGAGAATTTTTATGGTAAACTGAAATGTTGTGAAAGTTTTCAGAACCTAGTTGTAGTATTTGATTTTTCATAAATTTTCAACAAAGTTTTGTTGTGAAACAAAAATAGTGGCATGACTACTGGACTCCTAGGAATATTCAGTAAATGTTTGGGAGTCTAATTCGTTGTGTGGGTATTTTTAATAAAATCATATCAGTAGTGCATAATCTATCCTGGAAAAGCAGATTATGAAATATGTGTATATGTGCTTATTTGGAGTCTTGTATGATTTGATTTTGACATGATTTGATTTGGAGTCCTAAAAACGCATATTATGAAATATGCGTATATGTCCGGTTTGGGACTACTTTTACATCCTGAATGTTGGGGTTGTAACACCTCGATCGATGGCGGAAACATCGGGATGCCATGTAGTGACGATTGTTCAATAGCTCATGGTACTAAAGTGTAACTTGATACATTGATTTAATAGTTTATTACATGAAAGGAAAAATATGAGTGATACAAAGGTTCAGAACAAAACAAGTAATCTTGAAAATACAATGATAATAAAATCCAAATACTAGTCCAAAGCTTAAAGAAATACGTCTCAAAGATAACCTGAAACATGTACGAAAAGTAGTATATGTCAATACAAAAATGTATTGGTGAGCATACCCTGTTTTGATTACGTATAGTATGAAAAGCGTTAGCAATTCGTATGTTGTGTACTGTATGTAAATTGTTGTACCATTGTTTATGTATAATATGTACACAGTGATGATATGTAATACTTGTAATATTATTTCACGGAGCTAATCCTCTACTCTAATAATAATGTTCCACAACTGATGATAATCTATTATTTCGCGGAAGCTAGTTCGCTACTCTAATAGTAATGTTCAACAACTGATAATGATGTATTATTTCACGGAAGCTAATCCGCTACTCTAATAATAATGTTCAATAACTGATGATGATTGATAACAATTACACACATTGATGCATGAAAGTAAATAACACAGTATGGTTCACACATAGATAAATACTAGAACATGTAAAGTCAACAAGTCATGAGTACACACATTGAACACAAGTAAGCACACATAAGAATTGCACTTTGTAATAGATTTGTGTTATGTAAATGATTTGTACTTTGTAAATGATTTGTACATGAATAGCCCCAAAAAGTAAAACATGAAAAAGGGGAAAGATATACTCACATTCGCTAAGTTTGCTAAGCGGCGAGTGAAAGCAGGGTGAATCCCGAAGGTTCAACCTAAAGTTTATGGTATAATGTAAGTGTTTGTACTTAAAAGAGTCTAGGGTTCCTAATCTAAGGCATCTAGGATGTTTAGTCTAGACTTTGGGGTTTTTAATTTTGATAATGAAATCGTGATGCGTCTAGTTGAATAATTAGTTTATAAGTATTGTGTAATAATAACTTTGTAAAAATCCTTATGTGTATAACTTAGTTTAATATTGCCAGATATTTACTAAGTTATATATTATAAGTAATGATATTGGAATCATTTTGATAAATCATAAACCATAATTATTTATATTTGTTTTATTAAATATAAACAATTATGTTGATTAATAAAGAGATGACAAAAATGATAATTAACCTTGAGTTTGTAAAGGTGATATTTTCTAAGTTTATAAAATGATAAATTTAACTCAGAAAATATTTGTAGTTTTTATATAAAAGTATTAATTTAATTTGTATTAACAAAAAGACATAAATTTGGAATAAATTGTAAAATTGTTGTAAAAATAAAGTTTTCTATGAAAACTTCATATTCTGACCACAAAGGTCTGAAAATAATTTTTATAAAAGTTTTGGTGAATAAAATCTATAGAATATAAATTTTATTGTTTCAAAACTAATTTAATGAACAAAATAAGTTAAATTATAAAAATACTGTTATAAATGAAATCTCCTGTGAAAACTTATTCCTCTGACTTAAAAAGTCTTGGAATAATTTTTATAAAAGTTTTCTTGATAAAAATCTATTTATTATAGATTTTATATGTTTAAAAAAAACTAGTTTATTAACCAAAAATGTAATGTTGTATGAAAATGTTTTATAACAGAGTAAAATTTATGTGAAAATGTTTATAATATGTTAAAATATATTTCCACCAATTTTAATAATTAAATGAATTAAATTCGAATTTATATGAATTAAATATGGTAAATAATACATAAATCCGAAATAAATACCAAACACTTTCTAAAAATAAAAGTTTCTGTAAAAACTTAGTCTACTAACTTTAGAGGTCTCATAATAATTTTATAGAATTTTCTTGATTAAAATCTATTTATTATGAATATTATTTGATTAAAACTAATTTAACAAATAAAAATGAGATAACCTATGAGATCATATCAAAACAGAGGGAAAATGACTTGGAAAATTCTAACATAATGAGATATGTTCCTGAAAATTTTCATGTTTAAATACATTGTATTCTAATTTATATGAATTAAACATGATTAAAATATAATGAAAATGAATAAAAATACTAAACAGTTTCTAAAAATTCCGAAACTTTTTCTAAAACTCCTAGTCAGTTAAATGAACAAGTCTACAAAGTTTCATAATTTTTAGATCAATAACAAGCGAGTTATGGTATTTTAAAGTCCTTAAAACTTTTAATTCAAAAACCCCAAATTATCAAGAACACCCTAAACCCTATATTTTCAATTGGAACCCTTAAAGGCTATGTTTGCTACAACTAATAGACGGTGTAGATGCACTTTATGCGACTAATGCTTCGAATTGTAGTTTTAACATATGTTAGTGATAATATGGAGGTCGAATGTAGAGTTCTGAAGGTCGATGGTGGAAACAGATTGGGCGAAGGTGACTTGTAATGGTCGAAGGTAGAAGTCTGGAGGACGAATGTGGGATGCTGACTGAAGAAATGTATATTCGTAATTTGGTATGGGGCAAATGTGGACAAAGTCCACATTCGTACTTAGAAAAGGGGCAAATGTGCAGTTGCTATAAATAGGTTTTGCTTGTTTTGTAAGTTAGAATAGTTAGTTATTGTGTGTGTGAAGGTCAGGTTATTGCTCTCTAGATTAAGTGTGTTTGAAAGTGTGTAGATCAACTTGTAATCAGTTTATATAAACATTTTAAGCAAGTTTATCTATAAAAATGATGTTTGAAAAGGTAATCCGTGTGTTGTGATTCGTGTATTATCATTTTGTTCTATTCTAGGGTTTCCGCACCTGGAATAGTGCCTTATATGATCAGATTTCCTGTCTATTACTAAAAGTTTTCATTTACAAAGTGGTAACAGAGCCATAAAGATCATACAACAACAAATTGATAATATCAGAACTGATTTGGACCCTATTTTGATCAAATTTTCTCTGTTTTTCAATGAAAATGGTTTTTAATACAATTTGAAGGTTTTGGACAACAATTCGTGGTTAAAATCAACTTTTCCAAGAATTAAAGTTGTTCCAAATCAATTCCGAATCATAACCTGATAAAGATCGTCAAAATCCATTAACTTTTGAAAATTTCAGATCAAAATAACCGTTTTTCAAAGTGTAATCGTTTTTTAAACATGAAAGGGTCGAATCTAGAGAGCATGGGTCGAACCTGGACATTTTAGGGCGAACCTGGAGATTTTCTGGACGAAAGTAGATATTTTCAGGTCGAATCTAGGTGTGTTGTGTTGAGTTTTTCACTTTCGGGTATAAATCTCCACCTTCGGGACATCGGGGGTGCGAAAGTAGGATTTTCAGGGACGAAAGTGAGTTTATCCGGACGAAAGTGGAAGTTATCTGTTGATATTCTACATTCGGGTCTTAGTTTTGGGCGAACGTAGAATTTGACAGGGCGAAAGTAGAAGTTTTGTGAGGAAATTTTCAAGTGTGTTAAAGTTCTAACTTTGTGAACATCATGTGGGGATTTCCAACTACACCAAGACCGGGAACGACACAACAACAGCAGCAAGTAACCATGGACCCATGGACAGTGGCAGCTCAGAAATCGAACAATCAGTCGTCACAACCAATTAACTACTTAGCGATGACGAGTTCGATGCCTCAGAGCGTTGCATCATCTTCACCACAACCTGCAACAGATTATTGGGGAGTAGCAGCCGCGGTGGTAAACACACAAACTACTAATGCTATTTCTACACTAATCAATGATTTATCTTCAGGTAGCGGGAATAGGCCACCCAAGCAAATGGAGATGCAGGAGTACAACCAGTGGTAGAAGAAATTCAAGATTCATCTTGAAGGGATGGGGTTGGAAGGAACGGAGGCTTGGCAGATGATAGCTAAAGGTTATGTGGCACCAGTATTAGAGAACACCGGTGAGCAGGTTCCTCTGGAAAGCTTGACTGACGATGAGAAGAAGAAATTCGCGGTGGAAAAGAAGGCGTATTCTCAGCTAACCCAGGCGATCACAAACGATTTGCTACATCAGTTTGGGTCATGCACTACTTCTAAAAAGTTATGGGATGTGCTAAAGAATCGTCATGATGGTAACGAAAAGATGAGAAGGTTGAGAATGGAAGAGCTGAGGAAAGAATTTGAGAACTTTAGTTATGTCGGGAATGAGACGTTGAAAGAGTTGACTCCCAGATATTGTCATTTATTAACTGAATTGTCAAACTACAACATTCAGATTCCTATGTCTGATCTGGTAGACAAATTTGCTGATGCATTACCACCGTACTGGGATCAACACATCGAGGTACTCAAAGAGAAGGATGCCTACAAGTACTGGACCATCAACGAGTTCATTCAAAAGCTGGAAAACAAAGAACTCAAGGAGAAGAGGAAAGCTAAGAGATCTCAGATTCCTCAAAACCTAAAGTTGTATCATGCTGGTACTTCATCAACTGTGGGGAATTCTAGTGTTGGTGGAACAGTGGCTCCTCATATAGCATGTATCTCAAGTGTCATGGAACCACCAAAACAACCGATCAACTACCTAACACAAACCTCATCTTATTCACAACCATCATACACACCACCACCACAACAATACACAAATTCTTTCATTTCACCATTTTCTCCAATGCAGCAAGCTGCATGTTATTCTGCTAACCAACCACAACAACAACCTCAACAACAACAGTACATGAATCAAATGAATCAAACCAATCAAAAACCAGTGGTATTGGAAACTTCCAATATGAATAACGTGATTGTGGAGGTTGCTCAGCAACATATTGCTCTAGTCTCAGCAATGGTTGCTTCGTATAACGGTTTAGTTGCAAGTCAAAATGGGAATAACAACTTAACCAATGAAGACTATGCACAAATCGATAAAGAGGAGATGGAGCTCATAGACATTCAGTGGGCTTGCGCAAGCATTATGAGACGGGCAACCGAATTTATAGAAAAGACCGGGAGAACTGATTTGGGAACTTCTCCAAACACCACATATGGCTTTAACAAAGACAAGGTCACATGTTTTAATTGTGGTGGAAAAGGTCATTTTAAAAGAGAGTGTACACAACCTCCTAAACAAGGTAACCGAAACCCATTCAACTCAAACTACAAAAACCGCCAATCTCAAAACCAAGTTTCTTTCCAAAACAACAACTATCAAAACCAAAACAATTACCCAAACCGACAAAACACCTCACAAAACAACCAAAATAGACAACCAAACACAACCAATCAAACTCATACTCAACAACCAAATAATCCAAACAGAACAGTCATTTCTATCACTACACCAAATGAGCAATCACAGAATAATAATCAAAATCAAGCTTTGGTGATACAGAATGATGAGAGATTTGACTGGACTGACATGCAAATCGGTGTTGAGGAGATAAACACTGTTGGGAATGTGGCATGTGTTGCACAACAAGTTGATGTTGAGGAGTCGGTGATAGTTGATCAAGTTGAAGAAACTGAGTTTGAGGTTCAGAAATCAGTTGAAGAGATGAATGTGAAGACTGAAACTGTTGAAGTTCAGGCTGAAGAAACAAGTTCGGGAGTTGTGATTGACTCAGTCACAGACGTTCCTGAGGAGAGTGAGTCAGTATATTCGGATTCAGACAGTGAATCAGATTCAGAAGCTAGTGTGAACTCTTTGGATGATGACATTGATCAATTACTGGCTGAAGCTGATTTTCTAAAGACGAGGAAGTCGTGCATAGTGGATGATGCCTTTACCAGAATCGATTATTCAAAGTTTTTCGCTGGAAAGGAATCTCATTTCGCTTTAATGGCCATGACAGATCCTCCAAAATAGGTAAGTTCCGAATCAACCACTAACATTCATAGTAAGAAATATTGTGGCACTTGTGACAGATTGACAGAAGAAAACAAGGAACTTCGCATTCAACGTGATAGTGCTGTGATTAACTGTCAATCTGCTCGCAAGGAAGTGATTGCATTCAACAAAGTACTTGATGGGTACAAAAAGGACATTTCTGATCTAAAGAAAACTCTTTCATTAAAACAATTAGCAATTATCAATTACATTAATGAACTTGAAAATACTAAGTTGGAAATGGCCACCATCAAGTGTTTTGCTGAAAAGGTCAACAAGAAGCTTGAAAGTTACAAGCACATTGCTTATGTCGTTGATCATATCATTGAAGAACCATCTCAAACCACAAGTTATAAGTCTGTTCCATCTCTGGTGCTCTTTGAAAATCACAATTGTCATCAAGTGACACCGGAGAGCTCAGTAAAATCAGACTCTGCATCGGAAGATGAATCCAATACTTCTAGTGTTGGTGATCCTCATTCCGATGTGAGACCGATTTTAGGTTTGAATGATGAGGGAGTTACAGCTGAAAATGATGATTCAGACTCTGAGAGTGACAAATCTGATAATGTGAGTGACATTCCAAAAGAGAATCACATTATTACGAATGAACCAGTGTCACCGTCTCAGCATGTTCATCCGATGGCTAACGCACATCATGATAAAAAGTCTGAAAAGAAAGAAATTAATAAAGATTCAGGTGACAAACCAGTCAAGGTATTTTATCGGATGGAAGGATCCGATAAGATTATCTCTGACGAGGAATATCCAATCAAGTTTGCTAACTATTCTAAAATCGAGAAAATTTGGCAAGAAAGCACAATATGGTTTCCAAAACATGAAAGATCAAATGATATTCCACCAGAAATCTTAAAGAAACTATATTTGGATGTTCCAAAAGAACCAAAAGTTCATGTCACTGAATTCATCAAACCAAAACATAAAGCAAACGGTTTTCATGAACCAGCTTACTCTAGGGGCCCAGCTCCTGAGAGTCTAAGGATGCGATGTATTGATGATCAATATCCTGTCAATACATACGCAAAGCCGAATGCTCCAAATGTGTTTGAAGAATACCGTGCATGCTTTAAGTATGGGGAGAGAGGGCATTTACTTGTTCACTGCTCGTACGTGAGGCACAAAAGGCACAAAGTTGAAGTAAGGAAATCCATGAGGAAACCGATTGACAATCATTACTATCCACAAAGACGATTTGTTCCTCAACCAGCACCATTTTATAACCAAAACAATTTTTATCAAAGGAGGAATGAACGTCAATTTCATTATGATCGTCGTAACCGGATAGCCATGGAAAAACCGTGGAGAAAACCAATGGTGAACTCAACGGCCGATAGACATAAGGTTTCACAAAAACCGGTTGTCAAATCGACTGTTGGACCTAAATCGCTTAAATCCGAGAAGGTAACCAAGAAGGTTTCATTTGTGAACGATCCTAAGAAATCGACTGAGACTCCAAAATCTTAGATTCGTATTTTGAAACGTTCTGAACAGTCTTGGACACCAAATGGTACCCCGGGAGCCTCTACTTCAAAATCAAATGAAAAAGTTTTGAATGATCCTAAAAAGATTGTTCCAAAATCAAATGTTGAAGTTATTGAATCTTTGAAGGATGATACTCAAAGACCCAAGACCACTCAGGCTTGGGTCCCCCGAAAGAACTGACATGTTTACTTGATGTGTGCAGGGAGCTTCAGCTGGCCCTATTAGCAGTCTTTGGATTGTTGATAGTGGAGCTTCAGGCCACATGACAGGGGATTTGGCATTGTTGTTTGATGTGAAGAATATAAATGGAGGATATGTTGCATTTGCTGGGAACAAAGGAGGTTATATCACGATGGAAGGAAGCGTGAGTAATGGAATTGTGAGTTTCGAGAGGATATCTTATGTGAAGCAGATCGATTATAATCTGTTGAGTGTCAGTGAAATTTGTGACAAACAATTTACTGTTTATTTTGATGACAAATCTTGCTATATTCTCAAACCGGGCTTCGAAATTCCAAAAGAGTGGGTTATGTTGAAGGCACCTCGAGTCAACAATCTCTATATTCTTGATATGTCCAAGGCAATGACGACCCAGGGGCAAGTGACATTTTTCCTATCGAAAGCTACTGAGAAAGAATCAATCATGTGGCACAGAAGGATGGGGCATATTCATTTGAGAAAGATGAATTACTTAGTGAAAAATGGGCTTGTCGATGGCGTAAATGTCAAACATTTCCATTTGAATGACAAATGTGTAAACTGTAAGAAAGGAAAGCAACACAAACAATCCCATAAAGGGAAGATAGTCAACTCTGTTGAGATGCCGCTTGAGCGATCGCTCATGGACCTTTTTCGACCTGTCAAACGTAAAAGTCATCTTGGCGAGCTTTACTGTTTAGTTGTCACTGACGACTATTCAAGATTCTCATGGGTGATGTGTTTACATCAGAAAAGTGACACCTTTAATAATCTGAAAGTTCTGTTCACTCGATTAGAGAATGTCTATGGTCTGAAGATCAAGCGAATTCGGAGTGACAACGGGACGGAGTTCAAAAATGCTAAGATGGATGACCTTTGTGAAAGCAAAGGAATTCATCATGAATATTCGGCTCCGTATACCCCTCAACAGAACGGTGTTGCTGAACGCAAAAACAGGACTCTCATAGAAACGGCTAGAACAATGCTAGCAGACTCGAATCTTCGAGTAATGTTCTGGAATGAGGCGATCTATGCGGCAAATTATACACTAAATCGGGTTTTAACAGTGAAGAAGTTTGGCAAAACTTCTTATGAGCTATTACACCGAAGAAAGCCGAACTTGGAGTATCTAGAACCTTTTGGGGCTCCATGCACGATGTTGAATCCAAGCGAAAAGTTTAGTCCGAAAGCTGAAGAGGGATACTTTGTTGGATATGCAACCCCGCTTAAACGGGTATTCAACAAAAGAACTCAACAGGTGGAGGATTGGTCAAACGTTGAAGTTCAACGGTATACTCAGAATGTGCAAGGAATTGGTCCTGATTGGATGTTTGATTTCAAAGATTTATTTGAATCATTCAATCTAGATAGCTTGGTTGAAGAGGCTGTTATCCGATTCCTTTACGAGTGTGAAAACGCAGCGACTTCACCATTGGTGCGTCCGATCACCGTAACTCCTACAACAGCTTCTAATGATACCAATGTTCCTGTACCGGAGGAAGAAGTGTTTCAAGAGGCTTCAACTACATTAGATACTTCAGAATCAGAAGATGATGGAGAATTTGAAGAAATTATTCTTGAAAATGCAACAGAGGCACCGCCAGTGAACCCAAATCCAGATGTTGCTTCATCGTCTAATATGGGTCATGATCTGGATGCAGTAGAGAACTTGACTATTCAGACGGGAGTTACTGTACCTGAACATCCGAAATCTCGGATTCATCGTATTCACCCGCTAGAACAAGTTATTGGTGACCCTGGTAGTAGTGTTATGACGAGAGGACAGCTAAGAAGTGTCAATACACCTGAAAGTTTTGGTGCTTTACCTTTATATGCAAAAATACAAAAGTATGGTTGTCAGAATGATTGGTCGTGTGCATGTTATGTTTCGCAGGTCGAGCCGCGGACATATAAAGAAGCTCTTTTGGACGATGCCTGGGTTGAAGCGATGCAAGAGGAGTTGTTGCAATTTCAGAAGTTGGGAGTCTGGACACTCACGGATTTACCTCCAGGAAGAAAGAAGATTGGTACCAAGTGGGTGTTTAAGTGTAAGAAAGATGATCGAGGAGTGATCGTAAGGAACAAAGCCATATTGGTAGTTCAAGGTTTTCATCAGATCGAGGGAATTGACTATAATGAAATATATGCACCTGTGGCGCGCATAGAAGCAATCCGAATGTTTCTAGCGTTTGCCTCCTACAAGAAATTTAAGGTGTATCAGATGGACGTCAAAAGTGCTTTTCTTTACGGTGTGGTCAAAGAAGAGGTTTACGTCGGTCAACCACCGGGCTTTGAAGATCCTATCCACTGGGATAAGGTTTACGTCTTGAACAAAGCACTGTACAGGTTGCACCAGGCTCCACGCCAATGGTACGAGGAGCTGAGCACGTACCTCATGTCGAAAGGATTTAAACGCGGATTGGTCGACTGTACTCTGTTCACGAAGAAAACAAGAGATGATTTGCTTCTAGTCTAGATTTATGTTGACGATATTATTTTTGGCTCAACTAACGAACTTCTATGCAGGGAATTTGAAAGTGTTATGCAGGAAAAGTTCGAAAATGAGTGCGATGGGGGAGATGCAGTTTTTCCTCGGCTTGCAGGTGGATCAAAGACCAACGGGGATCTTCATTCACCAGACCAAATACGTATCCGAAGTCTTGAGCCGGTTCCAGATGGAGGATTCCAAGCCAATGGATACCCCGATTCAACCTAATCCCGGGATTGGAGTTGACACTAAGGGGGAGCTGACGGACCCGTTTACCCCGATTCATCGGATCTCTGATGTATCTTACCGCATCTCGGCCAGACATAATGTTCGCCACATGTCTCTGTGTACGTTTCCAGTCGAAGCCAAAACAAAGTCATCTGACAGCAGTCAAGCGTATCCTTATATATCTAAAGGGTTGTCCCTCGAGAGGACTTTGGTACCCTAATGATGATAATTTTGACTTTATCGCCTTTAGTGATGCAGATTGGGGCAGTTGCGACAAGGACAACAAATCCACGACAGTTGGATGCCAGTTTTTAGGGAGCAGGTTAGTCACCTGGCAATGTAAGAAGCAGACCTCGGTCGCATTGTCTACTTGCGAAGCAGAGTACATAGCAGCCTCGAGTTGTTGCTCACAAGTTCTCTGGATTCAGCAGCAGATGGTGGATTACGGTTTGCAATTTCTTAAAACCCCTATACACTGTGATAATGAAGCCGCAATCGCATTAACTAAAGATATGGGCAATCACTCTAAAGCTAAACATATCCGGATTAAGTATCACTTTATCTGTGATTGTTATGCCAAAGAGTTGATCGATATGGTCAAAATTCACACTGACTATCAACGAGCAGACCTGTTCACAAAAGCTTTTGACATATCCAGATTCGAATATCTTTTAAAAGTAAACAATATAAAAGAAAAACAAGACTGATCATCACCTCGGTTTATTGCTTTTTAGTTTGAAAAGTTTTTCTTTAAAGTTTTTACAGTTTTTCAGAAAAATTCAAAAACCCAAAAATATGTTTTACA
Organism: Ambrosia artemisiifolia; assembly: GCA_032199755.1. Taxonomy (NCBI): domain Eukaryota; kingdom Viridiplantae; phylum Streptophyta; class Magnoliopsida; order Asterales; family Asteraceae; genus Ambrosia; species Ambrosia artemisiifolia. The sequence continues at coordinate 47,318,345 of CM063519.1, read as the reverse complement.
TTTTAGGGGGAGTTTTTTATCAGAAAAACCAAAAACATTGAAAAATTCAAAAACTCATAAAAATAGAAAAATCCAAAATGATTTCCAGGATAAAAAGAGGAAATGATAGTACATCAGTGGGGATCTGACATAGGCTAAAAATATGTAATGTACTATGAAGCGTGTGTTGATTACGTGTGATGTGCTGATAGGCTTCGTAGACTAATAACTGCGTGCATTAGTGATACAAACATAACGAACTACTCGTTCGTGGCTGAACACCTCATGGGCATATGGTCTTAGTACCGTAATTTCGTTTGATAGGATTGCCAAAATCTGAGGTTTCGGGTCGTTATGTTATTGTTATCCAGGATATTCTGATTGAACTTTTGTCGTATTGATTTACGGACCTAGTTTGATCAGAATATTTGCTAAAAGAGCTTAAATGCCAAAACCGAACGTTACCGAATTGAGGAACTTCATGTTATTATTGATCAAAGATCATAATAATATCGTATCAATTTACTGATGCAAATCAGTAATTGATATCAGCCTCAACCTGGTATATATGCACATGTTACTTTGCTGCATTCGTTTGCTGACCTGTACACCTCTGTGCTATATATCTTGTAACTAAACGGATAACTCTGGCATAATCACGCATTACGAGGAAGCTTTGTGCAATTTCTTGATACGGGAGTATGTCGTGTGCGTGGGAACCATAACGTGTTAGTATAATACACCAAAATCGTATCATTTTAAAGCACTGCATAACAGTCTGCATGTGAGCTTATGTGGACAACAATATCAGCAGTTGTCGGGTCACTTGCTGTTTCTAATGGTAATATAAGAGATTAGATCAACGCTGTGGTCAGGTTTCTCAAACAACTGATATGATCCTCTTACCGGTTATCACCAAATGTTTAATGCTTTATTGCATTTTAGTTTGTTTGTCAAAAAGATACAAAACTCTAAAAGATTTTAGGTGTGTTTTGATATAAATTTCAGAAAAACCAAAAGTTTTACATTTCTGTGTTATTTTTAGATAACCGACGGTGTTTGATGGTCATTTTCTGAGATTTGATGAAACCATCTGATCTTTGTATCATTCTAAACTGAAATAATGCATGTTTGAGATTTAATGTGTTGAAAAATGTTTGAACGGGATTCGATTTCGTGATTTGGTTAAAATTTCAAAATTTTCCAATTCACATTCGCCCCTTAATTGGGTCGAATGTGGAAAATTTTATACTTTCGAACCTTTTAGTGTGGACGAAGGTGGGTTATTAATTACAATTTTCACCTTCGGGTCATGTGTTCACATTCGGGCCATTAGATTGTGACGAATGTGGAACTTTTCTCACATTCGTCCATATGTATTGGGCGAAGGTGGCTATCTATATAAGCACTGAAGCACATTCGAACCTTCATTCAGATTTTTTTTTAAAATTTTTCAAAGTGCCAAGATCTTGTTGCCCTGTTTCTTTTCAATCAAGCATCTTATTCCCTATCATTTGCTGATCGGTTTGACTATAATTCCACAGGTAATGGATCAAAATCAAAGCTGGAATTGGGGTTTTAGTCTTCGAACCCTAGAATGTTCATTCTGGACATCTTTGGACTGTTAGAGACTGATTTTTTGTTTAGGATTCAATGTTTATAGATTTTAGGGGGAGAATATATCAAAAACTAGGATTAATTAACAGATTTGATGTGTTAATTGATTGGAAGTATTGTTCGAACCCTAGTTTTTCTGTAAAATCAATAAACACTAAATGATAATGTTAATTGATGGTTACTTAGGCTTAGTCGGCTGTTTTAGCACTTGTTTGAATCAAAATTACAAGTTAAAACATTTCAGGAAACAATTTTCAAAATTTGGGTTAAACACAGTCATATTCGTCCCATATAAACGGGCGAATGTGGAATCAAGGGGACGAATGAGTGATAAAACGGACGAATGTACATTTTGCTAAATGAATTTTCACATTTGGGTCTTAATTTCCACATTCGAACCACAATCAATCACTTTCGTACCTATAAAACGGGCGAAAGTGGAAATGTGTTAAAACCTAAAATTTTCTAAGTTTGTCGTTTTTTGTTTGTTTTGACGTATTTTTCTTATTTTTGTATTTCAGATGGCTGAACAACCTGAAGTAGTTGTTCAAGACCCTGTGCAGGAAGTTCAAGTTGAGAATGCACCACAAGCATGGCCATTTGAAGCTCCGCATAATTGCTGTGCTTATGTTGGTGAAGTGTTAAAGAATACAGAGTTTTCAAGAATCGTTGATTTTCTTAGAAGGATTCGAATCATCCATGCCATTGCTACACCAGCCATTATTTACAAAGACATTGTGGAGGATTTCTGGAAGAACGCAAGATATGATTTTTGGGATGGAAAGACTGTCATCAAAAGCAAAATACAAGGAATGGAAATGCTGATTACTGAGGAAGACATTAGAGAGGCTCTCAAGATCATGTTTGAAGAGAGTACAGATCCCAGAGTTCTATCTTGGACCGAGCAGAGAGTTTGTTTCCTGAGAATGAAGTATAAAGGTCCAATTACTGATGGTGCACTACACAAGGGGAAACTCAGTGTGCAGTTTAAGTACTTTGCACATGTGATCATCCATGTCTTTGGTTGCGTTAGTGGTGGATACGATGTGATGAGGAAGAGTTTAAGTTCGTTAATGGTTGCGTTGACTCTCAACAAACCATTTAACATTGCTGGAATGATATTGGACCACATGTTGGAGATGTTGAAGGGTCTAAAGTCTAAGAAGTTTTTATTGTATCCAAGATTCCTGATGATGATCTTTGACAACAAGTATCCGAACTTGAGAAAGAATCCAACGATGGTGTTAGGTCAAGATCACATGAATATCAGAACACTAGTGAGGATGAAAGGTTATAAGGGTGTGCCTGATAATGAGAAGCCACCGAATAGACGTTTGTTTGGAGCTTTAGTTAATCCAGGTTACACTGACCCAGGATTGAACAAAGCAAGACATGAGAAGAGTGATTCTGATAATGATGATCCTTTAGTGCATGCTGATGTAAGTACTAAAAGGAAAAGACAAGTAAAGAACGCTGGAGCCAAAGGGAAGGGCAAAGCGAAGGCTGATAAAGGAGAATCAAAGAAACAAAGGGCAAGAAAGAAAAGTACTGCGAAGAAGGGTATTAGTTTCGTAGACGAGGACTCAGTAGATTCAGAGGAGACTGAGGAAGAGGAGCAGTGGGATTCTGATGCTGAGTTGGTAAGAGAGTCTTCCAAACGCAAGGCCACTGCGGTTGGGGAGTCTGAATCACTCAACAAATCTGTTGAAGAGATATTACAGAAAGAAACGATTGATGTGGAAGGTGAATTAGGTGTGGATACTGAAGACTTTGGTGGATCAACTGTTGTTGTTAATCTGAAAAAGCCAAAGCACAAGTCAATGGCGAAGAAGGTTAGTACAAAGAAGTTGAGAGAGAAAGAAATAGAAGTATTGCTGAAAGGAAAGAAAGTTCCTGAGGCTGGTACATCATCAAAGGTAACTTCACCTGTTGCTAAGAAACAGAAGAAGGCAAAAGAACCTGAAGTAGTTCCTAATCTAGAAGCTACTTTAGAAAATGTTCTCAACATGTTCAGAAAGCCTGAGAAAGAGAAGACTTCTGTGATTGAATCTTCCAAATCATCAAACGTTACTGTTTCAGATGATGTAATGAAACAGGTTAACAGGAAGATGGAAGAAATGATGAAGATGATAGTTGCTCAACAATCTGAGATTGAGAAGTTTAAGAAAAATGAAGAGAAGATGTTACAGATTGTGGTTGCTTCAAAGGCAAATCAGGATGGGATTGAGAAGAAATTGAAGCAACTAGAGGATGAGAAGAAAGAGCTTGATGAAAAATGTAACAGGAATCGGAGGATGATCAAAGTTGTAAAGATTGAAAACCAAGAATTGAAGAAAGAGAATAAAAGAATGAGCGATCTACTTGACAAACTATACGGTGAAGCTCCCAAACTGAAAGAGGGAGAAGAGGATAAAGAAGAAGAAGAAGAGCAAGTAGATTTTGAAGAATCAGATAAAGAAGAGGATGAATCAGAGGATGGTTCTGATGATGATTCCAAGGATGATAAAGATGATGATGCTGAGGGTGGATCGGGTAGTAAGGATGATGATGATGATAGCGATAGTAGTGATGATGATGATGGAGATGACTCGAGCAAGTTTACCTTTGAACAAAGGAAGACTAAAAAGAGTGATGCAGGTCAGCCGAGTTCGAAGAAGAAATCGGGAGAAATGTGGATTCTGATGAAAGCATCTTTTGGAATGAAAAAGTTAGAGCTTTATCAGATGACGCAAAAGATGTTTATCGTGAAATGTTAGAGAAGAGAGAGTGGACAATAGAATTCACTGGGAAGTTTGCTGAGATCTTTCAGACAGAGGACATGAGATACGAGTAGGAGTACAATGATCCTGATCTGGAAGATGGTGAAGTGTCTGCTGCTGTGAGCAAAGAGATTTTAGAAGGAATAGCACAACGAGTGGGAAAGACATTGGAGGAAATCATGACAGATCAAATGATTCCAGATATTCCTGAAAAGGATATTGGAAATCATTCTGATGATAAACATACACCAGAGATGGAGGAGATTGAGATAGAGGACATTACTCATGAAGAATATCCTCAATACTTCAGAACAAATGATGAGAATGAAGTATTCCCAGACTTCACTGAAACACATCAGAGGGAAGCTAAAAAGAAAGCTGAGAAAAGAAGTGAAGAGTTTGTAGAGAAGGTGTTTGGTGAAGATAAGCAAAAACCGTCAGAACAGAATGATGATCTGAAGACTTTGTTAAAGAAGTTAAAAGAAACAGATGATCAGAGGCCAAAGCCGGAAGCTCAAGGCGGATTCTATAGATATCACAACCAAAAGTTTAAAGGAAGAGCTCTTGGTTGGAAGTATCTTGGAAAGCTTAAATGCATTGCAGTCAAGTGGGAAACAGGAATTCTGTACTTTTACAGATTCTATGACCTACTAACTCTACCGTACTGGGCGGTGAGAGATATTTGCAGATTTCCAATGACTGGTGCATCTGTGAATAATACGGCTGTGGGATGGTTTGCTGACAGATTAGTCTGGGAGAGTCGGACAAAGTGGAGTATGTTTAAACCACAATACCCGAGGAGGAAGGTTCATAGAGATATTGATCCGAAGACGGGTAGAAAGCGAGTGACTTTGATATACAAAGCTCCTGAAGTTATGAGAAAAATTCCTTTGATGCCGATTCAACAACACTTCAGTGAAGACTTTATCTTTTGGTATTATGATTGGAGGAACGCTGAAGCTGTGATAGTGTTGAGAGATGGGAAGGATGCGTATAAGAAGATACATGTTTTTGACCCGATGTGGCTCATTAACTGTACATTCGAAGACATCATCATGCTTTACTACAACCCGATATTCAGTGATCCCAATGATGCATCGCAAGCGAAGAAGTATCAACAGGTTGTCGGAGTGTGCTTTGCGTATGATATTAACTCCGGTAGCAACCTAGAACAGAAGTTGGGCAAGCAGGTGAAGGTGGCTGATGTACCGAGCGTTCGACGAAGAGAAAACTTGAGCCTGAGATGACTAAAGATCAAAAGAAGCAGCTGAGGATCAAGTTAATGAACAAAGAGATGGACGAAGCTAGAAGGCAATCCGAGCAATAGTCGAGGGGGAGTTTATAGATGCACTTTATGCGACTAATGCTTCGGATTGTAGTTTTAACATATGTTAGTGATAATATGGAGGTCGAATGTAGAGTTCTGAAGGTCGAAGGTGGAAACAGATTGGGCGAAGGTGACTTGTAATGGTCGAAGGTAGAAGTCTAGAGGGCGAATGTGGGATGCTGACTGAAGAAATGTATATTCGTACTTTGGTATGGGGCGAATGTGGACAAAGTCCACATTCGTACTCAGAAAAGGGGCGAATGTGCAGTTGCTATAAATAGGTTTTGCTTGTTTTTTAAGTTAGAATAGTTGGTTATTGTGTGTGTGAAGGTCAGGTTATTACTCTCTAGATTAAGTGTGTTTGAAAGTGTGTAGATCAACTTGTAATCAGTTTATGTAAACATTTTAAGCAAGTTTATCTATAAAAATGATGTTTGAAAAGGTAATCCGTGTGTTGTGATTCGTGTATTATCATTTTGTTCTATTCTAGGGTTTCCGCACCTGGAATAGTGCCTTGTATGATCAGATTTCCTGTCTATTGCTAAAATTTTTCATCTACAGAGGGCTTTTGATCTACTGATATAAATGAAATAATTTGAAAAGGGAATTGGAAAAACTCATGGTTTTGCTAGCTCAAAATGAAGAAAGGAGACCGAGTTAAAACCCAAAGAATAAGCTTCCAATTCGTCAAGATTGCGAGATGATAAACGGGTCTTCTTGTGCAGAAATGATAGACCATATGAGAGGGGTGTGTGTGTGAAAATAATTGCAATAATACAATCGTTTGATGTGCGAATTAAATTGGTCAAATGTGAGGTTTGTTTTATAACAAAACTTGAATGATTTGAGTGTAATAATGACTAATAAACGACAATAGGCGAGTGGGATAAGTTGGTGGATGTTTGGTCATCCATTATGCACGATCTTGGCCGAAAGTGAAGGTGAATTATTGATCAAATCGGGTTTTTTAATCAAAAGCATTTTTGCTGAACTGGAGTTGTGCCGCGGACCGCGGGAGCTTTACTAAATGCTCCGCGGTCCGTGGGGCTAAATAAAAGTATTTTTGTTTTGAAATTCTGTCGCACCGCGGGAGGGTTAGGTTTTCCTCCGCGGTCCGCGGTGCGTCCTTTAAATCAGAATTTTTTTAGTTTTAGCCCCCGGACTTGATTTCTTTGATTTCTGGGTTGTTTTTAGGACCGAAACTTGCGATTTTTGAGTCGGGTATTTTATGTTTATATAATATTTGTGCCCGGTTCGTGTGTGAATGCAACGAGGGTTTAAAATGGAAGTTTTAAAATAGAGGAGGGATCGGAAATGTTTATTTAAGTAAAGTGAAAGGTGACGGATGTTACAGGGGTCCTTTGACTCCTTGTGTGGGTCAGGTTTTGACTCCATGTGTGGGTCGGGTTTTGCTAGTTCACATCTTTGTCCTCGATGAACTAAACCACACACTATCATTGAAGTCCTTCATATACCGAATGAGTTGCCGGGTTGGCAAGCGGGTTACTAGTTGATAGCGCTATTAGGTTTGACAAACCTCACACCGTACTGGGGAGTGCAGGAGTGAACTGTGACTTAACACATTTTCATTGTTGATAGGCAATGATGCAAGGCATTTTCGCTCACTGTTGTGAGTGCACGTTAATTAGCAATTCAGTATTACCTGTGTTTAGTTATCTTGAATGGGTTAGCTACCCTTGGCATGTGATGAACTAGTGGTTACATGGTTTTGAAAACCTACGCTCTTACTTACTTTACTTTGTGAACTCACCACCTTTATGTTGACGCACACTAGCATGCTTTTGCAGGTCTCTAGGTACGGAGCACGGTAGGGAATTCATCATTGTGTCATGGGATAATTGAACACTATTAACTTATATATTGCTTTTCATCCATTTGGTTTCATCTTGGGCACGTTGTTTTACGCACGATTTTAAAATAGCTATGTTTGGTTTACGCTTCCGCAACTTATCTAAACTTTTTGGTTAAACGCTACACTTGATTTTTGAAAACGAACTAAATGGTTTGGGCATTTAGAGTTCGTTCATATGACTTATGGCTATGGGGATCCTGGTGTGTCATGTGCCTCACGGTATAAACCCCGTAGTGGAAATTTGAGGGTATGACATAGAAAGCCGAAACTTGTTTTCCACGAAAACAACTCCCTCGTGGGGCGCAGAGGGATTGAGTATGGCGGCTGTGGGCCGCGTCGACCTCCAAATCAGGCTGTGCCTGGTTTCGCATTGGGCCGGGTCCAGCTTATGTTGTTTTATTATTTTTTTCTTTTCTATTGGGCCTTAGTCACTTTATCCACATTACCAATATTCAACCCAATATTTTTAGACCCAAATTATCTTGTTAATTCATCGGGTGTTGGTTACGAGTTCGGTGATGCGTTTCGATTAAATAAACATAATTGCCTAACGATTCACACATACGTTCACACAAGCACATAATTGCAAATAATATCAAACAATTATTTCCAAACTATTTATTTGATCGTTTCACAAACGTTCGGGGTTCGATACTCATCTACCTAGTCCTGTAATTTCTCGAATTACCGTCTTATGCAGTTATTAACCTATACTGTGCAATGTCTGACTCACCTAACTAACCCAAGTTAAGTAAAATGTTGTGAATGTAAGTACAAGTTAAAGTATGAACCTGAAAATGCGGGGTGTCACATCATCCCCAAGTTGAAAACTGAATTTCAAGAACGAAATTCAGCAAGTAAACCGTGAAATAAGTGTAAAAATGTATGCTTGGTTACCGGATGTCGCATTTGTTGTCACCTTCTCCTCCCTCTTCCCTGACCCACCGTCCCCTCCTCCCTAAATTCGTGTGTTTGAGAGAACAACATCCTCTAAAACATCAAATGCACCGACTAACGATGGTACGCGCTTAGGCTTTTTTTTTTGTTGCTGTAAGGTTGTATGTAAGACACATTGTATTATCTATATAGTTGTATACTTTTAAGGTGTAGTGAATTTTTGTATTTATTACTGAATTCACAAAGGAGCTAGATGAGTTTTTTGAATTAACTGCTAAAGATTATTATTGCCTTTCGGCTACAATAAGGAAGCTGAGAATAATATAGTAATGCTTGCATTCACAGGCAGATATGGTGGGTTATGGTTATGGTATATGGTGGGTTGTGGTGGGTTATGGTTATGGTAGGTTGTGTTGGTTCACGGTGGTTGTGGTGGATTATGGTTATGGTGGGTTGTGGTGTGTTATGGTACGTTATGGTGGGTTGTGGTTGGTTATGGTTATGGATATGGTGGGTTATGATTTTAAGTTACGCTGTAGACGTTAACAAACAAATAGTCTTCCTCTTGCAGACTACAGAACTTTGGTCCACCTCTTCTGCTGCAGATGTGGTCCGCAGACCCCAAACCTTTTACCTCTTAAAAAACAAACAACAACTAAAGCTTTTGACAAATCTCGTTTCGAGTACTTGCTTTTAGTAAATGGAGTCAAAGAAATACAAGATTAGTCCACATCAGTGCTTCATTTTTCTGTATATTATTTCTCTAATAAAAAATACAAAAACATTTGAAAAAAGCAATAAGTAAAAACATTGAAAAATCTCAAAAATGAAAAAAAAATTAACAAATGAAAAATGAGTTTTTGCTGTGTGGATAAGAGAATATGATAGTACATCAGTTGACTGTTCGATTTCCAAAAAATAAAATTTGAAAAAAGTGAATTACCAAAAGTGTGGTTTGGGTCAATATGCCACTCTAGCCCAAACTTTTAAAAAGTGCTTGAACAGTCCCTGACTTTTGACGTTAAGTCAGGGGAAGTTGGGTCAAGTCACTTAAAAAATTCTCTTCTTCCCCATTGTCTTCTTCCCTAATCAGACCCACCACCCACCACCATCTTCACCTTTCATCACCACCACCGCTACCCACCATCTCCTCCACCTTTCACCACCACCACCACCATATTTGATAAACAAACCACAGACAAATCACCAAACTATTCAAACTACAGAGCATTGAATTAGGAACACCGACAGTGACATCAATGAAGGAGTTTGAAAGAGCTTCTAAGACTTTAGGGTTCGAGTCGAAGAGTTTACTTTCGTGATTTTGTTGATTTTTAGAGGAATATATTTCAAATTCAGTCACAAACTAATCATGTCTGTTTGTTTGATTCTAGGTTTTTCTTTGTTAGAGATGTTTTATGGTGGTGGTGGTGGTGAAAGGTAGAGGAGATGGTGGGTAGTGGTGGTGGTGGTGGTGGTGGTGGTGAAAGGTGAAGATGGTAGTGGGTGGTGGGTCTGATTAGGGAAGAAGACAATAGAGAAGAAGACAATTTTCTTTTCACTTGACCAAATTGCCCCTGACTTAACATCAAAAAGTTAACTGGGTTATGTCATTGGACTGTTTTGGCCTATTTTCTAAAAAGTCAGGGACTGTTCAAGCAATTTTTAAAAGTTTGAGCTTGAGTGGCATATTGGCCCAAACCACAGGGATGGTTTAGGTAATTTACTCATTTGAAAATGATAATCAGACTCACAAATGATATACCGATAGGCGTGAAAATCATTTCAATATTGGCACGATGATATAAACATTAACAACTTAAAGTCGAGTGGTTATCCCGCTGCATTGGCATATTGTCTTAGTACCAAAATCTCGATTTATGGGTTGCCAAAATCTAAGGTTTCGAGTCTATAAGCTAGTGATACATTCGGGAACAACTGGTCGAATCTTGGATTTATTAGATTTCCAATCGAATCAAACTGGCATTTTTCAAAGAGCTAAAAGAATCAGCTATGCCAAACCCTTATTCTCATACATAAATAAGAGAATATTAGCTGAGCAGTGAGATGTTGGGATTCGATCTCTCGATCAACACACCAAACACAAACAAACTGCAAGAGATAAAATAAACGAACACGAGAACACAAGGATTTACGTGGTTCAGTCCGCTGACCTACGTCCACGCGCTGCAACCAGGATATTTTATTATTGCTTTCTGCCTCACTCGTGATGAGGATTACAAGTACAAGATGCCTATATTTATAACACAAGATTAGGGTTTAACCCTTGGGAAACAAGAAAAATAATTATGGGCTAAATAAAACAAACGGGTCGCACCCTTCTCTTTAATTAATCTGTCAATTAATTGTCTTCTAACCCAAACCCAAATCTAGGCTCCACAAAACCCAATAATCTCCCACTTGGAGGCTTGATAATCTTCAAACTACCGTCCGTTGTGAACTTGTACCTCTTGTAATCTTCCTCATTTTCCTTGTTGCAGCGGCCTTCTCATCAGTTAACCTGAAGGCCCGTTGAAGCTCCCCTGAGCTCCAACACATCAGTCATGGCTATGTATGCCGCTGACCCATTCTCTGTCTCTACCGGCTCCCATTGACACGAACTGCCAGATCCTGAAACACCCTGAGAATAAACACTCTCCGAATAAAGCAGATAATCACCTGGAGAGACTTCGACAGCTGGAATACTGGTTCTCTTAACCCATTGTCGTCTAGTATCTCTGACTGAAGCACAACTCATGCTCCCACTGCCACGAAAACCCCTGACTGGTAGTTCTGAACCTTTCCTAGCACGCTCAACCTGAATCTTACCTGTGGCTCTGGGTTTATCATCTGCAAAACAAACCTTCTTCTGCCCACAAGACTCTGTGAACCAGACTTTGTTTCTCTTCTGAACTGGGACGGTCACTCCCTCAGACGGTACACTGACCATGTAAAGCGAACCCCGCTTTCTTCTTCGAGCTATGAAAAGATTTCCCTTGATAACTTTCCACTACCCGTTCCCGAATTTAACCTTATGTCCCTGTTCATCCAACTGCCCCACTGATATCAACTGTTTCTTTAAGCTTGGAATGACCCTGACATCCTTCAAAGTCCATGAACCGGCTGAAGTTACTATATCCATATCACCCATGCCCGTAACATCAAGAATATCATTGTCCGCCAGTCTTACCTTACCAAAGTCACCTTTCTTCAAATTCCGCAATGCTTCAGTGTTGTGGGTAGCGTGAAATGAAGCACCAGAATCCATGACCCAGGAATCCACATAACACTCTACACTACATATTAATGCATCATCATCTGAGCAGTTTGATGCAGTGTTAACTTCTTTCTTTTCGTTTCGACATTGATTCCTAAAATGTCCAACCTCTTTGCAGTTCCAACAGATAACATCACTTCGAGCCCTAGATTGACTCCTCATCCTGTTCTTGCTCCCACTACCTCTGTTATTCTTCCTTCCTCTGCCAACATTCAGTAATTCACTTGATGATCCACCTGAATTTCTTCGTCTGACATCTTTGCTAAGAATAAGATCCCGAATCCGATCAAAAGTGAACTCGCTGGTAGAACTAGTGATCGTTGTAACAGTTCCTGACCAACTATCTGGCAATGATGATAACAGTGCTAAAGCCTGAACCTCATCCTCGAATTTGATACCAACTGACCCAAGTCTTGACAAAATCGAGTTTAAGTTGTTAATGTACACTATAACTGAACTTCCTTCTTTCATCTTCGTGTTCACCAGTTCACGTATCAGGAAAACCTTGTTAGCTGCCGAAGGCTATTCATACATATTAGAAAGTGCATCCATAATCCCACGCGTTATGGTTTCCTTCATAATGTTGAACGCAACATCCTTCGTTAGCGACAATCTAATAACTGCCTTAGCCTTTTTATCCAAGGCTTCCCACTCGTCCTGCTTTAACTTCTCCGGTTTGTCACCCAATACCGTGTCCAAATCCTTCTGAAACAGCAAATCCTCCATTTGCATTTTCCACCAACCAAAGTCTTTTCCATCAAACTTCTCAATCTGAAGTTTACCACTCTCAGCCATTATCTCAAACTGAGTAATTTCCTGACTTTGGATCTTGGTAAAAACAACCAGAAAAACTAATCTTCGACACACAAGATAAACCCCACTAAACTGCCCGATACATACGCCAACCACTCGAAAACAATAATCAACCAGAGATCAAAACCCAATGCAAAATCTTAATCAAGAAATTGAAAAAATAATAAAAATATAACCTTATCTTTTTTCTTCTTGAAATCGACGAGAACAAAAAGCATGCCTTTTTGTTATTTTTTCCCTTTGCGATAGATCTCAAATAAGACAAAATAATCCTCTTAACCACCACAAATCAATATGGTGCAAGTTTATGGCATCTGTAATTTTATTGATTAACCAATCAAATAAATCAAAGGCATAAGAAGTTTCTTTTGCAAACTCGACAACAAACGACGGCACGAATGTTTTTTTCTTTTGCGATGAACTCGAACGAATCGATCAACACTGTTTTGTTGTATGGCCAACTGCCAAAATAATAAAACGGCTAGTCGATCTATCTCCCGCGTTGTTGAGAATCCAGTTAGGAACCAAATTCATGGATCGATTAAGCGAAAAACAACTCGGTTTCAGACGGGAGATTCGAGACGAGACAGAAACATATGAAAACAACGTCATCACATATTCGTATTACTACAGAAACGGTTACAGACACTGTCTTCAGTAGGATAAACATCTATCTCGGGGCCGGGGAAGGTCGGGCATGACCTCCCCTTTGAGAGTATTCTGAGCACAAACTCAAATCTTCCAAATGAAAACCAACACATGAGATTGCTATTTATAGTCCAACACCAAAAGCCACCTTCGCCCCTTTGTATAGGTCGAATGTGGAATATTTCCACATTCGCCCTTACTTAGGTTTGAACCTGGACTTTATGTTTTGGCCTATATTTACAAATGCGTCAGATCCATAAAATGCCCTTATGGATCACCATAATCTCATGTAATACAATACAAAGACTCAACCCTAGTCTATTCGACAGTGACGTCCACATAAAGTGCATCAACAATCTCCCCCTTGGACATTGCTGGCGAATCCTAAACACAACTTGCATCTTCAGTCAGTTATTGTTGAAGTATCAGACACATTGTTACATCAACAATCTCCCACTTGACTGATGCTTCACAATGTTTCTCTGAGATCCCGTATGATAAATCAACATGTTCTTGAGTAACTTCATCTGTTCGACAGAATTCAAGCCGTAGACGAGTGGATCAAGCAATCAGAAGTTTTCAGCGGGAACTACCAATACTATTGAGGACTTGAAATGCTTCAGAAACTGAAGTTTTCGACGGGGCCAACAATATCTACCAATAGCTCTTGAAATTCTTCAGGACTGTAATCTTGAAACTTTCGTTAAATCTACGTGCCACATGACTCCTACTAGGATCCCTCATTACTTTCAGAACATTGAGATCTCAGTCTTGATTTGCTTGTAACTAACAACTTCGTTTGAACAAGTTCCTTCAATCACACTGGAACTGGGTTGACTGTTCTCATCTTGCGGAATAAAATCTGTCTATTTTCTGTTCTGGCCCATAATAGTCATTTGAATCTAATTATCATATTGTTGATTCTCATGACTACCCCACGATAAAACGTTTCATCATAATCATTTCTTCAACAATTTGGGTAAACATCATCACCATTTTCTAAAAAATCTTCAAAAATTGCCATTTTCGAAATTTTTTTACCCTTAAAAATACCAATTTTTCATTCCATATATCGAGGGTACGAATGTGGGAATAAAGCTACATTCGACCCTTTTATAAGGTCGATTGTACCAAGATTGCCACTGAGATTCCACATTCGTCCAATTTTTATTCCACATTCGCCCAGTTGTGAGGTTCGAATGTGGAAAATTTCCAGGTTCGACCTTTAGTAAGGTTCGAATGTGGAAAATTTCCAAGTTCGACCTTTAGTAAGGTTCGAATATGGAAACTTTCCAGGTTCGACCTGTATTTTCAACATAACTTTCCAGGTTCGACCTAAAATTCCTACTTTCGCCCTCACGTATGTTCAAATCTTCTGCACGTTCGACCCTTGCAGACAAAACGGGTTCTTCTTCAATATTTTCTGCAAATCAGTCCATAAACACTCTAAAACTTCGAATTTGATGATGAAACTTGTACAGAAAGGTGCGGAAATGAAAACCTAACCCTCGAATTCACAATAACATTGAAAAATCACATGATTTTGGGTTCAATTAAGAATCTAGGGTTTCTAGGGTTTCAACCTTTCAATCAAAAACTGAATTTTAACGTCTGAAATCATGAAATTGAGTTGTGATTGATTCAAACAACTGTTAGTTCGTTTAAATCGGTACCATAGCTCTGATACCAGTTGAGAATCCGGTTAGGAACCGAATTCACGGATCGATTAAGCGAAAAACAACTCGGTTTCAGACGGGAGATTCGAGACGAGACAGAAACATATGAAAACAACGTCATCACAGATTCGTATTACTACAGAAACGGTTACAGACACTGTCATCAGTAGGATAAACATCTATCTCGGGGCCGGGGGAGGTCGGGCATGACCTCCCCTTTGAGAGCATTCTGAGCACATACTCAAATCTTCCAAATGAAAACCAACACATGAGATTGCTATTTATAGTCCAACACCAAAAGCCACATTCGCTCTTACACAGGTTCGAACCTGGACTTTATGTTTTGGCCTATATTTACAAATGCGTCAGATCCATAAAATGCCCTTATGGATCACCACAATCTCATGTAATACAATACAAAGAATCAACCCTAGTCTATTCGACAGTGACGTCCACATAAAGTGCATCAACAATCTCCCCCTTGGACGTTGTTGGCGAATCCTAAACACAACTTGCATCTTCAGTCAGTTATTGTTGAAGTATCAGACACATTGTTACATCAACAGTTGTGTTTCTCCGGTGTGTAACGAACCTAAGCTCTGATACCAGTTGTTGGGATTCGATCTCTCGATCAACACTCCAAACACAAACAAACTGCAAGAGATAAAATAAACGAACACGAGAACACAAGGATTTACGTGGTTTGGTCGGCTGACCTACGTCCACGGGCTGCAAACAGGATATTTTATTATTGCTTTCTGCCTCACTCGTGATGAGGATTACAAGTACAAGATGCCTATATTTATAATACAAGATTAGGGTTTAACCCTTGGGAAACAAGAAAACTATTTTTGGGCTAAATAAATAAAACGGGCCAGGTCTTCAATTTAATTAGTCTGCCACTTATTGTCTTCTAATCCGAGCCCAAATCAAGTCTCCACAAACCCAATATGAGAGCATGTTTCTTCTCTAGCTATTCTTACCGGTAAACCATCATACGTTATGAGTGTACTATAGATAATGTTGACGCTTATGGTGCATGTTCACTAGGATAGTGACCTGAATTGGACACACCCGCTAAGCTCGATTTGTAAATCATCCACACGTACTACAACTAATAACTATTGACCTTATGGCACTTGTGCACCAGATAATGACTTGGATTACACATGTGCTCTAAGCTTAGTATGTAAAAAAATGGTTTCCAGTATCTGCCCCCACCCTGACTGAGATTTAATAAATATCGTGTCTCGTAATTGGATGGTCATGGATTACTCACCCGATACGATGAAGATTTGTGGAATGCTTGAAACAGGAATATGTCGTGTGCGCAGGGACCATTGACCGAAAGTGTAAATCCTACCAATTAACCGTATCTAAAATGTCGGCGCGTATTTTTTATTTTCTTGGTTTAACTTGATCCCGTATTGGTAATCGTTTGTTTACTGAGTATCTGAATTATAACTAATAGAACAACAGTTATCATGACATGTCCGAATACTGATATGATTCTCAGGCCAGCAAACTCGTAAAAATACTATTTGTGAATAATTCAATTCCTTGTTGTTCTCTGAATTTCGTCTTTTATTTGCCAAAATCCAAAATTCCAAAACGATTTTTTGTGTTGTTTTTCTTCTATCCTATTTTTAAAGAACCGATGTTGGAAAATTTTAACGGTTTGTTTATCTTTCTTTCAAGAATGTCATAGTCCGAAACAACTATGTTGACTTTTGAATTTCTAAACTTGGCCAAAGTCAAAGATTTGTGCTTAAATTGACAATTTTTTTTCAAAATTTGAGTTCAGTGGTATAAGTCAGATGTTAGGCCAGGTAAGTTGGCAAATAGATGGGGTGAGTATCATCAGATCTCTTTATGACTATTGGTTCCAGTTGTGCGTGAGTATCGGATCATCAATTGGTAAAACTGCAAATTTGGTCAAAGTTTGACAAATTCTAAGTTTCAGGGGGAGAATGTGTTAATTGATGATAGATCCTCACATTTTTGGGAATTTAAGGGTATTTCTATAGTTTTTGAAAGTTTAATACCAATTCATGAGCTCAAAACCCAAGGTTCGTACATTAAAATTAAGTTTTGAGCATGCAAGGGCATTTTGGTAATTTTTAGAAATTATAAGGACTCCAACGTGTGAATACTTTACACACGTATCACAAGCCATCCGTAGGAGGTCATTAAAGGTCTAATTATGACAAAATTTGAAAGATGGAGGGTTTATAGGGTCATACGTGTGAAATGATATACATCTATGACTCAAAGGACATGTAGGAGGGATTTGAATGTCAAACACCCGAAACTTCAAGGACTGGTCTTGTTATCCGCGTGAATCTTCATACGTGTATAGAGCTTTATGCATAGGACATGGGGGTATAAAACCAATAGTGGACCCTAAATGTCATTTAACCTCATATGTGTACACACAAAAGCCTTGACCCTTTGATGTTTTAACTTTCAATCTTCACATCACCTAGTGCTTTTGTCTTTTCACCGATTATACACAACTGAAAGGTGAATGTTTTGATCAAAGAATTAGTCTATTTCATCATTGAATCTTTGAGATATGGTCAATTTAGTGTTTGGTTCAAACCCAAATAAAAAACCATCAATAGACTATCTAAACATCAATTTTTATCAAATTTGTTGGTTGGGGTTTCATAATTGGCTTTATGTCATGCTATCTACCAAAAATCAGAGACTAAATCAACCATGGGCAAAATTTTGAATTTTCATAGCCTTACAAGCGTATGAGCCTCATACGCCTGATGAGTTTCAGGCTTATGAGGTCATACGTGTGTAAGTTCTACACGTATAAGTCCCCATACGCTTGCAAGTCAGAAAATGTGGTGATTTATGTCGTTTTGCTATTTTAAAGCCGTTTTCAAGTTTCTTATGTTTGTTTGTTGAGATTATACATATATGGACTTGAATCCAGGACTTCGCCACAACATTTGTTCACATCTAGATACATCTACCGCTAATGTCGCCGATTATGTGGATATCATCAACTTTTTAAAGCGTTCAATGATTCATTATGCTATTTCCACAAGATATGTTTCGTATCTAAGTCATCAAACAGAGTTATGGGTGACTGCTACACATGACTGCAATCGTGCTCCAATTGCGATTGTAGGGTGAGTTAACAACAAGGAAGTTATCGTCACAGAATAGATCATAAGAAAAATTATTCACTTTGATGATCGAGAGGATTATCTAATAGAGTTTTCTGCCGACTTAATTTGGCAGTTCTTTACAAGATTGATGTATGATGGCAAGATTACACTTTCAATGCTGTTGAAGACAAACCTATGCAGATAATACCGGTACCTGATGCACATGCTTATCCATTGACCTAGACTTAGCAGCTTTGACACAGTTAGGGATTCTCTATCTTCGGCAATGGTTGCCCTTGTTCTCAACAATTTCTCTAGAATGGCATTCCATAATTTCAAGGAGAACGTCTTTGTAAAGTTCAAGAAAGAGAAATCTTTGATGTGTCCAAGATTTCTTCAAATGATATTTGATTCCCAGATTTTTGATTTGCGGAAGTTGAGGGTGACATAATCAAGCTAAGTCATTCGAATGATCTTACCATGAACATGATGAAGTCTTATAAGTTGAAGAGAGAGCCCGCGGCAAACAGGGTGATCGGGCACATTGCAAATCCTAACTATCAAGAACCTCCCAACAATCACTAGAGACATGAAGACAGTGATTCGGATGTCGAGGTGATTCAACCTCAGAGAGCCGAAGGAGGAGATAATGATGAGGGTGGTCAAGGTCCTCAGGGTGATCTCCCTAGGCCTTCACCGACCCATGAAGCACCAGTTGATCCATCTGCAATGTCTGCTACTACTGCGCCAAGAATCTTTGCTCCAGTATCTAGAGAACCAACATCTGTTGCTCTAGTGCCACAACTGCTGAAGCTGAATCCTCAGGAACTTGACGACGTGATCTGGGCAAGGAAGTTGAATCTACGCCAGTTATCATGAGTGAACAAGATGTTCAAGTAGTTGAACCTACAAGAGATAATAGTGACAGTGATAGTAAATCTATGGAGGAAGATGAGTCGATTCCTCATAGAGTTTTGAAACAAAGTATTCAAGATGAACATTTGAGGCAGATCCACGAGTTTATGACCCTACAAGACCGCAAACTACAAAAAAAATGTCATTTAGTGGCACACGTTTTTAATGACATTTAGCTTTAATTTATGCCACTAATTCATATTTTTAATGGCACTTTGCATATCCATATTTGCTTAGCATATACTTTTGTGGCATTTAACGTTTTGTGACACTAAATATGGTTTTTAGTGGCACTTTGTATATGCCAACAAAATTTTATGTGGGTTTTATTTATACTTTTTTTGGAACAATCCATTTAAAGTTTTCACTCTAGTCTCTCCCTCTTTGAAACCTAAAATTTCCCACAAATTTTTTCCCTCCCAGGAAACAAGAACACAAATAAACATCTTCCCACTTCCACCAAAAATCAATTCCCTCCCTCCAATAGTTTCATTTTCCCGCTCATTCCCTCACCCTTTCATCGTTTTCCCTTTAATTTCCCTCTCTTTCTCACCAAAAATTAATTCCCCCTCTCTAACTCTCTGATTTTCATCTCTAATACATCACGCCTTTAGGGTTTCCACTTTTGAACAATGTTTCTACAGATAATGGAGAAGAAAACATGGTTTCTGCAAAGGGGAAGAAGGTATATTGTAGTTATATTATTTTCTAATTAAACCCTAGTTTTGATTTGTTTCAGGGGACTTGGCCATTTCTAAGTTCTACTTTTCCCATCGTAAGCCAAGAAACTGAATAATGGTTAATGTAATTTTTTTTGGTTAAATAGTGGGATGATGCGAGGATATGGATTTTGTAGGAAAAGTTGAAGAAGTTGATGGATAAGAAGTTCAGATTAATTAATTATTTAGTAATAGAGTTGAATGACTATTTAGGAATTAGACTTCAATGTGCCATTATTTTCTTGAATAGGCTCGTCAACAAACTATTATTTTATTACTCTTAATCCATCTTCAAAGTTTCCAGATTTTGTTATTGTTGTTTAATCTCAACCTGGTTATGCTGATGATTGAGAGCTTCAATGGTTTTTTGGGCATAACTTTTCTATGCTATTTTCCTATGGCAAGAACTTTGGATGGTAGTTATTAATATGTCAGTTTATTGTTGTTTGATTGCAGGTTTGAAAGAAGGAAACCTTTTGTACAGTAAGACTTGATTTATTCAATATGAGAAAGTGGAACAAGTTTAGCTGTTGTTCGTTGTCCAGTTCAGTATGAGTTTTAATCAAGTTAATTATTCTCCTTTTTTGTTTTCACTTTATAGATATACCAGTTCTTGTTGTCATGTATTTTCCTTTATCTATAATAACCATTGATAGGTGACTTATATAGAAAACTAAGTTCTTGTTTATATTTGTTTTCCTTTACCTATAATAACCATTGGTAGGTGACTTATATAGAAAATTAGAGTTACAAAAGAGTTTACACAACAGTAGTTTAAAGAGTAATAAGTCTATAATCTCCCGTTTTATTATCCAAAATTTTACAGATAGAGACAAATCAAATTATTATTTTCGCTTTTTAGAGTTTATGGACAACGCATAATCAAAAGCAAAGTAAATTGGGGTTTGCTTGTCTCTCTATGGTTTTGTTTTATGTTTCAATTAAGTATATTGACTAATGTTCTTCTCAAAAGATATAAAACGCATAGTTAGGATTCCTTCTCACATGTTTGTTTTACATTAAAGATTTATAGTGATTTTAATTTAAATATGGTATTTTGAGTTTTGTAAAATAAATTTGTTAATTCATAAGAAAACTGCTAATTTAAAGTACATACAGATGAGTGCTAATGATTGAAGTACCCTGTTGGAATTTTATAAGTTCAATTTTGGTTTGTTTCTGTGGTTTATTTAAAAAGGAAAGGAATGGATATTTCATATGATGTGGAAAAGCTTTGCGACATCAGCACTGGATGCTTGCTACAAGCTTACGACATCTTATTTTTACATTAAGATATTGGGCAACATTTTCTATGGTACTACTACTAGCTGGTGGGATGGCATCTTTATTCTATGGTGCATACACATATAGACCTGTATATACAACACCATAATTAGGATCCTATACAATGGTGTTTGCAAAGTCACACACTGCTCTTTGACTTTTGTGAGTCAAAGTTAATGAAATTCAACAAATTCAAAATTTCCCATGCATTAATTATATAACAACACTTAACTAGTTTTGTATGACATACTAGTTTTTTTCCTGGTCTATGTCATATGTAAGTAAAACAATTAAGATGGATTATTCTTTTTTATACACTTTTTTTAGTTGTCATCAAATGTTTCAGCAAGAAAAGTGACCCATTTCAAATTACTGTGTATTATAGAGAGAATAGATTTATTTGTTTCAGTTTTTTTTAGTGTTATAACATGGTATTCAGTTGTTTTAGAGATGTTATAATCGGTGGTGACGGAATTAGTGCATTTTTATCGGTTTTGTGTATGGTTCTTTTCTTTTCAGATTACTTCATATTGTCTTTGGTGGTGGTGAACTATGGTGGACGATCTCTCTGTAATCACATCGAAGATCGAAGAATGGTTAGTTTTTCCCTTTACCACAAAATTATAGTTGATCCCAATGTCTCTTATTCGTCTAATCTATTCTGGTCAATTGTGGGTTTCTTATTATCAAATTTACTAAATGGATTTGTTAAGTTGCCTTCTTGGCTTTGGCTAAGGTATGTTTTTTTAATGGTGAGATGTTTATTGTATCTAGTGCTTCATGTTTTACTTTCTTTCACAATTGACCGATATATTTGTTTTATGTTGTATTACCAGCGCAACTTCAACATTAATTGGGACATTATTTATTAGCATTGCTACATGTTCATTGAACTATTATCTGCTTCAATTGTGTCATGATGTTGGAAAAATCAACATCTCGCTCGAAAACGTACTTTAATATAGTGATTGTTATCTTCTAGGTGTATACCAAAAAAAATGATTGCTTGCACTTACTTTAGATGATATGGTTCGTTTGAATCTTGGCACTAACTTTAGATGAGTGTTGGCTTAAACCTGCTCCTACTCAATTAAATAACTATGGTACTCCACCTTTCTCTATAAATACTACGGACTTAATCCTTGAGCCAACTTATTTGAAGTCAATTTTTTTTTGCAGAATTTTGGAAGGTATAAAGGTATTTTGTTTATATGGTATTTTTATTTATTTCGCCAGGTTCTAAAAAAAATAATGATGAAAGGTTTGGCGTCGGTTATTATTATTTGGGTTGTCTCAATTTCAGCATTCTCAAGATTGGAAGTAATTGATTGTGAAGGAGTTAATAGACAACATGAAACACTGGAGCGTTCAAAACTACCAGGAGGGTCGACTACAATGGTTGACCAAACAGCTCTTTATGATCTTAGTTTAGCAAATGCTGAATAAAGGTATCTTTATGGTGCAGACTGAGACTCGTTTACAAGAGGTATCTTTATGCTTCATTTTGATTTATGTCCTGTATTGCATCAGATTGTCGCATTCCTCCCTTGTTAGGAAACTACATATGTTTTTCTATGTTAATTTATATATTATAGCTTAACCCATGCATCTATTCTTCTAGTTTCATATATTTTGCTTTACTAATACTTGCTTATATGATTGATAATGACAGAGATGACAACATGTACAGCATGGGAGAACTACAGATAACAAGATTCATAGATTGCTTAGTGCTAATTTATTATAGTAGAAGTCCTACTATAAATAATGTTTTTGACTTTTCTTGTAAACATTTGGAACATGCTTTGTATGGAATTTATGATTTCTACATTATGTTGTTATTTTTTTTATATGCTGAATAAATAACAATTTCAGCATGTATATTTAATTAGAAATAATTTTATGGACGATTTGTGCTACAAAAGGGTTTTTTATATTGCGGTAAAACATAAAGTGCCACTAAAAGTAGTATGTCTGTAACTAGGAATAGTTTTTACCGACACAAAATTTGTGCCACTAAAAGCCTAAAACTTTGTAGTGGCATATTGAAAAAGTGCCACTAAAAGGCTTTAGTGACACGTCTTCTAGTGATATTTTTTTTGTGTGCCACCCATTCTTATGTTGGCTTTTAGTGGCACTTTTATGGCCTTTTGCGACATTTTTTAAGTGCCACTAGATGGCAATTTTTTTGTAGTGGCGGGATGCTATGAATAGAGACCTTTAAAGAGAAAAACTTCATCCAGTTATGAGTTGGACAAAAATTTGAAGAAGAGAGACCTTTAAAGAGAAAAGCTTTGTCTAGTGAACCTTAAATGTTTTAGTTGCCCAACCAAAACAACTTCATCCTAAACCAAAACAAATGCAACAACCACAACAACCACCTCAGCAACAACAACTACATCAATCTCTCAACTCTCTATTGCTAGAACTACAATCTTCACTAAGTCCGTCTCAATTGTAGCTTCTATGTGTACTTCATCCACTCAGATGTCTGTCGATGCTGAACTTCAAAGGCTTACATCTGAGACTGGAATCCCACAGTTCCAACTTCCCTAACAAACTGAATAAGTACCCTTCATGCTTTCCATTTCACCTGTCCTAACCTCATCTAGTGGCCCATCTCTCCAAGCATAAATACATAATCTAGTCAGCATGCTTCATATCTAAGTTGCACAAAACTTGGAGAACCAGCAGAGATTAGCTGAATCAGAATAGAGAGATTGCCAGTTCTTAACTATTATCAATGAAATAAGAGTTGCGAACAGAAGACTGTCTGCTACTTTAGACGTGACGATGCTCAAGCAAACCAGTAATGAGCAAGATATTCGTCAGTTAACGAAATCTCGTAGTCAAACTGAGAATCGTCTTGTTATTGTAGAGTCAAAAAACAAGAATCTAGAAGACCTGTTGATGATGATGACAATGACAATGAAAATGATGATTATGGCGATGACCATGAATCTAGGAAGGATAAAACTTGTGGTGGTGATGAAGGTGTTGATGGTGGGGCCAACTCAAGACAAACAAAGACAGCTGAGTCCAAGTTAAGAGTGAGAAGAAGCAAAGAATCACATGATGAAGGTTTGGCACCTCAAGGTAGCTCGACTTCACAACAACGACCATCTGATGAAGCTCTACAGGCTTTCAAGGGAGTTGTTTCTTAGGGGGAGGTTCCTATTGAATGGACGCACTCCGTTTATGACATTTTCTCCACTGATGATGATGGGAACCCTGTGTTAAAGCCTTATATGTATATTGAAGAAGGTGAAATACCTGCAGAGATGTCACATGATGACATGGCCAAAGTCTTCAGGCTCATTTATGAAGACGTAACTCATATGGATGCTTCTCAAAGATATTCTGAAGAGGATGACAGGTTGGATGACATTGAAACATAAGACATTACAGATCAAGAGTATCTTGAGTATGTGGTTAGTGATTCAACAACCAAGATTCTAGATCTCAAAGATAGAGACTTTGAAGAAGCTGAAAAGATACTAGAGTCTGATTATCCTAAAGCTCATGAATCAAATAATGAAAAGAAAAGAAAAGATCAAATTTGGGAGATGTGCAAGCTATGGTTCAATGAATACAGAAAGCAAGAGCTAGTTCAAGCTAAGAAGTTCACACAAATATGGAATCATGTCACACCCCGACAGCGCACAGCGGAATGCAAGTCATGAGGTAACGGAAGTTGCTAGGACAAAGTTTAGCGGTTCACGTGTAATTACGTATGGACATCTTGCTAACACCCTCTAGTTAAACATTGTTTTAAATTCGTGGATTAACGAAAGTGGTTGAAAACAAGGAAAACAAGTTCTACCAAGATGAAGTGAAATTTAAAGTTAACATTGTATTACAAAACAAAATAAAACATTGTTTTTAGATAATTTAAATGGTCCCAACATCATGTCCATCGTAGTGCCCAGCTAATCCACTCTCTACCAACCTAAGCATCAGTACCTGAAAAACATGCTTAAAAATATCAACATCATGTTGGCGAGTTCACAGGTTTAAAAGCAATAAATAAACTTTCAAGTTCAACGAAAATGTATGATCAATTGTCACTAAAAGAGAACCAAGTAGACTCGCGAAAATCTAACAAGTATGATGTATCCAAAGGCTCCTAATCAAACCATAACTTTGTTCCCGGGGTGACCTCTTGTCCAAGAGGAGCTTTTTGAAGCTTACGTTCTTTTCCAATAAGATAACAACTAAACTCATCATGAAAAAAGGGGCGTCAACCTAATAGATCTACAACATAAACAACGGCTCTAGCCAAGAGCTAATGATTAAGAAGTGCAGGGAATGTGTCAACCTGAAGGGACACTGGTGTCACGAAAATCGTACCCACCGGGGCACCGACCTAAGGCCATCAAGTGTTCTACATTTCTAGTCTAACTCATCATACATGCATGTTAATCCCCCGATTTGTAAAAACATTCAAAAACATTTAAAGAAAAGGGGCCGTGAAACTCATCGCAATGCAACAACTTGGGTAACTTCCAACTTCAAGTTATAATCCTTCACCTAACTACATCCCAAATCCGTAGGGCCATTTTAGCAACCACACTAAGTCTAATCAAGTTATTCACCAAACTACCTCGACCTGGTTAAACCAAAAGCATTGAATTTTTGTTATCCCTTGCCCTATTAACCCATTGGTGACTGTGACGAACGGTTAAGTTTAGACATCGCATGGTCCATTTAACATTTAATCACCTAGCTCCTAGGTCCTTACGTACACTTTCATGGTGTCATATTAATATTACACATCACATCTTAACAATTGTCACACCCTCAAATTTCCACAAGCGGAGTTCTACCGCGAGGCGTGTGACACACCAGGATCCAAGTCAACGATCACAATAAACGACGTCTAAATGTAAAAACATACGTAAATAAAATCATGCATAAGATTTAAAACCAACGTTTGAAAGTGCGGAAGCATTTAAAGTTTACAAGTCATAAGTAAATAAAGACATGAGTTCAAAAGTTTAACATCAAAAGACATGCATAAATGATCCTAGACGCGAGTACGACCCTAGTGCGACTCCGTGCGCCTAGCTGACAGCTGCTACCTTAACGACCTGAGAAAACATGCTAAAAGAGTCAACATATAATGCTGGTGAGTTCACAGGTTGTATTTAAACGTTTAAAACAATCCTTTGAAAACCGTTACCGTTGCTGTTACTACTATGCTTATGAGAACGCTAGCTCGGTGTTATGTGATATTACTACTACGGGTGAAACCACTGCTGACTGTGTTGTTACTGCGTAACTGTGTGGCCCTTATTTCCGGACTACCGTCATCCCCGGTAGGCCCTGTGTGTTTAGAGACAATATGCACCCGCCCGGCCTCCAGCCGTCGAGTGGGGTTTTTCAGTTCCCAATAGTGCTATCCACATTACCCCGCCATATCCCCATGTTAGTGGTTTCTAAGGGAATTTAGATGAACCGTATAGTAATAAGATGTGAGCCATAGTATAACATGAAAATGTGTAATAAAAGATTTTTGAGCATGTTTCTCCCCCGAAAACGAAAACAGTAAAGTGTAGGGCCGTGAACTCACCTTAGGTTGCGTCTTCCGTTAATGAGTAAACCGTTATGTGATATGATAGCCCCAACTAGTGGCGACCTATCATAAGATGTGTGTAAAGTTAGACTAATAACCCATTGGGTTCATTAGTCCCTAATGTCCAGTCCATGACCGTTATATGTTTGAAAATGCGTTTGACCGACAATCAGACTACATGAGACAAGACAAGACTCGACATCCCATTGGTGACCCGACATCCCACGTGTTCATCTCATACACTAAAACATACAAGTCATGCAACCAATACTTAACACGTGTTAAAGTTCAACAAGTCTAACATATAGTTCAGATAACGCACAAATAAGTCCAAGCACGTGTTACTATGTTACTAGGCATGTCACGGGGTTTCTAGCATGTTCCTAGGTGTTAAATCGGGTCTCGAAATGCCAAAATACACTTACAACAGCAGTACATGTGATTAGGAAAAGTCAACTAGTGATTAGGAAAAGTCAACTAGTGATTAGGAACTATAAGACATGCAATTCAGAGTTTAACTAATGATTAGGAGCTATAAGACATGCAATTCAGAGTTTAACTAGTGATTAGGAGCTATAAGACATGCATATAGGCGATTAGCATTGCAATTGCATGGTGGGAGGGCGATTAGGCTCCCTAATCGCCTATAGATCATGTGATTAGGGGCCAATCGCCTATAGCATAGGCGATTGGGGATTCCTAATCGCCTATGCTGTTCTGTTCCGCCTTTTTCGCGCGTTTAACCATCCAAATCATATCCGAAACATGTGTAAACACCCAATATCAATCATAACACATTAACAAACATGTTTCAAGCAAAACCCCCAAGTTATCATCATTCTAACAGTCCCGAATGTGAGCGTTTCCCAAAAATAGTAAGCTTAACATGTAAACATCACATCAACATGCAAAAACTTGCCCTAAATAGCAAATATCCAGATTTCATCACGTAACAACGTTGTCCGATAGTATCCTACTGCTCTAGCATCATCCTAAAGCAAACCCTAACATCATATAACCAACAAAACACCTCATAACATCCTTAATCATTCAAACCCATTCAAATGGGTCAAACTACCAAACATCAACAATACACATCCATAGACCTCCAAACTCCTAGGACATCATCATACTAACTCATACCAGCTATGAACACCTTAATATCACAAGAACAATCATGTTTCAATCATAAAAATCCTACCTTTATTCACATACAACACATATAACATGCATAAGGGTTTGGGTTTGTTTAAAAACGGTTTTTAATAGATTTTCAAAGACACAATAGTTTAGAAATCAGGTCTGGACCTTTAGGGAACAAAACATAATCATTCAAAGATTTGGGAATGAAGAACACACCTTGGATTTAGGAGAAAATGATATGTAAAGCTTGGAAATGTGTGTTTTGATGTAAAACGAGTCCCAGAGGGTGTTTGTGAGTTGGGATAGGTTATGGGACGGCTAGGGTTACACAAATGGTGTTTTAGAGGTCAAGGGTGGTATTTATAGGCGTTTCTAGTCGTCACATACAGGTCAGGCGATTACGCAGAGTCTATAGGCGATTAGGGCTGCTAATCGCTAGTAACTACTAGCGATTAGCCCCCAATCGCCCTCAAGGACCTCCCAATCGCCCCCTTATAGGAGATTAGGGCTGTCCCTGGTGGCCTAATCGCCTGCAGCCCCTGTGTCTGGGTTTTTTTGGCGCGTTAAACCCTATTTTAACATATATAAACACGTTTTCACATACCGACAAGTCACATAATGATTATAAACACATATTTCATGAAAACAAACACGTTCACACTCGTTCACCAATTCCCGGGACTCGAGACCTGTGTGTGTTAAAACTCCAATGATGCACGACCCGACTCGACTGACCCTGTCATGTGTAATGTATGCACGACTCGCTAAGGTAGACTTACTGAGTTTTCAAAAAGTTAATAACTGGAGTTTGCCGGGTGTCACATCATCCCCTGTTGAAAGAATTTTCGTCCCGAAAATTTCCCGAAGTCGAAGAGAAAGAAACAAGTAGAAGAAAAATTTTCCGGGTCGTCACATCATCCCCCTGTTGAAAGAAATCTCGTCCCGAGATTCTTTCGGCTTCAACAGTGATGAGTGTCGACCTCTGTGTGTGCCCAAGTAACGTCTTCCCAAGATGCGACGAAATGAAGGTCGTGAACCAAAACGTGATACTAAAAACTGGGAAACCACTTCCCCAAACGTGAATACAAGACAAGAGACCCCCCGATCGAAGGCCTACTGGAGACTACTATGATCGGTATAACTAACCCACCGGTACCGTCCAAGTAGCATTTCCAAAGGACCCCCATCGACCCAAAGGACGAGAAACAGTGACCAAAACCAAAGAGAAAACACCCGAAGATACGAATGCACAACGATGTAGATAAAAGTAAAACCAAAGTGTAACGAGAGGTAAGAGAGAATACGTACGGGTAAAAGTGTCTGGGTCCTCCTGGTTCTCTCTGGCATCGATAACATAAGCATGAGCACGAGTAGCCCGACCACCGCCCTCGCTGTCTCCATCCTTCCCTGCAGTCCCTGTGCCCCCTTGGTTCAACTTTGGGTAGTTTCGCTTGAAATGCCCCGCTTCCCCACAATGGTAGCAACCCTGGTTCCCCTGTGAAGCAGGGGTATTAGTAGTAGCAGTCTGAGTCGGTCTGGACGAAAGGTTGACCCTACAATCCTTCGCAAGATGCCCCGTCCACTGACAACGCTCACAACGAAACCTATCACAGGTACCATAATGATGAAACCCACACAGTCCACACTTGGGGCTCTTCCCAGCATACCCTCCCTGTTTCTGATCTGACGCTGACCCAGAAGCTTCAGCCTTCCTTGCCGCCGGCTGTCGCTGAACTCTTCTCCACACTCTCCCACTTCCTCTTGTTATCCGCCGGCGCCTTCACAGTAGAGCCTCTAGGAGGCAAGACACCCTCAGTAATCTTCAAATTGGTCATCTTGGTAGCCGACCGCACAGCCTCAGACATGGTAGTAGGATCCCTCGCAGCCACCAACCCAGCAATCTCTGGCACCAAACCTGCAAGATACTGCTCTATCCTCCGATACTCTGGTGTCGATAAACTTGAACACATCACCGCTAACTCGTTGTGTCTGATCGTGTACTCCTCAATCTCAGAACCCACCATCTTGAGATTCCCGTATTCCTGTTCCAACCTTTTGATCTCCTCTCGCCGGCAGTACTCAGCCTTCAACCTACGCACGAAATCTGCCCAAGGCATGGCGTTAGCCTCCCCGAGACCAAGTGTTTGAGTGATGCAGTTCCACCACGTCAGGGCGGGTCCTACAAAAGTCCCCGAAGTAAACTTTACCCAATCCGCCGTTGGAGTCTCACATAAAGCAAACACCGACTCAGTCTTCTCCAACCACCAAAGTAACTCCACAGCTCCCTCCGTACCTTGGAAGTGGAGGGGCTGACAATCCTTAAATCGTTTGTAGGCAACCCCAGCCTGTACCGGAGGAGCGGTAGCACCCATAAAGGTCTGCTGGGCAGCCTGGAAGGCAGCCAATGCAACGCCCAACTGTTGCTGCATCATCTCACTGAGCTCATCATACGTCAGGGTGATGTTACCACCACCTCTACCCCCGCCAGTGCGGCCTCCACGTCGTCCCCCAGTACGTCCTCCAGTGCGTCCAGACATCTTCTGAGAAAACAAGAAACAAACACTCAGACCCATCACCAACGCTAAACCAAGAAAATATGAAGAGTCTAGGATCGGGTCCAAATGTAACCATTAATCCTAACCCGAGATCCACCAGGTCTTCCATGCATTTCAACTTATGATTTCGTGTGCACCCGAAATTATAAATTGCTCTACATGGTCCTCTAGGCGTGCCCCGAGCTCGAACCTCAAGTCACCCGGTACCCACATCTTAGAAAGAGATAGCCAACTCAAAAGATCAACAACGAGTTCCTTCGGCTGCAACCTGAAGGAGAAGATAAAATAAAACTAGGAATAACCAAGAATGAGGTAGATAATATGACAATGTGTGGTAAGGGTACTGACACCCCGACAAGGTTAGTATGTTTACCAAAAGACACGACTCAAATGTATGTGACCGTCTAGTGTGTGAGACTCGGCTATAGTCTAGACTCTACATGCAGTCCTAGTTCACTATAACCTGGCTCTGATACCAATCTGTCACACCCTCAAATTTCCACAAGCGGAGTTCTACCGCGAGGCGTGTGACACACCAGGATCCAAGTCAACGGTCACAATAAACGACGTCTAAATGTAAAAACATACGTAAATAAAATCATGCATAAGATTTAAAACCAACATTTGAAAGTGCGGAAGCATTTAAAGTTTACAAGTCATAAGTAAATAAAGACATGAGTTCAAAAGTTTAACATCAAAAGACATGCATAAATGATCCTAGACGCGAGTACGACTCCAGTGCGACTCCGTGCGCCTAGCTGACAGCTGCTACCTTAGCGACCTGAGAAAACATGCTAAAAGAGTCAACATATAATGCTGGTGAGTTCACAGGTTTTATTTAAACGTTTAAAACAATCATTTGAAAACCGTTACCGTTGCTGTTACTACTATGCTTATGAGAACGCTAGCTAGGCGTTATGTGATATTACTACTACGGGTGAAACCACTGCTGACTGTGTTGTTACTGCGTAACTGTGTGACCCTTATTTCCGGACTACCGTCATCCCCGGTAGGCCCTGTGTGTTTAGAGACAATATCCACCCACCCGGCCTCTAGCCGTCGAGTGGGGTTTGTCAGTTCCCAATAGCGCTATCCACATTTCCCCGCCATATCCCCATGTTAGTGGTTTCTAAGGGAATTTAGATGAACCGTATAGTAATAAGATGTGAGCCATAGTATAACATGAAAATGTGTAATAAAAGAGTTTTGAGCATGTTTCTCCCCCGAAAACGAAAACAGTAAAGTGTGGGGCCGTGAACTCACCTTAGGTTGCGTCTTCCGTTAATGAGTAAACCGTTATGTGATATGATAGCCCCAACTAGTGGCGACCTATCATAAGATGTGTGTAAAGTTAGACTAATAACCCATTGGGTTTATTACGCGCAATGTGCGTTAAGAAGTGTGTTTTTTTCTAGTGGTGGATTCGGTTCAAGTTTCACATCAATAGAAAGAGAAGACCTAAAAAGTTAAGTGTGATATGTTCAAAAGGATGGAGATGCATGTTTCACATTGATCAAAACCTTGAAAACGAATGCATGTAACGTTCCTATAAAAACTTAATGACTTATTTGTCTATGCTTAAATGACTTGTACATTATCACGGCAACAATGTTTTAAACGTAACTTACATAGAAACGTAGATAAAAAAAGTATGTCACAAAAATATTTTCAAATTTCTTAAAATATCATATTTTAAGAAATAAGGAATAACATGTTCAATATTCTAATTGAAACAAAAGAAAAACAAAGTTATAACTTAAAGGATATAAATGGTATGGATGGAAGGAAACTAGGTGTAAATTTAAGAGAATTGAAATTGTAACTTAGTAAAGTAGTGAGTTGTTTGCTTGTAGTCTGTTGTACAAAAATGAATAGTAAACTTAAGCCACAACCAATAGGTGCTAATAAGTTAATCTATTTGTGATAGTTTCTACATTTGTAGTAAAATGCAGAAAAAGATTAAAGATAACATCATCTATACTATATTATAAAGCATGAGAGGAGGATACCTGGCAAATTTAAGTAACTACAAGTGTGATTGCTTAAAGTACAAATAGTTGATGCATTTGATGGGGGGTAAATTGGACTTTTAGTCATAAATAGGGAGGTTAAAGAGTGTTAAATTGGAGAATATGAAGAGAGGTAATAGTCAGAAATAGGGAGGTTAGAGAATGTTAAATTGGAGAATATGAATTGAGGTAAAAACCGTTTAGTATACACAAATTCTTGCAATTCATTTCAATTGAATTATGTATTAAATTCAAACTTGAAGTAATCTTGTGGCTCTTCATATGCCCTGCTTGTGTATATATTCAAGACTATGCGGTGCCTTCGTCTTTCAAGCTCCGTAATTCAAGCTCCATCCTTCCTGCAAAGAAGAGGAGCCAAACAACCCACCTTCTTCCGGTCTCTTTTCTTTTAACTTCCGTTTCAGCCAGCTTCATTAAGGTTTTATATTTCTTTTTAATCAACGGACTTGATGAAGATTTGAAATTTTTGTTGTGGTAATTTGATCCCAATAAAGAAATTTTTTTATCAGATTCTTAGTGATGCCATTAATAAGCATTTGGGTTTTTTTTTTCATTGTTGAATAGGTCTTAGTGGTCGTTGTTGGAATGGCATACGTAAGTTTGAATCTTGGAATTCATGTTGTATTATCAGTTGGAGGATTAGAAATATTTTGGTTCAGCTGCAGATTCAACATACAACTTGTCAGTTACCAAGAGCAGCAACATGTTTTTCCCATTTACGTTGTGCCCTTTGTGAAGCTCTTACAATAACATTATTACTGTTCATCTATTTTGTATATTGATTTTAATACTTGTTTATGCAGAAAAAAACTTATTAGACCAATGGACCTTGGTCCTTTTAAGCATACAGTTGACTATGGACTTGAGTTAAGGAAATCAACATTTGAATGTGTAGATAGATTGCTTGATACTTGCCTTGATTAGTTGAACCCATTTTCTTACCTTAAGTTATCATTTTAGTGAACATATTGGTTAGGTTTTACTATTATCTTTTTTTAGTCTCTGATATCCCAGATCGTTAATTGCTTTTGGTTCACATTAATTTTTCTATGAAACTGAAAGGATTAGTTGGCACACGCCAAATATATAAACTATCGTTGATATGTTGTTATGCTTTCAACAAACAAAATTGTAAAGGACACAATTGAACCGAATGATGGTTTTGATATGTATACTGGGTTGAATCATTTTGGATGCATCTGATACAATTGACTAAACGTAGTTAATATGATTGAAAAAAGTAGTCGACTCCTTAAAGATTCAAATGCCTTATATTCAATCAAAGTACAAAGCTAATTATATTGGGCTTAAGCATTTTGGATGCATGTGATATAATGTTTTGAATGATTACATAATATGTAAAAGGTTATGTGCTTGTTTTATAATAGATGGGGTGTGAAATACGGATTGAGTTTTAGTGTTATAACCAAGTTTGTTTATGCCTAACCCAAACATCAAGCTTATTTTATAATAGATGGGAGTGTGAAATACGGAGTGAGTTGTAGTGTTATAACCAAGCTTGTTTATGCCTAACCCAAACATTAACTGCTTGTTAAATGAGTGAAAAGAAGACCAATAAACAACTCCTTTCACAAAAACCAAAATTGTAACGAAAGCATGTGTCTTCTTAATTTTCCTTAATTAAAAGTACATGATAAAAGATGAGTATTTGTATGTGTAATTGTTAAATGTTTTAGTCCTTCATTTTTCTTTAACAATGTTCATAGTTTTTTTCTGTAAATTTTTGTTATTTATGTTAATTTGATTGTTTACGTCATGTTGTATAAACAAAAAAATCTTACTAACTCAACTAATTGTTTTCAAAAGAATGAAAGATGAGATATATACATAAGAGAGCATAAAAAATACATATAGTTTGTTGCATTTATCTTTATTTGATATATATATTATATAATAAAATTTAGATGAATTCTAATAAATAGATATAGTTTGATACAATTTTTAGTCCTGCTGTAACGCACGAGTTACCCACTCATCCTTTAATATATGAATACAAGTGTACGTCAAGAATTTATTCAGTGTTTGGTATTTACTTTTGTCACATATACTATCTTACTTTATGCCTTTTTGTGAATCACGTGTTAACATTTCTTGCTTTACATCTTCATTTCCTGTATGATGAATCCTCATATTTTATAGTTAGAAATTTAAAATAGATCATGTTGTTCACATTCCTCTCTTTACATCTTCATTTCCTTTATGATGAATCCTCATATTATAGTTAGAAAATAGATCAAAACACAAGGTTTATTATATATTCATCAAAACATCATACATTACATACTTTTAATTTAATTAGTTTGTAATTACAACTCAATGCACATTTATAATAAAGCATAATGACTTAATTAATGAAGTGGTGATGGATGTTTATTTACAAAGCAATCGGAGTTAAAGACTATCTTTTTTTGTAAGGTAACTTTCATTCACAACAACCACAAGCGGTCCTCAAAACAAGGACCACCGGGCAAACAAACGACTTTCATCAAATCCAAAGGATAATTACACCATTGTTTCTAATCGAAATTTTTTATTCTAGTTCTATGACGAAACCAAAAATACGAGGTCGATTTGATACTTTCCAACCCTTCAATCGGTCTTCGGGATTTTTGTAAAAATATTCGTTTATTTCTTTCAATCCATATCGTCCATAAAGCGGTGAATATAATTCCTCGAAGAATTTACTTTTTCGAGGACGACAAGGCTTGAGAATCAGCAAAGACTATCTAATATACAAATTATATTTATATAAATGTGTTGAATTGTGGAGTATGTTCGGAGTTTAAAGAAAAACTAGTTAGTTACCATCATCGATAAGTTTATTCCGTAACTGTGAAAAATGCATTTATACCATTTAACGTTATTAAATAGTGTTGGGTGTACTTTATTAATAAACATCAACGGGTCTAATATATCCAAGACTTTTAGCTATGTGTACAGGGTTAACTAAAATACGAAAAATTGTGTCTAGATTGTATATAACTAGTATTTTACGCGTGTCGCGCGTTGCGGCGACAACCTGGTGCTTGCAAGACTTTGTTATATGCGTGACATTTGAACATACCATCATTGTACAAAGAATAACACTACAGCATATGGAATTTGAATATACCCAAAGCGCATTACAATGCATCCTAAATGATAGAAGCCTGCGATTTTCGTAGGTAAATTGGGTCCGGGTTGAGTCCGGCCTACACCGATTTCATCTTCCGGCCACTACTAATTGAAATAAATTGAGTCTGGCCCCCACTAATTTGAGAACCAAACTTCGCTGTTGATCACAGCAAAGAAAGCATTTAGCTATTTGAAGATCACCGTAAAAATTACATGACAACAAACACGTTTATTAATTATTTTATTGCTAAAGAAAATAAGAAAGGTATTAAAAGATAATATGACATATACAACAATTATTCCTATAATTCATCGTGCAGTTATTTGTATTACGTGTATTTCTTTAAATTAGTTCCTATTCTTATGGTAAATATTTGTTAGTTGACTTTCCCTTTTTTAGTCATGTATTCTTGTATATAATCAGATGTAATCGCTCAAGTTGGAGATAGAGAATTCATTTTATCACAGGTATTACTAAAATAATAAAGTATAAAAGAAAGAAAACAGCCCACAAAAAGAGAGGGCAAAACAGTCGCCACTAAAATGAATTCCTGTAGCATGAAAAGGACATTTAGCTATTGCCTCTCACAAAATTTTTTGCCAAATGTATATATAAGGAATTTTTCGTAATATCTATAACTTATAATAAAAGAATTGAAATTTGATGATGTGTCATTTAATGGAGACCTTAACCCCTCCTTGAATGTGCCACGTGGCATCATGCATGATTTTTTTATTTTTGAGTTTTTTTTAATAAATCTATATATATATTATAATTATTTTAGGAAAAGATAAGAATTTAAAAACAAAATTAAATTTTCTCTGTAATGTTTCTTCCCATAACTTTTAAACGTTAATATCTTTTATATACGAGATTTTTTAAAGAAAAAAATTACACCAAATTAACGAGCGTTTTATTATCTTTTCAACGAGTACCATAGTGCTATATAAAAAACGGAGAAAAAAAACAACTATTTTTGTGGGGTTTTGTTTTCAAATATATTTTACTCTACTAATAAATCACAAACGATAAACATAAATTTATAGGCAGAGATTTCTTTTTTTTATATTTGAATATGATAACTTATTGCAGAAATTTGTTTAAAATAAATAATAATAATAATAATAATAATAATATTATTATTCATTAATCATGTGTTGTAATTTGGTGTTGTAATTTAAAATTATTGGTGTAATATTATAGGAGTGTAACATTTGTCGTTAAAAAAAATTAATTAATCATGTATTGACGAATCATTAATTATGTTGTTATATTAGATATTTTATTATGTTATATTAGATATTTCAACCCCGGGACACTCCCGTGATAAAAGCTAGTAAGTGAATATAAAAATAAGTCTATATTTTATGTAGTATAAGCCGATAGAAAAATAGATAAGACATGATTTTATATAATATAAGTAATTTTTGGGTCTAAAGCTTAGAGATTGAAAAAAATAAAAGGCGTATACATAAAATTTTTGCAACCCTACGATATTCATAGTAGTTATTTTGTTCGAAAGCTTTTAAATTACCATTCTAGTTTTGTTTATTTTCGTTTAACTAGTTTTCTTGTTTATTTTTTGGGAAGAGATAACGTATAAAGCTTCTTAACGTAAGAAGCAATAAGAAGCATTCTGAGCCATTGGATTTAGGCGGTGGCAAGATGGTAATTAACAACCCTAATCATACTTCAGTTAAACTAACCAGGGGTAAATTAGGGAAAACGCGTTTTAATTTGCAGAAATCGTAACAACAGAGATTCAACAAATGATCGAAACGTAACATCAAAACAAAATTATTTCAATGATTAAACAAATATTTGAAACCGATTAAATGTTCAGAATCATCAAACAATCAAAAACATTGAATTGAATCATAAACAAATCGTGATTTGCAGAAAAATAAAAAAAAACAGAGCATTGCATTCGAATTTTTAAAATCACATTAATTCTATTCAAAAAACACAATCAACGCATATAATATTCACAAAAACATACGATTTTAATAAATATAATTACAATTAAAAAAAATGGATTTGAAAAAGATTTAGATTAAGAACACTCAAAGACAGAAACAGACGCATTCACTGTATTATAAAGTGCGTCTAAAAAGACATTAAATACTGAGTCAAAAACATAAACAGACGCACTCACTGTATGTTTGGACGCACTTTTGTAAATTCAGACGCACTCACCATACTGTTTGGACGCACTTTTATGACAAATATAAACAGATTACATATTATTATTTAGGTTTTGTTAGTTTTCCTTTTTAGATATAATAAATAGATAGGTTCATTTGATTTCAATAGCCATATTCATTGGATTTCAAGAGCCTCAAGGTCGAAGAGAACATGCTCTGTTTTTTTTTCATCACTTACTTAAACAGAGTTTCTGGAAAATGGACTGATCGATTTAGTATTCATTCTATAAGATGCTATTTTTGCAAGAGATCCCTTTTTGCAAATGCTAAACTTTCTTTCTTCATTTACTAGGAATTCGCTATCTGCTCTTCACTTTTTTTTAAATAATATTATTATGTATATGCTTTTATTATTTTTTTTTTTTTGAAAATAAACTTTCATTAACACAAA
The DNA here is from genome assembly GCA_032199755.1 of Ambrosia artemisiifolia. Taxonomy (NCBI): domain Eukaryota; kingdom Viridiplantae; phylum Streptophyta; class Magnoliopsida; order Asterales; family Asteraceae; genus Ambrosia; species Ambrosia artemisiifolia. Next base: position 47,280,402 of record CM063519.1, on the reverse strand, counting down.
GCAAACTCGGACCTCAAAGCAAGGGCCGGCCGCTCAAAACCACATTACAACAAAATCAAAGGACACCTACACCACTCTTTCCAAGCCACTTTAAAACATTTGTTCCTACTTTTAAACCAAAGGAAGGACCAAATATGCTTTTATTATTGGATGCACTTTAAACTAAGATTGGACACACTTTAAATAATATGTTTGTAATCATATTGAATTTGAGATTGGACGCACTAATAAATTGAAAAGGTTGAAAAAGACGCACTTATAATATGTTTTTAAAATGTGTTTTAAAAATTTGAGACGCACTAATAAATTGAAAAAGTTGCTATTTTACTTTGGAATATTATTTGAACTGAGATTGTAGGTTGAGATTATTATTCAAGTTAAAATAAACGCACTCATGAATCTATAAGACGCACTCATTAAGAAAAAAAAACAATAGATCATTTAAACAAACGTACTCATGTTATACTTCAGACGCACTCCTTGAGATCATATTCAACCTCTGATCATCTTCAACCTCTGAAAAACCCTCAAAACCATGAAAACTTATAATCAACGATGTTGTATAATTCGAATTCGAATTTGAAATCGTTCAAGTATGTTATGAAATCATTTACGAAAAAAAACGCGATTGTAGTATTCAGTTACAGAGAAAAAAAGTCTGATTTCCCTTGGGTTTAACTGAGATTAAGATTATTTATAGTTTGATTAGGTTAACTGAGTTTTGGTTAAATTGACACATGGCATCACATGCTTCCTTCTTACGCTTCTTACATTAATGGACTTTATATCGTATACTTTTGCTTGTTTATGTGAATTATTCCTTAATCAGTTTTTTAAAAAATCATATTCACTAGTCTTACACATGATTCAAACTTGACCCAACCTATTTTTAACCTACAAAAAAAAATAACCTGCTGCAATGCATTAATGTAGAAATCTTTATGTCCCAAGTATAATTAACATGAATCCATATGGTGGTCTACTTGTATGGTGTTTTCTAAGGGGGCACGGACACCTTTGGCTTGAGGCATGTGGCTTGCAAAGCCTCGCGGATAGACTGTCCCTTGCTATGGGGATTGCAATTTAGGCTTGAAAAATCGGTTTCACCAAGCCGAAATATTAAGAGAGAGATGCTGAAAAAAAAAACACTAAAAAAGTGGGTTTTTTGGGTGGGGACTTTTGGGTTTCAATGGTGTCAATTTTACTTTTTATCAAAAGCGGTTTAATATATTTATTATTAATTAGATATATAATTAATAAAACGCAGCAGAATGTTTATAAAATTTTAACACCAAAAATAACCGAACAGGATTTGGTTACAAAACATACAAACACGGTATAAAAATTATTAATCTACCAATGGGATAGATATACCTGAATGGTTAATAATTAACCGCTTGAGACACCGAGGTATAACGAACTATTCGCTAGAACCGAACACGAGACAATGGTATGGATGGCAATGGCGAACACAAGGCGACACCGAATGAAAACCGGTCGGGACACCTTTTACAGAAAGAGCAGCGACCACCTATTATATTCTTTTGCCTAATTGTTTTCGTTGGGTTTAAAGACAATATGTGCAGACATATTGATTTAGGGGCTGTTTGGTTGATTAAGTGCTGAATCATTAAGAGCTCTGAATGGTTAAGAGGTCTGAATGGTTAAGTGCTGAATCAATAAGTTGTACCTCTTAATGGTTAGTTTTCTTGTCCCACATTGGTATGAGAGTTTAATTAAGGTTCAGCCTAGTTCAGTGCTTAATGATTCAGTGCTTACTAGTTCAGCAACATCCCAAGTCTTAATGATTCAGCCTTAACCATTCCATTCAGAGGCTGAAACAAACGCACTGAATGCTGAATCATTCAGCACTGAATGGTTAAGAGCCTCATTAAGAGGCTACCAAACAGCCCCTTAGTATTATTATTAAATCTATATATCTATATATCTATATATATATATAAAAGAAAAGGTATATGCTGACGTGGCGAGCAATGGAGGCCTCAACCTTCCCTTAAGAGTGCCACGTGGCATCATAATTGAGAGTTTTTGGTGTTTTTGAATTGTTTCCTTTTTTTAATTAAATTGAGTTATTTTAGGAAAAAAGAATTTAAAATAAATTTAAAATTTTCTCTCTCATATTTCCTCCCATAATTTTTAAACGTTTATATCTTTTATATACGAGATTTTTTAAACAAAAAAATTACACCAAATTAACGAGCGTTTTATTATCTTTCCAACGAGTACCATAGTGCTATATAAAAAACAGAGAAAAAATCGACAATTTTTTGTGGGGTTTCGTTTATACAGGAAAAAACACACAAAGTGTTCATGTTATCACCTAAAATTAGATTTTGTGGGGAATATGAGTTATTACTGATTAAAATACTATGAACATGCAATGATTGAGAGATTTTGTGGTTAGTTAACTTGAGCCATTTGCAATAGGTTATCACGTAAAATTAGATTTTTCAACCCCGGGACCCTCCCGGGGTAATCAGCTAGTAATATAATATTAAATCTTCTCTCTCATGGGGTTTTACCTAAATGCCCTTAATTGTACTTAAACATATTAAAAAAATGTTTATTAATCAAATAAAGACAAAACTTACAACTTTTGATCTCAACCATTGGATCATCAAAATCAATGGTCCACAAGAGTTCTCTAGTATATATATAAAAGAAAGCATATATGCCCATTGAGAGTGCCACGTGGCTTAATAATTGAGTGTTTTTGATGTTTTTGAGTATTTTTCTAAATTTATCTCTCTATCTCTTAATTCTCAATTACTAAAATTAAATTGAGTTATTTTAGGAAAAAAGAATTTAAAAACAAATTTAAATTTTTCTCTCTTATCTTCCTCCCATAATTTTTAAACATAAATATCTTTTATATTCGAGATTTTTTAAATAAAAAAGTTACACCAAATTAACGAGCGTTTTATTATCTTTCCAACGAGTACCATAGTGCTATATAAAAACGAAAAAAAAACGACTATTTTTTGTGGGGTTATATTCATACATAAAAAAACACAAAGTGTTCAGGTTATTTATTAATCAAATTGTAACATATTTTAATTTACGTGAAGATGATTATATGTTGAAGGTTATCCTTTTAATACTTTATTATGTTTAATATGGTTTATGCTTTTTATTTTTTTAACTTTTTAAATAAATGTTTTTTAACTAAGATTGATTATGTTTAAGTTATTTACTCTTTTCGTGATTTGAGTTTTCTTTTTTTTATCATTTTTTATTAAATCATATTAAATTTTTCAACCCCGGAACCTTCCCGGGGTAATCGGCTAGTAATGAATATCCAAATCATTACCATAATAATAATCAAAACCATAACTAGGAAAACCTAATTTAAGACCACCTATTATATTCTTTTGCCTAATTGTTTTCGTTGGGTTTAAAGACAATATGTGCAGACATATTGATTTAGTATTATTATTAAATAATGAATATCCAAATCATTACCATAATCAGTGGCGGATACAGAAAATTTTTGTACGGGGGGCACAATACGGATCGGTTTAAAAATGGGTAAGAAAACAAAGATAAAATAACTTAATTCATTGAATATTTTAATGTGATAACGACATACCTCGATTTCAATTGTCCCCAACGTATTTTTATCTTTTGGAGACACTATGTTACATTTTCATCTTTGGAGAGGCACAACAACACCGTCGGTGGACTTTGATCAGAGAGCCAGAGAGGCATAGGGAGAACCGTCGCCACCGGTGGATTTTGATTAGGGAGGATGTCGAATCAGTCTCCTTACTGGTTCACTGGTTGAATCGGTTGTTGATGCACTTTCTGTGGACGTCACTGTCGAATAGACTAGGGTTGAGTCTAGGTATAGTGTTACATGAGATTGTGGTGATCCATAAGGGCATTTTATGGATCTGACGCATTTGTAAAATATAGGACAAAACACATGTTTACCTTCGACCTAAACAAAGTGGGCGAATGTGGAAGTTTTCCACATTCGACCAACACAAATGGGCGAATGTGGAAATACTCCACATTCGACCAGTAACAAGGGGCGAAGGTGGAAACTGGGTTTTGTACTATAAATAGCAATCTCATGTGTTTGTTATCATTTGGTGATTTGAGTTTATGCTTTGAATGCTCTCAAGGGGGAGGTTATGCTCAACCTCCTCCGGCCACGAGATAGACGTTTATCCTACTGATGACAGTGTCTGTAACCGTTTCTGTATTAATACGAATCTGTGATGACGTTGTTATCGTTATATTTCTGTCTCGTCTCGAATTCCCCGTCTGAAACGAGTTGTTTACGCGTAATCGATCCGCGAGTTCGGTCCGTAATCGGATTCTCATCGGTCGAACCGGATAACATGGTAATAACTTGTAAATATAAACAATATTGAAAACATTAATAATCAGAATTATTATTAAATATTTCTAGTAATAATTATCATATACTTTAAAGATATAGAGAGCAAAGAATATGGATAAAAAGTAAATATAAAATACAAATAAAAAGTAAATATAAAATAAAAGTGTACTACACCAACCAACCGTGCAGCTTCAAAACTATTCAGTACGATTTTTTTTTAATTTAATCATTTTGTACAATAGAAAACAACCTCTAAATTTAGAAGACAAGGTTCTCTCTGCAACCCAACTCAAGAGACGACGTCCGGCGACCTATCATCAGGGTGGGCACCGAGCTTTCATCAGGGTGGGCACTAGGCTTCTCTAATGGGTGAGCACTAGGTTTTTAAGGTAGAAAACATGAATGCAACCTGGATCGGACGGTGGGCACCGGCCCACCATAGAATGGGGGTGGCTCCGCCACTGACCATAATAATAATCAAAACCATAACTAGGAAAACCTAATTTAAACAATCATCAATCACATATTTAATCCCTATCAGGCCTCAAACCCAATACACATAGATCAAGTTCAAGACGCAATTTAAAGCCAACATACAGTAAATAGGCCACAACCCGTTTATTAATAAATCAACATTCTATTATTTATAACCAGTAGAAATAATAGAACCCGTTTTATCGATTCATATAATTATTCTAGATAATTACATAAATAGATTTTGTCTCATTAATTATTCTTAATTACCAGTCAATCAAGTTAAGTGGATTTGATGTTCATTGCCCAAGGTGTAACTCTTACGGGTCATAGCTCAGTCAGCAGCGTTAAGTTATCGAAATCGTACATATAAATCCAACACTCATGAGGTGTGTGTGATTGGTGGGTATGGTAAAATGGTGGGGTCCTTGGTTTCAGACTATTTTGGGCTTGGCGTTTCCAGTGTTTAAGCTAGTTTGGGGTTAAGATGATGTGGCACTATGTGATTGGTGGACATAGGGCTACACGAGGCTTGTGCCCCTTTCTCGCTAACCATTGAAAGGTGGAGGGTTTAAATCTTGCAAAGTGGAGGACTAGGTGGCTCAGAAGTATTTAGGAGTATGTTAGTATTAGATGACATTTGTCAATGATTTACAGTTGATCAATTTAGCGGCAATGCATGAAGTTCTCGCAAAAGACGAGTAATCCAGTCTTTCGTAAACACGCTAAAAACACATTGCTCTTGATTATCACTTTATTCATGAACTTGTTGCACCTGGAAAGTTACACACCATGTTTGTACCAACCAAACTTCATGTTGTGGAAGTTTTCACCAAAAGTCTTCATATTGTGGATTGAGATCATTTGAGAACCTCTTTGAGTTGTGAGAACCATATGAACTCACTTTATAACCACACACTTATTTTAATAAAAAATGAATATGTGGTCTAAATTAACACAGTAAAATATTGAATAAAATATTAATACACTTACATGAGGGTAAAAATCCTTTACAGTGGTGTAATTCGGCGTAAATTCATGTATTATTTTTTTTTTGTTTTTTTACAGCGGGGTTTGTGTGTTTTTACAGCAGTGTGCGAAAAAAAAAATCGCATTTTACGTCGAGTTCTCACAACTCATCTAGATCTCAACGGATTCCAACTTTATATATATATATATATATATATATATAACATCTGGTAAGAAGAAAAAAATTAATTTGAACCAATAAAAATATTCTATTTCATATTGTATTTAATTTTAAATATATTAATATTTTTTGTAACTCTCTTATACTAGTTAAACAAATGAAACTAATAATTCAGTTTTAAAACATATTATGTGATGTCAAACCTAATTTAGAGTGAATGATAATTACCATATGTGTAGGATATACGTAGGATGAATTTTTATATGTGTAGCATAAATGTATAATAATCTCGATATGTGTAGGATAAACATATGATAATTTCGATATATGTGGGATAAATTTTGATATGTGTCAGACAAAATTTGATAATGTATAGGATAAAGTGTTAATAAACAATTAATTAGAGAGATAATGATTAATGTAATAAAGTTAAAGTATTTAATGTTTTACCCTTATGTCATATTTTTTTCATTTTGTTCTTAAATTAAGTTTTTTTCACATTTTATCCCTATATATAAATATATACACACACCATTTAGAGTCTTGGTCATTGTAGCATTTGATTCTATACTTTTCAAGCCTTCGCAAGTCATCTAGATTCAATGCAAAATCTTTCTCTTGAAGCCTATAAATAACCATGTGCACTACCACATTATCTTGACTTGTAATCTCCCCTCTCTTTACCTACCTACCTACCTGGCCATCAAATGGATGCCACTAAAGAACAAGATTTGAAGACCAATAAAGATTTGTATGAAGCAATGATGAATCAAGACAACGACGAAGTGATCCGTATATGTCGACCACTCCTAAAGGGTCCTTTGCACACACTTACCATTCATGGGGACACTGTCCTCCATATGGCTATTTACCAAAAGCAAACCGAACTAGCCTTCAAGCTCCTCAACATGATTGACCCTTCCGAAAATTACAAACTCACATGGACAAACCATGGGGGTAATACCATCCTCCATGAGACCGGAACCAACAACAAGACTGTCCCAATCGCAAAAGAGATCCTACGCCGCGCTCCCATGTTGCTTAACATGGTCAACAAAGAGGGAGAGACAGCTTTATTCTACGCGGCTAGGCATGGCAAGACTAATCCATATGTGTTTCTGCATGATGAAGTCTTTAAAGGATGTGTTGCACAAGATGTGAAGGACCTACTTACAAGGGATGACAAATTTACTATGCTCCACATAGCAATTCTAAGCAGAAACTACTGTAAGTGTGTGTGCGCGTGCGCACATTTGATTTTTATTTAATTTTTATCTGGCGTTGTTGCTAAATGTAACACTTTTTCATGGTGAGCCCCTCTACAACTAAAATGTAATATCCCTCTCACAAATGGGCTAGGCATCAATTCAGCCACGTACCATTTTTTCCGTCGCTTGAAACTAAGCTTACGCGTATCATGTGTTGTTGCAGGGGTTGCACACCATATAGCGACCAACCATAGCGAGTTAATTGCTGAAAAGAACGCAGAAGGCATGACAGCTCTTCAACTTTTGTCAACTATCAAACCCGAAATCAAAGCAAAAGGTTCATTCAGACGCTTCATGTTCAAACGTAAGTTGACTCGTATACAATAACCGTTTAAAGTATTAATTTGGTAAAATGCTAATGGTTCTAGATTATGATTATGCTAATTTTTACTATTTAGTAGTACCTCCTAAATGATTAATTTCTTATCTTTAAAAGAAAACAAATATCTCAATAGAAAAACTATTATGTAAATACTTAAAAGTAAAAATATGTGTAACTTTTTGGAATAAAAAAATGTGCAAACTAATAAAGTTTATAAGAGCATCATCTACAATACGTTATTTATCTCCACCGGTTACACTAAAAATCATTACATTTTTTTTTTCATTTTCAATTAAACAGTATATTTTCATACTTTTATCATAATTTTTTCTAGCTCATCTACTCACAACCACTTTCAAAATATATTCACGAACATCTCCACTATATTTTCTTCCAAGTTTAAAATTTAAGTCAAAGGCTTAAAATAATCTCATTTCACTCAATATAACAACAAATATCTATACCCCATTTTTATAAGTTGAAAAATTGTTACATTAACTTTTTATGTATGAAACGGTACTATTCATGCTCCATTAAGTTATTATTAGTGTATAAAAATGGGAAATATGATAAAATAAGTGTTTGTTAGTAAGATACAGATAAATATAGAGTATGAGATGTTTGGGATTATTAAATATGAGATAAATTATGAAAAACATGACTTTTAGTTACATTATAGAGGGTAGAAATGATAGAGTTGATGTGACCTGTCTAACGCATTTATCGTGCAAGTGTTAAGGAATAATTGAAACTAGTGGAATGTTTCTTTGCGTGATGGATTAGGAAAATGCATGTATGACAAAGTTTAAAAAATACTTGACAACACCGTACCACTAGTGCAAAAACAAAGTAAAATACCAAAACTCACGTGTAAAGACTCTGAGAACCATAACAATGACTAACATTACCAATCTTTTTCTAGTATGGTTTGGTTCGGAAAAAACACAGGGAAAATTATCAAATTGGTCATTAACCAAGGCATTTCACCAAAATAGCTAGCTCAACCGTCTTTGGAGAGATGGTTCCCGGATCCCGAGACGTCTCCGTGAGATTTCCTACGAAGACCAATACAAAGCTGACACGTGTATATTGATTCTCTCTCCTCACACACTCTCTCACACGTGTATTACTTCTCACTCTCTCTCCCCTCTCTTTATCCCAAGACGTCTCCTCCAACCATGCACATCTCCTCCAACCCTGCACATCTCTCTTTCATTTATAAAAACATAAACAGTCTCTTCTCCGGTGACATATTATTTTCCAGCCATCGATCGGTTCTCGTCCACATAATATCTATATATCTTTCTTCAAACCGATCGATTATATTATAGCACCCTATAACATGAGAATAGGAACTGGAGGCCATGGAAATTAGATCTGCAGAATAATTCAAGTTTGGAGGTGAAGGGACGAATGCCAGCAAAAAGATACAGTTATAGCCGGAGACGTCATCGGGAAACCCACCAGAGACATCAAGCTTTACCAGAGACATCTTGGCGGCGCGGAGACGTCACCGGAGATGTCAGGCGGATCTCTGTGACGTCTGCCAGTCCTTGGCGTCTCTGCGACGTCACCGGAGACGTTCCCGAAACAGTTGGCGTCGTTTCATTGGGCAGCACCGGTGGCGTCTCTGGAGTCCCTTCCACCTCCTCGGGATCCGGGAACCGTCTCTCCAAAGACGGTTGAGCTCACCATTTTGGTGAAATGCTTTAATCAATGGCCAATTTGATGATTTTCCAAAAAATATATTATTTTGAGTACGACTTCGTTGTTAATAACACTCATCGCCATCGTAATGTTGACAAAGGAAATTAAAAAAGCAATTAAACACTCCGAATGTTGTTTAGTTCTTTTTATCTTTTAAGTTAATCAACAAAAAATCAAATATATAAATATATATATATATATACACACACAGAGCCGGTCCTAAAGATTCAAGTGCCTTGTACGAGTCGAAAAAAAGGCCCTTACACCCTAATGTAATGAATCTTGCACATTGCAGCGAGCGGATACTCAATCAGTCTTGATAACCTCTATATTAAACGGTAAACAACCTGGAGGTTTACGGGCACAACACGTGACACATTGACAATTTAATATACATATCTTATTTTTTTAAGGAATACATTTTTTCGCAAACTTTATTAATTCTAAAATCACCATGATGTTATTATCTTAGTTTAAATTTAATTATAAAGAAAGTTGTAAAAAATGTTATAAAATAAACTACTAATAAATAATAGAGAAAATTACACAGATTGTCCTTTAGTTATACCTAAAATTGCATCCTATGTCCTTTTTTCGAATTTTTGACTCCTTATGTCCTTTGTTTTATACAGTTGTTACATCCTATGTCCTTTAGACCAAACCCAGTTAAATAACTCAGTTAAGTTGGTCATGTGCCCCTCATGTGAGGGGCAATCCTGTCTTTTCACCCTCAAAAGGACAATCTTTGTAATAATAATAATAATAATATTAATAATAATAAGGACAATGTGTGTAATAATAATAATAAGGACAATCTGTGTAATAATAATAATAATAATAAGGACAATCTGTGTAATAATAATAATAATAAGGACAATCTGTGTGTAACAACCCGGCACAGACCCCTAAAAATTTTTCGCGTTTTGGTACCGTGTTACAATAAAAAGTTAACTAAAATAAATATTAATCGAGTCGTTTAAGTGCGAAACTGAAAACCGAACAAGATAATATAAAATATTACCATTAAGCGTGTTACGAGACCGAGTTTATACGCGAAACGAACCCAAACCCGCACCCGATCGAGACGGGTGAGTCACCAAGAGAGAGGACACTTGTCCTCCCCTCTTGGTGACACCTACCCATTAATCCTTTTTATAAAACACAACACATACACATGTGTTTGTGTATTCTTTATACATCACACAAACACACATAAGTTAGAGAGAGAGACTTGGAGAAAAGGATAGGAGGAGGAGCCGGAGGGCTCCCACCGCCGTCCTCCGGCGGTGCTCCGGCCGAGACCCACTAACCACCAACCACACCCTCTCTCCTCTCACCTATACACACACACACGCAGAAGTCTAGAGAGAGGGAATAGAGAGAGAGAGAGACACGGAGATAGAGAGAGAAAGCTAGACAGAGGACAGAAAGAGAGAGAGAAAATGAATGTAAGATGATGATGATTATTGAAATCGTGAGAATTATAATCAAGATACATATGTTAATATTCATATTCAGTTGCCATAAAAGTAGAAAAATTGATAACCTATATCTATTCCATAATAATCTAGTTAATACATCAAATTATTTTATTATTAAAAAATCTAATCTAATTTGTTAATTACCAAGATACCCTTTTCTATTAAATTTTGGAATGCCACATGTTATTAATGTGTGGCTTCCTACACTTCTTAGAAAAACACAACTTTCTACACAACTCTTAACATATATATATATATATATATATATATATAGGGTAGGGTTCCTATAGGAAAATTGGTTTGTGTGGGAAGTGTAGGAAGGATTAAAAATTGATATTTATGCATCATTTTTTTGGACGTATTCATGATGTTTTGGATTGTTTTGCTTAGAAAAACAACAAACATAACAATTAATAACAGAAAACAATGTATTTTAGGTTTAAAACTTAAAACACTATGTCAAGAACATTTAAGCATAGTGTTTTAAGTAATTACTAGGGTGTTTTATCTGTAATTTAAATTTAATGACTATAATACATTGGATTGTGTTTTAAATTGTTGTATATTGTTGTGTTAAGTGTTTTTCAAGCATAAACAACCTAAAACATCATTCCAAAATCAAAAACATGATGGCTACATGTCAATTCTTAATCATTCTCACGCTTCTCACACAAATCAATTTTCCTACAGGATCCTCTACCTATATATATATTGAAAACCCTCTTGAGTTGAGAAAACCTTGGAAACCCATGTAAAAAATCATTATTTTTTTTTGAAAAAAATAACCAATGTAAAAAACATGTTTTTAAGCATCTTGGGCCAAAAAAATATAAAAAGCGCCGAAGGGATTTTTTAAAAAAAAATAAACAAAGTTGCTAAAAAACATATGTTTTTAGCTATTTGCTGTTATAAAAACTGTTGTAAACATGTGTTTTCGCAGCTTTGTTTATTTTTTTAAAAAAAATCCCTTCGGCGCTTTTTTTATTTTTTTGGCCAAAAACACTTAAAAACATGTATTTTATATTGGTTATTTTTTTCAAAAGAAAAAAATCATTTTTTACATGGGTTTCCAAGGTTTTCTCAACTCAAGTGGGTTTTCATTTTATACTTGACCTATATATATATATATATATAAAATTGGATTTTTCTTTCTTATGTTTCCTCCCATAATTTTTAAACGTTAATATCTTTTATATATGAGATTTATTAAAGAAAAAAATTATACCAAATTAACGAGCGTTTTATTATCTTTCCAACGAGTACCATAGTGCTATATAAAAAATGGAGAAAAAAACGACTATTTTTTGTAGGGTTTTGTTCATATAGGAAAAAAAAAACACAAAGTGTTTAGGTAATTCATTAATTATGTATAGGCAAGTCATTAATTATGTTCAAATCAGTAAATATGAATTCTATGTTCAACAAGTGTTAGCATGGGAGTTGTACATTGTTTTAGGCTAGGTTTTAATATTAGAATTATACATTGTTTAAGGTTAGGTGATAACATTGGAGATAATTGTTTTAGGGTACGTGCTACCCGAATCTTTCTTGAATCTAACTGTAAAGCGCATCAGTCTATTTCATATGTGAAATTGATATGTCATATTAGACTTCTCAACCCCGTGACGCTCCCAGGGTATAATATCTAGTTAAATGATAAATGAAATTAAAAACCAATTGTGTACACTAAGGGTGGATGGGGTGGTCATCACCTTATCACACTCATCACACTATCACACCCAATCATTTTGTGTCACCTCATTCGATCAAATTCCATCACTAAACCCATGTGGCGATGTTCACATTCCATCACATTTCATTACTAAACTATTTTTTAAATAAATAAAAAAATATTTAAATATTTACTGAAAACATTATTTAAATATTTAATAAAAAAAATTATATAAACGGATACTTTTCTAAGCCTATAAATAAAAGACAGAACACTCATAGTCACTCACAATTCAAGCTACACACACAAAGATTGGGTGGTGGTTATCATAACGATTCAGCCGGTCCTTCAAACCTCAGGCGATACGCTCGCCTACGACGATGTTCACAACCACTGTCCTCTCATCCTCCCCAACCTTAACCACTGTCATATCCTCCTCCTACAGTATAAACTCCCCCTCCTATAGTGTACACTCCTACTCCTACAGTGTACACTCCCGCTCTACAGTGTACACTCTTCCTCCTCAACTAGTATAGACTCCTCATCCTGGAGCAACAATAATTCCTCCTCTACCAGGTTACACTCCCCTTACTCCAGATGCTCCTCTCACTTATGAGGAATATATCTGGGGTTTGGACTATACTATGGCTGTCATGGGAATGGGGCAACTACGGTTGGTGGAGACCGAACCCAACCCCACCCCAAACCTTCCTGCTCCAGAACCATAAGTTTTTAAATGAAAAAAAAATTGTTTTTTTATGAAAATTAGGCTTTGATGAACAAAGTTATTTACAAACAAAAAAGAAAATCTAAATCTATAAAATTTATAAAATTTGTTGAACCTATTAAAAGTGCAAAATCAGTGAAAAAGTATTAACAAACAAAACCTCTCATCTTGAACCCTCAAATCCGTTTGGGTAACAAACTCTCGATCTATTTCTTGTTTTGGGTAGTTGTACTATGTGAAGAAACAGTTGTACCTTGCTTTTTCTTGAGAAGAGATCTAAAGACAACCGACGTTAACGCAGCCATAACCACCCAAACCCCTCCATCACACACTTCTTTTGTTCTTGTTCTTGCTTTGGTTAGTTGTACCAAGTTCAGAAATAGTTGTACCTTACTTCTTTTTTAGATGAGATCTGAAGACGACCAACCGTCACAGCCATAACCACCTAAACCGACCGTCACAACAAACTCTTGGTCTTATTCTTGCTTTGGGACTTGTTCTTGCTGGATCTGTCAAGAGCTATCACAACCATATATATATATATATATAAAAAATGTTGAGTAGGTGTGTCCTTTAGTTATAATGTGTGTGTTGAGTTAGGAAGATATAGATGAGGGTGAAAGAGTTGAGAGAGAACGTGAGGGTTATTAAGATGAGGGTGAGAGAGTAGAGAGATGAGGCAGGAGAGTGGTTTAGAGAGAAATAGAGAGTTATGTGTGTCAGTATCTAGAGAAAAGGAAAGAGGGGTGTGTAATGTCTACAATACCCCTTTTTCAATCATTTGGATGATAGACGTGGAAGAACCATGGCCATACAATGAGGTTTCCTTGGTTTGCTCAGGTGGCATTGATTTGCAATTTAGAATTGCCCTATATATATATATGTATGTATGTATATGAGAAGGTTATACTAGAAACCCTATGAATTTGAAGAAACCTTGCAAACCACTTTAGAAACATTGATCAAAAGAGATCCATTTAATACCATTTAATTGACTAGGTGACAAAAATGGCAATAAGGTCAAATGACATTCTGAAAAAGCATATTTGAAAAGTTGACCTGACACTCGTCACCTCATCTCTTTCCTGCTTTTGTACACATTGTCATAAGTCTGTCAAGACACCGTGTTACATATGTAACATATTTAGTGTTGCATACGTTATGGACCTTTCCGTTACTGAAAAAGAGTTGTCATTATCCACAAAGATGAAACTAAAAGACTTAGAAGTGGCTAGAGTCAAAGACTTACACCAAAAATCCCGTGTGAAATGGATAAAATACGAAGATGAGAACTCATCATTCTTCCACAAGATGATCAACTAGAACAAGGCGAGTAATTGAATCAATGGGTTATGTATTAATGGGCAATGGACCAGGGACCCGGAGGTAACTAAAGAGGAAATCAGGAAATATTTTATGAGCGCTTCGCTGAGCCTATTCGTAGACGTCCGTCGTTTTCTGCCCTCAGGTTAAAGGTTCTTGACTCCTTGCAGAAGGCTATTTTAGTGCAATCCTTTTCTGAAAATGAAGTGTGGATTGCTATCAAAGGGTGTAATGGTGGAAAGGCACCGGGCCAGGACCGCTTCTCGTTAAATTTTTTCAAGCATTACTGGCAGAGTTTGAAGCCTGCGATCATGTCAGTCATGGAGGATTTTTTCGAGATAGGAGATATATGTGTGGGGTGTAACGCTTCGTTCATGGCTTTAATACCCAAGTCTGCTGATTTGACAGGTATCCCGGATTTTCGTCCTATTTCACTCGTTGGTTCCTTGTATAAAATCATCGCCAAAGTCTTGGCGAACTAGTTGAAGGGTGTTGTTGGGTCGTTAGTTACTGAATCCCAATCTGCTTTTGTGGGGGAAAGAAACATTATTGATAGCCCCTTCATAGTCAGCGAATTAATTTCTTGGACTAAGAAATATAAGTCTAAGATGTTGATTTTTAAGGTGGACTTCGAGAAAGCGTATGACTCAGTGAATTGGAAGTTCCTCTTTAAGATGATGGTTCACATGGGCTTCCCGGACCGGTGGATAGGGTGGATTAAAGGATGCCTCATGTCGGGAAAAGGTTCGATCCTTGTCAATGCCTACCGGCGAATTTCCTTACAAACGAGGGTTGAGACAAGGCTACCCCCTTTCCCCCTTTCTTTTTATTTTGGGGATGGAAGTTCTTGATATGTTTATGAAAAGAGCGACGACTTTGGGGCTGTTTCATGGGTTGCCTTTACTGAATATGGGCCCGGTTATTTCTCACCTTTGCTATGCGGATGACGTTTTGTTCATCGGGGAGTGGTCGGAGCACAATGTGGTGAGTATCAAAAGACTCTTGAGGTGCTTTTATCTAGTTACGGGTCTTAAGATTAATCTCAACAAAAGCCACCTATATGGAGTTGGGGTCGAGGAATCGGAGGTTGTGAGGTTGGCTAACATGGCGAATTGTAGCAACGGGGCGCTCCCATTTGTTTACTTAGGGATCCCTATAGGGGCAGGCAAACATGAAGCGGGCGAAGTATTGGAAACCGGTTATCGATAAAGTGAAAAAGAAGGTATCCAAATGGAAGGCGACCCATCTATCCTTCGCGGGTAGAATCACTCTTGCCAAGTCGGTGCTTGGTAGCCTTCCTTCGTACTTTCTTTCCTTGTTCTTAGCCCCTAAATGCGTCATTCATAAGCTTGAAAGTTTGAGACGGGATTTTGTATGGTGTATCGTGGGTTCGGGGAGAAAGATGAGATGCTTCAAATGGTCCAAAGTGTTACTTCCTAAGAAAGCAGGCGGTATTGGGCTGGGAGGGATTAGAGACTTTAACATCGCCATGATTGTGAAATGGTGGTGCTGATTTAAGTCCGATCCCAACCAACTTTGGGTAAGGGTGGTGAAAAGTTTACATAATAATATTTTGTGCAGGAAATTAATCCCTGTGAAGAGTTTGTTATCTGGGGTTTGGAAGGATATCGAAAATGTCGACAAGCTTCTGTTAAATTATGGTATAAATGTCCAAGAGAAACTAATGGTAAATATGGGTGATGGTGCCAAAACAACGTTCTGGAAGGATAAATGGGTGGCTAGTGAGAGTCTTAGAGACTTGTTTCCGTATCGCCAAAGGCAAAGACGCTTGAGTGTCGGACAATTATTACTACGTGGACGGGGTGCGGCATTGGAAATGGGTGTGGTCTAAACACCCCGATGCTGTTGGTCAGGAGATTAGCTTGGCGTCGCTATCTGAGATGCTTCATCAAGGGACGGTTGGCTGTGGGTCCGATAAGTGGGTTTGGGCAAATGGTGAAGGGACAGATTTCTCTGTCAAAGCCTTGAGGATGGCAATTTCACTGGAAGGCGCTGTCCTTTCGAGTTTTGATGTCTATGTTTGGAGTTCATGGACTCCCCTCAAGTGCAAATACTTCTTATGGAAAGCTCTTTTAGGGAAAATTGCTACTAAGTTGGAGCTGTCGAGCAGAGGAGTTTCCATTCAGAATGTTTGTTGCGACAGGTGCAGGATAAGTACAGAAGACGAGAACCACTGTCTCGTTTCGTGTCTTTTTGCTCGAAGTATCTAGTGGAATGTGTTTCGATGGATGAAATTACAGCTGCCCGTCGATGTCTCTTCGTTAAGTGAGTTGCTTAAGTACTTAACGAACTGTCCCGGTAGTAAGAAATGGAAGAAGGTTGTGTACACCATCGCTTTGGCCACCGTTTGGAGGATATGGATTGCAAGGAATACCAAGGTGTTCGAAGGAAGATTTATTTCAGTTCGTGAGACTACGGAACTAATCAAAGATGATGTCTATGTTTGGTTGTCTTGTAGGTCCAACTTAACACCCTCTGCGCGGGATAAATGGCTGGATTTTGATATAGTGGATATGTTGTAAGTTTGTCGAGGGGGTCGTACGTTTTAGGATTATATTTATATATATAGTGTTTTGCCGTAAAAGAAAAAAAAAAGAGTACATAGGGCACTCCAATTTCTTTCATGGTCAAAAGATAATAGGGTGTCATACCATACATTGCATTACGTTATGAGAGGAAAACAAAAAGTACTTTAAAATTAATGAAAAACACGTAAGACAAGACTAGAGGTGTAGGTCAACACGTCGAACCAACACTATTCATTTAATTATAGCTTTAATATATAGGATAGGATAATTATGATATAAAAATTTTACTTTTTTACTTTTGCCAATGATGCCAGCTCCGTTGGGAAGAGGTGGGAAGGTTTACTCCTTAAGGAGTTTCCCGTCCGGAAGAGGTACACGGTTCGAATCTTAGGGCCTGCAACAATACACCCTTTGACTTTGAAAGGGCAGGGCTTATGCCCTCAGGAACGATGCGGAAAGGGGATTCGAAACGGAGTACCGAGGTGATTTCCTTGACCAATAAAAAAAATTATGATTTAAAATAATAACAAAATATTAACCAATCATCGTGGTTCTTTTGAATTACTAGTGGTGTTGCTTTTTAACAATAACAGAAATAATTTCTAGTTGCATTTTAAGCGTATACAGGGAAGTTCAATTTCTTTCATGGTTAAAAATTGAAATTTTCTTTTTAAACTGTTTTTATTAAAACATTTTTGTCGTTATTCTATATATACAACAATTTCAATTGTAAACAGTAATTATATTATATTTAATACTATATTGGTGCATTCAAACTTACCAATTCTATCTATCCTCCTTTATTATTATCCTATTCTATATTATATATTATATATATAACATTTGATTTGAGGGATCTACTTTTAGTAAAGAAATACATAAGATCATATGTAGTGGTAGGGTGTAGAGGGCGTGAAAGTGAAAGGGAATCCATACTAGCCGAATTTCTATTGTATCCTTATCGCAACGCGCAGGCTTATAACATCAGCGCGTTGCAACGCGTGCGGGGTTAAAAGTCTAATGAATATATAAATCATCTTCCAACGTAAACGAATAAGAAAACTAAGGAGCCTAAACTTAAAATGATATGTAAAAATGATAGTCGTTCCACATTAATGAGTAATGATTTTGTTATTATCCTTAATGTTCATTTCTTCATTAAAACTGTTTGTTTTCTAGTGGTTGACTCAAATTCTAGTCCTCAAGGATACCTTATCCCATGGATCAAGAAATTGAAGAAAGAAAAATATGCATCTGAATGGGCATTGAAAGTCGCAGTCTTGTTGATCGAAAACGATAAATCATGGGAAACGACTGAATCATGGACTGAAAATCGCGGTTCTAAGTTCCGCGATTATGCACGAAGTATGCCCCCAGCTAAGCCAGAACCAAAGACCATAAAAACCCCCAATGTCAGTCACGCTCAACAAGCCGATACACCATTGTTGTTAGCAACCAGATGTGATTCGACTGATATCGTTAAAGAAATACTTAGAATGTATCCTCAGGCGGTCGAATATGTCGATAAAGAAGGGCACAGCGTCTTACATTTGGCAATATTGTATAGACGTATTGAAATAATAAAAATTGTGGAAAATATGAAGTTCCCATTGGAAAGATTAAGAGGAAAGCTTGACAATAACTTTAACACTTTGTTGCACATGGTTGGTCAGAAAGAAGATGAGCTAAAGGAGGATATAAAACATCCTGCTAAAGAACTGAAGGATGATCAACTTCTGTATAAGGTAATTGATTATTACTTCTAAAACCTATACATGTCGATCTTTTCTGTCATTTTCTTGAACCAAATCATTAACAACGGTAAATGGGTTGTGGGCTTTTTTGGCTTGGTTTTATGATAAACCATATTATTGCAAGTGTTAAAATTTCAACAGTACAAAGTAAAAAACAAAAATATTATTTATTACATGTTTCAACCTAGATTAAGAACATAAACCAATCGCTATTTTGCCACCGTTTTTCAATCACTAATACAACTTTTAAAACATATGGTACAATACTTTAAAACATACGATTGACTTTTAAACCAATAATCTTCATGAATTTTAAACATTTAGAATTTTTTTATATATTAGTATTTTTTTTGAAAAAAAAAATACTACACCACAAAAATAGTTATTTTATATATTTAATTTGAGTATGGTTTTATTATAGTTTTTTAATTTTAAGAAAATTAACGATTATTAATTAGTCTTGGTCATACATACAACTCTAGTTACCGCTTATTATTACTTTTTCCATCTTAACTTGAAAAAGCAATTATGAATTTGATTGGTAGTAGAAATTTTCTTTTATAATTATTACCTCCTACTCGAGGTTTTTTTAAAACCTATAATAACTAGTAATCAAGATTTACATATGACGTTCTAGTTTTTAACAAATTTCTCTTTACATATAATTTAGACATTATTGAATTTGTGTAGAGGGTGGAGAAACTATGTACAACCTTGGATAAGAGTACTCGAAACGTTGAACAAAAGACCCCTATCGAGGTGTTTTACGAAGCCAATGATAAACTTCGCGCTGAAGCAAAGGGTTGGATGGTAGAAAATGCGACAAACTGCTCCATTGTCGCTGTGCTAATCGCAACAGTCGCTTTTACTTCTGCATATACGTTGCCAGGAGGTGTAGATGAGGGTGGTCGTCCGATTCTTAAGGACAAACCCATGTTCGTCCTCTTTACCTTAGCTGACGCGATCTCACTCTCAACTGCATTGACATCAGTTATCGTATTTCTCAATATTGTCACATCACCATTTCATTTCAAGGATTTTGCATCACATCTTTTTGAAAAACAAATTTTAGGACTTATCCTATTGATCACCTCTGTGGCAATGATGATGGTATCATTTGCAGCCACACTTGTTTTAACCATCAGCAATAAAGGAACGTGGTCCGACATGACATTGTATGCCGTTTCATTCTTCCCAGTGCTTGTTTTCGTGTACTCATACCTATCAGACTACATGGATATGATTGTTGAATCCTGCCGCGAACTTAAGAAGATGACGAGACAAATAGTTATCGGCTTTCAGAAGATTTGGGAGTACAAACCTCAATCTACGTATCCAAATGATGGTCTTGACTATTCAAGGTCACGTTCCCTTGTTTAAGCTCTTAACTTCTTTTATTAACATTTTATAATTTGATGTATTCTGTTGTTGTTGTTGTTGGTGTGGTTTTTCTGTTTTGATCACTGAATAATTTGCTGCTGCTTTAATGCTTAAAGGCAAACCATGTTTGAGCGTTACGTTACTCGTATGAAGCTATGAAGCTGTGAAGCTATGTATTAGTGCCTTAGTGGTATATGATACCAAGTATGAACAAGCTATGTTTTTAATGTGGTGTATATGCTTGTAATTGTTACTTTTCCAATAAGTCAAAAACATATTCTATACTTAGCTATTCTAGTTTTACCATTCTCTCTCTCTCTCTCTCTCTCTCTCTTTTTAATTTTTTATTTAATATTTAAATAAAACAGTATATCCACTACTTAAAATATATATATAGGGGACTCTACCATTAGGACATATTTTGAATTTTGATCGATTTCATTCCATTATATATCCCGAAATTTTTTCAGGATAGAAAAATCTAATATCACAATTCCATTATATATGCATTTGAAAGGATGGTCTCCGCTGAAATGTAAGGTTATAGTTTGGAGAGCTGTTCACAATCGCCTTCCAAGGAGACTTGAGCTGCAGAAAAGAGGGATGTAGATTGCCAACATACTGTGTCCGTTCTGTTACAACGTTGAGGAAACGACGTCACATCTATTCACAGGCTATATATTCTTTTCGGAGGTGTGGGCTAGGTTTGGAAGGTGGTGTCATTTAGATCCGATCTATGCCTTTGAAGTGGATGATGTGATGAAGCTTGTTGACAATGTTCAGAAGACCAAAGTGAACAATGATATCGTTCGGGGAATCATTTACACATTGACGTGGTATATATGGCACGAAAGAAACGCTCGAATCATTTATGGTAAGAGACGAAGAGCTATTGAAGTGACGAAAACGATAAAAGTCGACTGACTACTTTTGGGTTCGTAATAGATATAGTTTAAAAGTTTTTCAATGGAGTGATTGGTGTAAATATCCGTTAACTTGATGTAATCTCGCTTCGTCAGGGGTCCTCGCTTTGAGGACCGCTTATGGCATTTTTTGGATTTGAATGAAATTTATCTTAAAAAAAAGACAAATCTAATATGAAGTAATAAAATATGTGTTATGACAAACATAGAAATTAGTATACTAAATATAAGAAAACAACACTTTAAATCATGTGAATAAGAATCAAGATGTATATTCAAAAGAAGATCTATGTTTAGATGAGGAACAGAGCGAGAAACAACCATTGTAAGCGTGATTGGGGTGGTGGTCTTGAAGGTGTGACTTTTGTTGGAAATGAGTGAATTTAATTTATTATGCTATGAATGAAAATAGAATTCCTATTTACTAGTTTGAACATGATTATTGACTTGACTAGACATGATTAATGAATTACGTGAACACATTGTTTTTTTTCCAGTATGAACAAAACCCACAAAATATTGTTTTATTTTTCATTTTTTATATAACACTATAGTACTTGTTGGAAAGATAATAAAGAACTTGTTAATTTGGTGTAATTTTTTTTTTAAAATATCTCGTATATAAAAGTTATTAACGTTTAAAAATTGACGGGGAAACATGAGAGAATTTTTATTTTTTTAGGGAAATAAGGGAGGAATGCCACGTGGTACACCCAATGGAGTTGATGACATTTTTTAAGGTTTAATAAATATGCTTTGAAGATAAAACAAATTTTAAAACTCTCACATTTTGTCACATGACATATTCAAGAAGAGGGGATGGACCCAATGAGTGCCAAGTTACCAAAAGTGGTTTCCTTTATATATTGTTGCTAGGTGAAATCCCGTGTGATACTCACGGGAGACCGAGTTCTAAACTTATAAGGCCTGTTGAGTAAAAGACAACATTAAGAACCCATTCGTCTTCTCTGAAAAACAACTGTTTAGTACCGTCTGTTTTATTTCTTTATTGTTAAAAAGAGAAACTGTAGTTTGTAACCTCTGTCCCTTTCACGATACCAGTTAATAATACTGATCAGATGTTCAATAAGTGCAACTGTTACAACAAAGGAAAATATAAACCTACAGACGGCTAAAGCTTGTTGAGATAACACATATAAATCTACAGACGTATTAAACTTCTATTGAATAAAACATAAAAGTTAATATGAGTCAATTTAAAATCATAAAACATAAATAATCATATATAATTTTGACACACACACAAAACTAAAAACAAAATATAAACAGCCTTTAACATCAACATACATAGCTACTTAAAGGAATTAATAAACTTAAGTTTCAATTTCATTGAAGCTTCAAGTTGTGCATGTAGATCTATAAATTTATTCAAAAACTCTACATCCCTACTCCCAGCCTCTGAATTGAAAAATAACAACAAATCAGCAACAAGAGTCGAAGGCATTGACTTCAAATCTCTTGTAGTCTTCAAATCTTGATAGTATTGTGCTGTAATTTGATTAAGAACAAATTCCTTCATTTCATCTTCTTGCTTATTACTTGGCGCTGCCATTGATCCTATTGATGAAGAGTGAAATGTAAATGTTAAAATGGTTTACAATGAAATTCGTTATTTATTTACTAATTTATACATTTAAAACGCGTGAAATGAAAGGTCATATTTGATAACTTGTAAACAGATGTTGACAAACAACTGTGAATCATAATAAACCATTAAATAGACAAATTATTTAGAAAACGAACAGACGAAACCAATCGTTTGCTATGAAAAAACCGTAATTAGGCTAACTGTAATGCCTTGTTGATATAACACATATTTTTAAAAGACTGTTTTAAATACTGTTGATTAAAACAGATGTAAATTCAAATGTTTAGATAATATTCCCACTTAAACAATTCTTTAAATTATTTATTTTTTTAAATACAAATTTCCATACAAACTCAAAGGTTTATAATATTCCCACTTAAACATGTTGTTGCTTAATAATTGCGACTGCCATTGATTCTATTAATGAATACTGAGATATAAATGTTAAAAAGGTTTATATTGAAAATCGTCATTTATTTACTAATTTATACATTTAAATCGCGTGAAATGAAAGGTCATACCGTAGTATAGTTATTATACTTGAGTTAACGTGTTAATCGAAAAGTTTTGTTAGAATGATTAGTTAATTTCTATACGTTGATAGTATTTAAAGAGTCTATAGAACTTCTGAAACATAAACACACGAATTCTTTAGAAAACGAATAGACGAAATAATAAAGTATATGTTGTACCGAATATCGCGTGAAATTAATTATCTTTCAAAATTATTTCTATAAATATGTTGATATCAAACTTGAAATTTATCTATAAATTCCACACAATACATATATTAAACTTCATCTACAAAAATGGCAAACAGATCATACTATCATTTTGCTGATACATAAGACATTAAGTCAATAATCAGCACTTGCTCACTAAAGGAAAGTAGAAAAGACGAACATGTTAGAAATCAAGTAGAGAAAATGGAAGAAATAGTTATGGAACAATCATGGACAAACATTGGCGTACTAGATATGATTTTGCAAGAACCTCCAACTGCTTTGAGAGAAAAGATAGAACACTACTTGACTCAACAACTACAAATGGACAACAACATTCATGAAGCATTGATAAACTTAAAAAAAGATCTTTCAGGCGAGATTCTGAAAAAGAAACAAAGGGTTTTTGACATTTTAATTTATTAGTTTATATATTAGATATGGTTTTATTATGTATGTTTTAAATGTAAACATCTGTTTATTACTATCTCTCTGTTTCTTAATGACAATAACTTTAAGATCTGTTTACTAAATTCAACGTAAGGAAGCCAATTCTCTGCTGTAATTAAACACTGTTTAGTAACGTCTGGCTCGTAACGTCTGTTTCATAAAAAAACAGCAGTTAATAACTGAAACTATAACAACGACGTCAACATAAATTTACAAACAAATCAAACCTCTGTTCAGATGTAAATTCAACTGTTTAGATAATTTTCCCACTAAAACAACTCTTCAAATTGTTTAGTTTTTAAAATACAAACTTCAATACGAACACAGACATTATTTAGCAATATGAACATGTTTTTTAAATTATTACACTTACGTTTAAATGAAAAATACACCACCTCAAAATTATAATCATTAACATTGCAATTCACATGATTAAAACTGTTATAATCAGAGGAGGAAAATGAACAGACGAATGAAACTGTCATAAATTGAATTTAACATTAAATTTAACAGAAATAAAATACAAAATGGAACACTTATAAAAAAAATAAATACAACAACAACAAAACAACAACAACAACAATCATGCCCAGTAAAATCCCACAGATAGAAAACTATTGGTAGGGTCTGGGGAGGGTGGGATGTAGGCAAACCTTACCCCCATCCCTAGGGATAGAGAGGTTGCTTCCAAAGAGACCCCCGGCACCAAACAGGAAAAACTAGATATATATAAAATAAAACTACCAAGTACCAACAATCTAGTAAGTGGTGAAAAAATAACATGACAGACAAAGGGACATATATAACATGGTACACAACATGTAGTCAAGCATGATTACTAACACAAAACAAGTTTAACGGAAAGATAGACAGTCCCTAAGAATCCTTAGCCTTAATTCTACGTCTCCACGAACTCCTATCTTGGACCATGTCCTCAGAGAGGTGCAACTCTATCAAATCCTGTTCAATACGCTTATCCCAGGTCAACTTGGGTCTACCTCTACTCCTCCTACCCTCAACAGTTAGCGCTTCCACTACTCTAATTGTCGCTGACGTCTGCCTTCTCCTCACATGCCCAAACCATCTCAATCTCCACTCCTTTATCTTCTCTGAGATCTTAGCCAAACCTAACCTTTCCCTAACAAGCTCATTTCTTATTCGGTCTAGCCTTGTGTACCCACACATCCACCTAAGCATCCTCATTTCTGCCACATCCATCTTGCGGGCTTGAGTCTTCTTGATGGCCCAACACTCCGACCCATACAGCATAGCCGGTCTGACTACAACTCTATAGAATTTACCCTTTAGTTTAGTTGGGAACCTCTTGTCGCACAAAACCCCAGAGGCTGCTTTCCATCTACGCTAGTCGGCCTGGATACGGTGGGTTACATCTCTATCTATCTCTCCATCATTTTGAACAAAAGATCCTAGATACTTGAAAGTCGTTGTGTTCGGTACCGCTTGGCCATCGATGGTGATCTGCGTGTCACTGACATCACCTGCATCGCTGAAACCACAGTAGAGGTACTCTGTCTTCGAGCGACTAATCCTTAACCCCTTGCTCTCTAAAGATGCTCTCCACTCTTCTACCCTCGCATTCAGACTTTGTTTGGTCTCCGCCACTAACAAAATATCATCAGCAAAAAGCAAACACCACGGCGCTGCCTCCTGAATCGATTTGGACAATTCATCCAGTACCATTGCAAAGAGGAATGGGCTCAAGGCAGACCCTTGATGGAGTCCTATCTCCATAGGAAAGGAATCGGAATCCCCTACAGGAGCCCGAACTTTGGTGATAGACCTTTCATACATATCCTTAATTATATCTATAAACTTCCCCGGCACCCCCTTACATTCCAAAGTATCCCAAAGTAGCTTACGTGGGACACTGTCGTATGCCTTTTCCAAGTCGATGAACACCATATGCAAGTCCCGCCTTTTCTCCCTATACTTCTCCATTAGTCTCCTCAGGATGTGAATCGCTTCAATAGTTGACCGCCCTGGCATGAAGCCAAATTGGTTGGGCGAAATATGAATTTCTTTTCTAATCCTCGTCTCAATAATTCTTTCCCATAATTTCATAGTGCGGCTCAACAACTTAATTCCTCTATAGCTTCCACAACATTGGGCGTCTCCTTTGTTCTTATATATAGGCACCACGACACTACTTCTCCATTGATCTGGCATATTACCATACTTGAATATACTATTGAATAAGTTCGTTAACCATTGGACTCCTTCTTCTCCTAAACACTTCCACGCTTCAATCGGGATGTTGTCTGGGCCAACTGCCTTACCCCTTCCCATCTTCCTAAGTGCTAAGCTTACCTCACTGAGAGTTATGCGCCGACAGTAGCAATTTTCCCGATGACGCTCTTGGGTAATGCTGCTACTGTTTTCTTGTTGGTACGTCCTCCCACTGTTGAAGAGATCATGGAAATAGGTTTGCCATCTCAATTTAATGTCCTGATCCTTCACTAAAACATGACCATCCTCTCCCTTTATAAATTTCACGGCTCCTAGATCTTGTCTCCTACGTGCCCTGGCCTTTGCAATCTTGAACATATCATGCTTCCCCTCCTTTGTTTCCAAGCGTTCATACATCCGCCTATAAGCTGTGTTCTTAGCCTCTGCCACTGCTCTTTTCGCCTCCCTCCTGGCGTTTTTGTATATCTCCCTCAATCTGCCACGCTCCTCCTCGTCTGTGCACCTCCACAGATCTTTAAGACTTGCTTGCTTGACCCTTATTTTGTTTTGAACACCTTCACTCCATCACCATGTCTCCTTATGTCCACTACCCTTACCTGTTGAGATCCCTAGGGTCTCCTTCGCCACCTGGGTAATGTTGGCCGCCATATCCTCCCACATTCTATTTGGGTCTGCATCCATTGGAGACTCTATCATCGAAAAGACCCTTTCTTTGAACACTGGGATCTTGTCCCCCTTCAAACTTCTCCAACAGATAGAAGGTCTCATCTTCCTCTCCCCGCCAGCCGGCCTTTCACTCAAGGCAATATCGGCTAATAATAAACGATGTTGAGTCACTGCTGTCTCTCCTGGTATAACCTTGCAATCCCTCCACCGTAGGCGGTCAACTCTCCTCATCAGGAGAAAGTCAATCTGGGTTTGCCGTCCCCCGCTGCTAAAAGTGATCAGCTGGGAATCTCTTTTCTGAAAGAAGGAGTTTATAATACCTAGGTCATGAGCTACTGCAAAATCTAGAAGATCCCTACCGGGGTCATTCCTATCACCAAAACCAAAACCCCCATGGACCGCTTGATAACCATCGCTATCCTTACCGATATGGCCGTTAAAATCACCCCCTATACAAATTCTTTCCCCACTAGGTATAGACCTTACTACTACATCAAGACAATCCCAGAAATCCCTCCTCTCCTGATCTCCTAGCCTTAGTTGTGGTGCATAAGCGCAAACCACCGAGAGTACCTCATCGCCTACTACTAGCTTCAATACCATGATCCTATCATTGTGTCTTATCACCTCCACCACATTCTTACGCAAATCCTTATCCACTAGAAAACCCACTCCGTTCCTGGTTCCATTTGATCCCGAATACAACAATTTGAACCCGTTGCACTCGGTCCCGCTATTCCCCTTCCACTTAGTCTCTTGCAGACAAGCTAATTGGATCCTACGCTTTTTAAGAACGTCTATAACCTCCAACAACCTACCATTTAGAGTTCCTACATTCCAAGAAGCTAATCGAAAACAGCCCCCCTCTGTCTCCCTTTACCCGCACCCCTCGTCCCCGAACACGGTCTCAAGGAATGAGCATTCCTCCTACCTTCTATGGTTGTGGTTAATCGCACAAGCACACAAACGCACAAGTAGTATACATAGTTATACACCCACAATCACAAACACAGTATGCCAAATGAAACACACACTATGTAAAACTATGTATGTTAGATAAAATTGTATCTAGGATATATCAACACACAAAAATATTATTATTATTTTCCTTTTAAAAACGGTTGTTGACTTTGCAAAGTCAAACTACCCAGAATCAATTTTCTTTAAATAATCTACATAAAAACCATACAAAATATTATTTCTATATATAACTGGATGTGTATAGAGCCACACACTAACAAAATGTGAGTATTAAAATTTTTTTCTTATTGTATGTTGTATGTTTTTGAAATAATATGTGGTATCTTCAAAAGTTAACAGCCCACTGTATGTATGAGTTATTTTCCAAAAACACTTTAGTACATATATAAATATATCTAAGATGTATATATTAATTGATAAATGTATAGCACTATAGTCATAATAAGGATCGAATGCACCTGTAAAAAGGGTTGTGAGATCTTTGCCGGAACATATGAAATTTGTAACGAAATTACATAAGATTATGTTATTTATATTAATAGTATATAATATAATAAAGTTTTTGAATAAAATAATATGAATAAAATAATAATGAAATTACATAATATTATGTTATTTATATTAAGAGTATATAATATAATAAACATTTTGAAAAAAAATAATATAAATAAAATAATAATATTTTTACTATTCATTATAGTTACTATTCATTTACTTTGTTTATTATATATAATATTCTATTTTTGTTTCAATTACATATTAATAAACTTCATATTGAAACCTATTCTAAGTTCCAAGGTATGTCTAATTGGACGACTTCAAACACATGTTTTCAAACAACCGTGATCCATTACCGCTGTTGAGTTGAAGGATGATGTAACCAGAATTTTAAAACAGACTCTATAAAAATTACCTGTAATAAATATCTAACGAGATAACTATAATAATTACAAAGAGTCCGCACAGCCCTAAAACTATTTAATGGCCACTGTAGGTATGAAGGATCTAGATGGAAAGATAACATAAATTTTCACATTATTATTTTTATATTAATTAAACAATTACAACTATTGTTCTTACCAATGATTTGAAGTCTATTATTTTAAATGTAACAATTAAAATGAACATATATTTTGTAGCAATAAAAATTCTACAAAAATAGCAGCATCTATAAAACGTGGATTTATAATTTTTAATGTAGACTTATTATACTTTAAGTAAATAATATTTCTTTGAATACGTTTTTTTTAACAAAAAACGTGTTAGGATCTGAGTTTTGGATTGTTTTGATTAATGATGTAATATGAATGAAATATAAATGGAAAGTGCAGCGGAATAAAGAATAATCAAAACATAGAGAATAATTGTTATCAATCGAATGCTTTCATTAAGTTGAAAGATTACAAAGGTACAATTATCACTCCCCCTCAGCCTGATCACTCAGAGTTTGTTTGTCTTAGAGAGAATGACGAGTGACCAATAGAACAGTACAAGTACTGTTCTATTTATAGACAAGTACAAACCTCTGATGATCACTTAGCTGACGTCACCTAGAAAGCGACCCCTAACTGACTAACAAACTACAACATCTGCTAAACAATAAACTACTGTTACATTGAAACTAATGAAAGGAAAACTCTGTTAAGCAATAAACTCTGATATCTTCTTAACATCTGTTGAACCAAAATGCTGTTGGTTCAACAGACCTTTGTTCTTCAGATCTTGATCAGCACTTGTTCTTCATCAGACTTTTGCTCTTCAGACTTTATCCATCAGACCTTTGTTCAGCAGCAGTTGTCTTGTATCAGTTGTTTGTCTATCAGCAGTTTGGAATCAGCAGTTCTTTGGAGGAAGCTTTCTTGTAAACTCTGTTATTTATTCTGGATCAACACTTAGTATATTTTGGCTTTCAATCATCTGTTCTTCTCCAGGTCAGCAGACCCAACAATCTCCCCCTAGAACAGATGATGCCAAAACTTTGCTTTATTCTTGATCTTTATTTCTCATCAGACTTTCTCTAATTTGCCCTTTTAGTTGTAACTCAAAGTGCAGAGAGAAGAGGTCTTCAGCATCTCTTTCCAGTGTCAAATTCAGAAGTGACTGGAGATCTTCAGCACTTAGGCCAGGTGCCTCATCCATGCTCAACTTCTGAACACTACCATCTGATCTGAGCAATGTCAATTCATGGGTCTCTTTATCAGACTTCCATTTTAGAATTTTAGAATCAGAGGAGTGACTGGGATGCATCTTTATTTGGGATGAGTTTGGTGATGGTGGTCTTCCAATGAGTTCTCTGAGCCTGTCTGACACAGGATCAGAAAAGGATCTGATTTGGTTCAAAATCCCCTCTTTCACATAAGTATTAGTAAACTTCCTTGTATCTTCTTCAGACATTTCCTTCTGCCTCTTGTATTGCCTTTGAGCAGCAATAGATAGATCAGAGGTTGCAAGCAAGCTATCTAATGTGAAGGCCTGAGAGGGTTTCTTGGGAGCATCATCATACACTGGTTTTCTTGGAAGATCAGGGTTGGTCTTTCTTTCTTCTTCAAGCTTTTTATATGTCTCAATTAGCCTGATCTCTGACCATCTGGCAACAGATTTCATCTCTCCATACTTAGCAGCTACAAGCTCTTGTCTCATTCTTCTGAATTTCAAGGCTCTAGCTTCATCTCTCCCCTTTTTGAAATCAGGAGCAGAGACCTTAGCAGGAGGATTCTTGGCCATGTTCTCTATTCTGATTAGTTCTTCTCTTAGAGCATGTGTAGTCCAGCCTGTAAATTGATTCTTTGTTGCTTTGTAAGGCTTGGATGCCAAGATCTGTTCCAGCAATGAATCCCTTACTTCCATCTCCAAGTGTCTGCTGAGAGGCATGGTTGACATGGAGTTGCTCAGGGTCTTAGCATAGTCTTCAATCCTTCTGAGTTTGCTAAGCTCTGCTGAATGGATGCCCTGAGCAGTCCTGTCATCCTTCCCTTTGCACTTCTCTTTGATGACAGCATCAGCCTGTTCACCCTTGTATTTGAGATATGTGTCTAGATTAGGTGGAACAGGGAAGCCTTTAAGAGAAGGGAAGGATCTTTCTGATGGCTGATCAGTATTGTAGAAGGATTGAAGTTCCCCCTTGATTAAATCTAACTCAAGGGGATACTTCTCAGCCAATGGTGTGATGGTTGGTGGTGGTCTGTGTGATCTGAATTGGTCAGTGTGTGGTGAGTAAGATGAGAGTGGAATGGCATTGACTGGTGTGGATGAGATTGGGGTGTTAGGTGGTGTGTTGTGGATGTTTTCATCTTGTATAACAAAGGTGGATTTCCTTTTTCTGCTATACAAGATTTTGGGTGAAGGTGAGGATGTAGCAGTGGATTGAGAAACATCTGTTGGTCCTTTTGTGGAACCAGCAGTTGTTTGGGTTTTAGGTTGTGATGAAGTAGGTTTGGAAGTTGATTGAGTTGTGGTTGGTTTAGTGACAGGTTTGGGTTGTGCAGATGTTTTAGCAGTTGTTTTAGGTTCAGTTGTTGTAGGTGCAGTGGTTTGGTTAACAGAGGTTGTGGTGGCAGTGGTTTGTGGAGCAGTGGTTGTGATAACAGGTGTTTGTACAACAGGAGTTTCAGCAGTTAATTTGGAAGGTGGTTTTCTAGTGTGTTTGGCTGGCATTTTCCTTCTCTTTGAAGTGCCCACATCTTCCACTTCCTGTTGCTGTTCCTTTTTCAGTTGTACCAACTTCTCTGCCTTTACCTCCAATGTTTCAGCCCTTTTCATTTTGTCTTCAGCAGCCTTTTCAGCTCTTTCATTAGCTGAAGTGTCAACTTCTTTTGCCTTTGATGCTGAAGCTGGTTCAGAGACAGGGACTTGAACATTTGGTTGTTGTGTTTGTGGAGCTGATTTGGGTGACCCTGGTTTGTCAGCAGTTGGCTTCTTCCCTATTTGTGTTTTTAGTTTACGTAGCCTATCTCTGCCACTCTCCCCCTTTTTGGCATCATCAGCAGTGTACTCATCATCATCTTCATCTCTGAGAATTGTGGTAGGGGCAGAGCCAGTGGTCTTCAGCAAATGTTCTTTGATCACTTTGATATCAGCCTTTGTATCATTGAATCTGGCATCAACCATGTTTCTGATCACAGTCATGTAGGTTTCTTGTGTCTGATCTGCTAATTTTCGATGAGCTATGATGATGGGGGAAACAGATTTCCATAGCTCATTAGCAACATCAGCAGTTGATGGTTGACTCTTTGTAAAGTTATTCAATGTTTCCAAGATTGACTTGACATCAGATTTGATGTCAGCAACAGAGGATTCAAGGTTTTGAACTTTAACCGTCAATTCTTGTAATTTTGACTCATCACCTAAATTAATAGGATCATCTGAGTCCCTACCAGAGGTAGTTTTAGCTGGTTCAGTCCTAGGAGGTGAGGCCATAGAGAAAGAACCTGCTGCCCCTTGGTCTTGGTTCTGGGGACTTCCAACTGTTTTTGGAGACACAATTGTGTCTTCAACAGTTGTTGCCTTCAAGGAAGTCTTAGCAATGTAACCACTGTCCTGCTGTGAGACAATGGTCTCAACAACAGTAGTGGCTGCTTCTCTTGAAACCTCATCAGAAGTAACATGTACTTCTGGGAGTATAACCTCCTCATCTGTTTGTGGGATGGCTGATTGATTTTCCTCAGCCCCAGTCACTGGTAGTGGCATACTCTCAGTGATAGGTGATTGAGAGGAACTGGGGTTGTCCTGAGTTTTATCAATAGCCTCAAACAGGGGTTTCATTGTTTGTGGGACATGTGGTGGTGAAGTAGGTGGAGTAAGAAGCTGATTAGCCCTGGGAGATGGGCTTGTAAACATATGATCAAGTGACTCATATGCCTCAGTTTGAGGTTCCCTTTGGCTTACAACAAGTTCCTTTTGTGAGGAAACTTGAGGAGTTTGCTGGGGTTGAGATATCTCCAGCTGTTGTGAGGAAGTAACAACAGTGGTTTCATGTTGCTTTGGTGATGCAACAGGGTTAGCTTCTGGTATCTCATCTTCCAGAAGACCCTTTTTGGTTTTGGTGGTTGTTTTGGTGGATGGACGTTTTCTTTTGGTGGCTGGTGTGGGTTTCACAGCACTGGATGAAGTGCCATGATCACCAGGAGCAGTGGGCTCACCAACAGAGGTTTCAACAACAGTTGTTGTCTTTGTCCTCTTTGGTTGTGTTTTGGAAACTTTTTGAACTTTTTGTGCTTTTTCATGGGTTGAAGAACCCAGCATTCTAGTAAAAGTTTCATCAGTTAAACTTTTCATTTTAAATGACTCTCCCTTTTGAAAATCCTTTTCAGGTAAAAGCTTTTGTAGTAATACACTTAGGATTCTAGGGTAGAGCAGAAAAGCATTGTTTGAGCCAGATTTTATGGCTTTCACATTTGATACCAAGTCTGAAAACAATCCCTGAGATAGATTGAAGTCAGAGTCTGACAACATAGCATATCCCAAGTATTGTATCCTCAATGGGATTTCATTGAAGGATGTAGTCTTGGCAGAGGCACAGAGGAGGAGGGTATGGAAGAAAAATTTCATGACTGGTGGGAAAAACTTTTTGTATAGTGTGGAACCAGTCATTTGAGCATCATACCCCCTCTCTTGAAACTCAGTGTGAAGCTCTGTTTTAGGAAAAGTTTCCATACCTGACAAGTCGTTCAATGAGAAGGTAGTGGAGATGATCTCAGGGGTTATGGCGATACTGGTGGCTCCAATTTTTGAAATTATGGACGTAGGCTTTTTGTCTTGGTACAAAACCTCAGCATTTGCCCAAAATTCTTGGAGTGTTTCTAAGTGAATGGGGGCATCAGCAACAAGAATATTTTTATATTTCGAGTTATTTATGATGTCAATGGTGGAATGAAATGGTGTGTTATCTTCGGTTTTAACCAAATATGGAAGGAAATTGTGAGTGGCTTTTGTTTGAAGTTCCATTTTAATGGATTTTGATTATGAAAGTAATGATCTTTGATTGAGGGTTATGAGGAAGACGAGAGCGGTTTTTAGTATTTTGAATACAATGAGACAGTAAAACTGCTGTTGAGGGAAGAACAGGATTTTATAGGCTCAGGTGAAACCGCTGATGTGGCAAAAACTCTGCTTTTGAGAGCAGACGTGGCAAACATCTGATGGTTGAAACATCTGGTGGCAGACAGCTGTTTTGTTAAACCTCTGTTGCCAACCTCTGATGTTTAACCAAAAGACTGATAAAAACAGTTGTTTTATCTGATCAGTTGTTTGAAACAGATTTTTCAACCAACAGTGGTTGTTTTACCTGATCAGATGTTTGAAACAGATTTTTCAACTATCAGTGGTTTTAATAAAACAGTGGTTGTTTTAACTGAATCAGTGGTTTGAAAACAGATTTTTCAACCAAAGTGTTATTTTAGCAAAATTTGATTTTCTGAAACATTTTAATGTTTTTATTGAAAACATTTTTGTTGTTTTTAATCCATGTTTAACATCCCAATTCGAGAGATCAGATTTGTGAAGGTAGATGTGTCTAAAGCTTTTGTCAGCACATCTGCCAACTGATCCTCTGTTGGAACATGGTGCAGAGAAATCAAACCTTTTTCATAGCTATCCCTGACAAAATGATGTCTGATATCTATGTGCTTGGTGGTTGAGTGGGAGACTGGATTTTTGATGATATTTTCAGCAGCTTGACTATCCAACATGAGTGGAGTCCTAAGTGCTGTTATCCCAAAGTCCAGTAGTTGATTTTGAAGCCACATAAGTTGAGCTGTACAGCTTGCAGCAGCAATGTATTCAGCTTCAGCAGTGGATGTTGAAACAGCTGCTTGCTTTTTGCTTTGCCAGGAGACTAAGGCATTCCCTAGAAACTGGCACCCTCCTGATGTGGACTTCCTTGTGGTATGGCAGCCAGCAAAATCACTATCTGAATAACCTGAAAGCTCAATGTTTCCATTAGCAGGATACCAGATACCAAGTGTGGGAGCACCTTTTAGGTATCTGAAGATCCTTTTCACAGCAATAAGGTTAGACTTTCTAGGAGAAGCCTGAGATCTAGCACACACACAGGTTGCAAACATAATGTCTGGCCTGGATGCTGTTAAGTACAATAAAGACCCAATCATGCATCTATAATGTGTCTGATCAACAAGTTCATCCTTTTCATCATCAGTGAGTGGCTTGACAGTGCTCATGGGTGTACTACAGGGCTTACAATCATTCATCTCAAATTTTGTTAACAAGTTTTTCACATACTTGTTTTGATGAATGAAAGTACCATTTTGCAGTTGCTTTACTTGGAGACCAAGAAAGCACTGAAGTTCACCCATAGCACTCATTTCAAACTCTGCTGTCATGAGTTCCCTAAACTCCTCACACATTTTATTACATGTGGATCCAAAAATGATGTCATCCACATATATTTGAACAATCATTAAATCTTTTCCTTTCCATTTTAAAAACAAGGTTTTATCAATTTTACCTCTAGTGAAACCAATGGATAAGAGAAAAGTAGAGAGAGTTTCATACCAGGCTCTTGGTGCTTGTTTGAGTCCATACAAAGCTTTGTTAAGCTTGTAGACATGATCAGGATGGAATGTGTCTTCAAAACCAGGTGGTTGACATACATAGACCTCCTCCTGAATTTTGCCATATAGGAAGGCACACTTGATGTCCATCTGAAACACCTTGATGTTGTGGTTGACAGCAAAGGCTAAGAAAAGTCTGATTGCCTCTAGCCTTGCTACAGGGGCAAAGGTTTCATCATAGTCAATACCCTCTTCTTGTCTGAAGCCTTGAACCACTAACCTGGCTTTGTTCTTGACAACTATACCCCTTTCATCAGTTTTGTTTTTGAAGACCCACTTTGTGCCAATAGGACAAACATCCTTAGGCAGTGGTACAAGTTCCCATACTTGTTGTCTTTTAAACTGAAGGAGTTCTTCTTGCATGGCTTCTACCCAACTGTTGTCTTTCAGTGCCTCTTGGTACTTGACAGGTTGTGTAAGGGATAGAAAGCCTGCAAAAAGACAGATGTTTGAAGATTGGCTCCTTGTGAGCACACCTTCTCTGATGTTGCCAATGATTTGATCTGGTGGATGAGCTCTTAGGTAGATTAAATCTCCCTGATATGGTATGATGGCATTTTGTGGTGAAGGGCAGAGGTTTGGAGACTCTGTTGACATAACATCTGTTGGCACTTCTGAAGAGGCAACAGATGTTTGAAATGGAGGTGGAGGAATGGGTCCAAGTGGTGTAAGATTGGACTGACTTTTGTCAACAGATGATTGACTCTTGTCAACAGATGATTGAACAGTGGATTGGATGGGTGAATCAGTGGATTGAAGATAGGACTGGCCAACAGTGGCTGACTCAGCTGTGACAGAGTTTTGACAGTTGTTTTGAACCACTGCTTCCTCTGATACATGATAGACTTTGTAGTGGTCTGGAACCACAACATCTATTCTGTAATCTTGTTGTGAAGATTGTGAAGTACCTGCAGGGTCAGTTTTGACAGTAATATCTTCAAATTTGAATTTATCTAGATCAAACAACTCAGCAGGGTTTGCTGGGATTTTTAAAGAAGAAAGTTCATTGAACTTTACATTCAGAGTTTCTTCTATGGTTTTAGTCCTTGTGTTAAACACTTTATAGGCCTTTGCAATAGAAGAATAACCCAGAAAATATCCACAATCTACTTTGGCTGCAAATTTTGAAATGGAATCTTTAAGATTTAAAATGAAACATGGACAGCCAAAGATTTTGAAAAATGATATCAGTGGTTTGATTTTAAACAGAATTTCATAAGCAGTCTTTTGATGTCTAGGGTTGATTAAAACTCTGTTTTGAACATAACAAGCAGTGTTTACAGCTTCTGCCCAAAAGGACAGAGGTAAACCAGAATCTGCTAGCATTGTTCTTGCAGCCTCAATGAGAGTCCTGTTTTTCCTTTCAACCACCCCATTCTGCTCTGGTGTTCTTGGGATACTGTACTGCCTTACAATCCCTTTTGACACACAGAAATCATCCAACTCCTTATTTTTAAACTCTGTTCCATTGTCACTTCTAAAGACTTTTACTGGCAAGTCATATTGTTTTTCAACTTTGGTAACAAAGTCCTTCAAGATACCTGCAGTCTCATCTTTAGAGTGTAAAAAGTAAGTCCATGTAAACCTAGAAAAATCATCAACTATGACAAGACAAAATCTTTTCCTTCTTAGACTCATGATTTTTACAGGGCCAAACAAGTCCATGTGCAACATTTGTAGACATTGACTGGTTTTGGACTCATCAATGGATTTGTAAGAGCTTTTATGTTGTTTGCCTTTTAAACAGGAAACACAATGCTCATCACACTTGAATTCTTTTGATGGTAAACCTCTGACAAGGTTTTGTTTGGAGAGTGAGTTGATAGTTTGAAGGTTGGTGTGACCAAGTCTCCTATGCCACAGTTCTGTCTCTTTGGTAGAGGCAGCTGAGAACAGACAGACATTAGCAGTAGGATTATCCTTCAACATATCAACCACATACACATTGCCACTTCTGTGAGCAACAAGTTGTGCTTTGCTCTCAGCAATGATGGTGTTAATCTTTTCTACAGCCTCTGGGCCAACAATCTTACAAGTTTGCTTAGTGAAGAATGACCCAAAGCCTTTGTCACTCATTTGTGATACACTAAGTAGATTGAATTTTAGATTGTCTATTAGATTAACATTTTCAAACTTAAGTCTCCCAGCTTTAACAGTACCAGAACCCAACACTTTACCTTTAGAATCATTACCAAAGGATATATCACCCCCTCCATGAGCAAGAAAGTCCAGAAGAAGGGCTCTACATCCAGTC
This sequence comes from Ambrosia artemisiifolia, assembly GCA_032199755.1. Classification (NCBI taxonomy): domain Eukaryota; kingdom Viridiplantae; phylum Streptophyta; class Magnoliopsida; order Asterales; family Asteraceae; genus Ambrosia; species Ambrosia artemisiifolia. Next base: position 47,242,845 of record CM063519.1, on the reverse strand, counting down.
ATGTGCCTGGAGCCTCCACTATCTACATACCATAAACTGTCTAAACAAGCAGAAGCTCCCTGCACATCAGTAAGGATTTTAGTTTTGGTGAGTGTCCAAAGCCAAATTGGCTTTGGATGGGTCCTTAGCTGTCTCAGCCTTAAGTAGAGGAGAATGATCAGTGGTTTGGACTAGCTTTTGAACTAGATTCAACAGCTGCAGTTGACCATTTGCCAGTGCTTGTATGTCAACACTTGGTCCAGCAGATGTTTGATCATTTCCAATCAGTTGTTGAAAACCATGAGGATGTCTGTTCACTTTTGGTTTTGAAGGCCTCTTGGGCTCATCATAAACATGTGGCAGACGATGACAAGTGGGTTGCCCATATCCTCTAGGTAATCTGTTAACAGGTGGAGCATCTGTTACCTGAACTTCTCTGGGAGCAGAGTTTTTGTTCAGACTTTGGGTAACAGATGTTTGGACTGATTCAAAAGTCTGTTTGGATTTTCCTTTTGAAGTACTCATCACTTGACTCTCCAGAGTTTTAGCTTTATACTCTTTTATCTTTTCATCAAAATTTTTGAGATATAAGCACTCTTTTGTTTTGTGATTCTTTTTCTTGCAGATTGCACATTCTTTAGATTTTGAATCATTTAAACTTGTTGTTTTGTTGATGTCATATGCTTTTAGAAGAAAACAGTTTTTGGTGACATGGTTCTTCTTTTCACAAAAATCACAAAACAAGTTGTTCTTGGCTTTCCCCTTTTCTTTCTTCTTTTCAACAGATGTTTCATCATCTGTTGGAAGATTTACTAGAGGGATAACCTTGGCCTGTGGTGCCATTTTACCATCAGAGGTTTTGAAGGTCATTGGTTTGAAATTTTCAAGGACTTCACACTCATCTGACCATGTTGGTTTGAATTGATATTTCTCAATCTCATCAAATGAGGGTGTACCTTCCAACTTTTCAAGAATGATTTTCTTGCCATTGGGTTCAGTAACCTTGATTTCTTGACCTTTTGAGTTAGTAGGGATGACCTCAACCAATTGTGGTTCCTTTTTGTCAGTGGTTTGTGAAACTTGATCAGTGGTTTTAAAACCAAACCCAAATTTCACATGACTTTTGGATTGTTGGTTGACAATCATCTCAAAACCCTTAGATGATTCCACCCATTTCTGACATTCAACTTGGGTGGACTCAAGCTCCTTCTTACAACTATGATATTTTGTTATCATAGTCTGAAGCTGGTCTTTGGTTATGCTTGCTTCATGTTTTAGACTGCTGATTTCAGACTCTTTTTCAGATAATTTTGATTTTAACTCTTTTGTTAATTTTTCAACCTGAATTTCAGAATCCAAAATTTTCTTTCTAAAGTTTTCATTCACCTCTTTTATCTTAGCAAATGCTACAATACATTTGTCTGAGCACAAGTCATTTAAGATTTGAGGAGATACCTTAGCAGCAGCCATCAAGGCACAGTTACACTGGCAATCACAGTCATCACTACCCCAAGGGTCTGATAGATTCACAACCTCCACTTCAGATTCTTCAGCTGAAACAGTCTCACCAACAACACCATCAGTCACATTTTCAGACATAGACACCACTTCCTCAGGATCAGTCTCTTCAACAATTGTTTCTAGTGCCATAAAACAAAAATCCTTTTCAGTGTTAGCAACTAGAGCAATGTTGTCATCTGTTATCTCATCTGGCAGACTGCTCCAATCAACAAAGCCCTGAGTAAAGAAACTCTGTTGACCTGGTTGACTGGTCTCTGCAGGAGCAGAGGGTGGAGTAACAGTCATTGGCACAGAGGCCTGAGCAACAGGTGTTTGGACATAGTGATACTGAGGAACAGTGGTTTGGACATAATGCACAGGAACAGTGGTTTGGGTCTGTGCAAAGTGAGCAGTGTTTTGCACATTAGGTACATTAGGGATGGTCTGATAAGTGTTGGTCTGTGGTCTTTGATTTGGATAGGTGATCATAGGAACTCCATTTTGACTCCTACACTCCCTAGCAAAATGACCCATTCTATGACACTTGTAACACTTCATCTTTGATTTATCCAACCCAACCTTTGACCCACCATGTAAACCTGGGAACCTCCTGCCAGTTTTCTTATAGAAGTTATTGGTTCTAATACTGAGCAGGGCAACCTGGTGTAAGATGTCCATTTCTTCTAGGTCCAAGGGGTCAATGTATTGCAAGTCATTGTACACAAAAGATGTATTATCAGAAGCCTGGATGTCACCACTGGCTGTGAAAGCACAGTTGTTTGGTGATGAGTAAGAATCATTATTGAAACCAGTTGTTATGTCAATGTAATGATCATAACTCTGATCCTTACTACTTCCAGAACCATCATCCTGACCCAACAGTGCAGTATTACCAAATACATAGTCATCTGACACTTTGCCAGAGTCCTGGAGCTTCTTTTTCTGGTTAAGCTCCCTTTCATAAGTTAGGAGCTTACCATGAAGCTGGGTCAGGGTTAGGTCTTTGAATCCGATAGAGTTTCTCATAACAATAGCTATAGTGTCCCATTTGTCCTGAAGTGATCTAAGAAACCTATGATTCAGAGTTGAATTAGGAAAAGTTAGACCAACCAGTTTTAGTTCACTAATTAGACAGTTAAACCTTTCAAACTGTTGTGTTAATGACTCCCCTTTTATGTGACTAAACGTTTCATATTGTTGGTTAAGTATTTCTCGGTTGTTTTCAATCACATCATCAGTTCCCCCGAATTGCTCTTTAAGAGCATCCCATAGTTCTTTAGCACTATTGCAGTGCAAGAGACCGGCATAGATATCATTCGGCAGTGCCATGGCTACTATGCTGAAAGCCTTGGCATCTAGCTCGATTTTTTGAAAATCTTGCTCTGAGTAGTTCTCAACACTCTTTGGTACTTGGATCTTTGGATCCTCGGCACTCGGTACCATTGGAACATGTGGTCCAAATACTACCGATTTCCAGCACCCTGTGTTCTGTTGTGCTAACACATGAGCTACTCGACGCTGCCAGATGTTGTATTCTGACCTGACAAGCATCGGTGGCTTGTTGTGTGTGCCAGTGTTGTGTGGATCTTGATTTAGTGAAGTCATTCTCTTGGTTTTTCAAAAACAAAGTCTGTTTACTAACTGTTGAAACGAAAATAAACTATTACTCTGTTTTAACCCGACAAACAAACGATATCAATGATTGTGAGCTGATCTGTGTATTAAACTGATTGATTAGATCAGATTTAATTGACCAAGCTCTGATACCAATTGTTAGGATCTGAGTTTTGGATTGTTTTGATTAATGATGTAATATGAATGAAATATAAATGGAAAGTGCAGCGGAATAAAGAATAATCAAAACATAGAGAATAATTGTTATCAATCGAATGCTTTCATTAAGTTGAAAGATTACAAAGGTACAATTATCACTCCCCCTCAGCCTGATCACTCAGAGTTTGTTTGTCTTAGAGAGAATGACGAGTGACCAATAGAACAGTACAAGTACTGTTCTATTTATAGACAAGTACAAACCTCTGATGATCACTTAGCTGACGTCACCTAGAAAGCGACCCCTAACTGACTAACAAACTACAACATCTGCTAAACAATAAACTACTGTTACATTGAAACTAATGAAAGGAAAACTCTGTTAAGCAATAAACTCTGATATCTTCTTAACATCTGTTGAACCAAAATGCTGTTGGTTCAACAGACCTTTGTTCTTCAGATCTTGATCAGCACTTGTTCTTCATCAGACTTTTGCTCTTCAGACTTTATCCATCAGACCTTTGTTCAGCAGCAGTTGTCTTGTATCAGTTGTTTGTCTATCAGCAGTTTGGAATCAGCAGTTCTTTGGAGGAAGCTTTCTTGTAAACTCTGTTATTTATTCTGGATCAACACTTAGTATATTTTGGCTTTCAATCATCTGTTCTTCTCCAGGTCAGCAGACCCAACAAAACGTAAAATTTCTTCATTGTAAGTAATATTTTAAAGAAAGTAAATTGAATATTTGCTTTCCTCTCAGTTAAGTTATTATAACCATTTTTTTCATAATATTTATCAACAATAATTGTGACACCCGGCAAACTCAGGTTAGTAACGTTGACTAAACTAGTAAGTCTACCTTAGCGAGTCATACTTATTACATACTTAACTAGATCAGTTGGGTCGTTATGATGATTCTAGGGAGTCATCGGGAGTCGTTACGATGATCTGCGGGATCATCGGGAGTCGGTCCATAACCATGCGTACAAGGATTGGTGATTCATGGAATCACCGGGTTTAACACACACACGCAAGTCTCGAGTCCCGGGAATTGGTGAGCGGATGTAAAGGTGTTAGTTATCGTGCATTATGTGTTTATAATCATTACGTGACTTGTTGGTATGTTAAGGCGTGTTTATATGTGTTAAAATAGTGTTTAACGCGCCGAAAACCCAATCTGGGATGTTACAGGCGATTAGGAATCAGGAGATTGCCTAATCGCCTGTCTATAGGCGATTGGGAAGGCTTAGGGGGCGATTAGGCCCCTAATCGCCTGAAGTATCAGGCGATTAGGCCCCTAATCGCCTGCTAAGAGATGCTAATCGCCTGCACTGCTGTGAACGGGTCAAAACACCTATAAATAGAACCCTTAACTCCCCAAACACCCTTAGAGCAACCCTAACTGATCCTAAGCCACGCACACACCCTAGAACACCTCTTGAACTTGCTTTGCTACAAAAATCACCATTTCCAAGCTTACACACCTTTCTTTGATAAAAACCAAGGTGTGTTCTTCATCTCTAACCTTTGTAAAGTTGTTGTTTTTGTTCCCCAAAAGTCCAGACCTTGTTTTGCTAAGTTTGTGTCTTTAAAACCCTTTGAAAAGAGTTCTAAAACAAGTCTACACCATAATACTTGCTATATGTGAAGTTTACATGCATATGTTGATCTTCTTGGTGATTATAACATGAATGTTTCCATGAAATGGTTGTACTTCTGTTATGTAGAGGTTATTAGGATGATTATCTAAGAGTTTGAGCTATTGTTGTTGTGTTTTGATGAAAATGTGTATTTTGACCCATTTGGATGATTCTTGAAGATCTAGGATGATTATGGTATGATTAATGATGGAATGTGGTTAGGATTTACACTAGGGAAGTGTTAAAAACAGAAAATTGTTGATTTGCAAACTTGTAGGAGATGAAATCTGATTGTTTCCATTTAAGGAAAGATAAGGTTAGTTGAAGAAACCTAGTACTTTGCCATTTTTGGAAATAATTGCATAACGGATGTTAGATCAGTGATAAATTGGGGTTTTTTGCTTGGAATGGGTTGGTAAATGGTTTAGGTTTGATATTGGGTGTTTTTGCATGTTTCGGATCTGATTTGGAGGGTTAAACGCGCGAAAATCCATTGCACAGCTGCAACAGGCGATTAGGAATCCTAATCGCCTGATGCAGGGGGCGATTAGGGATGTTAGGGGGCGATTAGCCCCTAATCGCCTGTTGACCAAGCCTACTCCCCAGTTGACTTTTCCTAATTGCATGCTAAATTCCTAATCGCGTGTATTGCTGTTTTAAGCGTATTTTGGCATCCCGAAGCATGATTTGACATCTAGGAACATGATAGGAACCCCGGGACATGCTATATGACTTGGTAACACGTGTTCGGACTCAACTGTACTTTAAATATGCGTTATGATAGACTAGGTGAACTCTTGCGCATGCTAAGTGCTTAAGTTCATATGTTGCATGATACTTTGCATTTAGCTAACACATGGAATGTCGGGTCACCAATGGGACGTCGAGTCTTGTATGGCACGGTCGGTTTATCAGTCAAAGGTGTTTTCAAGCGTCTATGGTTATGGTCTGGACATTCGGGGACTAGTTAACCTGCGGGTTATTAGTCCGGATACTTATACATATCTTATGATAGGTCGCCGCTATTTGAGGCTATCATAGCATAATTACTTAACTATTTTCAAGTAGCGCAACCTAAGGTGAGTGTCACAGCCCCGCTTTTACTGTTTTATTTCCAGGGGGAGAAACATGCTACTTACTTATTTATTAAAGATCATGTTATACTATGGTTACTTTATGATACAATACGGTCTTTTCGGAAAGTCCCAGGGGGAAACCATGAATGTGCGGGAAGCACAAAGAGGAAATGTGGATAGATCTATTGGGCCTCACAAACCCCACCCGACGGCGGGGATGCCAGGCGGGTGCATATTGTCTCTAACTATCGGGTTATCGAGGCATCGGTAACCCAGTCATCTGGGCTGGTTTCATCATTTGGTTCATGTTCAGTAATGGGTTCCCAACCGTAGTAGTAAAAATACTTAACGTCTAGCTAACGTTCTTATAACCTAGTAGTAACGGATATGATCTTTGAAACTTATAAAACCCATTTATGAAAGAAAACCTGTGAACTCACCAGCATTATATGTTGACATTTTTTTTGGCATGTTTTCTCAGGTCGCTAAGGTAGCAGTCAATGGACTAGGCGCACAGAGTCACGCACAGCGTCTAGTATTTTGAAACGTATTAAACAATGTTTTGTAAACTTTAATATGTCTTTTGGTTGTAAACAAGAAATGCTTCCGCTGCTGGTTTACGGCTCAAATCATGATATTTTGGTTATATATATATATATGAATGCATGTTTGTTGAATGTTTGTTGTGATCGTTGACTGAGATCCTGGTGTGTCACGCGCCTCGCGGTAAAACCCCGCACGTGGAAATTGAGGGTGTGACAATAATTGATAAACATATATTAATATTTTTTATTTACAACGTGTAATAATATTTTTTGTTCAGAATGTGTTATGTATTAAATTATTAATAAGAATATTCTCATTAGTTTCAGTTACATATTGTAATAAACTTCATATTGAAACCTATTCCAAGTTCAAAAGTATGTCAAATTTGACCACTTCAAACAGATGTTTTCAAACAACTGTGATCCATTACCGCTGTTGAGCTGAAGGATGATGTAACCAGAATTTTAAAACTTAACTTCTAATCAATATCTAACGAAATAACTATAATAATTACAAACAGTCCGCACAACCCTAATACTATTTAATGGCCACTGTAGACAGATATTACACAAAAGTACTAACAAAATGAAAATAATTCTTTTACTGCACTAATCTTCAGAAAACTTGAAACTGACGCAGATTATTACATTCAAATCAACTTTGAATATAACATGTCTTTATACACCCATCAGTCTTGAACACATATTTGTTTCTTTGACTGTAAAGAATCTCCAAAAGACTAACCATGAATATTCAACATATTCAAGGTGCTTCCTGACATACTTTGCTAGGCAACATAACAGAAAAAAAAATCACGGTTATAATTCAACTACAAACCTTGAAAAAAAAGTTAAAAATTTCAACAAACATACCTACTGAGCACAACAGCGGAACCACAAAAGCGGGAGTAGATGCAGTCGACTTCCTCAAAAGATACTGGCATAGTAGTGTAAAAGCTTAATAGCAATCTGGAAAGAGTCCTGAGTGCTTAAAGCAAATGCCTCTACCTGTTAAGGGTCAAATATTCACAAAAATAATAAATCAAGCATCACTCAAATTAATCAAACACACATGTTAAACGCATAAATATTAACACGAATTAAACGCTAGCATAAATGTCTATAAAAAGGTAAAGACATACCCATCTTGAGTTTGACGCTGCCGATCTAAATCCGCTGGTAATCGTATAACGAATATTTTCCTTTGATTGTAAGAATCTACCAAAGTGGAACCTTTTTCAATGTAAATAATATGGTTGGTGATTAAAGAGACAAAAGATTGAGGCTCACTGAAAAAAGAAAACGGACCAATTTTATTCTTATTGATATGATCGCTTAGAATTAGTTTACCTGATAGCCGAATCCTTCAACATGAGCTTGAATTTGATTGAAGCAGCTGTTACGGTTTAAAAATGATGAGAGAGATTTAATAATTGTCTGAGAGATTTAAAAATGCAATTCTTTCTTCGATTGCAGGTTGATCAATTGCCAATGGAGATCTTTATCCACCAGACGAAATATGTTTCTGAAGTCTTGAGCCGATTCCAGATGGATGATTCAAAGCCAATTGATACTCCCATACAACTCAATCACGGGATTGGAGTTGATGCTAAGGGGGAGCTTACTAATGCCTTTACATATCGTGCCATCATCGGATCTCTTATGACACGGTCAAAATCCACACTGATTACCAAAGAGCCGATTTGTTTACCAAAGCTTTTGATAAATCATGATTTGAATTTCTATTAAGAGCTAATGGTATAACGAAAAGGCAAGACTAGACTCCTCATCAGGTTATCAATTTTTATTTTGTTTTTGTTTTCCAAAAATCATAAATTCAAAAATATGTTTTTAATTTTAGGGGGAGCTTTTATTTTTTAGAAAAAATCAAAAACATTGAAAAATTTGAAAACCTATAAAAATTAGAAAATCCCAAAATTATTTTCCTCGTGAAAAAGAGGAGATGATAGTACATCAGTGAGGATCTGATGCATGCTAAAGATTTGTAATGTTTAAAAAAGGCGCGTGATGACTTTGTGGGATGTGTCGGTAGGCTTCGTAGACTTATTAATGTGTGCCTTAGTGATGATGACATTAACATGTATTTTGTTTCATTGTGATCATGTGTTTGTTAAGTGATATCTCATGATGATTCTTGTGTTCATGTACATGTGTTAAAAGTGAGCCATCATGTGTTAAGACATAATAACTTCATGAAATGTTGCTTTTGGTGATTTGTTCGGGTGTTGTATGACTAAACAAGTGTCCCTTGTTGAGTTTTCTGATTAACTATAGCTTTACTAGACTGGGGGGGGGTATAGTGTACTTAAACTGTCTAAATGTGCACATATAATAAGGCAGCAAGTGAACTATGTACGGATGTTGACCTGGTTTGTTGACTATTGTCACACATAGACCTCTACTAGTTGTTGGGTAGATAAACGTAACAAAATTGAAAATGTATTAGCAAAAGTGTCGAGATGCAGATGTAAACGTATATGTAGAGGTAGTTCCGATCGCATCGTACAAGGATAAACGTATACGGACAATCAGGATGGAAAAACCATGTTTGAGTTTATTGAAACTGGAATAGTCATTCCCTTGATAGGAGTAATTAATGAGTAACTATGCTTTGTAGGAGATGGAGGTGTAGAATGTGTTGGAGAATATTAAAATATGTAAGACAGTGATTATAGAAATGGAGGACACATATCGAAAGTGAATGATGGATGATAATGAAATTTTGATATTGGAAAAATGAAGTTTTTGGTCGATAAATACTCAAATTTCGTAGGGAATGTATGGAATACAGTTGAATTTTAAACCTTGGTTGTGGAAAATGAAAATGTTGTTCGTAAATAGTTTAGCTCATTAAGCTTTCAAATTTGTAGATATGTGGGTATGGACTAGTTGACATGAAATCAAGTTTATGAAAATGATTGGATTTATAAGAATTAATAACCTATAAACGTTGGTTTGCGAAAGGGCTCATGATTCTTATTATATCCCATATAAGAGAAGGTTAAGTTTCATATGTTGTCAAAAAATTTCAATTGTAAACCAGGTATGAACTAGGTAAATAAAAGGACTTCATGTTTCATGAAAGAAAAATTCATATTTGCAACATTTTTTTTAGCATTACGAAATCACACATAACAAAAATCATTGTTTACCTGTTTCGTACAAGTTTGTTTTTAGAAATACAGGGGAGATTCAGAATTGTAGCAAGAAAAAACGGAAGATAATAAAAATTTTGAGTATGCTGAGAGGAGAATCATATGATTTTAATCTAATGTGACATAAGTAGAATATTGTAAAATAGTAATCGGTATTATGTGTTTCTGCACATTAGACGTTAACAAATGTTAGATGGTATAGAATAGTAATTGAATTATTAATTCGTTTTAAAATTAATTTGGCGTAATATAAAGTAGATAAGAATAAAATGTATAACATGATAATATCAGTGGAAAATTACATAAAGTTCAGGTTTTTGATGTATAAATATTTTGGAATATTTATAATAATAGTAATTTATAATACTCGAAAATATTTATTTGATATTTTATTTGAACGCGATGTCATAAATGTAAAAATTTTGGTTTGTTTAAAATATAACTTTTTATAAAATCGATTGCCAATCGATGTATAAGGTTGGAGAAAACTTCGTAAAGTGCACAATTGAAAATACTTGATAATAAAACGCTTTAATATGAAACCAGATTTATTACAAAATATTTGATTAAGATATTAAAAATTAAATATTTTCAGAAATTATGATGTTTATCGATACTTTTGAGAAATTCAAAACTAGGATTAGGCAGAAGTGGGAGAGGTTTAAGTAACGCGTCTAATAAAATGGATTTGAAGTTGGTTGTAGAACGTAAAAGAGATTTACAAGGTTTGGATTGTTCCGGAACAGAACTACGATTAACCAAAGTGGTCGAAAATTCTTTTGAGTTCGGGAATCATGCTTTGGCCTAATGGGTAAAATACTCTAGATGAGATTTTCGGTTAACAGTATTTACCCTTCCAGTTACTACATGTCCCTCATCAATCGAAAGTTTGAGACTTTGGAGAGATTGAAAAAAAAAAATTCAAGGAATGGAACTAATCATCAGGGTAAAGGGAACCACTCCTAGCTTGATGATAAAGTTTTTATGATAATGTATTTGAATGAAGTGCTACCAAGATAAAGGAATTCACTCTTAACTTGGTAGTAGAGTTTCTACAAGATGAGGGAGTTTGAAACCAGTCATCAAGATGTGGATATCACTCCTAACTTGGTGATGTCGTCTTTGAATTATTGATTGGTACTTATCCATAGAGTAAAGGAATGTGATCCTAACTCTTTGGTAAGGTTCCATTAGAGTCAGAGATGAGTGAAATTGCCATCAAGGTAAGGAAATTACTCTTCTCTCAATGGTGAAATTTCAAAAATTTTAGAAAACGAGGGATTGAAAGTTGTCACCAAAGTAAGGGAATCACTCCTATTTTGGTGATATTCTTTCGTTTGTAAAATACGAGTGTCTTTGTATTGGAGTATACTTTTCCTTAGGAAAGGCATGCATCTTTAAGGTTTATGAAATAGATAAGAAGCAAGTAGGAAAATCAAGTATTTCAAGCATGTAAAAGGAGTAGTCAAATAAAGGTTCCTAACTATAGACTAGGTAAATCATGGCAATTGTCCTAATTCCCTATAGTTATGGCTCTGATACCAATCTATCACACCCCAACCGATGGCGGAATACATCGAGGCACGACTTGTGACAATATATTAATATGAATTTCATTTGCATCTAAGATTCACAAAAATACAATTTGTTTCTAGAAGGAGCACATCAAACACAAACATGAAGTAAGATATCGTTTGTTTCGTTTGTTTCTAAGGCCGAATCCTAAGTGATGTTTCTTGTATCATCTCATCAAGCTTTGTCCAGCAACATGTATAAAATATCCGTCAACGCATAAAGTATTGGTAAGCATACTAGTTTTTGAATACATACTTAGTAATAAAATGTTTTACTCAAATCATCATGCTATAGTTTTGCACATACAGAATCATACAAAAGGCATAAATCAATCCCTTGAATACCACTGGGTATACCTAACACTTTCGTGTTGGGCCGTTAAAACATAAAAATGACCCATAAATGGGGCGATGTGCTACTCCTATAGCACAATACATGTTAAGGTGGGCTAAAATAGTTAATGAGTTATGCTTAAGGCTTTTGTATCTTAGAATTTGATTATTAGCATGGCAATAGCATATAAGCATGTTTGATAGATTGAGCATGTGTATATGAAAGCATTTAGTGTATTTGTATATGATACATGTTGAGCCCCAAAAGTGATAAAGAGAAAAAAAAAAGGGACAAGTATGAACTCACCTGAAATTCAATGTGTAAATACTAGCAAGATAATGTCTGAACTTGGATTAACTGAACTCTTGTGCTCTATTACAAGTAAAGGGCGTCTTAGATTCTAATGCATGTAAGCTTGCTTCGTTTCTTAGTTATAAAGGTAGTTGATTCAACTACCTAGATTCGTATTGTAAACGATACATGTCTTAATGTGTGTATAACTCAACGAACCGATGGTAACTTGGTTTGGTTTATTGAAAATATGCGTACGTGTAAAGTTATTTAAAATATATACTTTAATATATTATTTTCAGGGTCATGTCTTGAAGTAATTGTTTAATACACAATTTGTATTAAGAAAATATTATTGGTATAACTTGACTCAAATGTTAACTTGCTTCGTAGGTTGGATAGTGTATATATTAGATTTATATATATATATATATATATATATATAAGCATATATATTTCTAGTATGATAAAGTAAGGTTTGCTAATAAAATTTACTTGTAATACGTAGCTTTAATTGTATGAAATAATATAATTTAACCCTCTGATATGTTGCTTATATTTTATAAAAATTTGGGCAAAGTGTCCTCTGTTTTTGTTAGAAACCAGACAACACAAGTCATCTATTTTATCTCAAAACATCAATTGTACAAATACTTGACACATGGTTTAACCTTTTACAACTATAATAAACAAGGAACTATATATTTCGACAAATAATATGTATGTATACATGCTCCAACATTTGATAGTCGTCAAAATAGTTTGTGCAAGTGTAAGCTATTATGTATTAGTCAGAAGACAAAATGGCAAGTTGGTATATACACAAGTGTATCTTTTTTTTTGTGTAAATATTTCAATAATTCGCTAGTTCGTAACATGATTACTTATGCGCCTACATTTATATATGTTAACCATTTTACTTATCGTAACATTAATACATTAAACCTTTTACAGTATAAGTCGGTTCGGTTCGTTTGCCTTTTTTTTTTAAATATACACTTGTATACACCATTTGAAGTGATAAAATAATTAAATCAAAGTCATGGCGTGCGTATTATACCTTCCAGAGATATTCACCCAAAGCAAAGCGAAACGACACGTACACGTATCGATCAGAAAGTCGACCATCTTTGACCAGAAACGAACTTGGCTCAATGACCGAATCTGTTGACTAGTGTTGACCGAGACCCAAATCTTGACCAGAATTGTATTGTTACTCATGACCCGAAGAGGATAGCAAATCAAAACCAGGGCCAATACCCGACTCGGCCTTCACTGGTCACCACAAAGGGACTGAACCCAGCACGACCAAAACAAAACCAAAATACAAATGAGAACTCGGTCACCAAACGGAGATCCTCACCGTTTGTCGTACCAAACCCAAACCTTGCAACTATGATAACCCAAACCCAATCAGACCTGAGTCTCTGCGCTATTGTATTGCTACCGGAAATCTACCCATCTCCTCTGCTGTTGGACCATTTCTGATCGAAAACCATGCCCCACATGAGCAGCATCCTAAACCAACTAACCCATTGGAAAACCCTTCGCGTACCTTGACCTGGCTATGCAGACCCGAGTCCCTGTGTTGACGTCTCTACTGACGTGCGCCGCCAGTGGTTGGCTGATGGTTCTTGAGATGGAGGGTGGAAGTGAGTTTGAAAGATGGTGGTGGGTGTTGGTCGGTCAACGAGGAGGAGAGCAAGAAGGAAAGATGAGGAGGCTATGGCGGCGCTTCCGTGTCAGGCAGCTGAATTGAGGGTCCCCGGCCAGTGGTCCTTGAGGGGAGGAGAGGAGGTTCAAATGTGATGGTGGTTGTCCATTATATGTGTAAGTGTATTTAGGTGAAAAGAAGACCGGGAAAGTAAATAAAGGAGGAGAGGTGTTAGAGTGATGGTGGCTAGAGTTTTGAGGAGGAAGAAAGTGGTGGAGTTAAGTTGTTTATATAGATAGAGTTTGGAGTAGGTTACGTGGAAGAATATTGCGTATACGAACCAGTTACTGACCCGGTCTCGTTGATGAATTTAATTCGCTTAAATGCTTAGATAATTACTTCACTTAACATATAAATGTGAAACTAATTTAAAACGACTATTTGAACTACGTAATTATATATATATATATATATATATATATATATATATATATATATATATAGGGAAATTATAAACTGAAAACGCCCTTGAGTTAAGAAAACTATGAAAACCCTTGTAAAAACCATCTAATTTTTTTTAATTTTTTTTGAAAAAAATACACAAGGTAACATACATGTATTAAAGCGTTTTGGGCAAAAAAAATAAAAAAAGCGCCGATAGAATATTTTTAAAAAAAATAAACAAAGTTTGTGCTGTTACATATCTAACATCAGTTGTTACATATGTAACAGTGCAAACTTTGTTTATTTTTTTAAAAATATCCAATCGGCTCTTTTTTATTATTTTTGGCCCAAAACGCTTTAATACATGTATGTTACCTTGTGTATTTTTTCAAAAAAAAAAAATTTGATGGTTTTTACAAGGGTTTTCATAGTTTTCTTAACTCGAGTGGGTTTTCAATTTATCCTCCCCCTATATATATATATATATATTGTCGTGTTTAGTAAATTTACCAGGATAAGTCTCGGTTATACTAGTATGTTATTACGTACAATGCGTTATTTGGTGAATTTAGATAATTAAATTTATAAATGAAATAAGAATGTATTTCTTGTTATTGAGATAATATTATTAACGAATTAACGAATCGATTTATGAATAAAATATTATTATTATATTATTCGTAAAAGACTGGGCGTTACACATGGGATGTGACTGCGGGGTGTGACAACAACAAGCCGCTGGGAAAGACTTTAAAGATTAGAGAAGAACGAAAGAAAAGTTCGCTCAAGCGAAAAGCTTAACCAGAAGTGAGCGCAAAACAAAAGAAGTCTTTGAAGATTAAGTTGATTAACAAGACTTTGGAGTATCAAGAACAACAATCCAAGCAATAGCCAAAGGGGTGTTTGTAGATGCATATGTGTGACTATCGCTTTGGATTAATCGAGTTTTGGCGAATAACATTGAAGAATTGAAGTTTTGGGAGTCCATTCGACCAATCGTAGGGTCGAATGAAGATCATAAGGGTCGAATGGAGTTTGAAGTTATTCAGGAAGTTTTGTTTATGTTGGTTCGAACTTGGTAAGGGTCGAAGGGACTCATTTGACCTCTTCAAAGGTCGAATGAAGACTCCTATATATATGTTTGATGTGTTTTGCAGTTAGAACTTTTGGTCATTTGTGTGTGTGTTAGTGTGTGTTTTCCAGAGAGAGTCTAGAAGGTTTTGTGATTAGGTTTTTCATTGTAATCTATTCTATGTAAGCTTTTATCATTGATTATTAATGAAAAACAACTTGAAAATGGATATTATCATGTTCTGATCTGATTATTATCATTTTGCATGTGATCTAGGGTTTCCACACCTAGATTGCTTTTACTTGTGTGATATATGTGTTGATTTTACAAATCCGATCCTTTACACAAGCTTTAAAGTTTGAATTAGTAATTTGATTCTGCTTTTACGTTCAAGATTAATATTGGACGCGACTGGTAGAAGCTCAGCAAAATTCGTGTTCCTCAACAATGAATGAAAGTCAAGTGTTGTTATGTTTCTTTTAAAGATTTTGAATATTTTGAAGACATACTAGCTCAGGCCAAGGGGTTTGTTGGTTGTATTGTTGTTGTTTTCATTTTGTGTATATGCTATGGGTATTTTGGTAAAGTGTAATAGTGAAGGGATGCCTTATACACGAAGGACCAACCCCTTCGTGTGGTTATAGCGGCAATGGAGTCCACTCCTTCACCTATATCCGTTTGCCTGTGTCTTCTCCCCTTCACTATAAGACCCATACAAAGGGGCGAGGCCTGTAAATAGAATGAGATGATACCCTAGCTCTTTAGTTGTAATTTTTTAGAGAGAAACTTGGTGGTGATGATCTGTTTGAATTGTAACAATCGAGCTCGGTTTAATATAATCTTTTATCATTGAAAGCCATAATCGGGCAACCCGTTTTTGCATGTTTCGATTATTTATTGTTATTAAACCTGTTACCAAACACAAACTAAGGATTCCGCACTTAGCTTTCTCAAACCCGTGAATGTCGGTTATCCGAAAATCGATCCTTCACAAATTTCCCTTTTCAAAAATATTTTGAAGTGAGTGAATAGCGTGGCTAAGGGCTCCCCTTCCCGTGGATACGGTTTTGGACTGATTCCATGGATCGATTAAACAGTTACAGCTTGGTTTTAGATAGAGATTAGAGATGAAATAGAAATAGATGAAAAACCACGTCAACACATATTCATATTACATCAGAAGCGATTACAGACACTGTCATCAGTAGTATAAACATCTATCTCGGGGCGAGGGGAGGTCGGGCATGACCTGCCCTAGAGAGCATTCTAAGCACAAACTCACAATCTTGATGAACTCAACACATGATATTGCTATTTATAGTCCAATTTTGTTCGACCTTTTGAAGGCACGAGCCAACTGGTTTGATCCTATTAAAGCACGAACCAAAACATCTAGTTTCGGTTCGATCCTTCGAAAGCAGGAACCAAAATCTGAATGTCTTGGTCGACTTAAACAAATGCATTAGATTCATAAATGCCCTTATGGATCACCACAATCTCATGCTATACAACATATGACTCAACCCTAGTCTATTCGACAGTGACGACCACACACAAAATGCATTAACACTTCCCATTCTTGGATCTATTACTAAATAACCAATATGCCCATTGGCCTTTACATTATTATTTAACCTTAACACATCTTTAAATTGTTCCATTGATAATAGAATACAACATTTCACACAGAATACATTACACACTTCCTTCCTTGATAATAAGGGCACATTATTAACTTATACATGATTTAGAATGTAAAATCAAAAGGGTTATCATCTCAAATGATTGATGGGCGGTGAGCAGAAGGGTTATCTGGTTCAGAATACCAAACTGCATGTTTTGGTTTGGGGTTTGAAAACAATGAACGTATGGGTTCCCAGAGTAAGCGTTCAGATATCTCATAAATTTCCGACAAGTTAAACATTTGATTACCAAACAACGTAAATGTGAAAATAATCACCGGCAAGAATGAAACAACATACAAGGTAATGTCGGTCCATTTCTTGCCTCCACTGATGGTTAGAATAAGGGTCGCTGCAAAAGCCACCATCAACATTGCCAACGATATCATCAACATCATGATTCCGGCATTCAACTTACGAAGAAGGGAACCCTCAAAATCCTTAAACTTGAATGTGGAGGTAATAACGTTGAGAAAAATGATAACTGATGTTAATGCTGATGATAGAGACACTGCGTCTGCTATCGTAAAAAACATAAACAAAGGTTTTGACTTGAGAATTGGTTGACCTGTTGTCTCATCTGAACCTCCTGGTATGGTATACGCTGCAGTAAATGCAACAGTAGCAATCAACACTGCAACTATACTGTAGTTTTTTGCATTCTCTGTAATCCAATTCTTAGCCTCCATGCGAAGATTGTTGTTGTTCTCATAAAACATTTGCTCAGCAGCCTTTGATTTGGAGTTCAGCTTAAAAAGATCTAGGGTCGTAGTTAGCTTCTTCACTTTCTGCACAATCCAAAACCTAAATGTCAAACTTTTACGTATACTAGCTTAACCTTTTGGAGGTCTAGAGGGGATTCAAAAAGCGATGCTTATTTCGTAAAACTATATATATATATAGGGTATGGATCCTGTAGGAAAATTGATTTTTATGAGAAGTGTGAGAAGGATTAAAAATAGATATGTATGCATCATTTTCGGACTTATTCATGATATTTTGGATTGTTTTTCCTAGAAAAACACCAAACATAACAATCAAAACCCCAAAACAATGTATTTTTAGCTTAAAACTTAGAACACCAAGCCAAGAAAATTAAGCAGTGTGTTTTAAGTATTAACTAATATGTTTAAGCTGTGTTTTAAATTGTTGTGTTTAGTGTTTTTCAATCCAAAACAACCCAAAACATAATTCCCAAATCAAAAACATGATGGCTACATGTCAATTCCTAATCTTTTTCACACTTCTTATGAAAACCAATTTTCTTATAGGATCCTCTACCTATATATATAGGTCAGTCCAGAGATTCAAGTGCCATGTACGAGCATGACGAAAAAGGCCCTATGGAATTAAATTATATAAACTTTTTTTTTGTAAAATAACAATTCAGGTTATAGCAATCAACATAGCAATTAGCAAAATGGTAGTATTAGAATGAGATACCATAATATTTAACCAATAATTCATGAAAACCTCTTAGAAATCTTAATATTAAATTTATTGAGACTGGGCCAAAAATTATTTATTTGGTTTTAATGTAAGTATTGAGCCAAAAAGTTTTGAAGTTCTATAATGAGTTAGGTTTATTTTGAACATTCATGTATTGAATTAGTAAGTTTATGAGAAGTGTGAGAAGGATTAAGAATTGACATGTAGCCATCATGTTTTGGATTTAGGAATGATGTTTTGGGTTGTTTTGGCTTGAAAAACACTAAACACGACAATTCAAAACACAATTTAATGTATTATAGTCATTAATTTAAAGCACAGATAAAACACATTAGTAAACACTTAAAACACAATGCTTAATGTTCTTAGCATGGTGTTTTAAGTTTTAAGCATAAATTACATTATTTTCGGTTTATAATTGTTATGTTTGGTGTTTTTCTAGGCAAAACAATCCAAAACATCATGAATAAGTCCAAAAAAAGATGAATACATATTAATTTTTAATACTTCTTACAGTTCTCACAAAAAGCTATTTTCCTATAGAATCGCTACCATATATATATATATATATAGTGTGAGAGAGAAAGAGAGAATTTTTACAAAATTGTACCCCTCCTAAAAATGTGTACAAGTCGGGAATCCTTGACCCTTGTATTGGCAGTTTGTATGTGTATATATAAGGTAAAAACTGTTGTTTAACACTGCCTAAATAAATAAAGTATTAAATATAGATAAAGATTTAAACATTTTAAAACTATATTAATATAAGAAATAGCAAAAAAAAATCTATAATCTTTATTAAGTTATGAAATAGAATATGAGTGAGCGAAATAAGATAATTCTCAAAAAGAATCTTTGATTTACGTAATATATATACACACGCACACACACATACATAGTTGAATTATTTTGAAAACTCACTCGAGATATAAAAACCCTATGTAATAGAAAATTAAAAACTTCATGGAACATAATATACACATCTTCAGGCGTTTTTAGCAACAACAAAAACAATAAATAAAACAACTACGTAACGGGTGTGTAACATCATATTTATAAACAATAGTATCTATTAAATATGTTAAATATCGAAGTTAATTTATGTTATTTAAAATATCCACTTGCACTTTTTATGTTTTTTCGGCTCAAAACGTGTATATTGGATGCACTATTTTTTTTCATAAGGGTTTTTGTAAAGTTTACACAATTTAAGTAGGTTTTCATTCTAATTTTCCTATATATGGTTTGCTCATTATTCTTAGGATATCGGACTTTTAGGTCATATAATTTTTTTATGATTTTCGACATACACACATTACAAACAAGTACACATATTAGAGTAGTTATATCAACGAAGTTAAACCCTAAAAACCGGGGCTCCTTAAATATGGGCCAATCTTGAGTTTTTCTTATTTAGTCTAGCCACCTTACGATTCAATTTAGCAGAGGTGATAAAGGAAAATTTTGTACCTTAAACATTTTCATATTATCTTGAAGAACGTAGGCAGGACCTTTCAAATCAGCATCAATTTCTTCATCTTCTCGCTGTTCACCAAGCATATGCAACAGTGTGTTTGCATCATTATCTATCTTTCCTTTCAATCTTTGCTTTGCATACTTTCTATTAACCACAAAATCAAAGACTTCATGGTTACGATATAAGATTGCTACATGGAGAATGTTGCGCCCATCTTGATCAATATGATCTATTGCTTGTGGGTATTGTTCTAGAATTTCCTCAACAATCTCTTTACACCCGTATTTCGTTGCTAAGATCAATGGAGTATCAGGCAGGCGTTTAGCGACTTCCACAATTTCTTCTTGTTGAGCTACGGATGAACCCTTCCAAAACTGGTGAAACTTTGATCTCTGCTTTGTTAACATTGATCCAGTCTTTTCCCATGAAGTGTCGTTTTGTACCAGCAGCTTAATAAGTTTTGCAGCCCAATGGCATGCAAACTTATCCTTCCTCAACTGTTTTAATGGTTTTAACATCCAGCTTGTGTCTTCAACATTTGGGTCAATTACTAACATAAAAAGTTATAGAACTTATAAGCTTTTATTATAAAATATAATATGAGATAATTGAATAGACAAGTAATTAACTAAAAGATAAACTTGAAACCAAAGCATCGTCCATTTGGTAACCGACTAAGGGGCTAATTTTTAACTTGTCACACAGGGCCTTTGAAATCTTAAGGACGACGACCTAGTCAATAATATAATGATGATGCAGATTTTTGGGTTTATGTTGATTAATGTCTTGGTGTGATGTTAACAATAAGTTCGATATCAATATAAAGTTCAAGTTTTGTCTTAAATTTTGTAAATTAGGTTTAGAAAGTTGACAAGAAAGTTTAGATGTGAAGTTAGTACAGATGTTTTCAGTTTTTTTCTTCTATTTTGTAAAAAAGAAACCTAAAGGCCTAAGTTAAAGTCGTTCATAACAAAACAATGAAAATAAAAAATATTAAAAATAATATATTAGTTTGAGTTTACTTAAAAAATTTATCGTTATTAGAAAGCATAATTTGATTAAATTTGTTTTTGTAATTATCTCAATGTTGTATAAAAATAGTTAATTATGTTTCAACACAAAATGCTAATTATTTTATTTAATTATGTTTCAGGGCTCCTACAAGTGTTAATATCATCTTACGCTTATGTATCTGCCGCATAAAGAAATTTGTAGGACAAGTTTCTAGTTGACGACACGAAAGAAGTTGAAGTGGTGTCATCTTGTCTTCATCCTTTTCGTGGATCAGATGTTTATGCTTTACTGCTATCTCATGAGCCATCCCTACAAAGACAACCTATGATAATTAGTACCATTACTTATTTTATTATTATCATATAAAAGAGTAGTGTGCTTGTGTGATCACACACTAATAAACATACAACTTTTAACATTGCAAATAACAAAATAGTCATTGAGTTTTAAATGATGGCTTAGTTTGCAAGTTTAGGGTGCTAAGCTAGCAAATTTGAGGGCTAAGCGGACAAAACACACCGGCTAAGCCATAGCCGGTTGTACGTCAATGTCTATTTTTGAAAAGTACCAGTCGACTTTGTCAATGATTTCAATTTTACCCCTAGGAAACCTTTCTGAAAAATTCAGGACAAAGGTTTAGTAGGCTAAGAATTGTGTGAAACTGAACTTACAGTAGTTTTTGCTAAGAACTGCTAGATGCAGTATGGAAGATTTATCATCTCTTGACAAAAAGGTTTTTAAATCTGGCCCTTGATTTGCTTTCATGACTTCATCATGTAAGAACTTAAAGATCTTCGTCTTGCCATGGCGCGCTGCATAGAATAACGCAGTCTCTCCTACCTTATTGGTTGTACCGAGCAGCATAGGGGCCCTGCGTAGCATTTCCCTTGCAGCACTAACCGTCTTGTTGTTAGTGCCGGTCTCATGGAGGATGGTACTTCCACCCTTATTTTGCCAATTAAGTTTGTGAGAATCTTCTGGTTTAACCATATCAAGGAGGGATAACACGAGTTTGTTTTTCTTGTGGTAAGTAGCAATATGAATAACAGTGTCTTCATGTATTGTAACTGTATGCAATGGACCCTTGGGAATGCCTGCACATATGTCAAGCACTTTTGCATCATCCTTATTCATCAGAGCATCATACAGATTTTTATTGATTTGCTTGTCTACGGTTTCATCCATAGATATTGGAGGGTTAGAAAAAAAGGAAAAGAGTGTGTGTATATGTTTCTTGTTTGTGTTTGTGTTTGTGTTGTATACTATCTAGTGCATGTACTTATAGCCAATTGAGGTTGTGACAAAGAACCTAGAGTGAGTTACAAGAAAGACTAGTATCACTGTATATGATACTATACTTGTAGCATTGCATGGAATATACTTATCTTCCAATGTTTAATCAGGTATAGAATTCCAAACTACTTATTTTATAAGATTCTACAAGGTACAAAGACTTATAACTCCTTTATCAAAGTTACGCAAGCAAAAACATCATTCAAGGGGTACGTTCTAGAAAAGTAAGATGCATAGAATAAAGGTGGCAAAACATGCATCAAATATTGCTTGGTTACACAACCAATCAAAACTCCTATTGACACGATATTCTGCATGTGATCTCATTATATTTTGAAATGATTAAAGCCTTCTATGATACGAGACATTTTTATAATATGTTAAATTGAAAAAGCTGAACATGTGATTCACAAAAAGGCTAGTGTATATATATATATATATATGCCATACAAATATAAAGATAAAAATCCACATGTCAATTATTTGTTTTACAATGAGATCAGTTTTAGTCACTTTTATTTAGTTTATCAATTGTCTCATGATATATTGTATAGTATTGTTGTTACTTATATTATTTGTAGCAACATTGTGGTCTATCTGTACCTTATAGATCAATGATAACAAACACACAATAAGAAAATATCAGTATAAACATTGTTATTATAATTTTAAAATTCGAACACAAGAATATGAAAATATTAGTTAGAAACATAATAATATAAAACTAAAAATCCACATGTCAATTACTTGTATTAAGATGATATGGATTTTAGTTTATCATCTTCTAATCTTATTTTTTTTTCTTAACCTGTATACTGTTTCATTCTTATGTGTGAAAATACTATGAGGGGTCTTTTGTAGTTGTAGCATAATATGGGGGTTGTAATTGTAAATGTCATTTGTATCAGTTTGTTAAATAAACAAACAGAGAACATAATGAAGGTATCGATGATTTGAGTTTGTATCTCCATCTCTCTGTGTTTCTTTCTTTCTCATTATCGATCACACTGTGATACGTAACAATGGTATCAGAGCATTCTTTCCTCTGACTTGTGGGTTAGGGTGGCAACACTACAACAACAATTACAGTTCAAGAATTAGGGCAACAAAATCAATTAAGATTCAATTCAACAACAATTAAGGGTTTGTGATGGATTCAGTAGTAGCAGTAAATCAAGAACAAATGACTACCATGGAATTTTCAATGTACAAGATCATGTTAATGTGGCAAGAAGGTACGGTTAAAGAGTATAGTGATGAATTCCAATTTCTGTTTAATCAAGTGAAAAATTGTGAAGAAATGAGTGAATATTATGCTATATATCTCTTCATGAATGGTCTAAAACCTGAAATAAGAGATGTTTTTATGACATTGCATCAATATAGTTGCACTAAGGTGGAAGATGTGATTTCATTGGCTTTAAAAATTGATTCTAATAGCTTGCAAGATTCTTTTTCTCCATTTGATCCTAATTCTTCTTTTTACAACAAAGATTTGGAGTTTGATATTAACATCCCTCTTAACGAATTGATGAAAGATAATGAGTTGTTTTAGATTGAGATGATTCAAGAAACTTGTGATAATATTATTCATGAAACGATTGTAGATGAAGTAATCGATAATGAAGTTTCGAATGAAATTGAGTATGATAAGGCTACATTCAAGGTGTTCGATGAAATGTCTTTAGGATTTAACAATGAAATGAATGTTGGTATGGGTAATGATTCAATAATATTGTTCACAAACGCCTCGCCATAGAGATGTGCACGAGCCTGGCGCTTGTGCACACACTGAAAGTACTCCACCAGGAATGCGGCTAGGTCGCACGAACGCCGCATAACTAAACAATATAAAAAGAAAAGGTCTGTTTGGTTGACCATCTCCCATCTGTTCCCCCGTGCTGCGATATAGGTGGCGATTGCATGCTGCAAATAATAATACAGGGGTCTCTAATTGACGTCGTCTTCGCCATATTCTTCCAAATTGGAAAGGGGCGATGTACCTCCAAAAACTAACCAAGGTCGGCCTATCCACCCTCGTGACAGCGTCCCAGTACAAAGGAGTATAAATCTCGACGGGTAGGTACAACCCCAAAGCAACAGCAAACTCCTACAAAAAAATAATTGTAAATATTAACAAGTTTTGGTAACATAATAATCAAATGACAGATAATTGAAATAACTTACCTCTTAGGTCATCTCCTGCCACTGCCTCGCCAACCGAAATCGAATGGGGCGAAAAGGCCAAGATGGGTCCTCCCTCTGGATCCGGTCTAGTACCTTGAACAAAGAGATAAACTCGATTGTTATCTCTCTGTAAGAATACTCATTGTCTATATCAAAGAGACGACGCCATGGGGTGTCATACCCCACAAAGTCGTTCGCCCTCCCGGTTTCGCCGACCTTCTCCAGAAGATCCCAGTTGATGTACATGTTAGGATTGACAGGCATTTGACGCAGCTTGTTGCACTTGCGCCGTTGGTCGTTATAACCCTCCTCAAAATCCAGGTAAGGGTGGCCGTGTAAAGTGTCCACCGGCGCCTGTCGATGCTTCTGTGACGGTGCAACCACCGGCGCAGACGATACATCGTCTTCCCCAGTAGCAAATGGCCCCTCAAAAAAACTTGCGTCCATATCTATGTAAACAATAATTTGTAATTAATAATAATGATTAATAATAATAATAATAACAACAATAACAATAATAATAATAACTAGTGTGTTTCAAGGCGCGCTTTGCACGCCTTAGAATTTTGTCGTATCTAAAATACAAAAAAAAACTATTATCAACAATGTAACTACCAATTTTCAGACCATAATTTAAAAACGACATTTCACACACACATGGGTATATTTGTACTTATTACTTAATAACATGTTGTGAATGGAAAAAAAAAGTCGTCCCTTGCCCTTCCTATGTAAGCCATGTTATTATTTATTATGAAATTATATATAATTATTACTAAAAAAGTGTTTTGACCTTTAAAAAAAACTTGTCCTTCCCTTATTTTGAATTTGAGACCTCAAACCATATAAATTCACCACAAACTACTTTACCACCAAGCCATGTGGTGACTTATTATGAAATCATTTATATTCATTAATAAATAAGTGTTTGGAAAAATAAAATCCCATGTTTCAAACCAGTTTAGAAGCTGAGACCTTAATGCTCAAAAATGCACCACAAACCACTCCACCACCAAGCCATTTTCTTAATTATTATGGAATTATATGTATTTATAAATAAATAAGTATTAGAAAAAAAATAATTAAAAAACCATGTTTCAAACAGGCTTCGAACCTGAGACCTTAAAGGACACACATGCACCACAAACCACTCCACCACTAATCCATTTTGTTAATTATTATTGAATCATATGTATTTATATATAAATAAGTGTTGGAAAAAAAATCCCATGTTTCAAACGGGTTTCGAACCTGAGACCTTAAAGCACACACATGCATCACAAACAACTCCGCCACTAACCCATTTTGTTAATTATTATTTAATCATATGTATTTATATATAAATAAGTGTTGTAAAAAAAAATAAAAAACAGAAAAAAACAAAAGTCATTAATATGTTTACTGTTCAATGTTATAGCCATTAATATTATTTCTAATAATAACAATAATTATATAATATATAATAGACCTTTCATTTTGAACAGTGATTTTTTTGCTGTCTTAAATTTGTATTCTGATAAATATGTTTTGTTTCAGTAGTATTAACATCTGATGGTGGTGGTGTAGTGGTGTAATGGTTTGTGTTATAATTGGTTGACTCGGGTTCGATTCCTTCTGGTTTGTTGATTTCCACCCATTTTTTTTATCACATATGTTTAGTGCAACCTCATGACATCTGTATTCCACTATCTGACTACCTCTCACATATAGTTAACATCTGTATTCTACACCCTGCTTATTCCACCGCCACTACCCCACACCACACCATCAATCCCTCTCCTTCTCTCTCTTTCATCTCACTTCTATACCTAACCACCAACACCACCACCACCATCATATACCCCATACCACCTGTTAGTTCATTGCTTTTTTTTTGAAACGCAGGAAAAAAAGAAAGCTACTACAAGGATCTGTTGTTGGAGTGTGTCACGATTTGCGACAATGGTGCTTCATATGGTTGCAGTGAAGCCGTTTTCTTTCTTCAAAACGAATTTGCCATTTTAAGAGCATTATTTCGGTGAGGATTTTAGGGTTTATGCGTTTCTTTTGTTTGACCTTGAATTTTTCGGTGGCATATTATTTACTCTCAACCATTACTAATGCAAGACACCCTCAATTGAAAGCTCATAGCGCCATCTTCATCTGCGACCATCGTTCCAGTCGCATCTGCCTCACAGATTCTTTCTTTCCGGTTATTCTTTCACCCATATCTTCGTCTCATTTTTTATAATTCCTCTATTTTGCTGCAGACAAAAAAAAAATAAGAAAGAGGAACATATGTGTTGGTCTGTTTTGGTGGGGGGTTGAAGACCAGGAGCCGAAAGAAAATGTTTCTTGATCTCATGGTGACGACAGGGTTCAGCTTGCCGAATCTTTTCAAGCACAAGGAAACAAGCTTGCTGAGGTACTCATTTTCAATTTCAAGCTTATAATGTGTTTTTTGGGTGTTTTTGACCTAAGAAACAATTAGGGTACTTAAATTAAGGATTTTTTTTTCTTTTAATTTTTAGGAAAATGGGATTTTTAGTAGTAAAGTGGTGTAAATCAGATATTGAAATATTTGAGAGTTATTGTATTTAAGTGAGGCAACAGCTCAATTTGTAAATTGTAGTAATAGAATTTAATAAGATACTTTCAGTTTTGTAGCATGTTGTATTATGTGTACCCCTTTTGTTTATTACAAGTATGGTATTTGCTACTTTGAGCACCCATGCTTTCTTTTATAGTGTCATATTTGAAATTCATGTTGTTGCTCTTTTTGTTGTAGATTTCGTGTACAGGTGCCGCGAATGTTGCTTTATGCTTTTCCTGGCATGTTTGGATAAACTTATTAATAGTTCATCTCCTTCTACCACCAAGACAATTTAGGCTGCCATAAAGAATGGTAATTTATTTTGTTTTTCTAACTGAATTTGTGATGGGTGTGTTTGGTTTTATTTAGTTTCTTGGATCACTCCTGAATTAGGTTGGTAGTACTGAAGTTAAGTTATAGCATTTGCAAGACTATTCATTACATAATAAGACATATTCTTCTTGATGCAGAGATGACTACAACGATTTCAATACATTCTACATACAGGTGTGTTCCCTGCTATAAACGCTATTAGTTTTGTGTCCTAATAAAAATAAATGGGAAAAAGTAATGTTAAATATAGACGATTAGATGGTAAGGTTGGCTTGACCTGCCAACATTATATTTAACACGAATACATACAAGTTAACTGACATTAGAAGTTTAGTTTTTAAATTTAGGCACTTTAGGAGATTACCTAGGTAGCGTTTTGACCCGTTCAACCCAGTCCAAGGTTAATAATCCCTAATCTACCATTTTTAGATAAATGGATTGAAATGATACATACACCAAATAAGTAGTTTGAATTTGTTATTTTTCTTCATGGTTTTCATCCACAACAGGCAGCTTCAGGTACTAAAGGCGGTTCGAGTGGGTAGCCAGTCATTGATTGGCAAGGAAGGGCAGTTGCATTAAACGCTGGCGGCAAGACTTCCAATTCATCCTCAGCCTTTTACTATCCTTTAGAACGAGTAAGTACAAACAAGCTAAGCTTAAGGGTGTTTTATGTTGTGACATTGTTATATAATAATTTTAATATGTTGGAACAACTACAAGAAGAGTTATGTTTTCCAAAGAAATAATCATACTTCATACAAACAGAATATGTTATGTTTTGTAGGTGGTGAGGGCTTTAAATATCATGCAAAAGGGGAGATATTTTTGTAAACATAAATGGAAGGCTGTTACAATACCACGTGGTACAATCCAGGTTTGTTATATTTATCTCTTTACCAACTTCTTAATAACAATATATATTATCTGAAACTTCATTGCACTGTTACTAAACATAATGTTTTGTTGTCCTGCTAGGCAACCTTTGTCCACAAAGGATTTAATGAATCATAGATTTTAGAATTGATCTTATATTCATTAACGAAAGTTTGTTTAAAGGTGCAACATATCCAGTTGTTCATCATCATTTCAATTGAACCACATTAGCAACCAAGTCGAATTCATATTTTAGGTTTCAAAATCGAATTTAAATTTGTTACTTTTGACCGAACTGACTTTACCCATATACCCCAATACAAACTATATACATTTTATTTTATCTATTTTATATAGAAAAAAAGGTATGACATGTGTGGGTTCCTAGCTCTAATGTATGGATTGATAAGCTTGCAATGTGTTAATCCAGTAAGAAACGCCTCAACTATATTAGTTGAGGTGTTTTCTTTGAAACGCCTTAATGGAGGTGTGCAATACTATTCACAAGCATCAAAAATAAATAGAGTGAATGATAATGTAAAAAAATACATCTCTTACAGTCGGAGGCGCCTAGGCGAATCACACACCTTAGCGCTTAAACACCTAAGCGAATAAGCGCCTATGCGCCTACGCGACTAAACGCCTATGCGTTTAAGCGAGCAAGTGCCTAAGTGAATCAAGCGCCTAAGCGCCTAAACGCTTAGTTCCCTAAGCGAATCATACACCTTAGTGCCTAAATGCCTAGGCGTCTAAGCGAGTAGGTGCCTAAGTGAATCAAGGTATGCGGTGCAATTTTGGTCATTACTGGTTTGTAAAAATTTGTGATTTTACTATTATATTATATTGTAAAATAACCAGCTGCAATGTATTTTCGGAATAACTTTGCTTGTGTCTATTTCATAAAGTATCAAAGATTCATATAAAGTAGCGAGTTAATTCTTTATTATAGTTTTTTAATACCATTTTATGTTTTTTAATCAATGGTCCTGTCTTAGCCATGGATTTCAAGAAAACTGTTTTTGTATTTTGTTTCTTAATAAAAAAACGTAAGTAAATCAATTAATGGATCACTTTTTAGTCAACAATCATGGATTACATAAAAAACAGTCTGATTGATATAATGGAAGAGGTATAAGAATAGAATGTCAAGTATAAGCTGCCAATTGATTTTTGTTGTATGGTAACAGCAGTTGTGCAAGCTGCAAACGCAGCAGCCTGCATGCTGCAACAGTAGAAGCAGCGCAGGCTACGACCAGCAGCACTGCAGGCTGCGACCAGCAGCAACATGAGCAGCTCTTGATTCGTTTTAGTAGCGGTGTAAGCAACCTTTGGCCTATTATGATTAGATGACCAGAAGGATAAGAATGAAATAAAAAGGTTTATTTAATAGTGTCGATTAATTAGTGTTTGCATGTTGGTTTAGCATAAGTTGGTTGCTTTTTGTTTATGTCAGTTTTGCGTTTGGTTTAAATAAATTTACAGCCGCTGGGTATTTTATTAACATGTGCTCTTTGTTTGTTTGCAGCTCTCAGCAGGATTGTATCAGGTTTGTTTCTGCTTTGTTTGGTTTATCATTTTATTGATTTTGTCTCTAAAGTACCCGTAAGGACCAAACACCCACCGGTGAACGTTATTTAATTGAAAAATGCATATTTAGATGGGCACTTAAATAATCGTTTATTAAAGTATTTTCCTTTACCTTTAGGGACTCCATCGGCTTGGAAAGACATGTTGTAGGTTTATGATGGATCTTGGACAGAATGGGGAGCACAAGAAGACACCCCAGTTGCAACCTCAGTTGCAGCTACAAGTTCTTGACATTAACAAATGTTTTAATTTGGTGATGTTTTTAAGTTGAAAGTTTTTCTGTTTTGGTAAACATGATTATACCTATGTGTTGAACAATGAATCAAGTATCAATTCGGTTAAGTTAACGTCTGTTTTGTGGATACTTGTGAGACAGGTTAAGGTTTCATTTGCGTTCATGCTTGTGTTGATGAGAATAAAGCAGGCAATTATGTATACTTATGTTGACAAATGTTTACTTTTGTGTTTTGCCACATAGAATTCTTTGATTTGAAATTTGGAATGTCTCAACGCTACGTCATTACTTAATTATTTTCTAAATCAGATTGACGCCGCCGCAACGCGCGGCTGGATAAAAACCTAGTAATTATAATAACAACACTACCAACAACAACAATAATAAAAATATTAATAATAATAATTATAACAATAATAATTACAATAATAATAATCACAATAACAATAATAATAACAACAATAATAAAATAATAATAACAATAACCGTAATATAATAATAATAATAATAATAATAATAAAAATAATAATAATAATAATATTAATCGTAATAATAATAATAACCGTAATAATAATAATAGTAACAAGTCGGCCCGGTTTCAAACTGATCGCCTGTTAACGAACCGAACTGTTTCGACACGACCAGCCCGTTATCCACCCGGATCGTATCGACCCGATCAGGGCCGGTAACGAGCCGTACCGATTTCGAACTGACCACCCATTAACGAACCGGACTCTTTCGACCCGACCGGCCCGTTATCCACCCGGATCGTATCGAACCGATCAGGGCCAGTTTCGAACCGGACTGTTTCGACCCGACCGAAAATTATAGTAAACCCAATTCAACCCACAAATTCAAATCTTAAACCCAAAACAACCCAAACCCAGTTAGATGGGTTAATATTGCCAAGAACAATTTTTTTTAATTTTAAAGAACATAAACACAATCAATACAATTTTAAAGAACTTAAACACAATCAATACAATTTTAATATTTTTACAAATTTCACATATCTAATCTACATCTTGTACTTCTGTACTTTCATTGTGGTTCGGCTTCCGATAACTATTTCTTTGTACGTATTGATTTGATCTTCGTATTCAGTTTCCCATTCCGCGCCACCTTCAGTTCTATTAGCAATTCAAGCTGCATTCGAGGGAGGCATTGGATATAATCCTTCAAGAGTTAAGTTGATGTAATGCCCGCCCATGAAGCAAACTACTACCTTTAGAATAGGTTGTAGAGAACCTTCTAGGCCTACAAATAGAGGGAAAACTGTATCACTACCACGAATGTCGAGTGTATGAAAAACAACACCCTACCTCTGTGCAGTGAGAAATCCCGCTTCCGGCGTCGTCATCCACTTCGAATGTGGGGCTTCTCCCACCGCTCTAAAGTGTATACTCTCGCAGAGACGATCAAAATGTCCTCGGTTTTCCGGATCAAAGATTCGCCTCCACAAGTCTTCGTTATTGTGCAACTCGAGTAGCATTTGGGACCGGACATACGGAAACATATTTTAACCCAACCCTAACCCCACAGCTACCGTTCGAAACCTGCAATGACCATCTGGTTTCATATCCGTTATTTAGGATATATATGGGTGAAACACAGATGAAATTCTATCCCTAAATTCCCTTATTAAGTTCTCTGACTTTTTTTGTCAGCGGAAGCAACGGGAAATAGAATTTCTCCCAAATGTTGCCCCCCTAGGACGTTGACTGTATGTAAGATCTATGATGGTGAAGCTCGTAAGGAGCGCATGGATGGGACTGTGAAGGTCGTACGAGCTCCTCCTGTGATGGTACGAAAGAGCTATGCCGGGGAAAGTCAAGCTCCTGGTCGGATCCACTTTCTTCATCCGGCATATGCAAACTCTTTCTCGCAGATTGTTCTCTCTTGCGTTCTTGCTACTTCTTGGTTGGATGACCATGGGTTTTCTTTTGCATAACAGGTGGTTTATTGGGGGAGTAGTTGACTGTGACGATTTGTGCAAATTTGTCCAGGTACTTTAATCGGGCAAAACTGGTTTTTTGTCAACCGTTTCCTTTAGTTTTGCCCACACCTCCTCTACATTTAGATCTTCGCAACCAATCTTCGTAGGTTTGAAGTCAAGCTTCCTCCAGGACATGTCTATCGAGAACAAAGGGATTTCCTGACTCGAAAACGATAACATATGTTATAAAGTTAAATCATGTAATAAATTATGTAGTAAAATCATATAGTCACTAGTATAAATTACCATGAAGTTGTAACTGCTCGAGACGACAGGCACATGGAAAAGCACAACTTTTATAAAGCTGGCGTCCATAAGTGTTATGGTAACGACGCATGGACGTTTGCAAACGTTGGATCTCATCGTATATCAACTCAAGAGCATGTTTGCTAACCTTCCGAAGTAACTTATCAAGCAATGGCTACCTTTTGTGGTGGTTCATTGTTTTTCTTAGGCTGTCTTCAAAACTTTTTTTAATGTCTCTTTATTGCTTGCTTATCAACCATTTGATCAACAAACTTCACAATTGTCGACAATGAGTTGCGATTACCTGAAAGATAACTTTTTGTTTTTGCATGCATGCCCTCAACTCTGTTGGTTGTGGTCTGGCGGAAGTTCAGCGTTTCGTTAGTCCATGCAGACATAAACTTTTGACGGTACCAATTCAACCAGTGATTATTTGTGTAGTCAAAAACCTCTGAAAAATATAACCATAACTTGCCAGGCGTGTGTATGTAAACAAGTACGTATGTAATTATGTAAAAGTACTTACGTTGACGACCAATCTTTTCTAGATATGACTGAAATTTCCACAAATTGTATTCGTATAGGACTTCAGTCATAGAGTCACACAGCCACCAAAACATTTGAAGAAATTCCTTCCACTCCTTATCCGTG
This sequence comes from Ambrosia artemisiifolia, assembly GCA_032199755.1. Taxonomy (NCBI): domain Eukaryota; kingdom Viridiplantae; phylum Streptophyta; class Magnoliopsida; order Asterales; family Asteraceae; genus Ambrosia; species Ambrosia artemisiifolia. Next base: position 47,210,195 of record CM063519.1, on the reverse strand, counting down.
AACTGGTTCTTGCTGTTCCTGTTGATATTCTGCGAAATATGAAACCGGCAGAGATACTTGTACGCATTTGGGAAAATCTGATCACACACATTCATTAGCGCAAGGTCCATGTCGGTCACAATCACTCGTGGCTCCATACAGCGGTCCAGCATGCACTTTACCCTCTCCAACAGCCAAACGTATCTCAGAAGAAATAAAATCCATGGGCAACCGAAAACGACTGGTTTGTCGACGCCATACCCACAACCTGAACAAACGCCATATTATACATGCTTGTATTGTAGGTGGCGTCAATCATCAGCACATGCGGGAATGCGCACCACATAGTAAATGAATGTTTGTGAATGAAGAAAATATCTGTGAGAGCCTTTGTGGTGTCATTTGCACGTGTGTAGTAGGTGAATTCTCTCTCCGTCAGAAAGTATTCCAGGTGTTGCATTGCACCTTTGGGACCGACTGCCTTTTCAGCATTAATCATCTGAGTCGCATTGTGTATATCTTTCAGGGTAGTCTTTTTCTCCGGGTTCTTTGAAATGAACATTCTCCAGATGTTACGCTTGGGAATATCATTCTCTGCCATCTGCCCGACTAGTTGTCTGTCATCTACAGAAAGCCTTCTGGCATATGCGTGACCCTCTAAGTGTTCAAAGGGTGTGTGGTTATGCTCCGAGTTTTTCACCTTTAACCTCCAAACCCATGTCCGAGTTTCAATCACCCCTGGCAACTCAAACGGGCAGCCAATATTTTTGCTATCCGTCTTTCTCACCAAAGCCACACTCTTATGCCCCCCCCCCCCCCAAGAGTGCATTGAAATACAACCTTCACGAAAATAAGTTTATTATAAAATAAGTTTTTTTATAACTTTTTTAAATAATAAATTATAAAAAAAGTTTATTAATTAAAAATTAACAATACCCTTAACAAAGGAGAAATGTAATCCTAAAGGTGTGTGACCCGAAAACCACTAGTGCACCCGTAAGGAATTAACCTTCAGCAAGGATAAGACACGTGTTTTTAGTAACTAATTTATAAGTTAAGTTTTTTCATGGCTTTTTAAATAACAATTTATAAAATACGTATTTGTTAATATCTTAAAAACAATGCTGACTGAAATATATACCTTCACGAAATTTTCTCCTCTTTTCTTCGATCTTTTTATAACGATGACGTAACCATTTTCCGTTCCCGTATCTTGTAACCAGTCGACCAACTCATCGTGCGTGGAAAATGTCCGGTTAGTCTCGAACCAAAATTTGACCGGGTTAGATCCTTCTTCCTGATCTTCTACCTGCATCTCCTCGACAGCGCTGTCTTCATGGTGCGTATAGTCTTGTTCTTCAAATGTGTCATCACCACCGTAAGCGTCGTAAGTATAACCGTAGTCGGGTTGACTGGGCTCGTCTTCAAATTCATACGGGTCCTTCCAGGGTGTATTCAAGTCCAGTTGCACCATATTGTGACGGTAACGAATGCCAAACTGACCCTCCTCGACATTACTAGACTGACCCTCCTCAAAATTATATGATTTAGACTCGTAAGAATCATCGAAAATGAAGTCGTGATACGACATGTTATATGTTGTGGATAAAGAATTGAAATCGAATGAGTTTATAATGAAATCGAACGAATTTATAGCCAAAATCGGATGGGGTCAGACGCCTCGCTTTGGCCAAAGCGAGGCGCTTTGAAGTATGATTAGATACAAAGCCTTAGATTCTCTAAAAAAAATTAACTCATGCGCCTCGCTTTGGCCAAAGCAAGGCGATTTGCTTAGGGTGTTGAATTAAAAGTTAGGGGTTTAATTACAACCGTCGATATATAATGCACAATAATAATTATTGCGTGTCTTTTAATTATAGTTCAGCTTGACTGTTATTACAACTTATAATTTTGAGGTAGTTCGATCTATTTTTGTAGTAAAATTTAGGCAAAGAATAAAATTAACATCATCCTTTATTATATGAATCCAAATTTACGTCAAGAATTTATTCACTATATGGTATTTACTTTTGTTATATTTACTATATTACTTTATGACTATTTGTGAATCATATGTTGTCCACATTCCTCTCTTTAAATCTTCATTTCCTTTTATGATGAATCCTCATGTTATACTTATAGTTCGAGTTAGAATGGATGAAAAAGGTTAAAAAGTCATCAGAATTAAATCTTGTAAAGTGTTCTAATTCAATTAGTTTGCATCTAATTACCACTCAATGTACATTTATGAAGTAAATTATAAACTTACAATGACTTAATGAAGTGGTGGATCAAGATGTTTATTTGTAGTAAAATTTAGACAGAATAAAGATAACATCATCCTTTATTATATGAATCCAAATTTACGCCAAGAATTTATTCACTATTTGGTATTTACTTTTGTTATATTTACTGTATTACTTTATGACTTTTTGTGAATCACATGTTGTCCACATTCCTTTCTTTACATCTTCATTTCCTTTTATGATAAATCCTCATGTTATAGTTCGAATTAGAATGGATGAAAAAGGTTAAAAACTCATCCGAATTAAATCTTGTAAAGTGTTCTAATTCAATTAGTTTACATCTAATTACCACTCAATGTACATTTATAAATTAAATTATAAACTTACAATGACTTAATGAAGTGGTGAATCAAGATGTTTATTTACAAAGCAATGTGAGTCTAAGACTCTATCCAACAAATAATACAGTTAAGTGTGTTGAATTGAGCAGTATGTTCAAACTTTTATCCCTCATCCCTTTATTTTGCAACATTCTTTCACTATTAACATCGGAAAATCCGACCTTATAGGATGTGGTCTTTGCCCCTGTATGGCCGGCCTAAAGCTTAGAAATTAGAAGCATATGATACACAAAAATTAGCTATTATTTTTGTAACCCCATAATATTTACAGTATTTATCACCTCGAAGGTTTTATTTTTCTATTATTTCTAGATATTGTTTTTCAGCTGATTATTTCTTGTTTATTTTTCGTGTTTATGTGAATTGCTTTTTTTATTAAAGCTAGAACATTAAAAGAAAATTCACATTTAATCTGGTTCATGTAAATTTGACTCAACCCATTTTTTTGCCATTACAAAAAAAATTCAGCCAAGTAGAAATGTAGAAATCTAATTGTTGCTAAATTTTATTCTCAGTTAGAATCTTGATCATTGTATCATTTTATTCCATACTTTGAAAAATTCACAAGTCACCTAGATTCGTTCCATGCAAAAGTGATCATGTTTGGAGCCTATAAATATACATGCATGCACGATACTAGAATGTATTTGTTAACTCTCTCATCTCCTCTCTCTCTCTCTCTCTCCCCTTACCTACACATCAAATGGCTCTCCCTAAAGATCAAGAGTTGAAGATCAATTCAGCTTTGTATGAAGCGATGATGAGTAAAAACGATGATGAAGTGGTCCGTATATGTCGAGGTATTGCAAAGGGACCTTTGCACATACTTAGCATGCACGGGGACACCGTCCTCCATATGGCTATTTACCAAAAGAAAACAAACCTTGCCCTCAGGCTTCTAGATATGGTGTCTGCATGTGATAATCACAAACTCACATGGCAAAATAATGGGGGTAATACCATCCTCCATGAGACGGCCACCAACAATAGGACGGTCAGGGTTGCAGAAGCAATCCTACATCGCGCTCCCATGTTGCTTAACATGGTCAACAAAGAGGGAGAGACCGCTTTATTCTACGCGGCTCGCCATGGCAAAACGGATATTTATATGTTCTTGCATGATGAAGTGTGTAGATCAAATGAAGGAACGTATGTGGAGGCCTCTCTTAAAAGGGATGACAAATTTACTTTACTCCACATAGCAATCTTAAGCAGAAACTACAGTAAGTCCGTACTTGCGTACGTGTGATTGTTGTTACTATTATTACTCGTATTATTATTTTTTTTTTATTAAAAACTAAGCTTATGTTTGTGCGTTTTTGTAGGGGTTGCGTATGACATAGCAACGAATCATACAGAGTTAATTTCAGAAAAGGATGGCGATGGCATGACTGCTCTTCAACTTTTTTCCACTATCAACCCCGAATTCCATCCAAAAGGTTTATTCAAGCGCGTGATGTTTAAACGTAAGATGACTCGAGTATTTTAATTCCATTTTACCTTCTTTCCACTAATCCTGATTAGATAGTTAATTTCATATAATTTGAAAGAAAACAGCATATTGAAATTAGTCAGTGACGAAAACTATCACGCAAATACATAAAATATATTTTCATTATAATTTTTTTATAAATGTATAAATTGTCATCTCAAATAGATGAATAAGAGCTGATGATCTCCGGCAAAGCTGGTTTGAGGTGGGAGGGTTTACCTCTTCGGAGGGTTGCCGCCCGGGGATGGTCACAGGTTCGATTATCGTCCATCGAAAAATCATACCCATTAAAGGTTGAAAGGGCCCAACGTGTGGGAGGACTCGAACTTGTGACCAGAAGGTTGTTAGGAATCGAATTTCACCATTGAACTACGTCTTTTAAAAATAAATAGATGAATAAGAATGTAAATTAAACTTTCTTTAAAAAAATAAGTTGTCATCCACATTGATCAGAAACGATGTGATGTCAAATAGAATTATAATAAAAGATTGCGAATCGAAAGATGTCTTAAAAGAAATTAGTGATGATAACGGGTCGGGCTTGGGACGGGCGTGTCTAATTCCAACCCCATACTTGGTTATAAAATCTGGTTCATTACCCGCCGGGTATTGGACATACCCACGGGTTTGGAGTATGCTCGTGGGTTTCAGGCACAATTATCGGACATCAATGAGTTAAGTTTGAAACCAATACAAAAGATTGAAATTTGACAAAACACATTAAAAAAGAAGCTAGGGAAATACTTGATGACATTACATATTTAAAATAACTAAAACCTCCTAGTGCTACATCTCTTTTCTTTAAATATATTTCCTACAATTAAATAAATAATTGAAAACTTACATTAGCAAACGTAATAAAATAATCCCAAACTGAAAAGTTGAACTGTTGAAGTATTGAACCCACTAAGTATACTAATTTCGTTATTCACACAAGTATATAAAACCAAAATACAATTACTTGTTTTATTTGACAATAAGGTACATTTGTTTGACATAAAAAGTTGTGGAGCATAAAACGCATATTCAATTACCTCGTCTTGTCACCATAATTTTAATAGTACTCAACAGTTTGACAATAAGATCGAGTTTCTTTTAAACCAGTTAGTATGTATATAAAAAGAGAACACACAATTAATATATATAAAATGATTATAGTGTATATCAAACATGGGTATCAGTCTTTTGTTGAGATTTGGTACTTAATAAATAATCTAGAAGTAAAAAAAATATTTATACAATGTATATTAATAGGCATGCACGTACATATAATCGGGGACGGGTAAACTGATATATATAATCAGGTAGTCAGGGCAGGTAAACTGGTGTAACATCAAATCCCATACCCATTCCAAGTTTTCAAAACAAATCTCATAGGGCCTATACCCATTTACTCCCATACCTGTCCTGTAGGGGTCGGGTATCCAGTTTTTTCGTCGAGTTCGGGTTTCGTTGACACTACCCAAAGAATATATATTTACCCATCATTATTGTATATCAGTACATTGTGACAGTACCATTGCACTAAACTTGGATTGATAAACCTTTTCAGATATCTGACACACCACATACAATCTTAAAAACACTGCTTATGTTTATAAAGTATTTAGATGTCTTTCAAATTTACTGAGTTCCTAAAATTTTGAATGCATAAAGCCTACCACCGTGAACCACCACCGAAGCACCACCTACCACCGTCTTTCTCCTCCCACTCTCTCCCTCATCTCTCTCGGTAAGGTTTCTTTTCTGCCGAACCACCTTTCCGTCTCTTGCCGACCCTTCACTCTCCTCTCCTTTCCCTGAACCCCTCCTCCCTCTCCCTGAACCCACCTCCTCCACCTACTTCCCACCTCCTTTTCCCTGAACCCAATCGTTCCCAACCTCACCACCCATCTGAACCGGTACACCCTGCAACGGTCAGATTTCAGTTCCCATTCGCCCCCTCCGTTAGCCTAATCGCCCCTCCTGACCATCTTCTAAGCCAATCGACCTTAGCCCTTTACCCTACTCGCATTCTCTAATCGCCCACCTTTCTCTAATCGTCCTTAGCCCTTTACCTCTCCATTCTCTAATCGCTCGCCCGCCTGATCGCATTCCTCTGCTTTTCTTTTCTGAAGTCAAACAATGGATTATAATTTGATGTAATAATAATAATTATAATAATAACAATTAAATAATAATAATAATAATAATTACAATATAATAATAATAATAATATAATTATAATAGATATTGAAGCTTCCCTCCCGTACGCCTTTTTGTCAGCGCCGTCAGACGAGGCCTGATGACGTAAAAAAAAAAAGAGGGGTTGGCGGGTAGGAGGTAGAGGTGTACAAACCGGGTAACTGGTTTTAAAAAAAAACCGGTTTTTTTAAAACCGGTTTTTTTACTCGAGATTAAATCGGTTTTTTTTTAAACCGGTTCGGTTTTAAAACCCGTTTTTAGTGCTTAAAACCCAAACCGGTGAAACCGGTTAGGGTCGGTTATTAAACCGGTTTAACTTAAAAAACCGGTTTTTTTTATTTAAAAAATCGTTTTTTTTTTAAAAAAATCGGTTTTAAAACCGGTTCTTCCTTGGTGATGAAAAACTGAAAAAAAAACCGGTTTTTTTAAATAGGTTTTTTTTTTTAAACCGGTTGTTAAAAAACCAGTTTTTTTTTAACCGGTTTCGGTTACAATATAGGTTTTTTTTTTTAAACCGGTTTTTTTGTACACCTCTAGTAGGAGGTGAGCAATTTTTGGTTGCTCCCCTCCAGACCCCTTTGTTCTTGCGGGGGTGTGGTTTAGGCCCGCGTTATTTTCACCTGACTTGCCTTGAGTTGGGGTTTTCTTATTTCTCTTGCCTGTTTTTAGTTTTGGTGTTTGCGTGCATATGGCTCTTAATAAAAGGGACCGGAATGTTAAAAAAGGAGTTTTTGACCCTGGCTCAAGTAGTAGTTTGAGAACATGCCCCTTCAAGCTTTTCCATGAGTGCAAAGATGGTAAACCGGGGTCTTCAGGGTTTTTACGCCTTCTCGAACACATGCAGGGTTTTCATTTCAAGACAGAAAAAAGGAGGGCATCCTTGCAAGATGCAATCTCCCAAGACTTGGACCTTTTTATGGAAGTTGGGGGCGCTCTTAGAGATGGGGCTAAATGGTTATGTGGGAGGTGCATGGTGATGCATGCTCTCAGCAAAAGGTGCGTTCACAGTGCTGATGACGTCCTCTCCTTCTCTGTGGTTACGGGAGATGTGGAAGATTTCATTGTTGGGATCCAGAAACCTCGTCACGTTACTGTGGACATGGAACCTGGTCCTTCAGGAGGTGTGGTTGGGGATATATCCTTCTTAGAGAAGGTTTTCTCACTGCCCATTCAAACTGTCAAGAGCATCCCCCCAAGCTGTCGATTGGCGTTTGTCCAGGCCTTGACGGGTGCCTTACGCAAAGTGGTGGCTTCACCAGGCTCCGTAGAAAGTTGGGTCAAACTGCTCTTATTGCCTCGATGTACCCTACGGGTGGTCAAACATTCCACTAGGCAGGAACGGAGGTCTGGAAAGACGGTTCTGGGTTTGCAGATCTCGTTCCTTCTCTCTTCGATTCCGCGGGAGGTGCTTCTTTTATCAAGGAGGAAGTAGTGGGGAGTGAGGCTACTGAAAAGAGCCCCAATGTCAAACAGTGCCTCCGAAAAGTACGGGATGGTCATTTCACAGCCGTTGTCAAAGTGTTGTGCTCTAGTGGGGTTGCTCCTTTTGGGGATTCTACCATGAAAGCCCTCATTGATAAAATCCAGTGTTGCCTCCCCCGTCCTTGCCCTCTAACTCCGACATCATGCCCGCGCTTGTGGTGGATGAGGACTGTGTGCTACGATGCATCCGATCTTTCCCTAAAGGGACTTCCTGCGGGAGGGACGGTTTGAGGGCCCAACATCTATTGGACGCCCTTAGCGGAGAGGGGTCTGTGGCTTCCACGGGTTTGCTCTCAGCTATTACTGAAGTCATCAACTTATGGCTGGGGGGGTTGTGTCCCAGGGTGCTTGCTGAATTTATTGCCTCGGCCCCCCTTACCCCTCTTTTGAAACCTGATAACGGGATCCGACCCATTGCAATAGGGCCCATTTGGCGCAGACTGGTATCTAAAGTGGCAATGAGAAAGGTTGGTAAGGAAATGGCTAAGTATTTAGGAGACTACCAATTTGGGGTGGGGACTCCTAATGGGGCAGAGGCGGTGCTCCACAGTGCTAACAGGTTCCTTAACTCCTTCCATGAAGACGGGTCTTTAGCTATGCTCACTGTGGATTTTTCAAACGCGTTCAACATGATAGACCGCACTGCCCTTCTCTAAGAAGTTCTTCAGCACTGCCCGTCTATCTATTTGTGGGTCCAGTTCTTATATGCCCAGCCAACTAGGTTGTATGTTGGTAATGATTGTATCGGGGCCACTACGGGGGTTCAGCAAGGGGACCCTTTAGGTCCCCTCCTTTTCGCCTTGGCATTACACCCTATGGTTCTCCGGGTGCAAGAAAATTGTAACCTCCCCTTTCATGCGTGGTACCTTGATGATGGGACAATTATAGGTGATGCCATCGAGGTTGCGAATGCCTTAGACATCATCCGGAAGGAGGGACCATCCCTGGGGCTTCAACTGAATATTAAGAAAACTGAGGTGTTTTGGCCGTCCTGTAATGGGGTGAAACGTAGGGACGGGCTTTTCCCCAGTGGGATTGGTAGGCCAGAAAAAGGGGTGAAACTCCTTGGAGGGGCTATTAGTCGGGACTCTTACTTTATACGGAAATTGGCAGAGTAGAGAGCCTCGCGTGCGGTTGACCTTATGAAACTTTTGCCCTGCCTTAGGGATCCCCAGAGTGAACTCCTCTTGCTCAGATCTTGTATGGGGGTCGATAAGTTGCTTTTTGGTTTGCGGACCTGCCAACCCACCATGATGGATGAAGCGGTATCATGTTTTGACAAAGGTCTGCGGGAAGCCATCGAAGACATAGTGGTATGCGGGGGTCCGTTCTTTGGTGACCTACAGTGGCGAATGGCATCATTACCGATGCGTTTGGGAGGATTAGGGCTCCTCTCAGCAAAAGATGTTGGGGTGTATGCTTTTGTGGCATCACTAGCTCAGTCTTGGAATCTCCATGACCACATCTTAAGGAATAGTGGGGTTGTCGACATAGACTTGGACTACGTACAGGCCCTCGAAAGGATAAATGACTTTCTCCCAGGTTTTGATATTGGCGGTTTTTTTAATAAGGACACCGCCCCCCCCCCCCCCAAAGCCTCAGAAAACTTTGGCGAATGCCCTCTTTGGCAAAATCGCACAGAGCCTGGGTGAAACTTTTGATCTGTCCCCCCGCCAAAAGGCAGTTATTGAATGCTTGCAAAGCCCCCATGCCCAAGATTTCCTAAATGTTATCCCAATCGAAGGTTTGGGCCAAACCATGTCTAGGGTTGAATACAGGGCAATTCTTAAATATCGTTTGATGATCCCCATGTACCATGAAGATGAAGTCTGTCCGATTTTCCGCAAGGCATGCTTGGACGAATACGGGGAACACGCGGTTCATTGTAAGGAGTTGCCTGGTTTCAAATATAGGCATGACTGGGTCCGGGACGTTCTTTGGGACATTTTAAGAAGGGCTGGGATCTCAGCCAAGAGGGAGGCTCCCGTGAATTTCCTCTCGGACCCCGCTGACGGGAGATCCACCCTACGTCCAGCAGACCTGCTTGTCTTTGGGTGGGCCGGGGGGAAACACGCTTGCGTCGACCTAACAGGTGTATCTCCTCTAGTTGGTTTGAGGGATAGTGGTTTTTTAGCAGGGCAAGCTGTGCGGAAAGCAGAGGCGAAGAAAGTTGAGAAGCATGCTAAAGCCTGCGAGGAGAACCAACACGTATTTGTTCCCCTGGCATTTGATACCTTTGGCTCGTTGGCGCCGGAAGCCATCTGTTTCCTGACTAGAGTCCAACGGGTTATTCATAGCAGTGCCTCGACTCCGGGGGGACAGGGGTTCGTTTTTAGTAGGTTAGGATTTGCTATCCAGAAATAGGTGGCGGCGCAGCTTGTTGCCCGCCTGCCCGCTATCTTAATGTAATTGGTCGCGTTTATGCGTTTATGAATCTAAAAAGTTAAATTTGATCAAAAAAAAATAAAAAAAATAAAGCCTTTGCTTATTTACCGTAATGATTAAGACGTTCATACATCATATTAAATATAATAACATACAAATTCATACATCATATTGAAAACAACAAGGCCATGCGGTATAAGGCCATACGGTATGGTTCCCCTTGTTCATCTCAGCGCCACCTCACCTTCCTTTCCACTTCTCCCAAACAACGGTGTGATTCCCCCTTCCAAACAATGGGCATGTCCAATGTTCGAAAATAAGAATAAAAGGATGATGGGGATATCCGAAAGGTGATTTTTCCACGTTGGCACCGATCTGAGGACAAGAAGGGGGGGGGGGGGGGTTCCCCATCAGGGATGGTCTACACCTCAGCACCACGAACCCTTCTCCGCTTCCACACCCCATGGCCTAACATACAAAGAGAAAGCGTTTACATGTATGAATATTGTAACTTTAAAATGCAACATAGTTCTTCACACTATTAAAGTCTTGACTTAATTAAGTAATTAATCTATGCTTTTAAGTTATAGTTTTTACCCGTTTCTAGAATTTTTACGTGGGAACATTTACAGCACGGCATGATTAGGTTTCTACATATTTTCAAATGTGTTGACATGAACAAAATTTTAATATTAGTATCACGGAAAATTACATCACACTATGTTTCAGAGTTTAACAAACGAAGGAAGAGAAGGGAAAGAGAATTAAGGAGGGAAAAGAAAGAGAGTGGAAAGAAAAGATTTAATTAACTAGTTGTTCCCGAGTTTGAATGAATAAGGATTTTATGTTTAAAATAGCATTTCCTTCCAAATCTTTCAAATTTGGAAGGATGAAAAATGAAGGAAATGAACCAAAATTTTCCTTCCATTTCCCTCCCTTTCTCTCTTTAAAAAAACTCTGGAATACAATTTTTCCAAACATCATTTCAAATCCTTTCTTTTCTTTCGTTAAATGAAACTCAGGAACACAGTGATACATAGGGAGTGGAGGGGGGGGGGGGGGGGGGAGAGGGGTGTGAAGCGTCATGTGGCACTTGTGGACCCAGGTGGGGGGGAGGAATATTATTATTATTAACAACGTTTTGAAAACCAGACCGGACCAGCTGGTCCAACCGGTTTAACCGGAGATCGGTGGTGCCGGCGGTCCGGTCATGCTCTTCGGACCGTTTGTGAAGGGAACCGCCCGGCCAGACCCTTGGCCGGTGGTCGAAACAGAGAACCGGTGTAAAAACGGCCTGACCGGTCTTCTCTTCAATGGTTGTGGTTTTGTCTACGGATAAGCTTCGATCCAGATAGTAATGCATAAAAGAAGCCATCAATCGAAATCTGTTGCTTGGATCCGTCGAAAAAAATGGAGCAATGATTGTAGTACAGAAAGATAAAGGAATGAACCTGCTAGTGCTCAGTATGCTCAGTGCGATGTTAAGATGCATAAAGGAGAAGATGGTTATTATTAAACCTAATTCTTTTTTGTCTTGGGCGACCCAACAATTGGATATTAATATATGAAGCACGGATGGTCCCTGGGGTTTGCTCAAATTTCATGTATGCCCCCATATATTTTCAATGGTCCAACGTTGACATTTTATAACATTTTGGTCCCTACCAGCTAACGTCGTTAAATTTTATCAGTTAAGTCATGTAAAATGACAAAAATACCCTCACCATATCAAAAACAAAAGCCCCTTCTCCTTCACCTGTGCAAACCACCATCACCATCACCAACCACCACCACCCTACCTGAAACATCTTTGTCACCATCTCCGCCCTCCAATACATTCTCCTCTCATCAGCCCTCCAATACCACCACCAAACAACAAATATATTTAGTTATAAAACAAAAACATATTAACACCAGAGACGATTGAAAAAAAAATAAAGTTCAATTAAAGCTTTCATTGAATAGCCTGTTGATGAAGACAACAAACGAGTGGTCAAAGAATGATCTAGAAACTTCTTCATCAAAAACCTCTCAAATGAACCCAGGATAACCATCATCGAGCCAAAAGCAACAACCTCTCAGATGTCCCTCTCTATTTATTTCTCTCATTTCTTTTTCTCTCCCTCTACCTCTCTCTCTTTCTTGTTTCAATTGGTGCAGAGCACTTGTCTCCTTACTCTCTCTCTAATTGTTTCTTTCTTTTCTTTTCTATCTTCTAATTGACGAGTGTTTTGGGTTATGTGTTACCCTCTGTTCAATTGTGATGGAGGACGTTAGTTAGGGTTCAGGCGAAGGTGGTGAGGGAGGTGGAGAGATCAGGTCAGGCGAAGAAGGTGGTGGCTGTGTAGGTGGTGGTGCTCCGGTGACAAAGAAGGTGGTTGGTTTTGCGGTGGCCAGTGATGATTGCCGTCAGGTCGGGAGAGGTCACGCGAAGAGGTCAGGTTCAAGAGGAAATCGAGCGATCAGGTCAGGCGAACAGGTCAGGTTCAAGATGAAATCGAGCAGGTCTGGTGGTTGGTTTTGTGGTGGCTGGTGATGATTGTCAGTGGGATAGTTGGTGGTTGTAGATGGTTGATGAGTTGATGGTTGGTGGTTGGTGGTTGTGGTGTTTGGGAGAGACGGGGATAGAGAGAGTTTCTAATAATGTTTTATTTTTATACTTTTAACAGGGGTAATTTAATAATTTCACATGGACTTAACTGAAAAACTTAACCTCCATCCAAGTCAGGGACCATCGATGCAATAAAATCCAAACCACAGATCCCATACGTGTAATTTCGAAAGGCTGAGAAGCAGAATTTAAATTTGGGCAAACCACATGGACCATCCGTGCACTTTACTCTTAATATATTATGCTCATTTAAAAGTTGGGCTAATACAATATTGTTTTATTTACATCATTTTGTATTTTTTTTATCAACTATAATATGTCAAATTATATAAAGTTATCAATTCAACAATTTAAAGAATATAAGCAACTTTATAAATGAAGTTTTTATTATTTTTGTGTTATAAAACACACTTTTTAATTGTATTTTCTAGATACAGAAAATATTAGTTATTTATGATGTTATCCGGCTCTTGAATCCGGTGCGACCGGTTGGGCCGGTCTGACCAGTGGACCAGTAAGACATCTGGTTCATTTTCCGTTCCGGTTATGAAAACATTAATTATTAATGAGTGTGTAAGATTAAAAAAAAAAAGAACCAATCAAAAAATGTCACTCACTCTCACAAATGCCCCCACGCCTGTCAGTTTTTCCCCGCCCTTGGGGCTTCCCCCCCCCTTTCCACGCCACCATGGGGTGGTGTTTGGGGCTTGAAGCCCTTCTCCACGCCATTCTTCCCGCCCACTCCCTCTACTCTTAGAAATCATTGATGATCAAAAATCTACCAAAATGTAGATATTGTATTTTAGCATTTGCAAAAATAGATATATAATGAAAAAACCAATTAGGAGAGGACAAGGTTAAGACGCGCGGTAAAACGAAAGCTAAAATTTAGATGGTCGAAAAAACCTAAAAGTATAATGGAGTGCACGAAAAAACAATTAAAATTATAAGCGTATAAAGCATACATCATAATTATTTTAGCTGGTAGCTAAAAAGGTAAACAAAATAGCTAACCGATAAAAAGCAAGTTAATTTTTAACTAGAGAATAAAAAAGCATGCAAAATCTCTATCGTAGCTAGTGCGTTTGTTTATCTTAATAAGAAATATATCATCATACTCAGTTAATACCAACAATAGCAAAAGCTAAGGTAGAGTTTGAGAATGGTAAGATGTAGACAGCCTTACCTCTACCCCATGGGAATAGAGAGGGTGCTTCCAGTGAGACCCCCGGCTCAATGGTGGTTTTGTATCAAGCCTTAGACACAAGGCACATAACACTTAGCAATCGGGACAAACCCGATTGGTGCATGTACCACATGTCCTTTGGCTATCAACGTCACCACCTGATGCATGATTAACCGTCTGTCATTTTTAACGTTATTTTCACGAAATTAGTAAGATAACGTTAAAATTAGTGCAACTTTACTTTTGCCCCCCCCCCCGAGAGCCACACATATATACATTATATGCGCACAGCCGTAAGCGGGGCTTTATCTTAATAAGAAATAAAAGTTAATATTCATTTTTGTAATTTATTCATTTAACATGTTAATTTTGGTGATTTTACCTATACATATATTTAATGTTCATTTCTTAACTACAACTACTTGTTTCTCTAGTGATTGACACAGATCTTAATGTCCACCAAAAGAACTTGCCTTTTGGCAAGAAATTGAGGAAATTAAAGAAAGAAAAACATTCATGTGAATGGGCACTGAACGTTGCTCTCTTGTTGATAAAAAAAGACAACTCATGGGAAAAGACTGCATCATGGACCGATCTTGGACGCACTATATCCGCACCCAAACCCGATCAAATGATCACTGAGAAGCTTGATCATACAGCTGATACGCCATTGCTGTTAGCAACCATACATAATTCGACCGAGATTGTTAGAGAAATACTGAACATCTATCCTCAGGCTGTCGAACATGTCGATAAAGAGGGACACAACATTTTACATTTGGCAATATTGCATAGACGTTATGAGATTATTGATATGGTCGAAGAAATGGAGTACCCATTGACCAGACTAAGAGGAAGGGTTGACAAAAACTATAACACTTTGTTGCACATGGTTGGTCTCAAAGTAGATGACCTAAAAGAGGATATAAAACATCCTGCCCAAGAACTGAAAGAGGATCAACGTCTTTATAAGGTAGTTATTATTTTTATGACATATACATTAATATTCACACTAACCTTTTCTGTCATTTTCTTAGACCAAATCATTATTAATAACGGTATATCGGTTTTGTGCTTTTTTTTTTCGGCTTTCTTAATATTTCGCGATATATTTTATTGTAAGTGATTAAATTTCAAAGCCGTAAAATCATTTAGTACATATATTTTAGGGACTACGAAAACATGGAGAATTAAATTATTCATTTTTTTCCCAATATTATTAAAATTTAAAACAAAAAAAATGGCAGAAATGTAATGTTTTTAACTATTGTCTCTCAAGATTTTCTAAAGAGAAATATGTATGAACGAATATTGTTTATGTACATAATGTACATGTGCGTAAATCATTGATTAGGTACACATAACCTGTGCATAAGTAGTAAACATTTAAAACTAATAAAATAAATTTAGTTGATTTTTTTGATAGCTATGTGCATTTTTTTAGAATTAATTATATTAAACCAAAAAACAAGCAATTACAAGTGATATGTAGGTAAACAGCTAATTACAAGTGATAGTTTGTATGTAAAAACTACAAAATTTGAAAAGTATTAATCTTTGCTAAAAGATATTAGCTTTGTGCATCTAGTTGGAATAAATCAGTGTTCCACATGATAAACCTCATCATAAAATATATTGTATTAATATCATCTTCTCATTGCAACACAAAAGGATCTCATTGTAAGTTTGTAATAATTTAAAAACACAAACAATATTTGACTAATCATATAGTCTAGTTTCTCTCCTTTCAGCTCAAAGAGAGTTCTTATATATCAACCCTTATAGAATACTAAATACTTGATAACGCATATAACAAAAAACAAACACATCAATTATGTTTCGATGTGAATTACACAGGGTTTTTTTTCTCTCATATTTTCATTTTGATAGTCACTATTTGATTTGTGTATACAGAGGGTGGAAAAGATATGTACAACCATAGACGAGAGCACCCGAAACGCCGACCAAAAGACCCCTTACGAGGTGTTCTCTGAAACCAATGACAACATCCGCTACAAAGCAAAGGAGTGGATGAGTGAAAACGCAAAAAACTGTTCCCTTGTCGCCGTTCTAATCGCAACAGTCGCGTTTACATCCGCATACACTGTCCCAGGAGGTCCAAGTAGGACTGGTCATCCAGTTCTTAAGGATAAACCAATGTTTCTCCTGTTTACTTTAGCTGATGCAATTTCACTCTCTACAGCATTGACCTCAGTTATTGTATTTCTCAACATTCTGACATCCCCATTTCAGTTCAGCGACTTTGCCTCAAATCTCTTTGAAAAACAACTTACAGCACTTATCCTATTGATCATCTCTGTGGCAATGATGATGGTCGCTTTTGCAGCCACACTTATCCTAACCATCAGTAATCGAGGAACATGGTCCGACATGACGTTGTATACGGTGTCTTTCTTCCCGGTGCTTGTTTTTTTCTACTTTATGGTATCAGATTACCTGAATATGGTTGTTATTTTCTACCGAGCGCTCAAGAAGATGGTGGAAAAAGTAGTTCTTAGTATTTATGACGCTTGGGAGTACAAAACAAAACCTTCATATCCAGTGGATGGTCCTGTTAATTTTTCGTCAACTCCACCCGTTTAAGTGCATATTTTTAACTTATTAACGGTTTCGATTTGTTGTATTTGGTGGTGTGGTTTTGTGTTTTGACCGATGAATAATTTGCCGTTGCTTTAGTGAGTGAAGGCAAACCTTCTTTGTGCTTTTCGTTTCTCCTATGAAGTCATGGAGTTGTGTATTAATTGGTGTTGAGTGTTTAGAGAAACAATGGATTGTTAGATATACACTATGGTTCGGATTACTTTTCTCTCTTTGTATTTATTTGATGTTTTCTTTATAAAAATACATTGTAGTATTTGTCTGCCCAGGTTCTCCTCCACACACTCACACCCACAATTATAAAAGAAAACTTTTACATGAGAACTCATAAACGCTGCCATGGACCCCTATTAATAGCTAAACAAACATACTCAACCTATATAAGTGTTGAAAATGGTATCCAAATATCGATTAATAATGAAACTATCAAAGTACCATCCAAAAAGTTACAATTTGGACTACGAACATAGGAATAAACTTCGATTAAGAAAATTATTTAGCGAAATATTTATCGAACAAATTATTACGAATAATCGGCGTTGAATGTTTAGAGAAACAATAGATTGGAAATAGTTTGATTAAACGGATTAATCAATTGAATCGTTTAAGGCGTTAAACGATATAATAAAAATCTTTTTATGGTGGTTCTTCCTTCTAATGACCGGCATATCTATGATTATTTTAATTATTATTAGAGCATTATTGAACAATTGGTGTTTGATGTTAATTGATGGTATTAAGACAAGTAATGGGGCATGATAATTATAGACGGTTTATATATTATGAGGATTGTTATTTAATGAGTTAAATAATAATAATATTATTGTTTGATAATAACACTAATACACAATATAAATATAAATATAAAAGTTTTGTGATTAATTTGTTAATTATAAAACTGGTGGACTTATAACTTATTTGTTAATTATAATTTGGTAACTTTTTTAGGAGCAAACCAAAAGGTTAGGGACCTAAGCGTAATAGAGATTAATATATAATAATCTCTGATCTAAAACCCTAATCTAGTTTTTTTGCCTCCATCTGTTATTATAGAAACAAGTGGGAATGCCCGTGCGTTGCTGCGAGTGCGTTTATTTTGTTGCCTGGTAATTGTTGGGGTTTGTGGCATGTGTACGAATGTTGTGGATGATTCGTTATGGTGGCATGAAGTATGTAGGAAGTAACAACCTAGTATTTCGTTAAAAATTATTTACTGGCCATTGGTTGTCGAGTGCCTTGAATAAGTTTGTAAAAATACATGTTATATGGATACTTTATATAACCGTATGTCATTTCGACATTTATAAAAGTACATTGTGTGTAAACAAGTTTGCATTACATCTATTTTTAAGAGGCAAACGTAATATAGAGTTAAAAGGTGTACCTAGTGGAGTAACTTTCTAGGGACTGGGGGGTGCCTTGCCTCCCAATTTTTTTTTGGTTTCGTAGTGTAATTTTATGCGTTTCTAACCAAAAACTCTATAGTTATTGAGCTCCCCCCCCTCAAAAAAAAAAAAAAAAAAAAAATCATGCTTTGACACGTAATGTAACTAAATTCAACTCCTAGTAAGTTCTATAATTTATTTTCATTGTATGTAATTTGTTTCAAAAGTAATGCGTTAGTTATGTTCATTTGGTTGCTTGTTTCAGTACAAAAAATCATTATGTTATTAAGTTTAATAGATAAGATTGAAAATTAAAATGTATTGTTTCATTGTCAACTCTTTATAAGAATTGGGACCGCTAGCATCAACATTAACCTAATGATATTTAAAATCACAATCCTAGATGCCAATAACCTTACAGTTCCCATCTTCTTACCAAAAAGGTTCCTTAAAACAGCTCCACTAACGTCTACAACGGAACGATAGAAACATCTGCAGTGTAGCTCCCTATATCGGTTAAGTTGGACGAAAGATATGAACTTATTTGGTGTGACAAACAAACTACACCCACAATAAACTATTAAAAACTTAAAATCTGCATCTAGGGTCTAGATATGCAAAGATTACGACAAAACTATTCAAAAAGATATGAAATTTAGCTTTGGATTTTTACCTAGAACATTGGAAACCATGGATTCAAAAACAGAAAGAAGTCGCACCAGAACTCCGAACATCGGTATGAACAAAGCCAGGAAACATAGAGGATGATCGGGAACCGCCACACAGCAATTGTGGAAAGTAACTGCAAACAAACCCCTGAAACAACCAGCAGAAAGATGACGCATAACCACCCGAGCGACAACATTATCAACTCCACAATAAACAAAGCCAGCAACTCCACAAGAATATCAAACTCCAAAGAATTTTGATGACAAAGTACCGCTGCCATAGCCTCAAAAACCTGAGGCTCAAATTTATCTCAACTCTTGTGTAGTAAAAATACATAACAAAATATCAAATCTGCAACTACAAGAACCAAACTCCCCCAAAACATGGGCTTGCCTTCAATATAACACCACCACATCACATAACTCAACATTTACTGATGTTTATATCAACATAATTCAAGATAATGATGAAATAACTACACTTTCGTGGAAAGCGAGAGCAAATATCTGTGCCGATCTACAACTTAAAGCGACATCCCAACAAAATAAATCAAAGCATAAAAGTGTATTGGTGTTATCAACACTTCCATAGGTAGTAACTACCATGTTGTAAAATCTGGATTCCATTTTGCATGTTCAGATGCTCTTTATCATATTAACCATTGTAACGTTCTCTTACTTAATTTAGTTCATAGTCCTTTCACTCCTTTGTAAATTAATATAGGGAGAAATAAACTATAATATAGCTAGTTTACTGGCATGAGAACAAAGCGCCATTCAAGAAAATGCGAAACAAGCAAACCAAATATCGAACATAACTTGTACCCAAAGGGAAGCAAGCAAACCATATATTTTTAATTATTATGTAAGTCTCAAAATGAAAATTCAAATTACTGGTTGTATGTCAAATCAATTAAGCATTTACCATCATTGAAGGCTAACAACATAGAGGTAGGAAAATGTAAACTCAAGAAAGTTTTAGTGTTGTACCTTGAGAGCTTCCAAAGAAACATTCTTTTCATATTCAATGGAATCTAAAGCATTTAGGTCAAAGAAAGGAGAGCTTGTGTTTATACGAACATTTTCCTAGAGCAGAACATCATTAAACTACTTGAGACTGCATATATTGACAGATTAGAATCAATGTGGATGAATATATAAAAAATAAAATAAAAAATGTGAACTAATTTCACGGTAACATAGGTGATCCTATAAAGGCACATAAAGGTGTTTTGCCTGATTGTTAGTTTCAGGATTAAGAAAAGTAACACCTCCAGGACCCCAAGTAGTTGTACTCTCTACCAAAGAATAAACAGTGAGGAACCGTCTTCCACCTGACCACATTTTGCTTTGTTTTATTCATCGCCCCACGACATGGCCTTTTCATGCCTTCTACCTGTAAATTATGTTCAAACAACGGATAGAAGGATAATTATGCTTCTGAATAATGATGGTATGAAACTTATTTTATTAAACAGTTTTGACGATTCATGAAGCTGTTTTACCTGGCCACCTTGTATATAACAAAGGAATCTTGACTCACTCATGTTTGATCCAAAAGAGGCATACCAAATGAATATTTGACAACTCACATCTCCAGGCTTGAGAAGAAGTGGCCATGGACTGTATCTGGATTTAGTTCCAACTAGTTAGATTAAAAAAATATATAGAATTAAAGAGTATTGGATGCAGATTGGAGAATTTAACCAGCACCATCAACATCTTCACTAAGATTCAGTTTTGAGAGTGGTATGGTAACATCCTCTTCAAGATCCCCAGATAATGTATTTGGAACATCATGGTATTCTTCTTCTGATTGCGAGTTATATATCTGAAACCACATGATGGAAAGAAAATACTCAATTTTCAAGCTCAATTTGACAATAAATATAAGAATCCCATACAAAGAATAAAGTAGAATTCCAAAACTGCCACCTGAAGTTGAGGTGTTACTTTAGTTGTCAGCTCCTCAGGCACTTTATCTGCTAGTATTGGCCAAAATGCACTTAATTTCTCATGAACCAGAACAAATGTAAAGTATGCATCAGAATGACAAACATTATTATTCATAAAAATGAGGAGATACTGAAAATTTACCAAATGGGTAAATCCATGGGCATTGAATCTTACCGCCTTGATCACTCTCCATGTGGATTCAAATGGGTAAAACTCTACGGATCCCGCAACAGGTTTGTCTTCTAGCAACATTTTCACGCAAGCGGGTACTGAATTTGCTAATGAATTAAGAGTGCATCCTCCTTCTAGTGCCATTATAAGCTTTCCACTGCTAAACTTCATCAGCTAGACAAATCACCAAACACCAGAAATACTGTTAAATTACACCATGAAGTTATGTTTTACTTCAATGACAACCTTTCACTCTTATATATCAAGTAATATTAAGGACATTCTACTCATGTAATCATGTAATACTGGGAATACATTCCTAGATTATTGGACACTAACCTTTTTCAACAGTATAGAATAATCATGTGGCGTGATACGACAGCCTCCAAGAGGATCATTAACGGCTGTTCAAGGGAACGATTCAGATTTTCATTTAACTATGGACAATTAAAGGAACACACAAAGTTTCACACACACACACACACACATATGTATTATGTTCTTACTGATAGTTGGTAGAGCTGAGTAGCTGACCTGCATCAAATCCTGCTGAGATTATTACTATGTCAGGGTTAAATTCTCTTGCAACTGGGATCAATATTAAGGGTGTAAATGATGCGCAATGGCTAGAGAGCTACTCGGGATCAGATTTGTAAAAATCTCAAACGAGCCGATCCCTAACAAGCCCGAGCTCGAGCTTGAAAAATGACTCGTTTATTTATTGAGCCCGAGCTTTTCATACAAAGACCGTTTAGGCTCACGAGCCTAAACGAGCCCAAACAAATTTTATATTATTATTTTTATTAACATTGGCGAGCCGAGCTCTAGCCGAGCTTTGGCCCGTTTAAGCTATCGAGCCGAGCTCGAGCTTTTGGGTTTAACTTTTGAGCCGAGCTCCAGCTTCATAAAAGCATGACGAGCCGAGCTCAAGCCCAGTCAAGCTTGGGCTCGGCTCGTTTACACCCCTAATTAATATATGGTCCCAAATAGCAATATAATCTTCATCCCCACACTAACCACTCTCCCATGGAACATTTATATTATATCCAGCACCAGGTCCCTCACCAATCATGATGTGTGAACCATCATCACTGGTAGAATAAAAACTCCCATACTCATGCCTGCACGTTTGTAGTGTATTCTATAAATAAGCATAACAAAAAACAAATATGACAATTGAGTAAGAAAAAGAAAACAAGTATTTTACCTGTGAACAGAAAAGAACCTCACTCGCGAGTCTTTCCAGAACATTTGTTGAGTGTCATTTCCATGATGAACGTCCCAATCAACAATGAGTATCTTGTTGATGCCTAATTCCTAAAACATAACAATATTTAACTTACTTAAGGATGCATTATAGTCATTTTCACACACGTTAACGATACAAAAACACATATAGCTCTCACTTTTTGGTTAAGAAGAAAGCTTGTTGCAATTGCAACATTTTTAAATAGACAGGACCCATTAGTTCATTTTCTTCTTCATGATGTCCAGGAGGTCTAACAATAGCAAAGGCAGAGTTAAATTCCTCTTTTGCAACTTTCTCAACAACTTGCTGAGTACATCTTGCATTAATAATTTAAAGTCAAATAAAAGACATCATATAACATTTATTTACAAATACGTAACATGATTAAAAAAACAAAACATGTATCAGAGAGTCTCACCTCAAGAATGGAGCCAGCGGCAAGATAAGCAGATTCTGATGAACCTTCGTTGAAATGTATTAAATTACATATCTCGGATCTACCCCATGAGTCCCTTCCATGACATCAACAAAATAGTAACCATGATAATTGAAATCTTATTAAAACATAATTTAGGAGGTTATATGCTTGAAACATATTATTTATTTCAACATGCTCTCCTTTTAATTAAATAATTTAATTTGACAAGTTTCGACCAGCTCATAAATAAAACGGTTGAAACTGTAATCTTTCCCATATTAATAGTCTGGTGTATTCAGCATATGCCAATGCTTAGAGCAACCAAACGCTTTGAGGTCAAACCAGTGACCATTTTTAGATATGAGTTTTTCTATCCAGGTAACACCTCTCTTTAGTTCTTTCCTGATATTTGAAAAAAAAAACTTACAATCATAGACTTTCGAATAAATATCAAAAGGGTTTCAGGCCATTATGAAGTACGTCAAAACGTAGTGTAGTTGACCTAAAAGGTCAAGACTTTCTACTAAATATCTAACTTGCCCACAAATTGAAATATTGCATACAAAAACTTATATTTGAAGAAGTTACAATAAAGATTAGGCAAACATACCATTTGATATCATTTCGTTTCATCAAGAGCTCTTCAACACCCTATACATTAATACTTAATAAACTAAAAACACAAACTTATACTAAAAAACGCAGCCCTAAGTCAGCATTAAAACAACATTAATAAAGCATCAAAACAGATTGAAAAAACCACAAAATAGCTTGAAAAAAAAATCAAAAAGCTCTTCAGGGGGTGTCAATTCAGTGTGGAGAGCGATGATTCACATAGATGGTGAAGTAATTAGGTTAAAGTGTATACCTATGGTGAAAGAGATGGTTGCGATTGTGCGACGGGAGTAAGGGGAGTGGTGGTGATGGCTGATGTAGGGTTTCTCCAAAAACAGAGAGTAGAGATAGACAAACGAAATCATCGATTGAAAAGTGGAGATCCACTTCATAATAATGATGCAAAACTGATGTAGGAGTTACTATGCCATAGAGTTAATGATGAATTGATGAAGATAAACAAACAACATTGATGAAGACACTTTCAGTTCAGTAGTATTGTATCAGTGACTTGTAAAGCTTCCATCAAATGTTGTATGAAAGGGTATAAAAGGAAGAAAATGTATAAAAATTGGAGATTTATACATGTGACTCTTGATATGGCATCTTAAAATTAACATGAAGTGACTATTTTAGTCATCTCTCATCCTTTATAATGTAGTATAGAAATAGAAAGTATAGAATAGATAATTTTAAACAAAACCCCACAACCCTAATCATCACCATTGTCACCACTTCCCTCTAACCGGCAAGGCCCCTTTGCGCTGCCCATCACCTAGGGCTATACAAAATGCTCGGGGCTCGCCGATCGCTCGCCGCTCGTTCGGAATTTGCTCGAAAATTGCTCGCTCGATTTTCCATCGGTTGTAAACGAGCCGATCGGCTCGGTTCGGTTTGTAAATGAGCCAAGCACGAGCAAGGGTCCGCTCGGATCGGTTCGGCTCGATATAGTTTTTATTAGTTTATTATATATATAATTATATATACACATATTAGTTACAATTATATTTATAGTTTTATACATACTACTCTATTGGATTTGGCTCAATATATGCATATATACAATTATATTTATAGTTATTGGTCTAGACAACCCAATGATAACTTAACACTAAGTTTGATTGTAAACCCTAAGTTGTGAAAAAACATGCCTAACTTCCTGTTCCCATTAGTTGTCCACGATCAATCATCTCCCGCTATCAACCTACGCCACAAAACGGCAATCGTTCTCTGTAGTATGCTCATCACCTCACAGGCCTTAACTAGAGCCTCATTCTCGAACGGTCGAACCTTAGCCATCACTAGGCAACGGGAATATTAAAGGAAACATCTAAAATTTATGGTTTTCTAAAAACACTCGCCGCTCGTCGCTCGCTCGATGCTCGCTCAAAAAAATGTTCGCTCGAACAATGCTCGCTCGGTTTTCGGATCGATTGTAAACGAGCCGATCGGCTCGGTTCGGTTTTTAAATGAGCCAAGCACGAGCAAAGGTCCGCTCGGCTCGGCTCGTGAACAGCCCTACCATCACCACTACCCAAACACCACCCACGCGCCACTATCTCCAAGCACCACCATTAGCGTTTGTGACGCTAATTAGGTTTTTAGTGACACATTTTGTATGCCATATTTGTTTAATGACATTTAACTCTTATGCCACATATTTTGATTTTTAGTGACAATTTACGTGTGTCATAATTCTTTGATACACATTTTAGTGACATTTAGTTTTATGTCACTAATATAAATTTTTTTTAACTAAGTTAAAAATAATTTCTTTATATTAAAATTTTATTTATTGAATAAAAACACATAAAATTGAAAATTTTAACCTAAAAAGAACTTCCTTGTCCCTTCCATAACTTTAATCAACCCTCTCATCATTTTCCCTCTCGAAATTCCATCACTTTCCCTCTCAATTGAAATTATCCCGCTCTACACTTCCCTCAGTTTTTTATCTCGAAAAAAGTATATGACCTTCCCTCATACATTCACCTTTGATTCCCCCTCAACCTCCAGATCCTATTCAGAATTTATCACCTACTCAAGTTGGTGGAGCTACAAAAGTGAATCCGGGTCCTGTGGATACAAACACGGGACCATTGTTGAACCCTATCCATGACGGTGCCCCTTCATCAGCTCAAAGCTCTCCTGATTTGGGTGGCAATCAGTTCCCTTCATGAAAACAAAGTCTTAATGAGAAATTAAGGGGGTTATCAACAATTAGAAGCAAAAGGAGTCAATTTTGAGTTTGGCTAAAGAGGAATTGGCTAGTGCTAGGGCTTTGAAGGTTGCACATGACACCAAACTCATGGAGGAAGCTGGGGGTTCCCAAATCCGTACTAGATCTAGCTGTACCAGACAAGGAGGAGTCGAAATTGCTAGGTTTGGAGGAGTTCGGAGGAAAAATCCATCAATCAGGTATAACCGCATGTTATCGGACCTTAAGGTTAAAGATTATGTGGTTGAAAGCCCCTCTACAGGTAATGGAATCCAACCCATGGCCCTTGATATGAATATGGCTGTTGAGAGGGAAGACCCGAATTTAGTGCCCAACAATAGGGGGGATTGTAGCAACTAGAATTTTTTTCTTTCTTTTTGTCTCTTTCCTTTTCGGCTTCGGGCAATTTTTGGGACGAAAATTCTTTCAACAGGGGGATGATGTGACACCCGGCATATTCAGGTTATCATTTTACAAACATATAAGTCTACCATAGCAAAAAACATTTAACAAACGTACTTAACACAGTCAGTTGAGTCGGTTTACATTACGTATTGCCCAGGGTTCAATGATTCGGAGGGTCATTGGGGTTATCATACGCACACACGAGTCTTGAGTCCCGTTATTGGTAAATTACATGAATTGAATTAAGTGATAAACATGAATTGATCCATACTTGATGTACAATGTGTAAATACATTTTTAAATGGTGTTTATATGATTATACATGCTTAACATATGTTATGATTGCATGTTCATGTGTTAGGATGTGTTAAAACGCGTTTAAACGACAAAATTACAAATATTGGGAAATGGAGAAACTGGTTCGACCCTTTGGGGGTTCGAACCAGTCAGATGGTCAGTCATTCGACCGCTGAACTCACTCATTCGACCCCTGCAGGGTAAGAATGAACAGGCACTATAAATACCATACTTAGCAACTTTTTCATCATTTCACAAACCCTAAACACGCCAAAGTGCTCTCTCTCAACCTCAAATCTGTAGGAAGGAGTTTTTGACCTTATTTTTCAGATCCTAACATAAAAATACCTTCTACATCATAAACAAGAGAAGATTCAAGGTGTGTTCTTGATCTAAATCCTTTTTAAACATTTTTTATTCTTTTTTTCTCAAACCACAAAGGTCCAGATCTGATTTAAGGAAGTTTTCATGGATAAAAACCTTTCTAACACCTTGCTAAACAAAACCCTCACATTAATAATGAGTTTCTATGCAAAAATACATGTGTTAATGAGGTTAAATGATGTGTTATGAACTTTTATGAATTGTTTGATGTTTGAATGATTTATAGATGATATTATGATGATTTATAACTGTTCTAAATGATAGTTTAGGATTATTATAGGTTACAATTGATTATCGTTGATGTTTTGCCCATTTTGGGGGTTTCGTGTTAGATCTAGGGTTTGTTCATGATAATATTGTTGATGAAATGATTAGGGGTTTTCATATCCATGATAATCTGAGCATATTAATCTAATTACAAGATGATTTTGACAAGCTTCCATTTTGGGTAAAGTTTACATGCATTGATGTGACATTTTGTTGGGTCTACTGACCTGGAAAAGAACAGATGATTGAAAAGCCAAAAATTCTACACTTCTGATTATCAATAAAACAGTACTTTGATTCAAGTATCCTCCCAAAGGCTGATGACTCTAACTGCTGATACCAAACTGCTACTGGACAAAACTGCTGCTGATTGAAGAAACCAGTGATAGACAAAGTACTGATAAGGAAACAAGGCAAAGTGCTGACAAGAGATACAAGGTCTGTTGGAGCCAACAACACTTAGGCTCCAACAAATGTTCAAGCCAACAGAGTTTCTCTCATCAGCTGTTTATTCATCAGAGTTTTAGGCAATGTAACAGTAGTTGTTCTTAGCAGATGTTTTATGTTGTTATATTAGTTAGCTGTCATTGTCTAGGTGACGTCAGTCTTAGGTCATCAGAGCTTTCGTTTGTGTATAAATAGAACAGTGCATGTACTGTTCTATTTGTCACTCTTACATAAACAAAGTTTCTGAGTGATCAGGCTGAGGGGGGAGAGTTGTAATCATTTACTTATAATCTATGATGACTTTTGCAAAGTATTTGATATAAAAACAATTGTTCCATTTGTTATGAATTAAAGTTTACAATTCCGCTGTACTTTCTATTATTGTTCATTCATTTACTATTCCATTACTTAAACTTTCATAACAAATCTAACTCAGATCCTAACAATTGGTATCAGAGCTTGGTCAATTAAATTCGATCTAACCAATCAATTTAATATAAATAGATCAACTCAAATTTATTGATATCACTTTTTTTGTCGATTGAAAACAGAGTAAATGTTTATTTACGTTCAAAGTTTTTAAACAACACTTTGTTTTACAAACAATCAGAGAATGTCTTAAATCAATCATGATCCACACAACACTGGCACGAGCAACAAGCCACCGATGCTTGTCAGATCTGAATACAATATCTGGCAACATCGGATGAGCCATGTTCTAGCTCAACAAAACACAGGGCGTTGGAAGTCGGTTGTCTTCGGACCACATATTCAGATGGTGCCGAGTACCGAAGATCCCAAGGTTCAAGTACCTAAAAGTGTTGAAAACTACTCCGAGCAGGATTTTCAGAAAATTGAGTTAGATGCTAAGGATTTCAGTATTGTAGCCATGGGTCTACCAAATGATATCTATGCTTGGTTGTTACACTGTAACAGTGCAAATGAGTTGTGGATTGCTTTAAAAAAACAATTCGGTGGGACTGAGGAGGTTATTGAAAACAACCGGGAAATATTGAATCAACAATATGAAACATTCAGTCATGTGAAAGGAGAGTCATTAACTCAACAATTTGAGAGGTTTAATTGCTTAATTAGTGAACTAAAACTGGTGGGTCTAACTTACCCAAAATCAACATTGAACCATAGGTTTCTTAGATCACTACCAGATAGATGCGACACTATTGCAATTGTAATGAGAAACTCAATTGGATTCAAGGACTTATCTCTGACCCATCTTCATGGTAAGCTCTTGACCTATGAGAGAGAGCTTAACCAAAAAAAGAAGCTTCAGGATTCTGGAAAAGTATCTGATGATTATGTGTTTGGGAATACAACACTTTTGGGTCAGGATGAGGTGCCTTGTAGTAGTAAGGATCAGGGTTATGATCGTTATATTGACATAACTACTGGGTTTAACACTGATTCTTATTCACCCAACTAAGCTTTTGCAGCAAGTGGTGATATCCAGGCATCTGATAACACATCCTTTAAGTATAATGACCTTCAGTATTTTGACCCTGTGGACTTAGAAGAAATGGACATTTTGCATCAACTGGCTCTGCTCAGTATTAGAACTAACAATTTCTATAAGAAAACTGGCAGAAGATATCCAGGATTACATGGTGGGTCAAAAGTGGGGTTGGATAAATCAAAGATTAAGTGTAACAAATGTCATAGAATGGGTCATTTTGCTAGGGAATGTAGGAGTCAAAATGGTACACCTATGATTACCTATCCAAATCAAAGGCCTCAGACAAACACTTATCAGATTTCGCATAATACCCCTGGACCAAATGTGCAAAACACTGCTCACTTTGCACAGTCCTCATCCACTGTTCCTGTCCATTATGTCCAAACCACTGTTCCCAAGATTCACTATGTTCAAACCCCTGTTGCTCAGGCACAAATGCCAATAGCTACTACTCCACCCTCTGCTCCTGCAGAGACCAGTCAACAAAGTCAACAGATGAAAACATGGCTCTTGTTGCTAAGTCTGAAAATGAACCATAAAACTTTTGTTTCATGGCTTTAGAGTCCATTGTTGAAGAGGTGGAATCTGAGGAAGTGGTTTCTAAGTCTGAAAATGTGACTACTAATGTTGTTGATACAGTTGTTTCAGTAGAAGAGTCTGAAACTGAGGTTGTGAATCTCTCAGACCCATGGGGTACAGATGATTGTGAGTGCAAGTGTAATTATGCATTGATGGCTGCTGCTAAGGTATCACCTCAAATCTTAAATGATTTATGTTCAGACAAATGTGTAATAACTTTTGCTAACATTAAAAAGGTGAATGAAAACTTTAGAAAAAAAATTTTAGAGGATGAAATTCAGTTTGAAAAACTCACAAAAGAGTTAAAATCAAAATTAACTGAAAAAGAATCTGAAATCAGCAGTTTGAAACATGAAGCAAGTATAACCAAGGACCAGCTCCAAACTATGATAACAAAATATCAGAGTTGTAAACAGGAGCTTGAATCCACCCAAGTTGAATGTGAAAAATGGGTGGAATCATCAAAAGGTTTTGAGATACTCCTCAACCAACAAACCAAAAGTCATGTGAAATTTGGCTTTGGTTACAATGAAACCACTGCTCAAATTTCTCAAAACACTGACAAAATGGAACCACAGTTGATTTAGGTCATTCCAACAAATTCAAAAGGTCAGGAAATTAAAGTCACTTAACCTAATGGTAAGAAAATTGTTCTTGAAAAACTTGAAGGTTCCTCATCATTTGCTGAAATTGAAAAATATCAGTTTAAACCAACTTGGTCAGATGAGTGTGATGTTCTTGAAAATTTCCAACCAATGAATTTTAAAACCCCTGCTGGTAAAAAGGCACCACAGGTTAAAATCATTCCTTTAAAAGATCTTCCAACAAATGTTCAAACATCTGTTGAAAAGAAGAAGGAAAAAAGGGAAGTTAAAAGAAAACTTGTTTTGTGATTTTTGTGAAAAGAAGAACCATGTTACTAAAAAGTGTTTTCTTCGAAAAGCATATGATATCAACAAAGGAACAAGTGTGTGTGATTCTAAACCAATTTGCTCAATATGTGGTAAAAAGAATCATAAAACAAAGAGTGTCTTTATCTAAAAAAATTTTGATGTCAAAATACAAGAGTATAATGCTAAAACTGTAGTTGAAAGAATTTAGCTAAAACAGGATGTAATGATCATACAAGTCACAAATCCAGGTGCGGAAACCCTAGATATGAACAAAATGATAATACTCGAATCAAAACACGTAAAACATCATTTTAATCACCTTTTTCATAGATTAACTTTCATAAAACTTGTTACAATTGATCAACACGTTAATCTAGACCTTTCACACATAAACACAAACTTAACCTGAACCTGACCTTCAAACACACACTTTATAATACTCTCCCTAACTTACAAATGACCAAAAACTATTTATAAGCACTGCAGGTTCGCCCATTGTGAAGGTGCGAATGTGGACATAGTCCACATTCGCCCACTTGTATGGTACGAATATGTCTTTCTGTTCAGCAAACTTCACATTCGCCCAGACTCTTCTACCTTCGCCCACTTCATTCACCTTCGACCCATCAGAAAACACAAACTAACATATGTTAAAAGCTAATCCAATCACTAGTCGCAAAACATGCATCTACAAACTCCCCCTCGACTATTGATTGGATTGTCTTCGGTCTTCGTCCATAACTTTGTTCAAAAGCTTGATTCTCAGTTGCTTCTTCTGATCTTTAGTCATTTCAGGCTCCAGCTTCCGTTTAACCGGCTTAGGCACATCGACCATCTTCACCATCTTACCCAGCTTAGTATCCAAGTTGCTTCCGGAGTTGATATCATAAGCAAAGCAAACTCCGACAACTTGTTGATACTTCTTAGCCTGATCTGCATCATCATTCAAAGATCTCACCTTTTCGTTTCAGAAGATGCTTTCATCTGAGTCTACATTCTCACCTTTCTTTTTCTTTGAACTAGACTCTCCAGCATCTTTTTGTGGTGTTCTCTTCTCAAACGTAAACTTACTTGTATCATCTCCCCCATCATCATCATCACTTTCATCACTACCATCATTATCCTTACTACCTGATCCCTCCGCATCATCATCATCTTTGTCACTTTTCTTGCTTCCTTCATCAGAATTCTCATCAGATTCATCATCCTTTTCCTCTTCATCAGAAGGCTCATAATCAACCTGTTCTTCCTCTTTCTCTTTATCTTCCTCACCATCCTTCAACTCTGGTGCTTCACCATATAGCTTGTCCAACAAATCACTTAGACGTTTGTTTTCAGTCTTAAGCTCTTTGTTGTCAGCCTTAATAATTCTAATCATTATCCGATTCCTGGTGCACTTAACCTCAAGATCCTTGTTTTCTTCTTCAAGTTTCTTAACTTTCTGTTCGATCTCATCTTGGTTAGTTTTAGAAGCAACAACAATCTGTAACATATTTTCCTCATTTTGTTTAAACTTGCTTATCTCAGCCTGTTGTGCTACAATCATCTTCATCATATCATCCATCCGTTTGTTAACCTGTTTCATCACATGATCCGAAACAGTAATTTTCTTTGACTTAGATGGTTCTACTTCTTTTGCCTTCTGCTTGTGAGGATTTTTGAACATATCCAATACATTATCCAGAGCAGCATTAAAATCATCAACTGGTAATGTTTCAGACTCTTTACTCCTATTCTGTTTCTTAGCCACTGGTGAAGATAGCTTAGATGATGTACCTGCATCAGGTAACTTCTTGCCTTTGAGCAACTGAGCAATCTCTTTTTCCCTCAACTGCTTAGTACTCGACTTCTTTGCCATTGATTTGTACTTTGGTTTTGGCAAATTAACAACAATAGTCTCACCTACTTCAAGCTCATCAAGATTCACACTCAGACCTTCATCAACATTAACAGTCTTCTTCTGCGAAACCTCTTCAATAGTCTTATTTAAAGATTCAGACTCACCAACCATAGTGGCCTTACGTTTGGTGGTCTTTACTCTTTCCTCTTCAGAATCCCACTGCTCATCCTCCTCAGTCTCCTCCGAATCCACCGATTCTTCATCAACCAAACTAGTTCCTTTCTTTGCTGTTGTCTTCTTTCTAGTAACCTGTTGCTTTGAACTTCCTTGATCTATCTTTGCCTTACCCTTCCCTTTGGCTCCGGCATTCACTACCTGTCTCTTCCTCTTAGTGTTTGCATCAGCATACACTAATGGATCATCATTATCCGAATCACTCTTTTCATGTCTAGCTTTGTTCTTACCAGGATCAGTGTAACCCTGATTAGCCAAAGCACCAAATAATCTCCTGTGAGGTGGCTTTTCATTGTCCGGCACACCTTTATACCCTTTCATTCTCACAAGCGTACGAATATTCATGTGATCTTGACCTAGGATCATAGTTGGATCCTTCTTCAAATCAGGATACTTATGGTCAAAGATCATCATAAGAAATCTTGGATACAGCATAAACTGTTTCTTCTTCAATCCTTTCAACATCTCGAGCATGTGGTCTAAAATCATACCAGATACATTGAATGGTTTGTTAAGTGTTAACGCAACCATCAATGAACTTAGACTTTTCCTCATAACATCGTATCCACCGCTCACACACCCGAATACATGGATAATTACGTGTGCAAGATACTTGAACTGCACACTTAATTTTCCTTTGTGCATCGAACCATCAGTAATAGGACCTTTGTACTTCATCCTCAAAAAGCACGCTCTCTGCTCTGTCCATGAAAGCTCTCTAGGATCATCACTAACTTCAAACTTGATCTGCAAAGCTTCTCTGATGTCTGATTCAGTCAAGAACATCTCCATCCCTTGAATCTTGCTTCGAATAATGGTATGATCTTCCCAGAAATCATATCTTGCATTTCTGTAAAAATCCTCCACTATGTCCTTGTAGATTATTGTTGGTGTAGCTAAGGCATGAATAATTCGGCTTCGCCTTAAAAACTCCACAATACCAGCAAATTCAGTGTTCTTTTCTACATCTCCAACATATGCACAACAGTTGTGTGTTGGTTCAAACGGCCATCCACGTGGAACGTTTTCAGCTTCTTGGACAGGATGTGGTACAATGTTCTCCACTGGTGCTTCAACGTGTTCAGGTTGTTCAGCCATCTGCACATCATAAAATACGTCAAAATACAAAAACGACAAAAATTACAAATTTTAAGATTTCACAGATTCCACATTCGCCCACTTTTGTTTGGCCGAAGGTGGAATAATAGGTACGAATGTAAGCATTTTAGTTCGAATGTGGAATTTATCAGATTAAAAATCACATTCGTCCAATTTTCAACACATTCGCCCATCAAGTTCTACATTCGCCCAGTCTGATTGGGACGAATGTGAACCTGAAAAACCCAAAATTTCAAAATTTTGCCAAAGTTGTTATTTGACTCTGATTTTGATTTAAACTTGTTCTATTATGGCCGAATAACCTTCGTGTATAATGAATTGTTATTATTTTTCAATTTTCATCTGTTTTCAAAAGGAATTAGGGTTTAACATATTCAAACCATCAATTAACCAACTTAATCATGTTAGAAATCTAATTCCTCGTTATATCTCCCCCTAAAACTGATGAGAATTGAATCCTTAACAAAATCATCCATTAAAAACGAGCCAATTAGTCCAGATTATAAACCCTAGGTTCGTAACCCATTATCACAATTCTGGTCTGTTTCTGAAGCCATTACCTGTGAAATATAGTGCAAAATGATCACTAAACAACAGGGAACAATAATCGAAGACAAAGAAAATCAAAGCAACAAGGTCTGGTTAAGATGAAAAATTTTTGAAAATTTGCAGAACGAGTGGTCGAACCTGGTGTTGGCATATATATAGAGGTACCTTCGCCCGTTAGTGATGGACGAATGTGGGCAATTTCCACATTCGACCAATTAAATGGCCCGAAGGTGGAAATGGAGTACCCGAAGGTGAAATTTGTTTGAACAATCCACTTTCGCCCAACCAGAAACGCACGAATGTATGATTTTTCCACATTCGACCCAATTAAGGGCGAATGTGAAATGGAAAAATCTGAAAATTTTGCCAAATCACGAATTCGAATCCCATTCAACATTTTTCAATCCGTTCAGTCTCAAAAACTCATTATTTCACTTTTAGAATGATACAAAGCCCAGATAGTTTCATCAAATCTCAGAAATTGACCATCAAACACAGTCGGTTATCTAAAACAAAGCAGAAATGCAAAAACTTTTGGTTTTTCTGAAATTTTATCAAAACATTCCTAAAATCTTTTTGGATTTTGTATCTGTTTGACAGTAAAAATAAAATGCATCAATGTAAACAAAGCAGTAAACATTTTGTGATGTCCGGTAAGAGGATCATATCAGTTTTCTGAGAAATCTGATCACAGCGTTGATCTTTTTGTTTAATATTATCATTAGAAACAGTATGTGGTACGGCAATTGCTGATATTGTGATCCACATAAGCTCACATGCAGACTATTACGCAATGCTTTAAAATGATACGAGTTAGGTGTATTAGACTAACACATTGTGGTGCTTACACACACGACATACTCCCGTATCAAGTAATTGCACAAAGCTTCGTCGTAACGCGTGATTATGCCAGAGTTATCCGTTAAAGTTACAAAGTATATAGCACAGAGGTGTACAGGTCAGCAAACGAATGCAGCAGAGTAACATGTGCATATATACTAGGTTGAGGCTGATATCAACTACTGATTTGCACCAATAAGTCAATACGATGTAATTATGATCTTTGATCAATAAAAACATAAAGTTCCTCAATTCGGTAACTTTCGGTTTTGGCATTTAAGCTCTTTTAGCAAATATTCTGATGAAACTAGGTCCGTAAATCAATACGACAAAAGTTTAATCAGAATATCCCGGATAACCATAACATAACGACCCGAAACCTCAGATTTTGGCAATCCTATCAAACGAAATTACGGTACTAAGACCATATGCCCATGAGGTGTTCAGCCACGAACGCGTAGTTCGTTATGTTTGTATCACTAATGCACGCAATTTTTAGTCTACGAAGCCTATCAGCACATCACACGTAATCAACACACTCCTCATATTACTATACAAATCTTTAGCCTGTGTCAGATCCCTACTGATGTACTATCATTTCCTCCTTTTATCCTGGAAATCATTTTTGGTTTTTCTAATTTTTAGGTCTTTTTGAATTTTTCAATGTTTTTGGTTTTTCTGATAAAATGACTCCCCCTAAAATATAAAACATATTTTTGGGTTTTTAATTTTTCTGAAAAACAATAAAAACTTTAAAGAAAATTTTAAACTAAAAAGCGATAAACCGAGGTGCTGATTAGTCCTGTTTTTCCTTTATGTTGTTAACTTTTAAAAGATATTCAAAGCGGGATCTGT
This sequence comes from Ambrosia artemisiifolia, assembly GCA_032199755.1. Taxonomy (NCBI): domain Eukaryota; kingdom Viridiplantae; phylum Streptophyta; class Magnoliopsida; order Asterales; family Asteraceae; genus Ambrosia; species Ambrosia artemisiifolia. The sequence goes on along the minus strand of CM063519.1, from coordinate 47,174,750 downwards.
CAAAAGCTTTAGTGAACAAATCTGCACGTTGATAGTTAGTATGGATTTTGACCATATCTATCAATTCTTTAGCGTAACAATCACGGATAAAATGATATTTGATCCGGATATGTTTCGCTTTAGAATGATTGCCCGTATCTTTAGTTAATGCGATCGCGGCTTCATTGTCACAGTGTATAGGTGTTTTAAGAAACTGCAAACCGTAATCCACCATCTGCTGTTGGATCCAGAGCACTTGCGAACAACAACTCGAGGCTGCAATGTACTCGGCTTCACAGGTAGACAGTGCGACCGAGGTCTGCTTCTTACATTGCTAGGTGACTAACCTGCTCCCTAAAAACTGGCAACCAGCTGTAGTGGATTTGCTATCCTTATCACAGCCGCCCCAATCTGCATCACTAAAAGCGATAAAATCAAAATCATCATCATTAGGGTACCAAAGTCCTCTCGAGGGACAACCCTTCAGATATCTAAGGATACGCTTGAGCACCGTCAGATGACTTTGTTTCGGCTTCGATTGATAGCGAGCACAGAGACACGTTGCGAACATAATATCTGGCCGAGATGCGGTAAGATACATCAGAGATCCGATGATTGCTCTGTATGTAAATGGGTCCGTCAGCTCCCCCTTAGCGTCCACTCCAATCCCGTGATTGGGTTAAATCGGGGTATCCATCGGCTTGGAATCCTCCATCTGGAACCGGCTCAAGACTTCGGATACGTATTTCGTCTGGTGAATGAAGATCCCCGTGGGTCTTTGGTCCACCTGCAAGCCTAGGAAAAGTTGCATCTCCCCCATTGCGCTCATCTCAAACTTTTCCTGCATGACAGTTTCAAACTCCCTGCATAAAAGTTCGTTAGTTGAACCAAATATTATATCATCAACGTAAATCTGCACCAGAAGCAAATCATCCCCTGATTTCTTCGTGAATAGGGCGCAGTCGACGAGTCCGCGCTTAAATCCTTTTGCCATGAGGTATGTACTTAGCTCCTCGTACCACTGTCTCGGAGCCTGGTGCAAACCATATAAAGCTTTGTTCAGCACATAAACCTTATCCCGGTGGATAGGGTCCTCAAAGCCTGGTGGCTGCCCGACATACACCTCTTCCTTGACTTTCCCGTACAGAAATGCGCTCCTGACGTCCATTTGATATACCTTGAACTTCTTATAGGAAGCAAACGCAAGAAACATCCGAGTTGCCTCAATGCGTGCTACAGGCGCATAGATTTCGTTATAATCAATCCCTTCGATTTGATGAAAACCCTGTACGACCAATCTAGCTTTGTTGCGAACTATAACTCCACGATCATCCTTTTTGCACTTAAACACCCATTTAGTGCCAATCTTCTTTCTTCCAGGCGGTAAATCAGTGAGCGTCCAAACCCCCAATTTCTGAAATTGTAATAACTCCTCCTGCATTGCTTCAACCCAGGCGTCCTCCAGCAAAGCGTCCTTGTATGTCCTTGGCTCTACCTGCGACACATAACACGCAAACGACCAATCATTTTGACTACCAGATTTTTGTATTTTGGCATATAAAGCTAAAGCACCAAAACTCTCTGGCGAATTAACACTTCGCAGCTGCCCTCTTGTCATCACACTGCTACCAGGATCACCGATAACTTGCTCCAGCGGGTGAATACGATGAATCCCAGATTCCGGATGTTCAGGTACAGTAACTCCCGTCTGAATAGTCAAGTTCTCTACAGCATCCAGATCATGACCCGTGTTAGACGATGAAGCAACATCTGGAGTTGGATTTGGGTTCACTGGCGGTGCCTCTGGTTCTTCTGCATGTTCAAGAATAACTTTTTCAAATTGTTCATCTTTAGACTCTGAAGAATCTAAAGTAGTAGAAGCTTCTTGAAACACTTCTTCCTCCGGTACAGGAACATTGGTATCATTAGAAGTTGGTGGGGGATTTACAGTGATCGGACGCACCAACGGTGAAGTCGCCGCGTTTTCACACTCGTAAAGTAATCTGATAACAGCTTCTTCAACCAAGCTATCTAGATTGAATGATTCAAAGAAATCTTTGTTATCAAACATCCAATCAGGACCCATCCCTTGCACATTTTGTGTATACCGTTGAACTTCTACGTTAGCCCAATCCTCCACTTGACGAGTTCGCTTGTTGTATACCCGTTTGAGCGGGGTTGCATATCCAACGAAGTATCCCTCTTCAGCTATCGGACTAAACTTCTCGCTTGGATTCAACATCTTGCATGGTGCCCCAAAAGGTTCTAGATACTCTAAGTTCGGCTTTCGTCGGTGTAACTGCTGATAAGAAGTTTTACCAAACTTCTTCACCATTAAAATTCTATTGAGTGTATAATTTGCTGCATAAATCGCCTCATTCCAGAACATTACTGGAAGATTCGAGTCTGCGAGCATTGTTCTTGCCGCTTCAATTAGAGTCATGTTTTTGCGTTCAGCAACACCGTTCTGTTGTGGGGTGTACGGAGCCGAATATTCATGATGAATTCCTTTGTTTTCACAAAGTTCATCCATCTTGGCATTTTTGAACTCCGTCCCATTATCACTCCGAATTCTCTTGATCTTTAGATTGTAGATATTTTCCAATCGAGTGAACAGAACTTTCAAGTTGTTAAAGGTGTCACTTTTATGCTGCAAACACATCACCCATGAAAATCTTGAGTAGTCGTCAGTGACAACTAAACAGTAAAGCTCCCCAAGATGACTTTTACGCTTGACAGGTCCGAAAAGGTCCATGTGCAATCGCTCAAGTGGCATCTCAACAGAGTTAACTTTCTTCACTTTGTGGGACTGTCTGTGTTGCTTCCCCTTCTTACAACTTACACACTTGTCATTCAAATGGAAATGTTTCACATTCACGCCATCGACAAGTCCATTCTTCGCAAGATGATTCATTTTTCTCAGATGAATGTGCCCCATTCTTCGGTGCCACATTATTGATTCCTTCTCGGTCGCCTTTGATAGAAAACATGTTATTTGCCCCTGGGATGTCATTGCCTTGGACATATCAAGAATATAAAGGTTGTTGACGCGAGGTGCCTTCAACATTACCCACTCCTTTGGAATTTTGAAACCCGGTTTGAGAATGTAGCAGGATTTGTCATCAAAATGAACAGAAAATTGTTTATCACAGATTTGACTGACGCTCAACAGATTATAATCTATCTGCTTCACATATGAAATCCTCTCAAAGCTTACAATCCCATTACTCACACTCCCTTCCATAGTGATATATCCGCCTTTGTTCCTAGCAAATGCAACATATCCACCATTAATATTCTTCACGTCAAACAGTAACGCAAGATCCCCTGTCATGTGGCCTGAAGCTCCACTATCAACAATCCAAAGACTGCTAATAGGGCCAGCTGAAGCTCCCTGCACACATCAAGTAAAACAGTGAGTTCTTTCGGGGGACCCAAGCCTGAGTCTTGGGTCTTTGAATATCATCTTTCAAAGAAACATTCGCTTCAGCATTTTGTTTTGGATCGATCTTTTTGGGATCATTCAAAACATTTTCCTTTTTCTCATTGGATTTTGAAGTTGAGGCACCTGGAGAACCATTTGGTGTCCAAGATTGTTCAGATCTTTTCAAGATACGAATCTGAGATTTTGGGTTCTCAGTCGGTTTCTGAACATTGTTTGCAAAAGAAACTTTCTTGGTTACCTTCTCTAACTTAACAGATTTAGGTCCAACATTTGACTTGACAATAGGTTTTGGTGGAACCCTTTGCCTATCATTTGTTGTGTTCACCACTGGTTTTCTCCATGAGTTTTCCATAGCAATCCGGTTTCTACGATCATACTGAAATGGACGATTGTTCCTCGTTTGATAAAAATTATTTTGATTATAAAATTGTTGTTGTTGAGGAACAACACGTCTATGTGGTGGAACGTAATGATCAACCGGTTTCCTCATGGAATTCCTCACTTCAACTTCATGCCTCTTATGCCTTACATACGGGCAGTGAGCAAGTAAATGCCCTCTCTCCCCGCATTTAAAGCATGCACGGTATTCCTCAAAAACATTAGGAGCATTCGGTTGAGCAAATGATCGAACAGGATATTGATCATTATACTGTTTGTTCCTCAAACTCTCAGGGAGTGGCCCTTTTGAGTAAGTAGGCTCATGAAAACCGTTTGCTTTGTTTTTGGGTTTAATGAACTCTGTGACATGAACCTTTGGTTCTTGAGGAACATCCAAATACAATTTCTTTAAAATTGCCGGTGGAATCTCATTTGTTCTCTCATGTTTTGGAAACCAAATAGTGCTTTCTTGCCAAATTTTATCAATTTTAGCATAGTTAGCATTCTTAATTGGAAATTCCTCGTCAGAGATGATCTTATCGGATCCTTCCATCCGATAGAACACCTTGACTGGTTTGTCACAAGGTTCATTCTTAACATCTTTCTTAATTTCTTTCTTAATCACATTCTTTTCAGACTTTTTCTCACGATGTGCGTTAGCCATCGGATGCACATGCTGAGATGATGACACTGGTTCATTAGTAATGATGTGATTTTCTTTTGGAATATCACATGCATTAGCACTTTGGTAACTTCCAGAGTCATCACTCTCAGAGTCTGAATCAACGCTCTCAACTGTAACACCTTCATCATTCAAACCTAAAATCGGCCTCACATCGGAATGAGGATCACCAATACTCGAGGTATTATATTCATTTTCCGATGATGAGTCTGATTTTACCGAGCTCTCCGGTGTCACTTGATGACAGTTGTGATTTTCAAAGAGCACCGGAGAAGGCACAGACTTATAGTTAGTGGTTTGATCATCAATGATGTGGTCTACAACATAAGCAATGTGCTTATAACTCTCCAATTTCTTATTGACTTTTTCAGCAAAGCACTTAATGGCGGCCATTTCCAACTTAGTATTCTCAATTTCATTAATATAGTTATTAATGGCAAGTTGTTTTAATGAAAGAGTGTTTTTAAGATCGGAAATGTCCTTTTTATATCCATCAAGTACTTTGTTGAAAGCATTCAATTCTTTGCGAGTAGATTGACAGTTGATGATAGCACTATCACGTTGAACGCGAAGTTCTTTGTTTTCCTCTGTCCTTCTATCACAAGTTCCACAGTATTTATCACTAGTAACATCAGTGCTAGATTCAGAACTTACAGGTTTCGGAGGATCTTTCATGGCCATCAAAGCAAAATGAGCTTCCTTTCCAGCGAAAAACTTGGAATAATCAATTCTGGTGAAAGCATCATCAGCAATGCACGACTTCCTCGTCTTTAGAAAATCTGCTTCTGCTAGCAACTGGTCAATATCATCATCCAAGGATGTAACACTCGCCTCTGTGTCTGATTCACAGTCTGAATCTGAATAAACCGATTCACACTCCTCAGGAACATCAGAAACTGTGTCAATCACCACTCCAGAACTTGCCTCCTCAGCTTTAACCTCAACAAGCTCAGTCTCCACTTCCACATCTTCCACAGATTCATCAACTTCAACCTCAGTTTCTTCATTTTTATCAACTGTCACCGACTCCTCAGTATCAACCTGTCGGGTGACACAAGCCACATTTCCACCAGTTGTAATCTCCTCAACACCAATTTGCATCCCAGACCAGTCAAACCGTTCATCCTGCTGGATCACCAAAGCTTGATTCTGATTTGTATTCTGTTGGTTTTCATTTGGTGTAGTAATCGGTATAACTGTTCTGTTAGTGTTGTTTGGTGATTGGTTTTGAGTCTGGTTTGTTGTGTTTGGTTGTCTGTTCTGGTTGTTGTTAGAGGTGTTTTGTCGGTTTTGGTAGTTGTTATTACTTTGGTAAGAAACTTGGTTTTGGTTTTGTCTGTTCTGGTAGTTTGAGTTAAAAGGGTTTCTGTTTCCTTGTTTCGGTGGCTGAGTGCATTCCCGTTTGAAGTGTCCCTTACCTCCACAGTTAAAACATGTTACCTTCTCCTTGTTGAACCCGTAGGTTGTATTTGGAGAAGTTCCCAAATCAGTTCTACCCGTCTTTTCAATAAACTCCGTCGCCCTTCTCATTATACTCGCAAAAGCCCACTGAATGTCAATCAGTTCCATCTCCTCTTTGTCTATCTGTGCATAGTCTTCATTGGTCAAGTTATTGTTTCCAATTTGACTTGCAACCAACCCGTTATATGATGAAACCATTGCAGAGACTAATGCAATATGTTGCTGAGCAACTTCAACAGTTACATTGCCCAAATTGGAAGTCTCCAAAACCACCGGTTGTTGATTGGGTTGAGTCATTTGATTCATGTACTGTGGTTGTTGAAGTGGTTGTTGTGTTTGGCTAGCAGTGTAGAATGCTGCTTGCTGCATTGGAGAGAACGGTGAAATGTAGGAATTAGTGTATTGTTGTGGTGGAGGTGTGTATGATGGTTGTGAGTAGGATGAGGTTTGTGCAATGTAGTTGATAGTTGGTTTTGGTGATTCCATGACATTAGAAATACAAGCAACGTGAGGTGCCACTGTTCCACCTGAACTCGAGTTTCCAACTGTTCCTGAAGTACCACCAAAATATAAATTTGGATTCTGAGGAATCTGAGATCTTTTAGCTTTCCTCTTTTCCTCGAGCTCTTTGTTCTCCAGCTTCTGCACAAACTCATTGATAGTCCAGAATCTGTAAGCATCCTTCTCTTTGAGAACTTCCACATGTTGATCCCAATATGGTGGTAAAGCATCTGCAAACTTGTCCACTAGATCTGTCATTGGAATCTGTATACCATAACTAGACAACTCAGTTAGTAAATGACAATATCTAGGAGTTAATTCTTTTAGAGTCTCATTTCCAACATAAGTAAAATTCTCAAACTCTTTTCTCAACTCCTCCATTCTCAACCTTCTCGTCTTTTCATTCCCATCATGCCTATTCTTGAGCACATCCCATAACTGCTTCGACGTCGTGCACGTTCCAAACTGATGTAGTAAGTCATTTGTGATTGCCTGAGTCAACTGGGAATATGCTTTCTTCTCCACAGCAAACTTCTTTTTCTCTTCGTCTGACATGCTCTCCAATGGAACTGGTTCACCGGTGTTCTCCAGAACCGGTGCAGTGTAACCTTTAGCTATCATCCTCCATGCCTCTGCACCCTCCACTCCCATGCCTTCCAGATGGATCTTGAACTTTTTCTGCCACTGGTTATATTCTTGCATCTCCATGAGCTTGGGTGGACGATTCCCGCTTCCTGAAGATAAGTCATTTATTAGTGTAGAAATAGTATTGGTAGTTTGAGTATTTACCACCGCGGCTGCTACTCCCCAATAGTCAGGTTGTGGTGCTGGAGTTGCAACACTCTGAGGCATCGAGCTAGTCATCACTATGTAATTGATCGGTTGCGAAGACTGTGTGCTCGTCTTTTGGGCTGCCACTGTCCATGGGTCCATTGTCACTTGCTGTTGTTGTTGTTGTGTCGTTGCTGGTCTTGGTGTAGTCGGAAAATTCCACATGATGTTCACGAACTTCGAAAATCAGAAAACTTAGAAAATTTTCAAAACTCAGTTCTACGTTCGCCCAAAAATTCTACGTTCGTCCCCTTTGATTAAACGTTCGTCCAAACAGTATCAGCCGAAGGTAGAATAGGAACCAGAATGTAGAATATCTAAACCAGATTCCACGTTCGCCCAAAATTAGCTACCTTCGCCCGCGCGATCAATCGAATGTGAAAATAGTCACCCGAATGTGGAAAATTTTAACACAACACTCTAGATTCGTCCAAACTAAAGACACTTTCGTCCAGAAATAACTCAAGTTCGCCCTAACTCGGTCAGGTTCGCCCACAACAGTCAGATTCGCCCATTTTCACTTTGAAAAACGGTTACACTTTGAAAAACAGTTATTTTGATCTCTGATTTACAAAAGTTTATGGATTTGGATGATCTTTATCAGGTTTTGATTCGGAATTGATTTGGAACAACTTTAATTCTTGGAAAACTTGATTTTATCACCAATTTCAATTCGAAAATCCTCAAAAACACTCAAAAACCATTTTCAATAAAAAAACAGATGAATTTTGACCAAAATTAAGTCCAAATCAGCTCTGATATTATCAATTTTGTTGTTGTATGACACTGTCATCAGTAGGATAAACATCTATCTCGTGGCCGGGGGAGGTCGGGCATGACCTCCCCCTTGAGAGCATTCTAAGCACAAACTCAAATCACCAAATGAAAACTAACACATGAGATTGCTATTTATAGTCCAATACCCAAAAGCCACCTTCGCCCTTTTTGAAGGTACGAATGTGGAGTATTTCCAGATTCGCCCCTTTGTAATGGTCGAATGTAGAAAACTTCCACATTCGCCCCTTGTATAGAGGACGAACCTAGCTTTGTGTATTGTCCTATATTTTACAAATGCGTCAGATCCATAAAATGCCCTTATAGATCACCACAATCTCATGTAATACAATACTAAGACTCAACCCTAGTCTATTCGACCGTGACGTCCACAGAAAGTGCATCAACAATCTCCCCCTTGGACGTTGCTGGCGAATCCACAAATCTCTTGCACATCAACAGTAAGAATCACAGGTCTCCCCCTCAACACATGCACTATTGCATTGAGTTAGAAATACAATATCCTTCGTGAACCGACCAAGTAATGCACTACGGACCCTCAACATCAATACGCAGGAAGTCAACTAGACCACGTATATCATTTGCGAATTCAGCTGGTCGCTGAATTACAACCAGATCACCTAGTTACGCCAATGTGAAGTCGACAATGTAATGCACTGCAGTCTCGTAGCATCAGTACCCAGGAATGTCATCTTGACCAAGTACAACACGCGCAATCCAACTAGCCTGATAAGACCCCTACTAGAAGGATTCCATACTGACCGATCAGATATTCAACGTAACATGTAGGTACCACCACTAATTTACGTCTCATATATGCACTTAACCTTTGCATCACCTTTCACACTAACTGGAGAAGTCTAACTGTCAGTACCCAATTAAACATCTCAAATGTGACTATGTGCAAAACAATTCACTCGAACACTAGTATTTCTATGAAATTCTTCATCTGTGCTGACTGTGATTGCATTAACACATTCTTCTCTTTTTCTAGCATCTTCAGTCAGTTATTGTTGAAGTATCAGACACTTACATCAACAATCTCCCCCTTGACTGATGCTTCACCAAGTTTCTCTGAGATCCCGTATAATCAATCAATCATGTTCTTGAGTAACTTCATCTGTTCGACAGAATACAAGCCGTAGACGAGTGGATCAAGCCATCAAAAGTTTTCAGCACTTGAAACTTTCGTTGAACCTACGTGCCACATGACTCCTACTAGGATACCTCATTACTTTCAGAACATTGAAATCTCAAACTTGATTTCCTTCTTCATAACAACTCTCTTTGAACAAGTTCCTTCAAACACACAGGAACTGGGTTGACTGTTCTCATCATGCGGAATAAAATCTGTTCTGTTTTCTGGCCCATAATAGTCATTTGAATCTGATTATCATACTGTTGATTCTCATGACTACCCCACAATAAAACGTTTCATCATCATCAATTCTTCAACAATTTGGGTAAACCTCATCACCATTCTTCCCGAAAATCTTCAAAAATGCCATTTCGAAATTTTTTTAGGCCTTAAATTCTACATTCGCCCCTGGTACGTCTACTTTCGCCCACTTTTGTTGACCCGAAGGTAGAACAGTAACCAGAATGTAGAATATCAACTAAACTTTCCCACGTTCGCCCGAAAAATTTCACTTTCGTCCACTATGATTCCACGTTCGCCCGCCCGATGAACCGAATGTGGAATTTGTCACTCGAATGTGAAAATTGACATAACAAAATTCTAGGTTCGCCCAAAATCTCTCCACGTTCGTCCTAGAAATTCTACATTCGCCCAGTAGATTTCCACATTCGCCCTCCCGATCTTCTGAAAGGGGCGAATGTGCAGACAAGACGTGTTCTTGTTCAATATTTTCTTCAAATCAGTCCATAATCTCTCTAGTTCTTTGAATTTGATGATGAAACTTGTTCAGAAAGGTGCGGAAATGAAAACCTAACCCTCGAATTCATAAAAACATGGAGAAATCACATGATTTCGGGTTCAATTAAGAATCTAGGGTTTCTAGGGTTTCAACCTTTCATTCAAAATCTGATTTTAACGTCTGAAAACAGTAAAAACGAGCTGTGATTGATTCAAACGACTGTTAGATCGTTCAAATCGGTACCACGGCTCTGATACCAGTTGTGAATCCGGTTAGGAACCGAACTCGTGGATCGAATACACATAAACAACTCGGTTTCAGACGGGAGATTCGAGACGAGACAGAAATTAACAATAACAAAGTCATCACAGATTCGTATTACTACAGAAACGGTTACAGACACAGTCATCAGTAGGATAAACATCTATCTCGTGGCCGGGGGAGGTCGGGCATGACCTCCCCCTTGAGAGAATTCTAAGCACAAACTCAAATCACCAAATGAAAACTAACACATGAGATTGCTATTTATAGTCCAATACCCAAAAGCCACCTTCGCCCCTTTTGAAGGTACGAATGTGGAGTATTTCCACATTCGCCCCTTTGTAATGGTCGAATGTGGAAAACTTCCACATTCGCCCCTTGTATAGAGGACGAACCTAGCTTTGTGTATTGTCCTATATTTTACAAATGCGTCAGATCCATAAAATGCCCTTATGGATCACCACAATCTCATGTAATACAATACTAACACTCAACCCTAGTCTATTCGACAGTGACGTCCACAGAAAGTGCATCAACAAAAACTCAAGTGTGTCAAGTGGTTAGTACCTCAAAAGGAAAACCCAAACAGACCTTTACACCAGTCCAAACATCTGTTGTCAAAAATCTGAATGAAAACTCTGCTCCAAGAGATGTTCAAGTAACAAATGTTCCACCCTCAAACAAGTTTCCAAGAGGACATGGACAACCACCTGGTCATCGTCTGCCACATGTTTATGAAGAGCCCAAAAGGCCTACAAAACCAAAAGTGAACAGACATCCTCATGGTTACCAACATCTGACAGGAAATGGTCAAGCATTTTTTGCACCAAGAGTTGACATACAAACACTGGCAAATGGTCAACAACAGCTCTTGAACTTAGTTCAAGAACTAGTTCAAACCACTGATCATTATCCTAAACTTGAGGCTGAAAAGTCTGAGAACCCATCCAAAGCCAACTTGGCTTTAGACACTCACCAAAACTAATTATTTACTGATGTGTAGGGAGCTTCTGCTTGCTTAGATAGTTTATGGTATGTAGATAGTGGAGGCTCCAGGCACATGATAGGATGTAGAGCCCTTCTTCTGGACTTTCTTGCTCATGGAGGGGGTGATATATCCTTTGGTAATGATTCTAAAGGTAAAGTGTTAGGTTCAGGGACTGTTCAGGCTAGGAGACTTAAGTTTGAAAATGTTAATCTGATTGTTAATCTTAAATTTAATCTTCTTAGTGTCTCACAAATGAGTGACAAAGGTTATGGGTCATTCTTCACTAAGAAAACTTGTAAGATTATTGGACCAGAAGTGGTTGAAAAGATTAACACCATCATTGCTGAGAGCAAAGCACAACTTGTTGCTCATAGAAATGGCAATGTGTATGTGGTTGATATGTTGAAGGATAACCCTATGGCAAATGTCTATCTATTTTCTGCTGCCTCAATTAAAGAGACAGAATTGTGGCATAGTAGATTAGGTCATACCAACATTCTAACTATCAACTCTCTCTCTCTCTAAACAAAACCTTGTAAGAGGTTTACTACCAAAAGAATGTAAATATGATTAGCACTGTGTTTCCTGTTTAAAAGGTAAACAACATAAAAGCTCCTACAAATCCATTGATAAGTCCAAAACAAGTCAATGTCTTCAATTGGTGCACATGGACTTGTTTGGCCCAGTAAAAATCATGAGTCTAAGGAAAAAGAGATTTTGTCTTGTTATTGTTGATGATTTTTCTAAGTTTACATGGACTTAGTTTTTACACTCTAAGGATGAGACTGCATGTATTTTGAAGGACTTTGTTACCAAAGTTGAAAAACAACATGACTTGCCAGTAAAAGTCTTTAAAAGTGACAATGGAACAGAGTTCAAAAATAAGGACTTGGATGACTTCTGTGTGTCAAAAGGATTTGTGAGGCAATACAGCATTCCAAGAACACCAGAACAAAATGGGGTGGTTGAAAGGAAAAATAGAACTCTCATTGAGGCTGCAAGAAGTATGCTAGCAGATTCTGGTTTACCACTGTCCTTTTGGGCAGAAGCTGTAAACACTGCTTTAATCAACCCTAGACATCAAAAGACTGCTTATGAAATCTTGTTCAAAATCAAACCACTGAAATCATTTTTCAAAATCTTTGGCTGCCCATGTTTCATTTTAAATCTCAAAGATTCAATTTCAAAATTTGCAGCCAAAGTAGATTATGGATACTTTCTGGGATATTCTTCTACTGCCAAGGCCTATAAAGTGTTTAACACAAGGACTAGGACAATAGAAGAAACTCTGAATGTAAAGTTCAATGAACTTTCATCCTTAAAAATCCCAGCAAATCCTGCAGAATTGTTTGATTTAGATAAATTCAAATTTGAAGATATCACTGTTAAAACTGACAATGCATGTACACCACAGTCTCCACAACAAGATTACAGATTTGACATTGTGATTCCACGGTCTCACTAAAAAGTCTATTCTGCATCAGGGCAAGCAGATGTTCAAAACTCTATCATAGCTGAGTCAACCACTGTTAACCAGTCTTACCCTCAAACCACTGCCTCATCAAGTTCAACCACTGTTCAGCCATCTGTTGACAAAAGTCCACTTTCAGTTGACAAAAGTCAATCCACCTCTACACCACTTAGGCCTATTCCCCCACTTCCATTTCAAACATCTGTTGGCACTACAGAAGTGCAAACAGATGTTACAACAACAGATGCTGCAAACCTCTGTCCCTCACCTCAAAATTCCATAGTACCATACAAAGGAGATCTAAACTTCCTTAGAGCTCATCCACCAGACCAAATCATTGGCAACATCAGTGAAGAGGTGCTCACAAGAAGTCAATCCTCAAACATTTGTCTTTTTGCAGGCTTTCTATCTCTCACATAACCTGTCAAATACCAAGAGGCACTGAAAGACAACAGTTGGGTAGAAGCCATGCAAGAAGAGCTCCTTCAGTTCAAAAGACAACAAGTATGGGAACTTGTGCCATTGCCAAAGGATGTATGTCCAATTGGCACAAAATGGGTCTTCAAGCACAAAACAGATGAGGGGGGTATTGTTGTCAAGAATAAAGCCAGGCTTATGGTTCAAGGCTTCAGACAAGAAGAAGGAATAGACTTTGATGAAACCTTTGCTCTTGTAGCTAGGTTGGAAGCCATCAGACTTTTCCTAGCCTTTGCTGTCAACCACAACATTAAGGTGTATCAGATGGATATCAAATGTGCATTCCTTTATGGCAAAATTCAGGAGGAAGTCTATGTATGTTAGTCACCTGGTTTTGAAGACACATTCCATCCTGATCATGTCTACAAGCTCAACAAAGGTTTGTATGGCTTGAAACAAGCACCAAGGGCCTGGTATGAAACTCTTTCCACTTTTCTCTTATCCATTGGTTTCACAAGAGGTAAAATTGATAAAACTTTATTTCTTAAATGGAAAGGAAAAGATTTAATGATTGTTCAAATATATGTGGATGACATCATTTTTGGGTCCACATGTAACAAAATGTGTGAAGAGTTTAGAAAACTCATGACAACAGAGTTTGAGATGAGTGCCATGGGTGAATTCCAATGCTTTCTTGGTCTCCAAGTAAAGCAATTGCAAAATGGAACTTTTATTCACCAAAATAAGTATGTTAAAAACCTACTTTCAAAATTTGACATGAATGACTGTAACCCATGTAGTACACCTATGAGTACCACTAAGTTACTCACTGTTGATGGTAAAGATGAACTGGTTGACCAGACACATTATAGATGTATGATTGGGTCTTTATTGTACTCAACTGCATCCATGCCAGACATTATGTTTGCCACTTGTGTCTGTGCAAGATTCCAGGCATCACCTAGAAAGTCAAATCTTATAGATGTGAAAAGGATATTCAGATACTTAAAAGGTGCTCCCACACTTGGTATCTGGTACCCTGCTAAAGGGAATATTGAGCTTTCAGGTTACTCAGACAGTGATTTTGCTGGTTGTCAAACCACAAGGAAGTCAACATCAGGTGGGTGCCAATTACTAGGCAATGCCTTGGTCTCTTGGCAAAGCAAAAAGCAAGCAGCTGATTCAACATCCACAGAAGAGGCTGAATATATTGTTGTTGCAAGCTGTGAAGCCCAACTTATGTGGCTTCAAAACCAACTACTGGATTTTGGTATAACTACTCTAAGGACTCCACTCATGTTGGACAGTCAAGCAGCTGAAAATATCATCAAAAATCCAGTCTCTCATTCAACCACAAAGCACATTGACATCAGACACCACTTTGTAAGAGACAACTATGAAAAAGGTTTGATTTCTCTCCACCATGTTCCAACAGAGGATCAATTGGCAAATGTGTTGACAAAAGCTTTAGACACATCTACCTTTGCAAACCTGATCTCTCGGATTAGTATGCTAAACATGGAACAAAAACAAAAATGTTTTCATGAATAAAAGCATTAAAATGTTGTCAGAAAATCAAAAATCCACCCTTAAAATAGTTTTGGTTGAAAAATCTGTTTAAGGTAAAACAACCACTATTTCATTGAGTATATCATCTGTTGGGTGAAAAATATGTTTCAAAACTCTAATCAGATAAAACAACCACTGCTAGTTGAAAAATTTGTTTCAAACATCTGATTAGATAAAACAACTACTTTCACAAACATCTGTTGACTAGTCAATAGATGTTATAAACAACTATCATCCACCAAAACAGACCTTCCATCAGATGTTTGCCACGTATGCTCTCAAAAGCAGTGATTTGGCCACATCAGCGGTTTCCACCTGAGACTATAAAAACCCTTTATCCCCAACAGTTGTTCCACTATCTTATCGAATTCAAAATTCTAAAAACCGCTTTCTTTCAACCTTAAACCCTCATCCCAAATTCATCGACTTTCTTACTGAAATCCAATACATGGATCTTCAATTGAAAGCTCCCCACAATTATTTACCATATCTGACTAAAACAGATGCAAACCTTCACTTCCATTCCATCATTGACATAGTAACTAAATCCAAATACTTGCCTGTTCTTACATCCAATTCCCTAATCTATGTTGACACTCTTTAAGAATTTTGGTTGAAAGCTGAAACCTTGTTCAAAGATAAAAAGCCAACATCCATAATTTCACAAATTGGAGATACACATGTTGTCATAAACCCAATCCATATCCACTACCTTCTTACTGAATGATCAGGCAGGTAAAGATTCTTTTGATAAAACTGAACTTCACACAGAGTTCATAGAGAGAGGCTATGAATGTCAAATGACTGGGCAACAATTTTCAAAAAGTTTTTCCCCCCAGCCATGAAATTTTTCTTTCATACTTTACTCGTATGTCTCTCTACAAAAACTACTTCTTTTAATGAAATCCCATTGAAAGTTCAGTACTTGGGATTTGCTATTTTGTCAAACACTGATTACAATCTATCCCAAGGACTGTTTCTAGATTTGGTAGCAAATATGAAAGGTGTCAAGTCTGGGTCAAACAATGCTTTTCTACTATACCCAAGACTTTTAAGTGTTATCCTACAAAAGGTTTTACCTGAAAAGGATTTTAAAAAGGGTGAAGGCCTTCAAATGAACAGCCTATCCCAAGAAACGTTTACAAGAATGATGAGTCCTAACACCCAAGAAAAATCAACAAAAACAAAAGTTTTCGAAACACAAGCAAAGAGTGTTAAGATAACAACTGTTGAGCAAACCTCTGTTGTTGAGCCCACTGCTCCTGGTGATCATGGCACCACATCCACTGCTGTGAAACCCACACCAGCCACTTCCAAAAAGAAACTTCCATCCACTAAGCCCACCAAAAAGCAACCCAAAAAGGTGACTCTGGAAGATGAGATACCAGAGAAAAATCTTGTTGTACCACAAATGCAACAAACAACCTCTGTTAATACTTCCTCTCAACAGATGGCAGAATCTCAACCCATCCAAACTCCTCATGTATCCTCTCAAAAGGATCATGTTGTAAGCCAAGGGGACACACATCATGGAACATTTGATTCACTTGAACATTTGTTTACATGTCCTTCTCCTAGGGCTAATACTCTTTTCACTCCACAACCTTCAACATCACAAAATCTTCCTATTCCACCTACCATGCAACCATTGTTCGAAGCCAACAAGAGTGACCTCAATACCAGTTGGAAGTCCCCAGTACCAAGACAAAGGGGCATCTGGTTTCTCTCCTATGGACACACCTCCTAGGACTGAACCAGTTACAACTACCACATCCGGTAGGAATTCAGATGATCTTATTAAGTTAGGTGATGGATTAAGATACCAAGAATTGACGGAGAGAGTGAATACCATTGAATCATCTGTGACTGAGATCAAATCAGATATCAAAACAATGATGCAAACCTTGGTTACCCTCACACAAAGTCAACCATCCACTTAAGAGATTGCTAGTGAGCTATGGAAGTCTATTAATCCTATCATCATAGCTCATAGAAAACTAGCAGATCAAACACAAGAAACATACATGACTAAGATCAGAAATATGGCTGATGCTAGGTATAATGATACCCAAGCAGACATTAAATCCATAAAAGATCATTTGTTGAAGACCACTGGCTCTGCCCCTACAACTATTCTAAGAGATGAAGATGACAATGAGTTTACAGCAGATGATGCCAAAAAGGGGGAGAGTGGTAGAGATAGACTACCAAAGCTGGATCCATTTGGGGTTCCACCTTCTCAAAAGGGTAAAACAAAGTCTACTCAAAAGGATCCATAATTTGTCATTTTGAGAAAGTTGTAAAACGGACTGATTTCGGGATAAAATTTGTAGGATTTTGTGGGGATTGGTTAATGATAATTGACTGCTGTGATTTGTGATGTTTCGTGATGTTTCTGGACTGTTTAGATGAGATTTGGTGCGTTTTATGAGTTTTTAAAGCATAAGGGTCGAACCAGTGTTGATTCGACCTGTCGGGGGGTCGAACCAACATATGGTGGGTCGAATGAACAATAAAAATGGTCGAACCAATATATAATGGGTCGAATGAACTTCAGAAAGGTCGAACGAACATGATTTAGGTCGAATTAACATGTGTTAGGGTCGATTTAACATATATTAGGTCGAATGAACTTATGTATAGGTCTGATGAACATCATATGGGTCGAACAAAGGCACTATGGGTCGAACCAGGGCCTATATGGGTCGAACCAACCTTAAAACTTACTGATTCGACCTTACGACTTCTTGTATGCGATTTTTTATGCAAACTAAGTGTTTCATGCTTGAACCTTATGTGTAAACTACATATACTTGATTTATTTATGTAATGGGTCACCAACGAGATGTCGGTTCTGTCTGGTGTGTCGGGTCAACGTTCAAACGCATTTTCAAACATACTTAGTTGTCACACCCTCAAATTTCCACTGCGGAGTTTTACCGCGAGGTGTATGACAAACCAGGATCTTAGTCAATGGTCACAACAAATGACATCTATATGATTTAAAACACGTTCAAACCATTCTAAAATTTTTTTAAAATAGTTTAACAAACCACAGCGGAAACGTAATTAAGTTACAAACCAAATACCAAATGGTTTAAAAATAAGTTTGTTCAAATATAAGCTTGATGAAAAAGAAATCAAAAGAGACGCGGTGTGATTCCAGTGCGCCTAGTCCAAGTGCTACCTTAATTAGTTACCTGAGAAAACATGTTAAAGTTTGTCAACATATATAATGCTGGTGAGTTCACGATTTAAAGTTCGTAATGTTTGACTGTTTGCCGGTAGACACACATATAGTTTTCACAATTATATCTGATGTTAGCTAGACACCGTTACAAGTTACTCAAGCGTTATGAATCACTGCTGAACGTTTGTCACAACCCGTCACCGGACATCACCCAGTGCCGTAAAGTTTGTTAGGACAAATATGCACCCATTCGACCTCCAATCGACACGAGTGGGACTTGTCAGGCCCAATAGATCTATTCACACTTTCCCCGCTATGTATCCACATATTCATGATTCATATGTTTGTCACATGTTTGATGAAAGTCGCTTGGTACACAAGTGATATAATGTAAGTCATGTGTTCTACAAAGTTTGTGTTTGTCCAACATGTTTCTCCCCCGACAAGGGAAACCATAAAAGAAGTCATGAAAACTCACCTTAGTTTGCCTTGAGTTTTAATAACCCAAGTCCAAATGTCAAATAGGCGAATTGCTACTGATTCCCTATTTAAATGTTAAACTTTTATAAGTATATGTTTAAGATAAAGTTTTCTCAATCAACAAGTTTGTTTTGTTCTCTTGGTTTCCTAAATGTTAACATACACATGTATAGCAATCTAACCCATCGACTCGTTGGTGATAAGTTTAGTTTTTATGGTTTAACATAATATACAAATAATCCACATATGTTTATATATCAATATACACAACATATTAGCCAAGTAAACTACCAAATAAGCACATATACTAACTTTGTCAATTCTGTGATTTTGGACAGATTCTGTGTCATCAAAACGATTTTTGATAAAATACTAAATCAACTCATTTGACTCTCAACTTTTTACAGGAGCTTCCCAAAATTTGGGTGCTTCTGTCCATATTTTTATTTTATGATAAAAACCTTCCAAAAATTTACTAAAAATTCCCAAACACAGAAAGGTACAGAAATCAAGCTGTTTGCGACAGTTTAAAAGAAAATTCATTAAAAATCACATGTTGCTCCAATTGACCTGAATCGAATTGGAGAAACTCTAACACTCCTGTGTTTAGTTGCTCACCAAATTTCATAACTAAATGATTTATAAAACTCAAGTTATGATCTTTTAAAGTTGATCAAAGTTTCATGTCCGAAATCAGCTTTGACATCCAAGTTTCTATGATACCAAATAAATAGCTAGACTAATCCAAATTTAACAAATTAGGACTTTCTGAAAAGCTTAAATTTCTTATATGAGGCAAACGCAAGAAACATGCGGATAGCTTCTATACGTGCCACAGGTGCATATATCTCGTTGTAGTCAATTCCTTCAATTTGATGAAATCCTTGAACAACCAATCTAGCTTTGTTTCTCACGATCACGCCTCTGTCATCCTTCTTGCATTTGAATACCCATTTGGTTCCTATCTTTTTTCTTCCCGGAGGTAAATTTGTAAGTGTCCAGACACCCAATTTCTGGAACTGCAACAACTCTTCTTGCATCGCCTCAACCCAAGCATCATCCAAAAGAGCTTCCTTGTACGTCCGCGGCTCGACCTGCGAAACATAACAAGCAAAAGACCAATCATTCTTACAACGAGAGAACTACACAGATAGTCCCTGTTGTTTATATGTTGTAACATGGTAAGGTACTAACTTTTTTTTTTAACTTCTTAAGGTCTTATGGTTTATGTTTTGTAACACTTTAAGGTATTATAACTAACTCCCGTTAAAAACTAACATAATTCTTCCTCATGTGCAAGTCACGTGAGGATATAATTGTCATTCCACATTTATCTTCTCTTTAAAACATAAAATAATCTCCTGCAATCGTAACCATCTTCGAAGTTCATACATGTACAAACAATCCTCCCCTGTAGATCATGGTGCTCTGTTAGTACACAAGTGATGGTGCTGTGAGTTTGATTTGTTGGTGCTACAATGAATTAGTTGGGGGCATCGATTTAGTGATGCAATATGGGTTTTATTTGATGGTGCCACAAGGAATTAATTGCAGTGAATTAATGGGGATCGAAAATTTGAAATTGTCCCAAATAAGAGGATTCCCCCACTATTTTTCCTCCCTCCTATTAATTTCATCATCTCTTCTCTCTCTTGGAAAACACCATGTGATCTTGTTCTTTGTCCATTTTTGCCGAAAATATGGAAGTGGGGAGTGCTTATAGGGTTTGTTCATCATCATATAGATTGAACAGTTAGTGACCCAATTATTTGTTCTTGATTTAGTTTTGTAGGATAAATCATGAAAGGGGGCAAATCAAGAGGTGGTGTAAAAAAAAGCCTCATGCCAAGTACGTTTTATCTCCATCTTAATTTATATATTTTTTACATGTCTTCCCTTGGGGTTTATATGTTTAATTTTCCTCTTGAGTTGGTTGCTCTAGTTCAAATCTGAGAACAAAGAACAAGTCTCTCGCTCCGACAGACACAAGTAAAAAGTTGTCTACGGCGGTGAAGTTTATTTCAGGCTAGTGGTGGTCTGATAAAACTCCGGTGGAGGGTTGGTGGCGAGGCGGTGGCAGGGGAGGATTTTATGTTTTAAAGAGAAGATAGATGTGGAATGACAAATATGCCCTCATGTGACTTGCACATGAGGGAGAATTCTGTTAGTTTTTAAAGGGAGTTAGTCATAATACCTTAACGTGTTACAACACATAAACCATAGGACCTTAAGAAGTTAAAAAAAAAGTTAGTACCTTACCATGTTACAAAGTATAAACCACAAGGACTATCTGTGTAGTTCTCTCTTCTTACAACCAGATTTCTGAATTTTTGCATATAAAGCTAAAGCGCCAAGATTTTCCGGTGAGTTTGCACTGCGTAGTTGTCCCCTAGTCATGACACTGCTGCCAGGGTCACCAATAACTTGCTCGAGCGGGTGAATACGATGAATCCGAGATTCCGGATGATCAGGTACTGTCACTCCCGTCTGAGTAGTCAAGTTCTCCACTGAATCCAGATCATTACACGTGTTAGACGATGACGCAACATCTGGATTTGGGCTCACTGGTGGTGCCTCTGTTGCATGATCTAGAATAGCTTCACTAAAGTCTTCGTCATCTTTCGATTCTGAAGTATCAAGTGTAGTCGAAGCTTCTTGGAACACTTCTTCTTCTGCTGCAGGAGCAGGAGCATTGGTATCATTAGAAGCTGCAGGAGTTACGGTGATCGGACGCACCAACGGTGAAGTTGCCGCGTTTTCACACTCATAAAGTAATCTTAGAACAGCCTCTTCAACCAAGCTATCTAGATTGAATGATTCAAAGAAGTCTTTGTAATCAAACATCCACTCGGGACCGTTTCCCTGTACATTCTGAGTATACCGTTGAACCTCAACATTTGCCCAATCCTCCACCTGTCGAGTTCTTTTGTTGAATACCCGTTTGAGTGGGGTTGCATATCCAACAAAATATCCCTCTTCAGCTTTCGGACTAAACTTTTCACCTGGATTCAACACCGTACACGGAGCCCCAAATGGTTCTAGATACTCCTAGTTCGGCTTTCGTCTGTTCAACAACTCATAAGAAGTTTTGCCAAACTTCTTCACTGTTAACACACGATTCAGTGTATAACAATCCGCGTAGATAGCTTCGTTCCAGAACATTACTGGAAGGTTAGAATCCGCGAGCATTGTTCTTGCCGTTTCTATGAGAGTCCTGTTTTTCCTTTCAGCGACACCATTCTGTTGAGGGGTATACGGAGCAGAATATTCATGATGAATTCCTTTATCTTCACAAAGATCATCCATCTGTGAATTTTTTAACTCTGTCCCATTATCACTCCGAATTCTTTTGATCTTTAGACCGTAGACATTCTCCAGTCGAGTGAACAGAACTTTCAAGGTGGTAAACGTGTCACTTTTATGCTGTAAGCACATCACCCACTGGAATCTCAAAAATTCTTCGGTAACCACAAGACAGTAAAGCTCTTCGATATGACTCTTACGTTTGACAGGTCCGAATAGGTCCATGTGCAGACGCTCAAGTGGCATTTCAACAGAGTTCACTTTCTTCGGTTTGTGGGACTGTTTGTGCTGCTTACCTTTCTTGGAACTCACACACTTGTCATTTAGATGGAAATATTTGACATTAACTCCTTCAACAAGCCCGTTCTTCACCAAATGATTCATTTTTCTAAGGTGAATATGTCCCATTCTTCTATGCCACATTATAGATTCTTTCTCTGTAGCCTTCGATAAAAAACACGTCACTTGGCCCTGAGTTGTCATCGCTTTCGACATATCAAGAATGTAAAGATTACTAACTCTCGGTGCCTTTAACATGATCCACTCCTTTGGAATTTTAAAGCCTAGTTTTAGGATATAGCAAGATTTATCGTCGAAATGCACAGAAAATTGTTTGTCGCAGATTTGACTGACACTTAACAGATTGTAATCAATTTGCTTCACATAGGAAATCCTTTCAAAACTCACTATCCCGTTACTCACACTTCCATCCATAGTGATGTAACCTCCTTTATTTCCAGCAAAAGCAACATAACCTCCATTGATATTCTTCACATCAAAGAATAGTGCTAAATCACCTGTCATGTGGCCTGAAGCTCCACTGTCAACAATCCAGAGACTGCTAACAGGGCCAGCTAAAGCTCCCTGCACACATCAAGTAAGATCATTAGTTCTTTCGGGGGACCCAAGCCTTCTTGGTCTTGGGTCTTTGAACATCAACTTTCAAAGATTCATTCACAGAAACATTAGGCTTTGAATCGACCTTTTTCTGATCGTTCAAACCTTTCTCATCTTGAGATTTTTCATTTGCATTTGAGGTAGAAGCATCCGGAGACCCCTTAGGTGACCAAGATTGTTCTGAACGTTTTAGAATCCGGATCTGAGTTTTTGAAGTCTCAGTCGGTTTGTTAGTATCGTTCTTAAATGAAACTTTCTTAGTTACCTTCTCTGATTTAACAGAGATAGGTCCAACAGTCGACTTCACTGCAGGTTTTAGTGGAACCTTTTGTTTATCAACCGTTGTGTTCACCATAGGTTTCTTCAAAGGTTTTTCCATAGCGATCCGGTTTCGACGATCATAGTTGAATTGACTATTATCCCTCCTTTGATAATAATTGCTTTGATTGTAAAATGGTGCTGGTTGAGGGACAAAACGTCTTTGAGGATAACTATGATTATCGATCGGCTTTCTAAAAGATTGCCTCATCTCAACTTCGTGCCTCTTGTGCCTCACGTACGGGCAGTGAGCAAGTAAATGCCCTCTCTCCCCGCACTTGAAACACGCACGGTATTCCTCAAAAACATTTTGAGCATGTGGCTTAGCAAATGACTTAATCGGATATTGATCATCCACACATCGGCGTCTTAAACTGTCAGGAGCTGGTTCATTCGAATAAGCCGGCTCGAGAAAGCCATTTGCCTTTTCTTTAGGCCTGGTGAACTCAGTGACGTTAACCTTCGGTTCTTTTGGAATATCCAGATAGAGTTTCTTTAAAATTTCTGGTGGTACCTCATTGGTCCTTTCGTGTTTAGGAAACCAGATAGTACTTTCTTGCCAGATTTTCTCAATTTTAGAGTAGTTTGCAAATTTAATCGGATACTCCTCGTCAGAGATAATCTTATCGGATCTTTCCATCCGATAAAATACCTTGACGGGTTTGTCAACTGATTCATTTTTAACTTCTTTCTTCACTGATTGATTGACACGATGTGCGTTAGCCATCGGATGACAAAGATGAGAAGGTGATACTGGTTCATTTGTGATAATGTGATTTTCCTTAGGAATATCACTTACTTTCTCAGTTTCCTCACTCTCTGTGTTAGAATCATCAGTCACAGCAGAAACGCCCTCATCATTCCACCCCAAAATCGGTCGTACATCGGAATTTGGATCTCCAACACTAGAAGTGTTAGATTCATCTTCCGATGCAGAGTCAGATTTGACTGAACTACCGGTGTTATTGAGTGGCAATTATGATTCTCAAATAACACTGGTGATGGAACAGCCTTGTAATTTGCATTACTGGGTTGTGGTGGCTCTTCAATGATATGGTCAACCACATATGCAATGTGTTTATAACTTTCAAGCTTTTTGTTGACCTTTTCTGCAAAGCACTTGATGGTGGCCATTTTAAAGAAAGTGTTTTCTTTAGGTCAGAAATGTCCTTTTTATAACCATCAAGCACCTTGTTAAACTCTCTGACTTCCTTGCGAGAAGATTGGCAGTTGATTATGGCACTCTCAAGTTGAACCTTGAGTTGCTTGTTTTCATCTGTCAACCTATCACAAGTACCACAATACTTATCACTACTCATATCAGTTGTGGATTCAGAACTTACCTGCTTTGGAGGATCAGTCATAGCCATGAGAGCGAAATGAGCTTCCTTTCCATCAAGGAACTTTGAGTAATCAATTCTGGTGAAGGCATCATCCACAATACATGACTTCCGAGTCATAAGAAAATCAGCTTCGGCCAAGAGTTGATCAATCTCATCGTCTAATGAGTTAACACTTGCTTCCGAGTCTGTTTCACTCTCCGAGTCTGAATACACTGAGTCATTCTCTTCGGGAACATCAGTCACTGATTCAATAACAACTCCCGAAGTATTCTCATCAAGTTGTTCTTCAACTGGATCAGCCACAGAAATATCCACTTCTTCAACCGACTCCTCAATCTCTTCTTCAGAAGCACTCTTAGTCTCCAAAACCTCTTCAACTATTTCCGACTCCTCTGAATCAATCTTCTGAGCAACACAAGCTACATACCCAGCTGTAACCTCTTCAACACCTAGTTGCATTCTCGTCCAATCATATCCTTCATCCTTTTGAATCACCAACGCCTGATTTTGAGTTTCAGTTTGTTGTTGATCATTTGGTGTTGTGATAGGAATGACGGTTCTGGTTGGGTTATGTTGTGGTGTTTGGTTTTGAGTCTGGTTAGAAGTACTTGGTTGTCTAGCAGAATTGTTCTGTGAGGTGTTTTGTCGGTTTTGGTAATTGTTTTGGTTTTGATAGTTGTTGTTTTGGTTTTGATAAGTAACTTGGTTTTGAGATTGACGGTTTTGGTAATTTGAGTTAAATGGATTTCGGTTACCTTGTTTAGTTGGCTGTGTGCATTCTCTTTTGAAATGACATTTACCACCACAGTTGAAACATGTGACTTTGTCTTTGTTGAAGCCATATGTTGTATTCGGTGATGTAGCTAGATCAGTTCTTCCAGTTTTCTCAATGAACTCCGTTGCTCGCCTCATAATACTTGCAAAAGCCCATTGTATATCAATAAGCTCCATTTCCTCTTTATCAATCTGAGCATAGTCCTCATTGGTTAGGTTATTGTTACCAATTTGACTAGCTACCAAACCATTGTATGAGGCAACCATTGCTGAAACCAAGGCAATGTGTTGCTGAGCAACGTCCACTGTGACATTGTTCATGTTGGATGTCTCCAACACTACTGGTCTTTGATTAGGTTGTATTTGATTCATCTGTGGAATGTATAGTTGTTGTTGAGGTTGGTTTGTGTTTGCTGTGTAACACGCTGCTTGTTGCATTGGTGAAAAAGGTGAAACAAAAGAGTTTGGGTATGATGGTGGTGGTGTGTACGATGGTGGTGTATAGGATGAAGTTTGAGCAAGGTAATTGGTTGGGTTTTTGGGTGGTTCTATCACACTTGAAACACAAGCAATATGAAGAGCAACTGTACCACCAACACTTGAGCTACCCACTATAGAAGATGTACCTCCATGATACAACTCTGGGTTCTGAGGAATTTGTGATCTCTTTGCTTGCCTCTTTTCTTCTAGCTCTTTGTTTTCTAATTTCTGAATGAATTCATTGATGGTCCAGTACTTATAAGCATCTTTCTCCTTAAGAACCTCAATATGTTGATCCCAGTACGGTGGTAAAGAATCAGCAAATTTATCCACCAAGTCTGACATCGGGATTTGAATTTCATAATTGGACAATTCAGTTAACAGATGACAATATCTGGGAGTCAGCTCCTTCAGAGTCTCATTTCCAACGTAACTGAAGTTCTCAAATTCCTTCTTCAGTTCCTCAATTCTTAACCTCCTCGTCTTCTCATTACCATTGTGACGATTCTTCAACATATCCCACAGTTGTTTGGAAGTAGTACAAGATCCAAACTGGTGTAGAAGATCATTAGTAATAGCTTGGGTTAGTTGAGAATACGCCTTTTTCTCCACCGCAAACTTCTTCTTTTCGTCTTCAGTCAAACTCTCAAGCAGAATCTGTTCACCGGTATTCTCTAACACTGGTGCAACGTATCCCTTAGCAATTATTTGCCACGCCTCAGTACCTTCAAGTCCCATCCCTTCCAAATGAATCTTGAAGTTCTTCTGCCACTGATTATACTCTTGCATCTCCATCAGCTTGGGTGGTCTGTTCCCGCTACCTGAGGACAAATCATTTATTAGAGTAGATATAGCATTTGTAGTTTGAGTATGTACCGCCGCTGCTGCTACACCCCAGTAATCAGCTGCTGGTTGTTGTGAAGGTGAAGCAACACTCTGTGGAATCGAACTCGTCATCGCGAGATAGTTGATTGGCTGCGATGGTTGAGTATTCGACTTCTGAGCAGCTACAGTCCAAGGGTCCATTGTAACTTGCTGTTGTTGTGTTGTACCAGGCCTAGGTGTAGTCGGAAATCCCCACATATTGTCTATGAAGTTGGAAATACGACACACTTGAAAAATATCACAACAGAGTTCTACGTTCGTCCTTTTCTGGGCAGCTTCGGAATTGATTTGGAACAACTTTAATAAGTCGAATTCTTGATTTTATCCATGAAATCTAATCCAAATCCTTCAATTTTCATCAAAACCCATTGTTCTTCGAAAACAGCAAAATTTTGATCAAATTTGGGTCCAAATCAGTTCAAAGCCTATCAAATTGTAGTTGTATGATCTTTATAGGCTCTGATACCACTTTGTAGAGGATCGTTTTGTCAAAAACAAATTGGTTTGATCATACAAGTCTCTATTCTAGGTGCGGAAACCCTAGAACAGTTACAATATGATAGTTATCGAATCAAACGCACAAATTCACCTTTTCAATTGTCATTTTCATTAATTACTTGACAAAATATGTTTACATTAAGGATTACAAGTCAAATAGACTGTTTTCAGATAATCAAGAACACTAGAGAGCACCAGACCAGACACACACTCTAAAATGATCAAAGTTTTATCTTAAAATAACATTTTTCCTTATATAGACCTGCACGTTCGTCCCAAGCGTTAGGTCGAATGTGGACACTTTCCACATTCGCCCTCCAATGTAGTACGAACCTGGAATCTTCCTTTGTTATCTTCTACATTCGACCCCAAACTTCTACATTCGCCCCAATACATTTCCATGTTTGACCCTTCGTTAAACAACAAAACATCTTTATTTCGCAATCCAAAGCACTAGTCGCACATTATGCATCAACACCTCTTAGCAGCCTGATACCTGTAGCGTCATTCATAGTCATTATTGGTAGATTTGTATAGTCTATTAGACTCGTCCAAATGATCGATGTTAGGCATTTATGCCGAACGGTTCACATAAAAGGAGAGTCAAAATTAGATGATGTTAATAAAACCCGAGAACCCATTTAAAATAAAATAATGTAGAAAATTAGGTTGCATGGCAAGTGAAAAACACCCTGAAAATTATGCTTAACACCAATACCTTATCCTACCCGCTTTTCCGTGTGAGAGTTTTGAGCCTTTGTACGAGCACCACGCTTGCAGAAATATATCACATACTGCTCGTTTCATTTGGCCATGAGAGACGTTCACCCTTGGTGTGCTACAGCTAGAACTTGTGCAACTTATACATGTCGAGACCGCACTTGAGGTGAGAGATTGTAAAAGTGATCAAGGCACCTAGGACATACCCTTTCCATATTTCATTAGCCTTCCATAAATTTATCCCTCACCTAGTTACCCCTTTTGACCCTTAGCCCTTTTCATTTCATTCATCACACTTAGCCCTTGTCGTTATCTTGGCGAAGAAGGCGTGCTGCAGGCTATTAGGAAACTCTTGGGCAATTTCGAGATGAAAGAAGAACTAGACCAGACATCACGATGTCCACCAAGAAAAGTTTTGGCAACTGAAGAAAGACAGCCATCCAGAGTTAAAATACCAGAGAATAAGTTTCACCAGAAGCAATAGTTGTATTGGCTTGTAAAAAAAAGTTTGAGAATAAGTCATAAAGCTCGACAATAAACGGGCCGAAAGAAAACAATTCTGTTTGAAGAATTATTTCTAGGACATTCCTAGCGGAGGTGAATAGGTGTAATGACCGAAAGATTCGCATAGTAGGGGCGTCAGAGTAGTAGTCCTCGGGTGAGGAGTTTCATGAATCCCATCATTACGAGTTTGACATTGACCCCTTTACGTCACAGCCGCTGCCCAAGCCAGACACGACAGTAGACTCCCTTCCTACCCATTTATCACTATATCATCTTTACCCTTAAAAAGACCTTGTGATTTGTAGTTTCTCACCATTTTATAGCAGTGGAGATTCTATTCGTGTACAAGCCTATGGTTTGTGCTTGCCTTGGGTAGAACTTGAGTGTTCACCCCTAAAAACCCACTTAAATGATAAACCCGATTGATGAGTGAACATTGTGAGAAGGTACAGGGTTGGGCATAATCGTACGGGTTAAGTAGGCGTGTCATGCAATTTTATTTTTCTCGTAACATAAAATAAATAAATGGGTTGAGGGTTTGTTAATTACAGTCTGCTTTAGTGTATTGTGGGTGATTGCTTGAGGACAAGCAATAGTCTAAGTGTGGGGTATTGTGATGACTCACAAAATTAACATATAAAACATGCATAAACAGTCCCAAAATAGGTCACAATTAGGCTTATGATATTGATACTTGATGCTTAATTCGTTCCTATTTGTTTATCTAAGGAAATTGGAGTTCCAAGTCGGAGACAAGGGATTTCCGGGTGAAAACGAGCAAAAACTGGAGATTCCTAAAGATACGAGACTTACCGCCTGTTCCTTGTATGTTTAAAGACAATCCCTAGACTTAAACAGTGACAAAACCAGTCCGGGAGTGACCCAGCACGCCCACGCACACTTGCAAGGAAGCCCTGAACGCTAGAAGACAACGCAGCAAGCTTGGAGAGCAAGAAAACGTACTGAAGGTATGTGCACGCCCATGCCACATCACTTGGCACGCCCATGCTTTTTGAAACGTGTTCCCCAAGGCTTAAATGACAAAATCTGACAAATTTCTGCTGAGCATGATCATGCTCAGGAAGTTGGCACGGGCGTGCCAGACATAAAGGACACACAATCTCAGACCTGCAGCAACAGAACGTATGCATAACTACAAGCACGACCTCGACACACTTGTGCACGGGCATGCAACCCCTAGGAGGCCTATAAATAGCAAGCTAACCATCACCATTTGTTCATCCCTTCTTGTGCTCTCTTGGGCCGAACTCCAAGCTTCTTCCAAAGATCTTGGGGTCTTGTGGGAGGCCTTCCGGCCCTCCTAACATCCCTCAATGGTTAGGCCTCATCCTACCTTGATCGGCTTGGCCAAGAAGAGGATCGTAGAGTAGTTATGCAATAAATATCGAGGGTCATGAGGATCAAGAGAGCTACATATGACTTGGAGGTGGATAGCTTGTCTATGAGCAGCCATGTTCATGTGTTGATCATATTTATGGTTGTATCTTTCTATCATTACGAACCCATTTCGATTTGTAGACTTTTATCTTTAGTATTAGTAGTTTATTTTTAGTTATTTGTGGTGTCCTCTTCTTCTAATCTTTGTTTTTTATCTTTGTGACAGGTTTGAGTGATCATTAACTTAATAAACTTAAAAATCAACTATAACTTAATACACAACTAACGGTATAATCAGCTTCTGGTAGTCCCGAGCTAGATCCAAGGCGAGGAAACCGGTAGTTAGACAAATCCTTCGGGCTTCTGATATCCGAACCGGGTTCTAAGAAACGGCTTCTGAAGTGGACCAGATCTAAGTGACACATTTCTGGTACACACCAGATGACTGAGTAATTTTCTTGGTAAAGGGAGGATTCCCTACGGGTGCACCAGTGATCTTCGGATTGCACACCTTTAGGATTATGTTCCACCTTTATCAAGGATTTTACTCAGTAGTTGAATGGCTTTCTTGGCAAAGGGAGGATTCCCTAAGGGCGCACCAGTGATCTTTTGTATCATACGCCTTTAGGATTATGTTCCACCTTTGTTAAGGACTTCATTCAGCTCGGGAGGTTATGGGTTGGGTTAATTTAGTTATTAGTCATCAAACCAACTTTATGTTTATCAGATCTGTAAATATTAAAGTGTCACCAAAGATAAATAAAATGAAGATTCTATATCTAGTTATCGTTAGTACAACGCCGTTAACCAATGGGGGTACGGTCTCCTGATACCAACTGTAAGAGAGATCCATCGACCTAGTTTGTTAACCAATGGGGGTTCGTTGATGGCCTACTCGGGAAGACCCTGAGGCGAGACCCTTCGGTACGAAACGCGAGAGCTAAGACGAGGTGTACGGTGTTCCAAGTCGGAAGTGAAGCCTCCGCTTTAAGAAGAAGATGAGCTCGAAGACCAGATACTTGACTGCGGTTTGAGGAGCCTGCTATACGCGAGGCCCTGGCGGAGACCCCAGGTGGATGCACGCTGGAGAGGTTCAGCATTCTACGCGAGTAGTAGCCTCCGCTTCTCTATAAAAGAATCAACACTTCAAGTCCCTCTCGTCTTTCTCACAAATTTAACTAAATTAAATTGTTAATTCTAATAATAAACATAACTATTAATCGAAAGGACCCCGAGGTATGCATAATATACTACTCTACTATTTTTATCTTTTTCTTTATAAAAATCAAAACCTTTTTCAAAAACTCTTTTTATCAAAGAACCCCTCCGTTTTATTTTTCTTTTCAAAACCCGATCAGTTGATGGATGAAAGGTTGAGTAGGGGAAAGTCTGATCCTTAGGGATACAATACTCAATACTTACCCTAGAAACTATACTATGCACGTCAGGTTCTCTGCCTATGTGTTGGTTTTAGTTTCTAAAGTAAATATTGTTTACTCTATAAATTAAAACTTGGTAAAAACTGGTTTAGTAAAACTCAGTCATTTAACCCAAACCAAAGTTTTGGAATTAAAATATGAACGTTTTTGGCCGGGAAAATGATATCCTTTATTTTGCTAAAACCAAGCACATCAATATGGCAATGTATCCTCCGGTAAAGTACATTTTGACAAGGTCAATCTGGTTGAAAATTTGGAGTACAACTTGCTGAGTGTCTCTCAAATGTGTGATAAAGGATATTCTTCCTTTTTCACCATAACTGCTTTCAAGATTATCTCACCAGAAGGCCAAAAGTTGATGAAGAAGATTATAGAAGATCATACTTTAATGATAGACAAAATATGTGGCAATGTCTATGCAGTGGACATTCAGAAATACAAAGTACTAAACAACACTGCTTGTTTCTTCTCAAAAGCATCAACTTCTGAAACTGATCTCTGGCATAGGAGACTTGGCCATGTGAACTTTAAAACCATAAATAAAGTCATAAAAATGGGCTTGGTCAGAGGTCTACCCTTGAAGGAATACTAGTGTAAAGAACATTGTGCATCCTGTCTTAAGGGTAAACAGCATAAGTCCTCCTATAAGTCTATTGAAGAATCAAAAACAACTGCATGTCTTCAACTACTCCATATGGACTTATTTGGACTAGTCAAAATCATGAGCCTTGGTAGGAAGAAATACTTCTTGGTCATCATTGATGACTACTCAAGATTTACATGGGTCTTCTTCCTAAATTCCAAGGATGAGGCAGCTGATATTATTAAATTCTTCATTCTACAAGTAGAGAAACAATACTCTCTCTCTATCAAAGTCATCTGAAGTGACAATGGGACAGAGTTTAGGAACAAAAATCTGGATGAATTATGTTTGTCTAAAGGTATTGTTAGACAATTCATCATTCCCAAAATTTATGAACAAAATGGTGTGGTAGAAAGGAAGAATAGAACATTGATTGAAGCAGTAAGAACAATGTTAGCTGATTCAGGCCTACCTCTTTATTTCTGGGCTGAAGCAGTCAACACAGCCTGTTATGTTCAAAATATGGTTCTTGTCAACAAAAGACATTCCAAAACTGCTTATGAAGTTCTTCATGGCATTAATCCCCTTATCTCCTTTTTCAGGGATTTTGGATGTCAATGTTTTATTCTGAACATCAAAGACTCTATTTCAATGTTTGCTGCAAAAGTTGATTCAAGTTATTTTCTTGGTTATTCTCCCACTAGAAAAGCCTACAAGGTATTCAATTCTAGAACCAAGATAGTTGAAGAAACAGTAAATGTCAAGTTCAATGAGTCAAAACACACTCTCATTCCAGCACATCCTGCTGAACTCTTTGACCTTGACAGTTTTAATTTCGGAGCTCAAAAAACTGTTACTTCATCCAAACCTACTTATTATGGTGATCAAGGGTTTGATGATGATGGTCCTCCATCATGGACTCCTAATACAGTCATTAAATCAACTTTCAAACCATCAGAAATTTCACAAACTTCTGATTCAACAACCCAAACAACTACTGATGAACAAACTCAAACTGCTGATTCAGCTCCCATAACTACTGAAGCCATTCAAAGAGCTGATTCAGATATTATTGACCTCAGTGGTTTGTTTGAAGAAGTTCAAGAGCCTACTCCAATCACAGGTTTACAACAACTGATTGAACACAAAGATCATCCATTGGATCAAATCATAGGTGATATTGCATCAGGGGTACTTACAAGGAACCAGCTTTCCAACTTCTGCTTTTTCTCAGCATTCATTTCTCAGTTGGAACCAAAGAAATACCAGGAAACCCTCAAAGATAACTGTTGGGTTGGACCTATGCAAGATGATTTGCTACAATTCAAAAATCAATCGGTCTGGGAAATTTATCCCTTACCTCCAAACAAGCTACCAATTGGCACAAGATGGGTTTTCAAAAATAAACAAGATGAAGCTGGTATGATTATCAAGAACAATGCAAGACTGGTGGTACAAGGTTATTCTCAAGAAGAAGGAATTGATTATGATGAAACCTTTGCTCTAGTTGCAAGGCTTGAAGCCATCAGGTTATTTTTGGCTTATGCAATTTCCAACAAAATTAAAGTTTTTCAAATGGATGTTAAGAGTGCATTTTTATTTGGAAAAATAAAAGAGGAAGTGTATGTTTGTCAGCCACCTGGGTTTGAGGATCCTGCTCATCCTAGTTAGGTGTACAAACTTGACAAGGCTCTTTATGGGCTATAACAAGCTCCTAGAGCTTGGTATGAAACACATTCCACCTTTTTACTTAAAAATCACTTCACAAGTGGTTCCATTGATAAAACGCTTTCATTAAACATGTTGGAAATCACATCCTACTTGTTCAGATTTATGTTGATGATATCATTTTTGGTTCAACAAATACAAAACTGGGTGATGAATTTAAGAAATTCATGCAATCAAAATTTGAAATGACTACCATGGGAGAGTTGCGGTACTTTTAGGGACTGCAAATCAAACAACAATCAAATGGAACTTTTATACATCAATCCAAATATGTTAAAGAATTATTGAATAAATTTTCTTTACAAGACAGTAAATCATGTTCCACTCCCATGACCCACAACCACACAAGTTGAACCAGATGATCAAGGAAAAACATGTTGATCAAACCATGTATAGGTGTATGATAGGTTCCCTTCTTTATCTAACTGCTTCTAGACCAGATATTATGTTTTCAACTTATGTCTGTGCTAGATATCAATCAGCTCCAAGGGAATAACACCTAACTGCTGTCAAAAGAATTTTCAGATATCTGAAAGGAACTCCTACATTAGGGATTTGGTATCCTGCTTCAAGCAAGACCAAGTTAACAGCTTTTTCAGATAGTGACTATGCAGGGTGTAAAATGTCAAGAAAATCAACATCTGGTGGTTGTCAATTCCTATGAAACTGTCTGGTGTCCAGGCAATCAAAGAAGCAAACATCTATGGCAACATCAACTGCTGAAGTAGAATATATTGCAGCTGCAAGCTATACATCACAGATTCAATGGCTTCAATATCAATTACTTGATTATGGAAGACTCCACTATTAGTAGACAGCAAATCTGCCATTAGCATCATTCAAAACCCTATTCAATTCTCAAAGACAAAACACATAGAAATCAGGTATCATTTTATCAAGGATTGCTATGAAAAAAGGCAAGATTGAGGTAAAACATGTCACAACAGCTAATCAAATAGCTGATGTGTTCACCAAACCCCTTGACACATCAACATTTCAGAGGTTATTATCCATGCTTGGGATGCTAAATTTTGAGTAAATTTTGTAAGTGTTTTCATTTTTATGTACATATTTTACTTTCACTTACTTGTTTACTAATCTGTCTCAAACCTCTGATGACCACTAAAAAGAGAGAAACTTCTGATGTACAAAGACATTAGAATGGGGATACTTTCAGAAATTGAAAAACTACTAATAATCATCAGAAGTTATAAATGTGTTTTAAAAAATTATTCTCATCAATTGTTCACAAACTACTGAAGAGAAAATGGGAACTACTGGTGAACAATTTTGTTTCATCAGTAGGTTGGTCAAAAAGGGTAAATCAGACTTTTCCCATTTCAAAAGTTTGACCTAGGCGGTTATAAACTTCTGATAAACACCTTTTCTCATACTTATCCTTTCAAAAAGCAAAATTCCCTCTTTCTCTCCCAAAGCAAACTCAAAACCCCCCACTCTAACCTAAAAATATTGTTCGATCAAGCACACGATGGCTCTCGTTCTAAAACAGGGACATAATCAAAAAGGCTACTTCGTTAAAGACTCTGCCTGGTCCCAATACGACGAAATCATTGATTTAGTCATCAAATCCCAATACTACACAGCTTTCACTGTTGACCCTCCAATCGACATTCAGACTCTAAATGAGTTTTGGGCAAACGCCGAGGCAGCCACTTTGAATGACAAAGTTATTTCCCTCAAGTCAACCATTCAAGGGAAATTGATGGCAATCACACCTGAATCTCTGAGAATAAGACTTGGTCTTGATGATGCTGAAGCACTAGAACACATTCCCAGTGCTGATATTCACTTAACCATGACTGGGTGTGGTTACCAAGGTACTTTCTCACATGCTACAATATATAAGAAATATTTTGATCCAAAATATAAACTTTTGTTTCATTACATCATCATGTGTTTAAGTCCCAAAATAGGATCTTATGATCAGATGCCCTCAACTTTTCAACCCATTTTTCATTCCATTGTTGGGTTAATATGAGACCACAGTTACCAGGTTTAACCATGTTCTGTTATGTGTTAGAATTGGAGGGTTAGATATGTAATTATAGCATAGTTTATGCTAGAAACCCTAGACTGCGTACTTAAAGCACGGGGACTGCGAACTTAATGTTAAGTTCGCAGTCTTCAGGTTTGCCTATAAATAGAACCTCATTTGTGCAGCTAGGGTTAGGGTTTTTGATGTATCTTTGAGAGCACAAGTTGTAAAGGTGCGAACTTATCTAAAGTGCGAACTTATCTAGTGTAATCCATGGTTGTTCACAGCAGAAATCATTAATGGAATCGTGTCTTTATGTTTCTTGTGTGTCGGTTTCTATAATCTTCATCTAGTTCTTTAGTTTTCTTGATTAATCAACTAAAACACCTAACAAATAGGTGTTTCTAGTTGATAACAATCTTGTGCACACTTAAGATCTAGTGTTTTTGGGACTACAATTTGGTATCAGAGCCTCTGTGCTCGAGATTGTATCTATCTAAAGATATCAAAACCCTCCTTGTTAGTTTTACTATCAAGTTTTTCAAAATTTTAGTGTTTATCAAAGTTTGAATATTTTCATTGTTTTGCCTTAAAATCTCGTGAAAAGTGTTTCTAAGGTGTTTAAAAGTTATTATCTTCAGTAGAAACATCATTCAAGAGCTTCAAAACAATTGAAAATCTCTTGGACATGTTTTTGGAAAGTTAAAAAATCAACAGCCGAGTCTGCGCACTTAATGTGCGAACTTAGCTCAAAATCTGCGAACTTGTTTCTTGCTTGTGAGTACTTGTTTCAAGAGTGAGTACTTGTTTCAAGAGTGAGTACTTAGCTCATAAGCTGCATACTTGATATTTCAAGGTGTGCACTTATTAACAGCCACAACTGCGCACTTAAGCCAAAAGTGTGTGCACTTGTGTCTGTGTGAGCACTTAAAATTACACAAGGCTTTATAGCTTTCTCTCTCCTGGCACCACAACTAGGGTTTCTGCATACTTATCTGAAATCTCTAGTTGGTGTGCGAACTTACTGAAAAGGTGCATTTTCTGAGCACTTGGCTAGGGTTACTGCGAACTTAAATCTTAAACGAGAGTTTAAGTGTCTGTGTACTTGTACAAGTGCGCAGGCTGATCAGTCAAGACTGAGCACTTGTGCTGCTCTGACTTGGTTGAACTGCGAACTTAAGCCAATAGTGTGTGCTACAGGGACTGCGTACTTAACAGGAGATTCAGGCACTTATCATCTTTGCTTCTTATTTGTTTCAGGTTTTCAAGGTACTGCGAACTTAGACTGCGAACTTGTGAAAACTGCGAACTTGAGCTGTGTGCGTACTTAAGACTGCGTACTTGTGGACTGTTTTAACTTTTCAAGGACTTTGGACTATAACTTGCTAATCAATTCAATCAAAACCCTAAAATCAATCTAAAATCAACCTAAAATCAATCTTAAATCATGTCTGGTAACAACTCATTCCAAGTTAACCCCATAACTCAAGCCGAACTTGAAACCGGCACTATAACACGCATTCCCAAGTTGATGGGTGCAGAAGACTATGGCACATGGAAGAACAGAATGAAAGCTTTCTACTTTGTTAACGATCACACCCAATGGAACTCAGTCCAGCTCGGACCTCACATTCCCACCAGAACCACTGATGCTGGAGAAGTGTTCAACACTGATCCCACTACATACACTGATCTCGACAAACAACTGTTGCAGAGAGATCACAAAGCCTACGGTGCTCTCACCATGGCTTTGTCAAACGATGTTTACAATATGTTTGAAGAATACGGATCAGCGCACGATCTGTGGTTTGCTCTGAGTGAGTATTATGAAGGCAATGCTGAGATGAGGCAAAACAAACAAGATATGATTCAAAAGGAGTACGACATGTTTGGAAGTATCCGTGGTGAGAGTCTGTCTTCACACATTGACAGGTTCATGAATTTGTTGACCAAGATGAAGAAAGCGGGTATTCCTGTAAACAACCGCAATTCCATCAAGAAGCTGCTCGATTCTCTCCCAAAGGAGTGGAGTGTCCAATGTATGTTGATCAAAAAGGACTACTTGGATGCTCAGTCTACTTTGGCAGATCTCATAAACACTCTGAAATCATTTGAGATGGACATCACTAAAAGAGAAATGAATCAGACTGTCCCGAAGGTGACTCCCAGCAGTGCTATGAAGAATCTGGCTTTGATGGCCCCAATTGGTGATATGAGTTCGAGTTCGTTGCATTCGTATGTGGATTCTGCAGGGATTGGTAGTTCAAGTTCTGGGAAAGCTCCAATGTATTCTGAAAAGGCTGCAAAGACACTAACTCCACAGGCTGCTAAACTAGCTGCTGAACATGTGGAACTGTTCAACTCTTTCATGAGCAGTTTTGAAGCTTTGAAGACAGGAGAGATTAAAAATGAGATGATGTCCCCAGAGGACATGTACCAGGTTGACCCAGATGACATGGAAGAGATGGATCTGAAATGGCAGATGGCTATGATCACTTTACGAGTGAAGCGTTTTCAAGACAGAACCGGAAGAAGAGTAGGTATGGGAAAGGCTGGGTTTGATAAGTCCAAGATCAGGTGTTACAACTGCAAGGTCCTCGGGCATTTCAAGTACGAATGCCCCACACTGAACCAAGCTGAAATCAAGCCTGCAAAGAGGTTGGTGGCCATAACCGATGGTAATGAGGGAAACGATAAGGAACCACAAAAGGCTTTGGTTGTTGAAGATTTCGACTGGGGAGAAGAGGCAGCTGCTGCTGAAGTTGAGGTGAACAAAGCCCTGATGGCCACAATCTGCACCAAATCTTCTAATGGCGTGAACTCTGTTGAAGGATCATCTGTTGAGGTTCTAAAAGGGGAAATGCAGAAGAATACTGGGTTGAAGAGTGTGTTGATTGATGAGAAGGTGAATGATCAGAAAAGAGAGGAGGCGCTGATAGCTGAGAAGACGTCATCAGAGAAGGTCGCTGAGGAGGTGAAGAGTTCTTCTAAGAAAGCTGAGGAAAGGGACATGGTAAATATTCCTCTAGAAAATAAATCTAAACTGTGCTCACCTAGGTGTGTTACAGCTGTCGCATACTGTTTATCACACAACAGACGAGTTTTAAGAGAAATGGATGACATTCGTAAAATCAATTCTGAAATGAAAGAAAATGAGTGGGCATATCAGCGAAAGTTAAATGCAACTCTAGCTGAAATGCAAACTTTAAAAGAATTTGTACTTAAGAAAGATTTTCTGATAAACGATTTAACCTCAAAACTAGAGAAATCTAGAAATAAGACAACTCGTCTTCAAATTGTTGTGGATAAATGGAATGTGAGCAAACGGGCTCAAGCTGATATAATCGAGTGTGGGAGACAATCATTCGTAAAGGATGGAATTGGGTATAAGGATAAGAATGGAATCGAAAGATCTCTATTCTTACCCTTGAGCCAAAGTGAATACATACCCATTCCATCACCTCATCCAAAAAATGACCTTTTTGAAAATAAATGTGATGAATCTGAGTCAAATACTAACATAAGTAAAAGCAATGCAGATGTGACCCAACAGGCTCAGGTGGAGGATGATGTGTGTTGTGGTGGCCAGACAGTGGGTTTAGGACATCCGGGTGCCAATTACTCAACAGTGAATTGGTTTATCTGGAACAATGAAAATTCGAAAAACAATTCTATTTTGGATGAATGTAAAACTTTAACTAAATCGGATGACTGTAATAGTTTGCCTAGGATGGATGACTGTAATAGTTTAACTAGGTTGGATGACTGTAAACTTGATTTAAAAGGGGCTGTGGCTCCCGATGATAGGAAGCCTCCTATCAAACGATCTAATATTTGTGTTGAGAATGTTATTCCTATGTGTGTTGATCTTAATGCTGCATTCTCTGATGATAACCATGTGGTCAAACCATCTGTGTTTGTGCCAGAACTTAAGCGTAACAGGTTTGGGAAATTTCTCACTGAGGAAATCCCAGAATTTATCCCCTCATCCACAGATGTATCAGGTTCTGAAGAATCACAAAGTGAAACAGGTACCTCAAGTTCTGAAGAATCACTGAGTGATACAGAGAGCAGCTCCAGCTTAAATAATCTGGACACCAATGAAGAATCAAGTAGCAACAGGGAAGAATCAAGCTCAACCGAAAGCTCAAGATCAAACAAGATCAAGAAAAGAACATCACAACCATCATCGTCCAGATCTTCTCCTAAGATCAAGCCTAAGCATTCAAAATGCTTCAGATGTGGAAAAGAGGGTCACGTGGTCAAGAACTGTCACATAAAACCTAAATCACAAAAAGATGTCAAAACACAAAACTCTTTTTCGGATCAATTAAGAAATCTTCAAGAAACCGTAAAAAGTTTTGTTAAAAATACACAAATTTGGAAGAAACAAGAGTCAATTTTGGGAGAAAACCATGACAGATCAAAAATTAAACAAACTTGGATTCCCAAAGTTACTTAAGTTTCAGGCAAAATCTCCGCAGTACATAGATTTTCTTTAGTTTAGCTTTGTTTCTCTTTTGTTTTTGTTTGTGCAGAATAAATTACAAAAATGGCTGATAGCTCTCATGAGATATCTATGGCATGTCGACAGCGGCGCTTCAAGACACATGACAGGACTGAAAGAACTCCTCAAGAACTATCGGTTCATCGATGGAGAATTTGTAGCGTTCGCTGGGAATGAAAAGGGTGGAAAGATCGTTGGCATAGGAGATGTAGTCTCTGATGCGCTAACACTTGAGGACGTCAACTATGTTCCAGAACTGTGCTACAATCTATTGAGTGTATCACAAGTCTGTGACAAAGGAATCTCAGTGTTGTTCAACGACATGGAATGCATCTTCCTAAAGCCAGGATTTAAACCATCCACTGACATGATCATGCTAAAAGCCCCCAGACAAAACAATACTTATGTGATAAACATGAGGGATGCCAAGTCTGAACAACCCATGACTTGTCTACTATCAAAGGCATCCGAGTCAGAGTCACTGTTATGGCACAGGCGATTAGGTCATGTTAACTTTAAAAATATAAACAAACTTTCTAAACTTAATCTAGTCAGAGGTCTTCCTTCCAAGGAATTTCCTTTTTCTGAAAAATGTTTAGCATGTGCCAAAGGTAAACAACATAAGAAATCGCACAAGTCCAAAACAGTGAACTCAATTGACTCACCTCTTCAATTATTACATATGGATATTTTTGGTCCTATCAGTGTAAAAAGCTTGGGTAAAAAGTCTTACTGCTTGGTGATTACAGATGACTTCTCTCGCTTCACATGGGTGTACTTCCTGGAATTCAAGAGTGAGGCTGCTGAGACCTTGATGCTGTTCGTTCCTTTGATCGAGAATATAATCAAGTTAAAAGTAAAGTCAATCAGAAGTGATCATGGAACAGAATTCAAGAACCAAACTTTTGTGACGTTCTGCAGCGGGAAAGGAATTCATCTCCAATATAGTGCTACAAGGACTCCTCAGCAAAATGGAGTGGCTGAAAGGAAGAATCGTACACTTATTGAAGCTGCCAGAACCATGCTCATTGACTCTAAGTTACCGATCATCTTCTGGGCAGAAGCTGTGAATACCACCTGTTATGTTCTTAACAGGGTCTTGATTGTCAAGCCTCGCGGGAAAACAGCTTATGAATTGCTTTTCAAAAGAAAACCTCTCATCGATTATTTCAGGCCGTTTGGATGTTCCTGCACTCTTCTAAACAACTTTGAGAATATCATGAAGTTTGATGCTGTTGGAGACGAATGTTTCTTTGTTGGATACTCGTCTAGCCAAAAGGCTTATCGAGTTTACAACAAACGTACCAAGATGGTTCTGGAATCCTTTTATGTTGACTGGCAAGAATCCAACTCTACCAATGTTGGAACCGGTCCTGACTGGTTCTTTGATGTGGATGTTGTGTTCAATCACTTTGTCATTCCTGAACAGCAAGCTCATGCAGAACAAGCTCCTGAAAATCAAGCCACAAGCTCATCTCCCTTTGGAAATATTCTCTACTCTTCTGATGATGAAGTTGCACCGTTTACCACCCGTTTCTCTCCTCTGGTTGCTGATCCTATTGTTCCTCAACTTCATAATGGTGATACTACTGCTGAAACCTCTAACATTCCTGAAAGCACGTCAAATGCTGAAGGAACACAATCAAATCAGCAGTCTGTAAATGAACCATCCAGTTCTTCTACACCTGGAGATCATCTTTCGAATCTTCCTCCACAAGTGCAAGAAGAAGAAAATATGGGATTCAAATCTTCTAAGAACCATCCAATTGAAAATGTCATTGGACCAATCAGTGAGGGTGTTCTTACCAGAAATCAGACAGACAAGCTCAACACCGCTCTCTCAGCATTCCTATCTCAAACCGTACCTTTCAGCATTGAAGATGCAGTTAGAGATGCAAGCTGGGTTGAGGCCATGCAGGAAGAACTATTTCAGTTCAGAAAGCTCAAAGTGTGGGAGCTCGTTGATCTGCCTGAAGGAAAATATTCTATTGGGACAAGATGGGTTTTTCGCAACAAGTTGGATGAACGTGGCGTGGTAATCAAGAACAAAGCTCGTCTGGTTGTTCAAGGATTTCGTCAGCAGGATGGGATTGACTATGAGGAAGTCTTCGCTCCAGTCGCTCGACTTGAAGCCATACGCATCTTCTTGGCATATGCTTCATATCGAAATTTTAAAGTCTTTCAGATGGACGTGAAGAGCGCTTTCTTATATGGGAAGATCAAAGAAGAAGTCTATGTGTGCCAACCGCCCGGATTCGAAGACCCTCATCATCCAAACAAATACTACAAGTTGGACAAGGCTCTCTATGGTCTCCATCAAGCTCCTAGAGCTCGGTATGAGACCTTGTCTTCATATCTGTTACAAAATGGATACACGAGAGGGAAGATCGACATGACCTTGTTCACCAAAGAAGTCAACAAACATTCTATCCTTGTTCAGATTTATGTTGATGATATTATCTTTGGTTCAACTGACGAAAATTTGTGCAGGGAATTTGAAAGCATCATGAAGTCTCAATTTGAAATGAGCATGATGGGAGAACTATCATTTTTCTTAGGTCTCGAAGTCCAACAAAAGGAAGACGGTATTCTCATTCATCAAGCAAAATACACAAGAGACATTCTGGCGAAGTACAACCTGTCGGATTGCAAACCGTCCAACACTCCTTTTGCAGCTCAAACAACACTTGTACCAGATCTTGAAGGACCTTCTGTGAACCCGCACACCTACCGTTCCATGATTGGCTCCTTGATGTATCTTACAGCCAGCAGACCGGACATCATGTAGGCCGTTGGATGCTGTGCTCGCTTTCAGTCAAATCCAAAGCAATCTCATGAGACTGCAGTCAAAAGAATCTTCCGCTACCTCAAAGGAACACCAAAACTTGGTTTATGGTATCCTAAGAGTGACAATTTTGACCTAATTACATACTCTGATAGTGATCATGCAGGTTGCAGGATTGACCGAAAGTCTGTTTCTGGTGGCTGTCAATTTCTGGGAAACAGGCTCGTGTCATGGCAGAGCAAGAAGCAGACTACTGTGTCGATATCTACTGCTCAAGCTGAGTACACAGCCGCGTCCAGTTGTTGCTGTCAAGTGTTGTGGATCCAAAATCAGCTGTTGGATTACGGTTTGAATATCATGAGAACCCCTATCTACATTGATAATGATGCCTGTCGTGACATCGTGAAGAATCCAATTGATCATTCGAAAACTAAACATATTGAAATTCGGATTCATTCAATTCGCGATGCGCACGACAAGGGGTACATACAGGTGTTGCCTATCGATACTGCTGATCAAAAGGCAGATATCTTTACCAAAGCTTTCGACAAAACCCGTTTTCGTCAGTTGGTAACTTGGTTAGAAATGATCAACTTTGAATGATTTATGTTTAAAAAAAAATAATAAAAAAATAAAAAATAAAAAAATCTTATGTTTTAAAATAAAATAAAGATTTTTGGGGGAGAAATAAACCGGTAGATCCCTAAATTTGCAAGTTTTAAAAACTTTTTCAAAAACAATCAAGAAATGATAGACACTAATCATATTTGTCAGCATGTGAATAGGACCCAGAGGACGTTGTGGTTTCAAGCAACGACATATCGGTAGATTCAGCCTGGAATTGAGTAAACTGCTAAAAGATGACAAACTAAAAAGCCTACACGAGGTGCTGGATTCCCACTGTGTTTCAGGTCTGCACAAGCTGAGTCCGGTCATACACAGGTTGAGAGATCAAAAGACACAGAAAATTTTGTGCATAAGCAATCAAAAGACACCTAAGAGTGCAAGCTACCAATGCGGGGCTATTAATATCAAAATGAGCAACAAAAGACACGCAATGTTAGTGACGTGCAAACATATAGATAGCTCAAAAAGCAATCAGATGATCATCTTCTCTGCTTATGGGAACATAGACCTGAAGCTCTCATCATCTGATTGACATAATGATCATCTTCTCTGCTTATGGAAACATACACCTGAAGCTCTCATCATTATATCTCAATAAACCTTGAGGATTGGTAGGCTTACACCTGGCACAAGTGGGGTCCATTAACATGTCGTCAATATTACCAAAACATGATAAAGATCATCACATAAAGCTTGTTGAAAGACGAGAGGCATGGATTTAAGTGGACAAATATACCGACAGTTTTTCTTGGGCTACAGCTATCCAACGGAAACTTGAAATGTGGTCTGGCAGGTATGACTAGTATGATCTTGATGCAAAAGGTGAGAAACGGTTGATCTCTAAACTCAAATCTTTGGTTAAAAAAGGCTAGTTTCTTAAATATGGGCCTGCGCACTTAACAGTTTTTAACTGGGCCTGCGAACTTAACAGTTTAATAAGCATTGCTGGGCTCGCGTACTTGACTGGGCTCTTGGGCCTGCGCACTTAAATGTCAAGTGCGCGGCCCAAACCTGGCTCCTATAAATACACAGTAATTCTCTTCATTTTAACTTTTTATCAAAATCCTGCAAACCCTAAATTCATCTCAGCCACCAACCGCCGTTCTTCTTCCTTCAAACCACCATTAAACCACCACCAAACCACCTGTGAACCACCCTTCTTAATCCATCCCTTCTATTCTCTTTCGTGTTTGTGTGTTTGTTAAAGGTAGTTCAATGATTCTAACCAATTTCTTAGTGTATCAACAGGATCTGAGGTTGAAATCAATGAAATCAGTTGAAGGATTTGGGGT
The DNA here is from genome assembly GCA_032199755.1 of Ambrosia artemisiifolia. Taxonomy (NCBI): domain Eukaryota; kingdom Viridiplantae; phylum Streptophyta; class Magnoliopsida; order Asterales; family Asteraceae; genus Ambrosia; species Ambrosia artemisiifolia. The sequence continues at coordinate 47,130,348 of CM063519.1, read as the reverse complement.
TTCAAGAACTGCGCACTTAAAAATCTGATGAACTGCGCACTTGTTTCATATGACTGCGCACTTGCATCATATGAATCAAGAATGAAAACCCTAAATATATGCGTACTTGGGTGTGAACTTAAAAACCTAAACGAAAGTTTAGGTGTCTGCGTACTAGTCTAGTACGCAGACCTGATGTCTCACCCTAAGCCGTTACCATGCCCGAGTCAAGTCACTGCGCACTTAAAATTCCCGAGTAAAATTGACTTGACCTGCAGACTGCGTACTTGATCTCCTAGTGACCAATGACTGCTTACCAAGCAATAAGTACTCAGTCAAGGCTGAGTACTTAGCTGCGCACTTGACTTGGGTTGCGAACTTAGGACAGTGTGAACTTAACATTGGACAAAATTTTGACCATTGACTTGACTTTTCAGGACATTTGACCGGACTACGTACCTTGACTCATTCATCCTTAAAACTGAAACTGGACTCAAATGACTATTGAAATGAAAAACGAAACATATCATATACACGTTAAAATCTAATCCATAAAATAAATAACACACGTAAAACCAACTTAAAACCAAACTTAGTCTAAGTACGTCGTCCGTCAAAGAAAATGAAGTGTCTGTCATTAGTCAATTCCAAAATCAAAATTCTAACTTAATTTTCGTGCACGTGTCCAACACAGATGGCTCTTGAATGGGATCCTAGAGGAATGCACAACCAGCCGATAATTCTGGAAACTGATGATTCAAAGTTTCGAGACGTTGTTGCATGGATCAGGAGAAGCAGGATCGGATATGCGGTAGAGCAGCAAGTTGACGTATACAGCTCTCACATTGAAGACTTTTGGCGATCTGCTAGAGTGGAGACAGTGGCACGTGTCAAGAGGATTAAAGCCACAGTAAGGAACAAGGCAGTTATCATCACAGAAGACACAGTGAGAAATGTTCTAAGATTTCAGGATCAACCAGCGACTGTTAGATCTCTACCGAAGACTGTGATTCATCAAGAGTTCCTGAATTTTGGATACAAAGGAGACTTTGACGCAAGGGGTGATATCAAAAAGAGCCATTTGACCAGAGACTGGAAGCTTATCTGTCACGTATTTCTGATGTCTTTGTGTCACCGAAAAGGGGGGTACAATGCACTCAGTCCCAACTGGGCAACTGCCATGATTAAAGTCTGCAAGAATGAGCCTTTTAATCTGTCGGGATTGGTATTTGATTGTTTGGTGAGGAATGCTCAAGCTGAAAAGAAAAAGTGGACGATGTATCCCCGATTTGTTCAGATGATGATCAACTCTCAGCATGAAGATCTGCCCCTTGGTGATAAATACGGTTTTGCCAAAGGTGCACGATTCTTCACTGAGTGCAACACACCTGATTGGGAACCCCTGCTGGAAAGCATGTACTCTGCTCAACGCTATCCAGTTGTTATGAAGCTGTACAGTGAGATGAAGAGAAGAAGACAATATGCTGCTAGAACTCAACAACCAACTGCAACCGAACCTGAACCTACTGAACCTGCTTCTACTGAACCTGCTCCTACTGTACCTGCTACTACAGTTCCTCAGCACACTGCTGAGGAAGTTGCCCGAGAAAGAAGTGTTGGTAAAAGAGCAGCATCTGATCCTGTTCCTCAGAGGCCGACTAAAAGAAACAGGCCTACTGGTTTACTGCAGCAAGGGAGAGAATCATTGACTCCCGAGGAACTTGAGATGGCTGAAGCTGCCAGACAAAATGCTGAAATTGCAAAGGCAGAAAGAAGAAGGAGAAGAGAACAGCTGCCCGAGTCTGAAAGGCCACGGGTTATGACAGAAGAAGATGAGGAAAATGAAGCAATTCTGGAACAAATGTTTGGTGTGGAGGGTCAACCTGGGCCATCCACTGACAGGCCAGGGCCCTCTACTGCCAGGCCTGGCCCTTCCTCTGCAAGACCTCCTATTCCAAAGCCTCCCGCAAAGAAACAATCAGTACCTTCCTCGTCTGTTCCTGGTGCATCACGTCGAAAACCGGTGCATCAAGAACTATATGAGACATTATCTAAGGAGGTGGGAAAGAATGCTGCTAAGGAAATTTGTTTGTTGAAGAATCAGATCTACAATAATCAGGAGTTAAGGAAGAAATTGAAGAAATTGAAGCACAAAAACCGAAGTCTTGAAAAGGTGGTTAAAGATCAGCGTTATCTGATAAAGTTTCAGACTGAGGTACAGCTGAAGATGTTTGATATGCTTCAGGAGTTAAAGACTCAGGGTACCGATGCTCCAAGAATTACGTTTGATGAAGCATTTGATTTCGGGAAATTTATGGAAGAGGAAAAAGAGAAAGAAAGAAAAGAGGAGGAAAGCGATGTAGATGAGATCAGTGAAGACGAGATGCCAGAGACGTTCGTAGAAATGGGTGCGGCGGAAAACACAGTGTATGAGATGGATGATGGGTACGTATTGGATCCTGAGAGAGCAAGTTGGTTTCCAAGAAGACCAATCACCATTCCTGCTTTTCACCAGAACATTCACCATACTCGTGCATCTCATCAAGAAAGAGTTGTCTGCTGGGGATATGATGGGTTTAAGCGTCTATTCTTTGTGAAGCGAAGGGGAGGCGCAATTCAGTACTTCAAGGGTCGACCGAATTTGAAGACCCTTCCAAGATGGGACATACGAGAGATGTGCAGAACACCTTTTCTAAACCACTCTGGGGATACCACAGCTGATATGGTGTCTGTGTTTATTGAAGATGAGTGTGCCCGTGACTTCAAGAACTGGAAGCCACAGAAGCCGAGGCGAAGGATGTCAAAGAAGAGAATTGATCCTGCCACCGGACGGGGAATGATAACCTACGTGATAGACCCTCCTGAGGTCGTCACTAGGGTTCCCATCCGTCCAGAGCTTCCTGTGCTTTTGGCAAATTTCAAGAAGTGGTTTTATGACAGCAGAACCGGTGAAGCTGTAATCAAACTGAGAGATGAAACAGAGGCATTGAGGATAGTTGATCCAGTAGACGTGTTTGCTTTGAATCCATCTGATTTAACTACTCTTTTTGCAAATCAAATAAATGTTGGTGCTGGTAATGTGTTATTTGAGGAAGCTGTGTTGTTTAGAAGGGCTGTGGAAAGAGCGTTGAAGCGAAAGCAAGAACTGATCGATTTGGTGGCGAGGATCAACGCAGCTGACAAAGCTAAAGATGACAGAGCGATAGCTGCTGCTGCTGCTGCAAAGATAATAGAAGCTGAAGTTACTCCAGAAGTTCAAACACAAGCTTCTACAGCAACAGTTGATCCTGAATCTGAGCCTTCGCAAGTCCCACCAGTCTCTCCAAGCACAGCTCCAGAGACTCAGCAAGATCAAGCAACTGTAGATCTAGCTGAGTTATTCATTCAAGAGCCACCCACTGAAGTCCCATCCACTGAAGAAACACATGTTGAGGAACCTCGTACTGAAGAACCAATCATTGAAGAAAGCATAGTTCAAGCACTCCCGGCACAGCAAGCAAGAGAAGAGGGGGAGTTGAGTGATGTCGAGATAGATTGATTGTGTAGTACTGGTAGCTGTGGTCTAGGGGGAGTATTGTTGGGTTAATATGAGACCACAGTTACCAGGTTTAACCATGTTCTGTTATGTGTTAGAATTGGAGGGTTAGATATGTAATTATAGCATAGTTTATGCTAGAAACCCTAGACTGCGTACTTAAAGCACGGGGACTGCGAACTTAATGTTAAGTTCGCAGTCTTCAGGTTTGCCTATAAATAGAACCTCATTTGTGCAGCTAGGGTTAGGGTTTTTGATGTATCTTTGAGAGCACAAGTTGTAAAGGTGCGAACTTATCTAAAGTGCGAACTTATCTAGTGTAATCCATGGTTGTTCACAGCAGAAATCATTAATGGAATCGTGTCTTTATGTTTCTTGTGTGTCGGTTTCTATAATCTTCATCTAGTTCTTTAGTTTTCTTGATTAATCAACTAAAACACCTAACAAATAGGTGTTTCTAGTTGATAACAATCTTGTGCACACTTAAGATCTAGTGTTTTTGGGACTACATCCATTGTGAATGAAACTACATTCAGGGCATTAAATGTTTTCTTTAATGAGTTGGTGTTGCATCACCAAAATTCTAAAAAGAAATTTTTGTTGTACCCAAGGTTCATTATGCAATGCGTAATAAAAGAACTTGGTGAGGGGATACCTGTGGGTGAGGCAACAAAATTAAATCCATTGACCTCACAAGTATTCTCAAGGCATAATAAACCGGCACTTTTGCCAGAAGATGACCAAGGGGAACAAGAAACAGTCCCCATGGAACCCACTCCCAAAAAGTCCAAAAAGTCCAAGAAACCCAAACAGCAAAAATCAAAACCCACCAACCCAAAAAGAAAAGCAATTCAGGAAGTTGGGATACCTGAATCTGCTGATGTGCACTCTGCACTTGTTAAAGATATGACTGAAACATCCTCTCAGTCTCATCCATCTCACACCCCCAAAAGAGCACCCATTACCATTTTATTTCAAAGGAAGAAACTCAAAAAGACCATAACTACTAACCCTTCCTTTGAAACTACTGATCCTTTACCCTCTACGGATCCTAAAACTACTGAACTAGAAACATCACATACAACAATAGAAATAGCAAAACTTCTCTATGGGTTGCAAGAAACAATCCCATCTGATAATGTCAATCCCTAACAACCACATAAAACAGGGGATAAAGACTTAGAAACAGACATGGATGTGGATGTTACCAGCCATAACCCAAGAGATGAGGATGAACCAAGGTCTCTAAGCCCAAACTTAGTTACCTTAGGTACATTTGAGGATGCTACTACTCATATACCATCCAGTGGTGGATTTGAGGATAGTAGTACCATAGCTAAGACCTCAAATGTGGCAACTACTAATGAAGGCTTTATGCCTGAAGTAGGAAAACCTCAGTACCAAGACAAAGAGGTTAATGAGAAAACTAGGTTGGGCCTAGCTCTTGATATAACTGATGACTTCATCATTGATGATGTTATCTAGGATTCATATGATTCTATTAATTTGGATGATGTTTCAACTGTACCACAACATGAATTGACGGCAGACTGTGAAGGTCCTGAATCCAATGTCTCTGTACTAAAGGAGTCAGTCACAAAGGATCAGGTTAAAGACCACTTGAGCCCTAATTCTCCTAAAGTGGCCTCCCCATTTCACACTGAGGATCACCCCAAAACTCACCATCCACACTCAAAGCCTACCCAATTCCCTGGGTCATCAAGCATAGACTTGAACCACCTATGCAGCCCAGCTGGTCCCTTATACCAGATGATACACCATCTCATAGCTTCTCATCTCCAAACTTTTACAACTGCTATGGAATTGAAGAACAAAACTCAGATAGAGATGATCAACAATGTTATAGATCACAAGCTTGGGGAGTTGTCCTGGAAGATTGAGGACAACAGACGACAACTTGCTCATTTATCTGGTGTGGCACCTCCTGCTCCTTAGTTTCCAGAAGTGGATGAAGCCAAAAAGGGGGAGATGTCCAAGGAACCTGAAACTGTGTCACTTGAAGCTGCTATAAAGGCCAGAGAGGCACAAAACCTCAAGGATGCCCAAAAACGTACTAGCATGACAAGACAAGAAATTTCCTTGAAAGAGAGACAAGATTGGTATGAGAAACAAGAAAAGATCCTTAGAGAAAAAGCTTAAAAGGCTTCCCAAGGCAAAATTGAAGCAACTGTTGAAGACTTAACCAAAAGTACTGAAGACAATCCTTCAGTAGTTGATCCTCAGGACAACACTTCAGTAGTTGATACTTCCTTCCCTCAAACAGAACAGCCTTCTATTACAACAGAAACAAATCCAGCTAATGTTCCAAAGCCTATTCCCACTCCAAAAGTTGTATTGAACCCTACTCCTATATCATTTTCCAAAGTACAGATTGAGAAGAGTTTAATTGCAGCAAAGAAGAAGGCTAAAGAAGATAAGGTCTGGAACAACTTAGAAGCAAGGGATGACTTAAGCTTTAATGACAAACTGAAAGCTTATGAAGAAAACCTGAGTGAGTTAGAAGAACAGGATAGAGTTGCTGAAGAAGATAAGAGACAACAACTGATGAATTATATCTGCAAACACACCAAGACAAAGAAATACTCACTCAAGGGACTCTCAACCATAGAACCTACAAGCAGGGCACAGCTTATATCTGATAGGCTTGCCACAGAGAGAGAAAGAAAAATTAAGAGAGCCCAAATAATACAAGACTTGGCAGACAATGATTATGGTTCAAAGACTCAACTGTCAAAGTGGAAAGAAGACACTCTTCTAGACACTTACAAGAAATTTAAGGCCCTACAAAAGACTAATCCAGAGAAGTTTAAAACTTCTGAGGTTTCACAACCTTCAGCATTTTTAACTTCTGATCATTCAAATAAACCCCCAAGGCCTGCTGCTGCCAAGAAGAAGACAGAGGAACATGTTAAAACAGACTTCAAAATTGTCTTGCTAGAAGGTAACACAATTGTGCCTGATGATTTTTTTGTTGAAGAAAAACCTCTGCTCACACAATTCAGGGATCCTTCTACCTTTGCTTATCAACTACAACAAACCATAACAGAAAAACAGCATACCAAGGTAATCACTGAACATCATATTCCAACCCGTAGTGATCTGCCTGGTGTTGCTAATATTGAATAGAGAAGGAAATCCCACCTAATGGTCACTGAAATAGAAGAAACTCCTCAATCAGGTACAAACCAGGAAAGGGCATTGTCCCTTATACTCTGGACTTTGACTAGTCTAAAGTAAATATTGTGAAATGGTCATTCACTGATACAAACTCAGTGATGGTGACAAGAAGAGATCGTTCAATCAAGGTCTTCAAAAACAAAACAGAACTGAAGAATCTATCATCCAAATACCTTCTTACAATTCAACATCTTGAACCAACACAAGGATCTGTTACTGAACAACAAGCTCACCATCTCAAGGTCTCCATGGTTGCAGAAATATGGAGAATACTTGAAGAAAGAAAAGATGACAAATAAAGATTAGATAAGGTTTTGGCTTCATCAATCCAGGGGAGATTGTAAGGACAAAGAGGATTGACGAAACCACTTTTGATACCTTAGTCTAAGTCATATTCTGCAATATTATTCTAAGTATAGAAACTGCTGAAGAACAAGATTACAAGAACTGAAGAAGCAGATAACAAGTACAAAAGAATAAAGATCAGAAGTTCTGAAGACGAACCAGACAACTCTCTGAAGAACTATTGAAGACAAACTTCTGAAGAATACTCATCAGCAGTTTGTCACTCATCAGCAGTTATGTTAGAAGCTTCCCACCGCCCTTATACTTCAGTAGTTTAGTATTATATTAGTTTGTTTAAAGTCTTTGTACAGGTTCCAATACTAAAGCCTGTTGTAGTATATATTATCTAGTAGTATTATAATCTTTTGTATACTCAACTTTTATGTATTAGTCTGTCTATAAATAGATGGGTTCATCCCACTATTTTAGACACGAATCCTTCAAGACTTTTGTAGTTCACCATTTCAATATATTTGAGAATCATTCGAAGCATTTACTGTTATATTCATTTACTGTTTTTGATTCTCATTTACTACTTAGTTCATTGATTGAGGGGGAGTAATAACTCCTGTTAAAAGTGAAACTTTAACTTGATACACTTGTATTAATTCCGTTGTGCGAATATACTTTGATAGATCTAAACAAGTGTTCATAAATAAGAACTGTTAAAAGAAATGATCCAACAGTCTCCATGTACTGGGGAGACTAGAGGCCTCTGTCTTCGTAGACATTTAATCACAGTCCTGCCCTAGAGCATACAATTAATTACATAGTTAAACAAACTGACCTAGCCAATGACCTATATTGTCTAATCAGTAGCTAGAGGCATACAAAATGCACTAATAATATCCCTCTTGGACTTAGATAGTGATTTACAGACGCATCCTATCATTTAGCAATGATATGAATTCAATTATATGAATTCTCTTTGTATTAATGTTGCAAGCTTAATATAAGCTACTGATATAAAAACAAAAACCAAACTAAATCAATCACTCCATTTATTGTTGCTTCAAATAAAACATTGCTCATACAATGCATTACAAACTTTTCACCTTGATATGAAAGGCACATTATTAATCAACACACCAGTTAGAACATAAAATCAAATCGATTATCCTCTAATGACCGATGGAGGGTGAGTAGAACTGTTCAGTTGTCCAGAATACCAGACTGGGGGTTTTGGTTTTGAGTTCGAAAATAGTGAACCCACTCGCTTCAAAATGCGTTTGAGAAACCCAAATATAGGGGGAACCATTATCTTTTCAGTGCCCAAAGACATAAATATGAAAACAATCACCGGAAAGAATGAAATGGCGTATAAAGTTATGTCAGTCCACTTCCTCCCACCACTGATGGTTAGAATAAGTGTTGCAGCAAATGCAACCATCAGCATCGCTAATGAGATCATCAACATTGTAACTCCAGCATTCATCTTACGCAAAAGTGACTTCTCGAAATCCTTAAACCGGTATGAGGATGTGATAATGTTAAGAAATATGATAATTGATGTTAAAGCTGCTGATAGAGACATTGCATCTGCTATAAGAAAAAACTTAAACATAGGTTTTGACTTGAGAACTGGTTCACCCGTTTCCTGATTTGGACCTCCTGGTACGGTATATTCAGCAGCAAATGCAACAGTAGCTATCAAAACTGCAACAACACTATAATTCTTTGCATTTTCCATCATCCATGCCTGAGCCTCCATGCGACGCGCGTTGTTATTCTCATGAAACAACTGTTCAGCGTTCTTCTCTTGCGAATTAAGTTTAAATCGATCCAAGGTCGTACATAAGTTCTCCACTTTCTACACAATCCAAAACCCAAATGTCAAATGTTAATCCTACACCAACTCCAAACTTAGACATTCATATAAAGGGGGTGTGCGTGTGGTGGTGGGGAGCTTACAACGAAAGCCCTAACCTACAAATGGTATGACATACACTTAACGACCATTTGAAAGTGGTTGGGGGTACGACACAAACCCTAACATCAAACGTCCATTCAACGAATCCTTAGACAGTGTAACACCCCGGTCTTAGGGCCCAAAATTTTTTGCGTTTTTATTATTATTTTATAATAAATGACTAACCAAGACAAATAATAAACAAGTCGGTTATGTGCGAAATTAAAAACCGAACTATTATATATAGATTATTAGTAGAAAGTACGCATTTCGGGACTGAACTGATACGCGTTACGAACCCGAATTCGGTTCCGTGACTTAAGAGTGAGTCACCCATGGGACACATGGCACATGTGCCATATGCCCCATGGCTCATTCATATCAAGACACCTATCCACACTTATCCACCTAGCACTTTACCTCACCCACTCTCATTTTTAAAAACATACAGACACACACATTTCTTAACTCACATAACACACACACACACTCAATACATATGAAGAGAGAGAGAAGCAGCAGATGGATCGGCTAGTGGATACAATGCTTCGACGACCGCCGCGTTTCGTCTTCGCAATAGATTTAATTATATTTTAGATCTTGTATTTGTATTGTTTTGGATTAGAATTTGTATATAACATTGAATATTAGTTATCGTTACTTCCGTTGTGCAAGTCTGTTACCAAACTGTCGTAACGTCTAGCCCCCTCCTGGTCGGGTTGTTACAGACAGCCGTTTAAAAATGGTGATGGTTGGTGTGTAGGGGTAGGGGCTGTGACACCAGCACTAGCCTTCAAGCGTACTTCTGGTGCAACCTCGTACGAACTTTTTAAAATGCTGTGGGATTAGATTATCAGTTGAGTGTAAGTATATTCTAAAATTGAGGCATGTGTGTGTCATAAGATCTAACATGTGTGACTATGATAATGCACATTTTTGTATATGATTTCTAACGTGCATGTACAACATTAGACATATAGAGTTAATATACGTTTTAGATTTTAAAAAAAGGAAAAAGAAAAAAGTTGTTCCAAGCATACTAGATTCTTCACTATCTATGTCAAAACCTAAAAATTAAACTAAGTTAAACCTAAAGGCCTTAAATATTGGGGCCATAAACTTTAGCTTATTTGTTTTTTTTTTATTTTAGGCTACACGGTATGGAGGACGTGAAAAGTGGCGGAGGGTAGGTTAGGTGGAGATTTTCACGGACGTGGGGCAAAAGGTGAGGGTGAGGTGAATGGTTCTGATTGATTCTCGGGTTATGGATGATTTTTTATTGTTTGGTTGATTTAAAAAAATAAAAACAAAAACCTTCACGCTACCACCACCACCCCATAGTTTTTTAGGGGTTGAATGGGGAATTGGCGTGGATGCCACATGTAGCTCCATACCTTCTTCACCCCATGACCAAAATGTATAGTCTTGGAGCATTTCTACGATTCAGTTGATACGACATAAACAAAATTCATACCTTAAACATTCGTATATTATCTCGGAGAACGTAGGCAGGGCCTTTCAAATCAGCATCAAGATCATTTTCCTCTTCTTCAGCAACCATATGCAACAATGTGTTTGCCTCATTATCTATCTTTCCTCTCAATCTTTCCCGTGCATACTTTGTACTAACCACATAATCAAAGACTTCATGGTTACGATGTAAAATTGCAACATGTAGAATATTGCGCCCATCTTGATTAATATGTTCTATTGCTTGGGGGTATTGTTCTAGTATCTCCTTAACAATCTCTGTACACCCGTTTTTCGTTGCTAATATCAATGGAGTATCGGGTGAGCGAGTGGCACATTCATACGCTGCGATTTCTTCTTGTAATTGAGTTGTGGATGAACTCTTTCCATATTGGTGAAACTTTGCTTTGCTCTTTGATGACCTTGATTCAGTGTTTTCCCATGAAGTATCGTTTTGTACCAACAGTGTTATAAGTTTTGTGGCCCAATGGCATGCAAACTTTTTCTTCCGCAATTTTTTTATTGGTTTCAACATCCAACTTGTGTCTTCAACGTTTGGGTCAATTACTAACATAAAAAAAGATACAACATTTATTAATTTTTGTTTAAGGAATACAACTGAGTAGACATGTAAAAGGTGAATGTTGGGACAGAGAAGTTGCAGAATATCATGTTTATCAATTTTATACAGTTTTTTTTATAATTTATGCAAATCAGTCAATCTCTCTCTCTCTCTTTCTCTCCAAGTTAATTTGAGAACACTTATATTTCGTGTGAACAGCGAGAACGATTCAAATTAAAAAAAAAACACTTATCTTTATTATTAAAATATAATTTCAAAAACACAATTTATGCGTAAAAATTTAAATTAAAATATAATTTCAAAAACACAATTTATGCGTAAAAATTTAAATTATACAAAAATAAATTGTTTTAACACATGTGTAAATTTACTGTTTATACGTTTATAAACTGTTTCATTTACACATGTATAAAAAGTTAATTTTAGAGTGTTTTTGTAAGAAAAGATAAATTATTTGGAAACAAAGTTTGATTTTTTGTTGTTTTATTTAATTATAATAAGGTTTATATTAAATAAATTGATTTTGATTGATTTTTTTGTTTCTTCTCACATAATATTTAGTATTGTTAAAATAACCATCCCCTGTGTGTATACAATACTCTTAACCTAAGATTAAGCGTATTATATATTAATTGATCATGCCTCTTCATATATTTTCCCTCTATTAATAACCATGATGTAGATTTTTGGGTTTGTTTTGACCTCATCGTGTGATGTTATCAATATTAATATCACTAAAGAAAAGCAGCAATAACAACTTCAAATGTTGCAGATGGAGATCGTTTTTCGACACTGATACTTTGCTTTTAGCGGCGATTGCTAGCCACCAATGTGTTGCCACTATTGCGTTATCACTAATTTCCTAACATCACCGCTAAGAGTCCCCTTAAAAAACCAAAAGGACTAGCTAAAGCCGTGACAAACCTTAATTATTTAAGGTTTATGTGTAACAATCTTTATATATGTATCATTATTAGAAGACATGATTTTATTAAACTTTCTTTATAACTATGCTTGATTATTGCATCTCTCTAAAACTAGTTTAATAATAATACACCATACCTTACAATGTTTTCATTATTTCTAAGCTAATTAGTGAAATTAGAGAACCGATTGTGTAAAATCTCTAACCAATCAATTTTTTATGTTAAGTTTTTTTGGTTGTTTCAATAATATGAGATGCTAAAGTTCTACTTATGTATAAAGTAAAGCTAGTATCATCTTACGACTGTGTATCATCCGCATGAAGATATTTGTAGGGCAAAGTTCTAGTTTACGGCACGAAAGAAGTTGAAGAGGTGTCATCTTGTCTTCATCCTTTTTGTGGATCAGATGTTTATGCTTAATCGCTATCTCATGAGCCATCCCTATAAGACCGCATACGATCAGTAGTAGTACACCTTACTTATTATATGATCATACATAAAAGAATATAGGCGATCACACATACATAATAAACATACTTGACTACGTACTAGATAATTCCTCAAAAATGTGTAGGAAATGACCATTAGCAATAAATTAACAAAAATTTTCTAACAAAATCACTACACTAAAAGTTGTACAAAACTGAACTTACAATAGTTTTTGCTAAGAATTGCAAGATGGAGTATGGTAGATTTATCATCTCTTCGCAGAAATGTATTCAAATCTGGTCCTGCAATTGTTCTTGTGACTTCATCATGCAAGTACTTAAAAATCTTCGTCTTGCCATGGCGTGCTGCATAGAACAACGCAGTCTCTCCTTGCTTATTGATTATACCAAGCAACATTGGAGCCCTGCGTAGCATTTCCTTCGCAGCACCAACCGTCCTGTTGTTAGTACCAGTCTCATGGAGGATGGTGCTTCCACTCTTGTTTTGCCAAGTGAGTTTGTGAGAATCTTGTGCAGGAACCATACTGAGGAGGGATAATACGAGGTCATTTTTCTTGTGGTAAGTAGCAATATGAAGAACGGTGTCTTCGTGTATTGTAACCGTATGCAATGGACCCTTGGGAATGCTTGCACATATGTCAATCACTTTCGCATCGTCCTTCTTCATCAGAGCCTCGTACAGATCTTTGTTGATCTGCAAGTCTTTTTCTGAATCGTCCATAGATATTTGGAGGGTGATGAGAACAGGAAATTTTGTGTGTATGTGTATGTGTTTGTGTTTGTGTCTGGTGCATATACTTATAGACACTAAAAGGTATAAGTATAGACACTTTCAAGGTTGTGATGCTATACGTGTAGCATAGAATGGAATCTACTTGTCTTCAAATGTTTTAATAAGTATAGAATCCCAAACTGCTTATTATGTAAGATTCACATATGTGGTACAAACACTTATCATTGCTTTATCAAAGTTACAATTTCTACATTGCTTGCAGTGAAATTTTCATCGGTGATAGACTTCGACACTTGATGCCAGTGTACAGGTGGCTTAGTTACGAATGAAGAAACATGATTCATGTGTACAAGAGTGAGATGCAAGAATAAAGCTAGCAAAATCATGCATCAAACTTTACTTGGTTACATAACCAATCAAAGCTTTCTATGACACGATACATTTTTATAATTATGTTAAATTGTAAAAGCTGAACATGTGATTCACAAAAAGGCTAGTACAGCATATAAATGCCAATGCCACAAAAGAAAGGTTTCCACTCTTCTCAAGCATTCTCTATTCAATTGCAAACTTTTCCCAAGTATATATCAAAAAAGAAGAAATAAACAATTAAGAGGATATTGTTGTAAAACTAGTAAATTATTTATTTGGTTGTTCTCCAATAACTTGTATTTGTTACTTAAATAAAACTGTGTTTGTTTTTTTAACAACGTTCCAATACAGAATCTTTTTTTTAAACGTAGGGTATATCAAATATTGGTGTCGTAACGGTATAGTAATGAACAAACCGAAAACCGACCGAACAATGTTAATACCAATATCGGCATTATCGAAACTGATATTGACACTCTCTGATAACTTGTAATCATTAGTTTAAAAAAACAAAATACTCAGTCGTGTTTACTTTTCTTCTCGAAATTCTGATATATAGTCTTTTTTTTGTATCGTAATATATATATATATATATAGGATTTGGTTCAAATGAGAACCTTTCCCCAAATTGAGAACTGAGAGAACCATTCTGGGCCACACATTTCTCTAAGGCAAAAAAAAAAATTTTTTTTTTTTTTTTTTTTTTTTTGCAAAAATCGCTGCTTTATATGTAAGAAAAAAAAAATTTATTTTTTTTGTATTTTTTTTTTCAGTATACACATGTGTATAATTGCATTATACACATATGTATAATGCAATATACACATATGTATAACTGAAATATACACATATGTATAGCTGAAAAATGCTATATACACATATGTATAATTGCTATATACACATATGTATAATTGACATATACACATATGTATAAATGAAAAAAAAATTCAAAAAAAATAAAAAAAAAAATTTTTCCTTGCATAAAAATGTGCGATTAAAGCAAAAAAAAAAAAAAAAAAAAAATTTTTTTTTTTGCCTTTATATGAAATGTGTGGCCCAGAATGGTTCTCTCAGTTCTCAAATAGGGGTTGGTTCTCTTAGGATCCCTACCCTATATATATATATATATAAGTATCGGTGTTATAACGGTACAGTGAAGAATAAAACCGATAGCAACAGAACAACGTCAATAATGCTAATCGTATTATCGAACCGATATCGTTATTTTGGTTTTCATTAAATGTAAGACACAACATTATTTTCTTGGTTCACAACTTCAATTGTTTTGTTACATAACTTTACTTTTTTGGGTTACATTAGACAACTTTTTTGTAATAAAAAGGTTTTAAACAAGGTTCTTTTGTATCATACGAGTCGTTTTGAGAATAACTGTAACATCCGACCCCTCTCACCACTAATGTTGCCTGCTTTGCTGCTGATGGGTTGCCCATTTACTTCTACCTGAGCACGTTTAACTGTGAAGTTTTCTTGTGCAACACAACCAACTAAGCTCAAATTGCATTGATGATTTAAGAGAGATTGAATTATTTATGAACTATGGATTTCTCCTAACCATGACTGATGTGGAATTTACCTAAGAAGAATTTCACCTTCCTTGCACATGACAGGGTTGTTCAGATTCATATGACCAAGAAGAAAATGGTGTATAAGTGTGTATGGTGTGCATATTTTCAAATGGTTGTGAAAATGATTTGTCTTGAAAATATGCGGGGTTCGTGTTTAAAAAATGAAATTCTTGCTTGAAATGGGATGCTCCACAAATTCCACACCAAGTATCATAAAACATGTATCATAAAACATGTGTTCATAAAAATTATAATATTCTTCAAAATAATAATCCATCACAATTCACAAGAATATTAGATGAAACAAATGTGAAAAGATAATTATGGGACTAGGCGCGGCCTGTGTTTTGGTGGCAGAGGCGTGCTAAGTTTTTAAGCACAAGCGTTTTTTTTTTCTGAAAATAAGAGGAAAAGATAACAAACTAGGCCGTTTAGGGGTGAGTATTTCGTGGTTTGGACCTACAAGAACCTCTAACCCGAACCTTTTTAAATATATAGGTCGTTTCCGGTTCTAGATTTATATGAATTATCGATTCCGGGTCGAGTCGGTTCCAAACCCACAGTTTTAGTATAAGAACCACAAGAACCGTTTGTATTTTAATTAGAACATCTTATTAATATGTTGATAACGCATGAAAAAACTACAATGTATAAAAATGATCCAATAGATTTTTATTGTTAACGCAAAAAATAAAACAATACTCTTTTTTAATCTTTTCACTATTCTTTTTTACGTAATACTGTAATCGATTTCACGTAATATTAATACAATATTAAAAAATATTATCTATAAAAATTAAAATGTATTTTTCAGCTTGATGTATATGCATAGATGCGATATATTATATCCAAATTTGAAGTAAATATTGATTATGTCGCTCTGATGTGTGTGTGTACGATGTATACATAACATATTCACATAATGTTTTGAGTGATAAGAATGACAAAATTGTTTCGAAAACATATGTCAAGAAACGAAAAATGACTTAAAAAGAAAACATGTGGGCTATTGTAAGAATCATATGGAGGAACTCTTTTACGAGCATGGTTAAAGAACAGGAATATGTAACCCTCTAAAAGCTTACTAGTGGAAATGCCTGCGCGTTGCTGCAAGTACGCCTGTTTTGCCGCCTCATACTTAGAGAACCACGGTGGGACAAATTTATTTTAAATTCAAAGTTCACACAAATCCAAATTATAAATAAAAATAACATCAATTATCATATCATTTGTTAAAAGGTTGTATTTTTAATTGTTATGAGGGTTTACGTCACACCAAATAAGCACATATTCATCAATAACAAAAGCATCTAAAAACCTAAAACATCTTGTATAATAGGCATAATGAGAACTGGTTCAGAATGTTAAGCGGAAACTTCAAAAATCTAATGGAATTTATCAGCTGATCCTTAGATTAATCAAGTCTTTCATAATAGGGGTGAAAACAAAACTTACATTAAAAAAACACATATCACTCTAAGGAAAACTAATTCAGTCAGGTTGGTAGAAGTTTTAATAGTATATTCTTCCAACTAAAATAATAAATCCAAATAAAAAAGATGAAAAACATCCAATATCATTTCAAAAAAAACACAAAAGAAACGATTGTCTACCTAAGTGGTGAGCTCCATAATGGCACTGACTATGTCCCTAGTGTGAGTCTTGAAAGCCTTAACCGCCTTAAGCTTAGACACACTGACTTGAGTCACCATCAGATCAATGGTCATCTGGCTTGACACCAGTCTCGGCAACTTCCTCTTCTTCCTCTTCTTCCTCATCTGCCTGAGCGTCAACTGCAACAGCAATTGAAATCTATGGTTTGCCAATCACCAAACCCAGGTCTGGCATTCCGAACTGTTGAGCAGCTTAAGTTTGCAGCTTTAAGCTTAAGTCCTTGATCTTCACCTCATCAAAATCTGAAACCTATGTCAATATTTGAGCTGGATGATATAGTTTTCTAATATATATTAAGTGTTGGCTGACCCATCATTTGATTGTAATTTACGCAATTTGTAGATCAGTATATGCCCACGGGAAAGATTAATCAATTCTCAAATCTATAAATTAGCAAAGCACACTTAAGCAATGACTACAAAAGTGCAAGCAGAAATAAATTAAACGCATCTATATAAATCTACTTGTTGCGCATTATAACAAAGTGACTGCACATGATTGCGTGCGATTGAATCACCAATGAAGGCAATGGATGTGTCCCTCATGAAATGAAGAAATATTATGAGGTCGAATTTGGGTAAGCTGCAGTCCCTGGGTATTTACTACCAGCCACTAAACCTTGGTTCCCGTTTTTAGTTCCCATTCTTGGGTGATCAACAACACAAGGATTGAGTTACCAACAAAAGAAAATAATTTAATAACAATCATAGATATTTTACCGTTTAGGTGACCCGGTCCACCTGTAACATAAACAATACACAACCTGCTTATCACAAATGTCTTTAAAGGAAATAAAGCTACTATATATGTATGTACGTATGTGTGTGTGTCTATATAATTAGGAAACATCTTACTCTTGAACAGTATCTAAGTCTGGTTGCTTCTGCCATCCATCAAATGAACCATGATATGACAAGATTACTTAAAATTATTTCACGCCCACCATCTAGCTTGTTTCTGAGACAGAGTAAGTTTCATCAGAAGGTTCTATAATAGTATTATCAGGAATACTGTTCTGGATATAACTTTTCAGGTGCCTGCGATTTTTAAGTAGATAAAACATCACAGGTCAGATTCAAATTTGGAGCAACAGTTGTTCACATTATACATTATAGCAAGTATTTTTTTTTTAAATAACTGTGTAAAGAACATGTTTAAAAGTTGCCAAAATGTATATGAGTGTTTACAACCTCTTAAAGCTCTTGAAAGTTGTATGCAAGAATACGATATAACAAACATTCGCAATTAGATATCAAAACTAAGCAGTCAACAAAATTTGAAGTGCCAAATACAAGACCGCCCTAAATCGACCTTCATGTGTGTGCACTAAGAACTTGTATAGCAAGGGGAGGCATGGAAATGAAAGGGTTCAACTATTGAAGGCAAGACGATTGAGCATTCAATTAAGGGCATGTCATGTGAGGCTAGAAAGAAAGCAATTGTCCAAATTACCCTAACCTTGCAGTGGGTGCGTCTGTTTTGTCGCCTCGTAGTTGTGGGGGTTTGTGCAGTGTGTATGGTATTTGTGGGTTATTCGTTAAGGTGACGTGAAAGAAGGAATCAACAACCTAGCTAGTAGTGGGGCTGGAATTTAACAAAAAAAAATGGCAAACCTCACCTAGCAAATTTATAAATCTTTCACTCAGTTCGTAACATTATATGACTGTATAACAGCCTAATACAACGAAAGATATTCAGACCTGCACGCGTGTGATTCCCAGCATTGGACGCCCCTTTTTTGCCGCCAATTACGACTGTGTTTCTCAGCTTTGAGTGGCTGTATAAGATACAAACAAAATACAAAGTTTTATTCCAGGAATATCAAGTTAAAATGTTACTATGGATCTATGAAGCATTTTTTTTACAAATATTAGTATTACTATGATAAAAAAAATACTTGTTTTATAAACATGACAAACGACTTAAATATTACAAAAAGAGAGAGAAGTTATTTATTATGGCTCAACCACATGGTATGTCAGAAATTACAAAAGAACAATAGATGAATATATAAGATCAGAAAAAACGAAATGGGTCAGGCACTCTGGGGTAACCCAAAGTGCATTAGACTAATCAATATTTTATCTTTTTAATATGTAAAAGTGTAGCACTAACCACAAACAAGTGTCGATCGTGTGGGTCACATGGCAAGCTTTTTAACATCAGAGACGTGCCACTTATACTTGGAATGTGAATGAACCCTTCCATCTCTCTGAAATATAACAAAAATATCATGAACGAATAATGACAAAACATATATATAAACAATAACCACATGTGGAAGTTTTTGATGCCTTGACCCATGTGATTAGTAAAATCATTTTATGAAACCAAAGGGGTAAATGAGTGCTCCTGATTACTTATTGATAAAAGGTAAGCTCATTTGTATTTCACTATTGAGATTACCATTTGCAGCCAATCAAAGCATCTTGTGAATTGAAATACGAATGCGATTACTCAAAATTGGTTTTAATATTTCCTAAATTGTACTACCCCCATCTCACAAAAATGGTATCAATGTCTAAAAAACACGTCTAAAAGTTTTATTTAAAACCCGATAACATATCTATAGACGTTATCCCATGCTAGAGCAAGTCTCGGACCAGTGTGACTAATATGTTATGCACAATCCAAATGAACCTAGTGTTGGCAAATAAAATGGGAAACCAAAACCTTTTCCTCTCTTTTGAACTTGAGTACAAAACAACCAAATCGAAGAGAACGCTAACCTTAGTGGGAAACATGTTCACTGAACTCATCAGCATTGCCACATAACCTGCATAAGAATCCGTACCGTGAACATCCCTTCGAATCAACCGAGTTGTGCATCAGGCTTCTCATAAATCTCACAAAAAAACACACCTGAATAATCTACTTCCCACCTCCAACCGTCTCGAATTTGCACAGATCAGCTTATGGTTTTGATCAAATACATCGCATCACATGAAGCGATTGAAAATTGAAGAAACAAGTTAGAGGAATCGAATGAAAATCATACCGAAATTGTGTATAATATAGTTGAAGATATGGTTTGGATGTATGATGTTTCTAATACAATTGAATCTGGCATTTACACAGATGGTTTCATATGGTGGGTGAAGGTTATACGTTTAAAAGTAAATGCCTACTCACTCTCTGGATTGGATTAAATGGTAGGTATCAAGAGGTGGTTTTTAGAAGACAAGGAGGCAAGGGAAACGAACACAATAAGTCTAGCATTTATGTTTCATGCATTTAACAGTGAAGTGAAGTAGAGGGGATTGTGCAATGAGTTGAGTTGAGTTGCATTCTTATTTCGTTCAATTACTATCAAAGGTGGTACATAAGGGTATAAATGGACGAAATGCGGTAAAAAATTGAGAATTGCACTTGAGACTCTTGGGATGCCATCTTAACTTTGACAATTTGGACCTATTTACCCATCACTCCTCCTTTATAATGTAGTATAGATATAGATTACCTTTAAAGGTTCTGGAGACTCAGACCCTTTACCCGACCCATTAGAACCTATAGGACCTGGAGCCACATAGCTTTGTAAGGTTCAGTTCGTGGTTCCTAGTTTCAACAATAAAAAGGTATACGGTTATGGTGGGTCTGGGTCGGATCGGTTCCTGACCCTTTGCACAGCCCTAAGGCCGTTAATTTCCATCTTTCATCCTTGAATCCCAGCAAACGACTCCTTAAAAAATATCTAACAAGTTTTATTTAGTTAGACACGGTTTCAAGTCTTAAATTTATAAATACGATACTATCACTCAGAATACACGTTAGGACAAATACGGCCATCGCTAGTGTAATATAGTGATTGTAAGATTGATCGGTGTCGAAGGACCGGTCAAAAATATGAGTTTTAAAAAGATTCCAACTACCTTATTAGATAGGGTAAGTCGGGTGTCGAACCACGAGGAGTATTGTGCAAAGTGGTATTGGTAACAAGTAAATTAAACTAAACGGAAATGTAAAATCGATCAGTTGATTAATTTGCAAATAATAAAAACAACGAAAAGAAAAGAAAAGTTAATTGTAAACGATTAGAGAAATAGTGACCTCTCCAGAATCCCAGTTAATTTTTATTGCCAAAGTTTATATATTTTGTCAATTGATATCACACAGACATGATATGTGGTAAATATGATTGATAAAGAAGGTTGATTAATGATTTTGCTGACAGCCGATAACTAGACCGTGACTGTTGACTTGGTTGATTATCACCTAACAATATCTTAATGATTCGTAATATTGAAAGACACAACTTGCAAGTATTCAATGACCCTTGATAAGAAACCATATTGGTTGATGAAATCCAAAACAAGCATACCATTCAATAAACGTTCAACATCAATATTAAAATAAACCACAACCGAAACCGAAAGTTTAAACATTCAAATCTCAATTCAATTGTTCGACAAACACAAAACCTTGCAAATATAACTAACATTCACCCCGAAGAGGTTCACGGGTGATTAGCCACTCATGGTGGTGTAGAACCCGTTTGTTAGATGATTAACACTTGAAAGCATGTTGATTCGGTTGAAGAGATTGATTGTATGATGTTTTTGGATGATTGTAGCTCAAAAACCTGCAAATGATTGTGTATTTTCGTCCAAACACGGCTGCCTCCTTTCTAGGGTTGAAGTTTTTAGCTTTTAATAACATCACAACAACCTTCCATGATTTTCTCATGAACCGCCGTAAGTTACGGCCGGCACCAAGGCCCTTACGGCGGTCATTCTCTGCCCTTTTTATTGTATTTAGCTGCTGCTCGCAGTAGCTTACGGTTGATCAGACAACCCTTACAGCTAGAAAGGACTTAATCCATTTGGCTGCTGACATCAGTTGTACTTTGTTCCTTCTCGCCGCCCCTTACGGCTGGCCAAAGGCCCTTTACGGCCAGCCGTAACTGATCACAAATGAGTTATTTGCTTATTTATCCCTTGGTTTCACTTCCCACGGTACCTTACGCTTGACTTTGATCCACTTACGGTTGATGCCTTCTGATGTGAGCTCATTTGTACACATATGATACGCGTAACATACGGCTTATTCGGCTCATTATTATCGTCAATTCAACCTCACGAACCCATCCAATTAATTTGCAACTTCCATCCTCGATCATATGCAACCTTTTGTGTAACATTTTTGTCTCGAATTAAGTCTCGAGCCACTCCGTTTACCTCGATTATCACCTCCGACTAATACACATCATGCACTCTCTCTTCTTTTCTTCAACTCAACAACATGTACTCTTGATCCGAACACTTCCATATCTTCGGTGCTTCATTCGAACGCAATCTCGTTCACATTTAAGCTTCTAAATTCATCCAATTGTGTCGTTTATCCTACAATCACACGTACTTGCGTAGTTATCGCATTCAAAGCATATAAACAAACAAACGACATTAAAAACTCATAATTAAGCATCTTAAACACCATGATTGACCCCGTCCATCAAAGATGCCGAGATCGTTCACGGATATAAGAGCTTTTAGTACCAGAATGTCTTTATCGTCTAGTCAAACCCATAAAGATAAGTTTGTGTTTTTAGTTGTTTTATTTTTAACAAAACAGAATTCAAAATAAGTGAAAAAGATGGTTTGAAAAAAAAATCAACTTGCCTTTCATTCCCCCTTGATGACACAAATAACTAATTGACTATGGACTTCCAAAAGATACCAATACAAAACTGTGAATGGCTCCTTGTCAGGTTACCAGCTCATATGCCTCTTCCGAAAGTTGAAACGATTACTCCGCAAGACAACCACCTAAAGTCGTTCTTTCAAGAAAGTTAAAGATGTGTGTATTAATGTCATAAAGTAGTAGGACCCCATCTTATGGGCATCAATACTAACAACAATATTGGAAAGATGCAGTAGGGCGACCATCCGCAATGTTAGGCTCAAACCTACAACAATGGAAATTAGTATAACGAAAATCCACCAAGGAAACTCCTAGCCATTAATGGGAGTAAAGTATTACAAAAAAAAAAAAAAAAAAACCACTCGTTACGACTGTGAACCTCTTAATTTAGTGTAATCTCCTTAAGAGAAGTGGAGATGAAAAAGACAACGTTCTCAACGTGACGTGTACAAATAGTAACAAACAATATTAAAAGATGCACGGACAGTTTTAATGGTAAAATACCTATAATACTAATTACACACGTAAACAAACAAGATGGGGAAGGAAGATTAGGCCTATGCGACATACATCCCCAAAACAAACAAAAAATTCAACCAGGTCTATCGAAATTAATCCACTTCTCCCATGATGGGGAAGGGAGATTAGACCTAACGGGGTATGAAGCTTCCTTTTAAAGACGTTAAGATTTCTTGCGCTCCAAATCCTCCCAACAGTTGCCATAACGATGGTGTATAAAGTCCTCTTCCATTTTTCGCTGCCTCTTCCGCTAGCACCCGAACCACCTCGTTGAGGGAGGTAACATTTTGGGGCATCGAAACTCTAATCCACCAAAAGACGTTCCACCAGATGCATTGTGTGAAAAGACATGAGACAAACAAACAATCCACCTTCTCTATCCCAAGCCCGCAACGATCACAGGATGGTAACACATGAATACAATGAAAGCTCACAACAGCTCCTCTTATTGAACCTCTTTTTTGCTCTTTATTTTCTTGTTTCTCTTGATTATAATTGAATTTTAAGATAAAAAAGATTAAAAAAACATATATATTTGACCAAACTATGTATTATCATATTTGAGCTCTAAAGAGGTTGGTCAAAAATATTGAAAGATGATTTCGAACCCTTCTTAAATATGCAAAAGGATAGAACAAAAGCAGTCCATTTAATAGTGTGGACAGTAGATGCAGGGTCAAACCGTTAATTGACTGTAATCATTATGTCCACTTTTTGTCTCTCTAAAAGTAGTTCCTTTGCAATGGGTCCAACTGTGGTTTTAAGTTTTTTATAAATTGTTAAGCATTGGGAAAATTTCTTGCAAAGCTTGATAAATAGATGGACCAAAGCTTTGATTAAACAAGTACCTTTAAAAACTGTAATATGCGCATTAAAACAAGTATTTATCGCATGCCAACAGCTACTACTAAAGAGCATCAATAAGTGCAATGCATCTCTTAATGGGGTAATAATAACTAATAAAGCAAAGACGTAATCTTTTGAATTTATAACACATATGCTTATACCTATTGTAATTCACGTCCAACATTTCAATACTTTATATGACATTTTACATATAAGATCACTCATAGAATTTATTATCAACAACAGGTTGGTTTAGTCGAATCCAACCAACCTCGAGCTTAAGGTAAAAGAAGGGGAGAGCCTTCTTTAAGGAGAACAAAGACACTACCGCCATCACCCCTTGAGATCCGAAGTTCTTCATCAAGGTAAGTTGTTAATAACCATGATTCTGCATTCGTTTGAGATATGGAGAATTTTAATGGCGGTTGGTTGGAAATGGTCTTTGCAACGTTGGAAGCCGTGTCTTGAACTGATGTGATCAAGCCTTTGAAAGGAGACAGGTCGACCTTTTGTCCTAAAACTTCA
Source organism: Ambrosia artemisiifolia (assembly GCA_032199755.1). NCBI lineage: Eukaryota > Viridiplantae > Streptophyta > Magnoliopsida > Asterales > Asteraceae > Ambrosia > Ambrosia artemisiifolia. The sequence goes on along the minus strand of CM063519.1, from coordinate 47,106,062 downwards.
ACGTTTTCTGGTAACACAATGGAGTCCGTCAACTGTGGTGTCCCGATGATCCCTTCATCGAACTTTATCTGTCATTCAAACAACAGTTAAGGGTTAGTTATTTAAATAACACTTTTCTAGATTTTCTAGTTTTTTTAATAGATGAATAATGTGCCCAAAATAATTACAGACACTGTTTTAAGAGGTTTAGTGATTGCTAACGCTTTTGACTCGTTGGGTCCACATCAATTTTTAGCATAAAAAATAAAGATGAATTATTTGAACCGTTTGAGATAACATCTAAGTGTTTATTGGACGCACCTGCACGCGCTTAGGACTTCTGACTTCAAATTTCGCATTTGTAGTGATTGCAGTTGTGGACCCGAGTCCAGAGAAAACGACACAGTTCTGGACGGTAAAGTTCTCAGAGTCAATGGTTTGTGATATCTCTTCAACCTTCACCAATTGCAGGGATCCCCTTGACAGCAAAGGGTACAAACCTAAGAAGGATGTATAGCTGCAGTAACACATACATAAGTGGTTAACGGTTATTATTTTCTCATTATTAATAACATAGTATTGATATTGACAAAGTTTAAAAGAACGGAAACGAGCCTCGAGGCGTTTTCCCTTCGCCTCACGAGGCGTAAGCCTCGAGGCGAAACGAGGCGTAAGCCCGAGGCGGAATTAAAAAATTAAATAAATAATTATATATCTTTTCAAAAAATAAAATGCTAACTAATTTAATCATCAAAAACACACATAAAAAAGACATAAAATGACACAAAAAGTCGAAAACATCAAAAATATACCTAAAAACCCCCTGAGGCGCACCTGAGGCGCAACTTTTCATAACGCCTCAGTCCTGCGAGGCGCATACCACTGTTCAAACAACTGAGGCGCCGCCTCAGAAGCGTTTTCAGACCGAATCGCCTTGAGGCGCGCCTCGAGGCGCACGCCTCAAGCGTTTTTTTAAACCATGGCTTGGTTTTAAAAAGCGCGAAGCGCACAAAAGCGACGAGGTCTAAAACCGAGGCGCAAAGCGCAAAAGCGGTAGGCTTTTCGTACGCGAGGTGCAAGACAATTATATAATTTTTTTTATATATGCTATAGGTTTTTAGCATTATTTACTCAAAATATAGATGCAAATAAGGTATATATATGATTTAACTAAAATGTACAACCTTTTTAGCTACATGTATAAAACTTTTAAGCACAAAAACAGCATGTGTACAAAAAGCGCGCTTTTCTCGCTTTTTTTTCTTGCGCTTTGTGCGCTTTTCGTGCGCTTTTTGCGCTTTTCTTGCGCTTTTCGTACACTGCTCGCCTAGGGTTACATAAGGCGCATGGATTTGCGCCTAGGTGCGCTTTGCGCTTAAGCGCGCCTCAAGCGCGCTTTTTAAAACATAGAACCATGGATATTGAAGCACTTGGGAAATACAAAAAGGAATGACAACTGGGGGTGTAAATCAGCCAAGTTGCTCAAATTGACCAAGCTTAAACGAGCTTGAGCTTGAGCTTGACCCCGAGTTCAATCCTAAGATGATGCTCATTTTAAAATTATGCAAAGCTTATTTAGGCTTGCAAATCTAAACAAGCTAATTATTAAATAATTTATATAATAAAATATATAATGATATAATAAATGTTATTATATAATTATATGGATAATATATATAATATGTTACATATATAATCTAAGTTTTTATTACATAAACAACATAATTAAATAATCTATATATAACATCACATAAACTGATTTAACAAGCATCATATTTTGTACAATTTTGGTTCATCTAATGTCACATGAGTTGGAATCCATAGTTATCAAGCTCTCTTCTTTGTTTGTTACATGTAACAATCATTTTCCAAATTTATATATACTGTATACATCACGTGGTACTCCATACTAGCCTATAAGTTATAACAAACAAAAAATCTTAATGAATTCTATGGTGAGTAACCTAACATCAAGCATTCCGTGTTAACTCACACCAATATACATTTAAATATAGAGTGGTTAAAGCCTGAAAGTCCATATCACCTCCTAAGTGGTACTACAACAATTTCATCAAAACTCACATTATTTGCACCTTCACATTTATCATGATCAAATATATGTCTAATGGATAGTTCTAATGATCTAAAGGCTTTCCATATTTCACCGTACAACAATCCCTCCTAATCTTTCCTAAACTTATAAACCTTTTTCTACAAGGGGTGGGTATGGACGGTTCAGCTCAGTTTTAACCCATAATCGGAAGTTCTAGTTATTAAAAATGTAAAACCATTCGGATTGGTTAATATTTTGTTTCAGTTGTCGACCAACTGTGTTATACAGGTAGGCTAACCGACCGGGCGACCACAATGACTTCATTTTTAGACTTGACATCATTGTGCCACTGCCAACTTGATACAGATTTGGACTTTGAAAAAAGTCAAAGGATTTCAACAAAATTAATACATATTAGGGCCATAATACATGTTGAAGCTCCAGATTCCCTCCCTCAGTTATACACTTATACTAATCACTTAAAAGAAATACAATAAGAGGTCGACTGGGCGTCCAATAAACATATGCTTCGGTAATATATGTTTTAACTTACTAGTTATAAAACAATATTAGACCTTAAGACGAGTACCAGGCTCAAGAATCTCTCAACTCTATCTCTATATAAAGAGCGGTAACCAACTCCAGCTAGCTAGCTATCTAACTAACATAACAAACTAGCTAACGCAACCGACTGGATAACTAACTCAACACATCTATATACACTAATAAAACGCAACCATCTGTTTTACATTTTTTTTCTGGTGATTTCAGTTCAGAATTTTTTCAGTTGAACCTCGCCCTGCTTTCCATAAATCCAATTTAAGATTCATAAATCATAACCTAAACCAAGAACATACAACTCCAACTCCTGTACAACTTTTAATATCTGATTTACTCCAAAAGCTGGCAGTTTCCAACTTCAACATTTAATCAATTCAAACAAGACACCAGCAATATTTTGCTTCAACAACTTGTTAGAAAGTTGAACATAGTTATACAAATGTAAAAAATCCAAATATATTTTATAAAATTTTGTACTTATCACAACTTAATTCACAAATTCTTAAGCACAAGACATCTTCTCATTCCAAAACCCTAATTTGACCAACAAAAAGAACAAAATTACTAAAATAAAACCTACAAATACTGATGCAAGTAACGTTACGTCGATTCAATTTAACAATCAGGTCAAGTAATTCCAATAAAATTAACTAATTTCTGTTACAACCAAAACCGAAGAACTCGACCCAAATGACTAGTATGATGTGTGAGATATCTCATTTATTCTCAAAATCCCATAGTTGTTGCCCATACACCAATACGGTACAAGTGTCTTGCAATGATTTTGGTCCATGATATTTTATATGTACAACAAATGTAGGGGTACGGACCAATTCCAATTGGCCCCCACACCTGTCCTATCAGGCTATAAGACTAGTTTTTTGGGATAAGTTTTCCGACCCATAACAAACTAACAATTTCACATAATAAGCTTAACAGAGAGAGTAACTTACGCCAATATCCATTTCCCGTTAAGAAGAGGAAGCGCCTCAGTGGGCGCAGGAGTCGGGTTCTTGGCCTCAAGCAGCGTAATCAGCTCCACGACCTCAGCCCTAGTTTCACTAGTAGCACTCAACCCACGGTCCGTACCATAAAACGAATCAATCAACCGCTTCTTCAACACATCGATCTCCGTTACTTCCTTGTCCGGAACCGGGTCTGCCTCTGTTACTGTCACCGGAGAGTCCGGTTTCCAGTTTTCTTCGCCGGTTGAAGCACGTAAACTGAAGTTATTGTGTTTGTTTTTTGTCCTGATGGATAAAGCGATGGATTTTGTGAAGGATTTGGTAGGAAAGGTTATTGGTTTAACAGGGAAGATGGAGATTGTGGAGGGTGGTCTGTGATGTGGTATTATTGATGATGATGAATTGGAAGGGAAATTAGCGAGGAGTGAAAGGGATGACATTTTTTGGTGGGGATTGGTCTAGAGAGGTGATACAGAGACGACGTGTGATGATATATGACTAGAGACTGGGAAATTAGAGTTTAATACGGAAAATTATTTTATCACAAAATTTTGGTAAAACATATACCAACAAATTCATCTTTTTGTATTTCGCAGGGAAGTAACTATGTTCCCGAGTTAACTTAACAAAAGAAAAAAAAGAAAATGAAAGGAAAGGAAAATTTGATTGTGTTCCCGAGTTTCATTTAAGGGCAGAAAAGAAAGGAAAACAAAACATAATGTGTTCCGGAGTTTCATTTAAAAAGGGAAAAGAAAGGAAATGGAATGAAAACTAGGCAAAATCTTTAAGTTTAGTTTTCCTTCCGATTTGGAAGGAAACGGAAGGAAAGGATGTTTATCCTTTCTTTTCCTTTCCCTTCCTTTCCTTCGATTCTTTTCCTTTCTTTTCCCTCTTTAAGTTAACTCGGGAACACAGGCGGACGTGTTCTTTCTCATTTCTTTTTTTTTTTATTTCTAAATTGATTAAAGAGTTAACTACAATTTGCATCTTTGTGGTTTAGAGGAGCTGGCACCTTTCACCCATTATCGAAACCTTTTCCACTCTGAGCTACTATACTTATATTTTCTTGCAGTTTGAGCCCAACTGTTAACTTTCCATCCACTTTAACATTAAAAAAATTGTGATTTACTAAAATACCCTTTTTATCTCTTAATAAACTACCCAAAGTCTTCACATGTTCTTAACATCATCTGATAATAAAATCCCAATTTTGAAGCCCTAAGTTTTCACCATTTGGATTCTTCCGTGTTCTCGATCGACCACCAAGATTTGAAGTAGATAACTACGAATCTGTCATCACATATTATTTCACATGTCACTCCTTTCCATCCCATCCATCACCCCTAACATTTGGTTCTTTTCTTGTTTTTCATCATTTAAACCAATTCTTTGCATCAAATCAACTTTCTTGAAGTTTAAATCCAACTGGGTCCTATTTGTTTTGTGGATTCATAACTTATTTGATGGCCCAATTGGGTTATTTCTTATTTGTGTAAGTTCATATGCTAAATTGTAATTATTATGATAGATCTTGTTTGAATGGTAATTTGGGTGGTTTTGTTTTTTTGTTCATGATTTGATCCCTAAAGTTGATTGTAATTATGACGGTTGAAACATTTTCTTGTTTGGATATATGGTTGAAACATTTTTTTGTTCATACAACTTATCATCATTCAGTCACCAAGGTTTGATGTTGCAAGTAACATTCAAGCTTTCTTTCTATTTGATCTTTACTTGTACTTTAAGATATGTAGATTAACTATCATACACTTATCATCATTCAGTAACCAAGGTTTCGAATTTTTTTACTTTTAGGAACTGCAAGTAACAATCGACCCTAATTACATAGTTTGTAATGTTGTAAAAGAATGGGATTAAGGTTAATTTGGATGGAAAATTACAACTCTGCCCTTGCATCTAACGTTAAAGTGGATGGAAAGTTAACAGTTGGGCTCAAACTACATGAAAATACAAGTATTGTGGCTCAAAGTGCAAAAGGTTTCGAAAATGGGTGCAAAGTGTCAACTCCACTAAACCACAGGGACGCAAATTGCAGTTAAATCTTGATGAAACTAGAAAATAACCTTGTGCATTATGGCGGAAATGCGGAAATTAATTTGGTATTGGTTTAGTTCATTATGATATCGATACTTGCTATAGTAACCGAAAAAAATACCTAAAAACTAAAGTCATGATCTCCCTAAAAAGATATTGTCATACTGACACTTGTTTTACATCGATTGAAAGCTATAATATCGATACTGATACGATAAAAACACTCGTATAGATTAAACTCTTGTATCCAGTTTCCGTTATTTTTTCTTCAGTTTTGCGATATAAATTTTATTTGAAAAAAAAAGATGTATTCAAAATAATGGTAGGATGGCAAACTGAGCCGGTATAGCAATATTTACAATAGTTTTATCACACAAAAAAAGTTGTATGATGTAACACAAAAATAAATTCGTGTTTTACATCGATCGAAAATCATAAAAATGAATATCAATACTGATTTGTTAAGACCAATACCGATACCAATATTGTTGGTCGGTACCGACTCAGTTTTTCATCATATCATCAATTGAATCAACTTCATGTTAAGTAAATTTTGAATACTATTTTATTTTAAATAAACTTATATCAAAATGTACAGAAAAAAATTAACACAACCACGTATTTAGTCAAAAAAAATAATAAACGTTGAATCATACACGCGCGTTACTGCGTGTTAACTTCTAAAATTAGACCAAAATGTAAAACATATGAATAAAACTTATATCAAAATGTACGTAAAATTTTTTTAATGAAAACACGCATTACATACTATTAATAATCAAGTGTATTTGAATAGTGTTTTATTATTTTTTTATTATTTTTGTTGGTATTTATATTGTTATGTTTGAGTAAATAATCAATAAATGTTCCAGCATAGATGGTGTGTTGTTGTTGTGTTCATGGAAGTTGCCCTGGTTCGAATCCCGCTGAGAGCCGTTTTGTTTTTTATCCATTATTCTCACCTTTTTTTTCTCCAACTTCTTAACCCTTTACTCTTCTGTCACCTCTCTTCCTCTATCTACCCCTTCTCTTCAATCAACTCTCTAGACACTTCTCCCACCCATATCCACCACCCATCATCAACGACAATTCCCGCCAACATCTCCGATTCACCGACCGAGACCACCACTTTACAACACACTACACACACCCACTAATCTTATGGTTTAGAGAGAGAAACAGAGAATAGAGAGAGAAAGAGGATACTTCTTTAGCGGCGCTTACGATCACCTTCCCCACCATGACAGGTTCGTCCTCTTCATCCTACGCCTATTTTAAATGTGTCGTTAATATGGGCATATTGTTATGTATTGACTTTTGGGTGTATTGGGTAATGATTATTATTTGTTGTTTGTAAGAAATCACATAATTGTTTTGTTGGAATATGAGTTACAAATGCTATGTATGTTAATTTAGTTACGTTTGAGGAGAAAAAGATGTGCACACTAGGTGTTTGATGTTTTGTCTCAGTGAGCTTTTTTAGTGTAATGTCTGATTATTTAGCGGTCTAAGGGTTTAGACCTTATGGGTATGCCAAATATAACTTTTCTTTTTAATAAATAAATGTTAAACCATTAAGAAACCGAAAGACGTTTACAGTAGAATGGCAAGTAGACGTTTACACATCTGCTCGATTGTTATCGATTGCTGAATCAGGGTGAGTTTGTTTATACTTTATATCCAGGCTTTTATTGCATCTTATTTTCTAAACAAAGTTGTTTTTTTTTTTGCATTTTAGAGTGTAATTATTAGTTACCAAGCTAATGTTGTTTTGAATTTTGCTGGATAGGGTGGGTGGTGCAATAGTCATGGAACAGCAGAAGAATTGAGGACAAAAGATCAAATGAAACAAGATGGTGCCATTAAGAGGGACAGAGCTAAGGCTTATGCTCTTTATCAACAGGTAATGATATTACAAGGCGCGCATCGCGCGCCACATAGGTAAAAGATGACCGATGCATGGTCATATCAGATAAAATATGATAGCAAATTGAACGCACTACGGATAGATAATTTGAAAGTAAAACGAAACGGATAGATCTAACGGTATCTTGTGATACAGAAACACCACACAAGAACACGATAGGGCAAACTAAACGAGAATCAAGATACAGATACACCACTCAATTCTAGCTTAGGCTCCAAGAACACCATCCAAGTTGCCAAACTTGAACTAGCATGGAAGAATTAATTCATCTCAAAAATCCATTTGAGAAAAACTAACACACACATTTTTCTTAATTCAAAACTCACTATCATTCCATTTCTTAGAAACTATTACATATAGGAATTTTAGAAACTAACTAACCCATGTTTTAAAAGCAAAACAACAACTGAAAATAAGTACTACCTATTAAGCAAGAAGTACAAGTAACTAAAACATTAAAAAGAAACCGAAAGAAAACGTGCTTGAATATTCAAGAAGGTTGTGAACGTGGAGCTGCTAAGGCATGGATGTTTGGGTTCGGGTCAAGTAAAATTGACCCAAGTTTGACGGGTATCACCCGACCATCAGGCTTGACGGCTAGCAAGTTTGAACCGGTAACAATTTGGTATTAGAACTTAGTGGTGGAGTAGTTCTTTAGTTGGTAAGGTATTTATATATAACTCATATCATAGGAAAGTATACGCCACTCCCAATGATGTATTAAAGGGTGAAATAGGTTGATTGGTGAGTTACATTTAATGAATGAGCTCTTGCAGCTTATAGGAAGAATTAAAAATGAAAAAAAAAACAGAGTTGGTTCAAAAGAGTTATTTATTAGTATATGGAGTATAACTCAATTTGGAAATCAAAATGTGCATTAAATGAACATGGAAACTTATTTTGAAAGTTACAGGCGAATAAAACTTTAAACGGGTTAAAACTTGCAGGTAGGGGCGTAAGGTACATCTAATCGGGTGTACCATACAATGGAGTGTATGAAATACGCCGAAGATGATTTGTTAGGTGCTGGAATTACAATCAAAAGTTGAAAATGGTGGATGAGGAGCATGCCCCGTGGTGCCACACATCAGGGGTGTCTAACTTTGGATGCGCTAAACTCATTGTGTTTACTATGATCTAGCGATATACGGGTATGCTTTTTGAGTTGCTTCTCCTTCATTTATATTTTTGTTACAAGTTGAATCCAAATTAATATCACATCACTATATAACTATGTTTGGGTTTAATGCTTTTATACATAGGAATTCTAAATGATTGGAACTGAATACCCAAACATAGAGTAAACGTAGTTTTGTTTATTGCTGGTTTTTTATTAACTTTTGACACATTAGGTTTGGTTTTGGTTTTGAGATTGAATCTTTTGTTTCCAAATGTTTCCAAGCGTTTAGAACATGTTTCCGCATCAACTCTATATTCCACAAAACAAATATATTTCAATTTGTTGTGTAACTGATTTTTTGTTTCTTTCCTTTCATTTTATGTTATTGTATCGCATTAATGAATTGGATTTTTTAATATTGCACGATACATCAGGGCTCAAAGTCTAATAAAGCAATATATGTTTTCCATCAAGCACCAATCTCATCTCAAATCTGGTATGTTTGTCACACCCCGCCTAAGGCGGAAACGCGAGGTGAGACGAACATGGTGATCACAAACATTGTTTATACGAGAAATACTAAATGTCATTTATTCCAACAAACACATAAGTTACATAGTCGAATACAGATTACAAATCCTAACAAATGTTTCAAACTGCTACTTCAAATCCACAAAACAAGGCCTTCTTTATGCAATCCTAAACTTGGCACCTTAACGTCCTTACTTGGTTTCCTGAAAAACATGCTTAAGTGTGTCAACTAAAAAGTTGGTGAGTTCGTAGGTTTTGTTGACTCGCTAAAACAGTTTTGTTGCTCAAAAAGTTTCGTTGTCTGTGTCCATGCAGAATATAGTTACCATGAGCACCATAACCAAACCATGACGTTCATGTTCACCCCGCCCCAATGCCTTGTCACGGGACATTGTAAAGTATGGATAATTCATATGTGTTAGCGCGACTAACAGTGAAAGGGGTGTCAACCCAAATAGTACTATTCATATGATCCACGGTTTATTGCTAAGCTAATGATTATAGTTGTCCGGGGAATTTTTGTTGATCTGTGACAATTGTGGGTCTAACTCATGTAACACATATTGTTGTCATGTACATATGTGGGTCTGTAGCATGTTTCTCCCCTGAAGTTGTAAAACAGTAAAACAGTAAAAAGGGGCCACGAGACTCACCTGATGTCTCATTATATGATATAGCAAAGCAGAAGTAACTACTGTTCCGACAAAGAGTTCCCTATAACGTCAAATACATCTTAAGTTGTGTGTACTTATTGTTTACCATACAATTTGTTCACCCGACTTGTGGTCCCTTGTGTCATGTATATGTGGGGCCATTGCACGTGATAATTACTACGCATCTTAATTGTACCTTTGTAAAATGTATATGTGCAACATTATGTGTGATCGTGTATGTTTCGATCCAAAAATCGATTCCTTAACAACTATTAAATCCATATGAGGTTTATAAAACAATGATCATGATGTGGGTGTATGAACTAAATTTATTTGTGTCACATAAGTGTGTGGTATGTAGTTACATATAGGTGTACATGTGTGTGTTTCAAAATCAATCAACAATAAACAAGACAATGCTTTTAGAAAATCATTAACTTATATGCAAGATATGGTCGATTACTAGATGACTAAGGGTCGAAGGTCGGGTAATCAAGAGGGTCGATTACTATAGGAATTATAAGAAAGAAGAGGGCTTGATTACTTACCAAAGAAAACAAGGGATGTGGTAAGTGATAGTGAGGTTCTTGTGCTTCTTCCTTAGATCGTAGCTCAAGTGGCTTGGGTCCTCCTTGTCTTCGACCGAGTGAGGTGAGGAAGAGAGGAGTGTTGTGAGGGAGAAAGAAGTGTGTTTGGTGCAAGAAATGATGGTAGTGGTGAGCTCTTTATATAGAGGTAATCATGGGTAAACAAGTCATCTTGGTTGTGCAACTTTGGAGTGTGCATACTAGTTTAGTGTAAATGAGTTGTCTACACCTTGTCTTTGGTCGAATGCATTCTCTTGACCCTCTATAGGCTTCGGCCAATTGAGATTAGTCATGGAAGTGGTAGGATGTCATGTGTAGAGGTTTAAATTAAGCATGTGCATGGACTAAAAGGGGTAAGTTAGTGGCAAGACTAGGTAGTAGGTTTGTGCAAGATGATAGTGATGTTTCATGCCTCTTGGCCGATTATAATTAGTGGGTTATAAGTGGGAGGGTTGGCTAGCATGAGAGGTGATTAAGAGTTTTGTTTGATTGCCCATTTTGGTGTAATACTACAATGTGCACATGACCTATATATGTATGTATGCATCGGCCGAAATACATATGAACTAGGTGTACTAATCATAGGTTGATAGTGATTGTTCCTAGCTTCCATGGTAGCCGTGAGTTGGCATGGGTCAAAAGAGGAAGTCTTTGTGTTCTAGGGATGAGAGGGAATGGGGTTGTCTTGCCATTTTTGTGATTAAGTTGGACATACCTTGTGATAGTGACAAGTCTCTAGTGTTTCCTTCATGTTTGTGGCCGATTTATGATTAAGGAATTTGGGCACATGTCTAATATAGGTAGGCTTAGTTGTGAAAGGGATGTGTCTTAGGTTAGGATTTGTCTTATGCTTAATCCAATCAAAATTAAGCAAGTGTGGTATGTGTATATATGTGTAGGATTAGTAGCTTGAGCTGTCATTGTCTCTAGTGTATAAAATTTTGTCTTATCTATAATACACACATGTTTATATATATATCTATATATACGCATACATATGTGTGTATACAAGTTCATTGTCTTGTCCCCATCAACAATATATAATCACATGGTAATATATATATATATATATATATATATATATATATATATATATATTGTATTTAGCCTATCATACATGTATGTGAAATGCGTAAATGTATAATATTGAACTAAATATTTATTCTACACATGTGTATTTGCTTAAAAAAATATAGTTTTAGTCTTATAAAATCCATATGCTTTTGTAGATTCTTATGATGATCATGGTGTTCGGATAAAGTTTATTTTTCACATAATCGTTCAAATAATGAGGCGCACCGACACACTTATTCTAAGCACATAGTGAAACAACCCAGTTAATTGTACGGACTCGACTAGTGAATTTGGCGGGTGTCACAATGTTTGTAAAGGTCATTTTGTTTTACTTGGTTATACGTACTTAAATCAGTTAATCGTGCCTTATGTAACATGATTAGCAAATGTGCAGGATGAAAAAGGATTCCAAAGTACATTGTTGGAAATCTCCCATGTTTCCTTTGAAGAAGGTACTGTCTTGTTATATAATCTAACATTCTACACAAACCAAGTTAAGTCGAAAGTTAATTTTTCTTTTTTTAATCTTGAAACAGGCGTGGCAGTTGAGGCTTCGACCTCACATAGCATAGCTTGATGGTTTATAAAGGTCTGCTGATGGTGTAAGTAAACACAGTTATCATATACAACACTTCTTGACAGTGCTAAATGTTTTGCTGTTTATCATGAGACTTGTATTATATTTGCTTTGTTTAAGAAGGATCCATCGAAGAATATTTTTTTTGGTTCGCATGACTTTGATAGATTCTAACTCCTTTTATTGGATGCCCACATATATTTTGGGTGACATATTGAACACTCCAAGTCCATGTAAATGGGTTAAAATCCCTCCCTAATTAGCGATTAACAAACTATGTAGCTGATCCTGCAAATGTTAATTATGATTAAGTATTTCTCACTTCATACTTCAGCTTTTGAAAATACTTTGCTTACTTTTTAATTATTCCACATAAGGTACAGTGTGGCGATCTTATGTTGTTTGTTAATGGTATATTGTGTATGAAATTTGAAAGCTTCAAGAGATGTTAATTTGCTTCTTATCGAATAATGAAAATGGAATGCGTATTACGAAGTTTTAGATGACAATTGAACATGAAGAAGGGCTATTAACTCCCCGTTATGAAAAAAAATCTGGATTGAACGTCTTGCCAATTAAGCGTATTGACTCGAGTCCAATATAACCAAACTTTATTTAGCATTCATTTCATTATTTATATGTGAACAATGTTTTAAAAACCGGTAAATACCGGCCGGTATTACCGGTGCCGGACGTAAATCCGGTACGAAACACTCCGGTAAATCAGAGAAACGGCATCAACTTTGTACCGCCGGTAAAATCCGGTATACCGGTTTGAACCGCTATACCGGTACTGATTTTTGAACGGAAAACTTGTAAGAAAAGCTGCCGGACCGGATATGAAGTTGAAGAATAGATTTGATCATCTCATCTGGCATTTGCAGCAAATGATGGCGGTGATTATAGCTGCAACGACTTGTAGGAGCAGAAAGAGAAGGTTAAAATCAACTGAATTACTGAAGGGTAGGTTTACCGGTGAAGTGGTGATAGAGGAGACAGGAGAGAAAGAGAATGGGTTGGGACTTGGGAGTATGGACAGAGAAAGACGAAAGAGAATTTAATATGGGTGCATGTGTATGTCTATGTGTTTAATACTTTATTTTTTTACTGTAATCAAAAAATATTATATTCAGAAGTCTGAGTTAAGTGTAAAAAAGAGAATTTTCAAAGATATATTGCAACTTGTAGGCAGGCACTCATGTGGGTTATGTGTCTCAAAGAATGGATTGCTACTAAATTTATATTTATACTTTCATATTCTTAATAAGTTTAATTGTATAGTTATAATTTTATAGAGTTAACTAGTATCCGGTTGAACCACCCGGTACAACCCGGTTCAACTGGTTGAACCATTTTTTAGATGAATCCGGTATGATTAAAAAACCGGTTTTTAAAACATTGTATGTGACCTTTGTATGAAAATTGATTTAGGATTGATTTGGAATTTGAAATTTGAAATGTCGCAATTCTATAATTTAATTATTTTTTAAATCAGATTGACGCCGCCGCAACGCGCGGCCGGATAAAAAACTAGTTAGTGTTTATGAGAAAACTAAAGAACAAAATTCAAAAGGAAAACAAAACTATAGGGTTAAAAACGTATATTATTTATAGTATAAGGTGTGTAATTGAAAATTAAAAAAAAAGTTAAAGCTATTTGTCAATTTGTAATTATTATAAACTAAATGGTTATAAATGTATATTATTTATAGTATAAGGTGTATAGTATAAAAAATAGAGTTAATAGACAAAATCGTCCATGAGGTTTGGTCACTTTTTCCACTTCAGTCCAAAACCCAAACCTTTTACATCTGGGTCCTTCTGTTTTACATTTTTTGCCACATTCGTCCCTGACACTAACCCAGTTAAATTATCTCGTTAAGTTTTGGGGTATTTATGTCTTTTTGCCTACCCATTTATTTTTAATATTTTTTTAATAAGTGTGACCCACCTCCTCACTCATCTTCTACCTCTAGATAAGAAAACCTCCACAAAATTATGCATATGAGAGAATCCATCACCAATTCAGAGAAATTTAACCTTCAAATTCAATTCAGAAGATTAATATTAACAACAGATTCATCAAAAACTAAATTTGGATGTATATTAACCCTCCCATATATATATATATATATATATATATATATATATATATATAATAAGTTATACATTTTAAGTAGAAACAACTTACCAACACAATTTAAAAGACTTGAGCTTTTAAAAGTTCTACCAGAAGAACTATCCAGATTTAAGGGACTTTGATGTAAATACCTTGATGAACTTTGTGTCACAAAGCTTTTAAAAATTTAAAAGCTTTAACGACGCAACTTACCAACACAATTTAAAAGACTTGAGCTTTCAATCGTCACTTTCACAATCACCACTACCAACCGCCACTCCCACAACCACCACCACATTCCGTCACTCCCGCAGCCACCACCCAATACCACCACCACCACCACAACCACCCGCCAGTTCCACAGCCACCCAATAACACCGACACCACCACCCCTCTCTCAGTTTCTCTCTCTAGAAACACCATTCTTCCTTCTCTCTGTCTCTCCCAACCACCACCAACACCACTCCTCCGCCTCTCTGTAAAAACCCAGCCATCGCTGCCACCTCTACTCTCTACCTCCAAAAACCCACCTACCACCACCAACCCAGACGGTCAGACGCCACGATCACAAACAAAGCCTCAAATAACCTCATCATTATCATCTAACAAAACAAAAACATCACAGTAAATGGCCATACCGTCTCTATCTCTGCTCTATCTCTCTCCTCTCTGCTCTCTCTCTCTATCTCTCTCCCTCTCTCTATCTCTGCTCTCTCTCCCTTAAAGGTTTCTGTTTCTTTTTTTTTTTTCATGTATTTATTTAGCCTTTAAATACAAAATGTGTAAAGTGCCATCGATTTCGTAGGTAAAAAGTCAAAAATGCCCCCAGAGTTAACGAGATAAGTTAACTGGGTTAGTGTCAGGGACGAATGTGACAAAAAATGTAAAACAGAAGGACTCAGATGTAAAAGGTTTGAGTTTTGGACTGAAGTGGCAAAAGTGACCAAACCCCATGGACGATTTTGACTATTAACTCTAAAAAATAAAAGAAGTATGAAGAAGTCAAAATTACTATTCAGAAAGGTCAAGAGCACTGTTCACACAAATTGGTAATTTAATTATTACTAATGTTCATTGTTATTATTAGTGTTATAAATAACTAGTGGGTTACCACTTTGGTTCTGCTGTAGGTTTCAAACATAAACAAAAATAAGCAAATCGTGAACGTAACGATAAAAACCATCGTAATGGTATATTTGAAGTCACTAAAAAGTTATGTCGTTATATATGAAAGCCAAGTTATTTGAACAAAATTTAAACCATGGTGTATATAAAGATAAATATGATGATTGCGCATTACAACGAGTGATTTTAAATGTAGATAAAAAACACGTCGCAATTTTATATTTAGGGATAAGTACCACGGAGTATAAAAAACCAAACAATCGGCGCACAACCACCACTAAAACTCCACCACCAAACTGCTGACGTTTCCAGCACCGTGTTCTTCCACTGAAAACCCTCAACAACACAACTCACTCTCTCTCTCTTTCTCTCTCTCTATACACACACACATATAAGCCTCTATATGTAAGGTCCTAAACTGGGCACCCTACAATCGGATCTCATTGTTTAAAAATAAATAGTTCTCTAAAAAAGTATGCACCTCATGTATTATTAGAAACAGTACCAACTCCTCAAATCTTAATTAAGTAAATCCCAAAACAACACGAATGTGTGAGTAATCCCACCAGCTGCCCAAGAGCATGCTTGACCCGAATCACATACCTGCAGAACAAATCTAACATACATGTAATGTGAGGTTTAAGCAGCAGAGTGACTCCAAAATAATTCAATTATAATCACATGAACTCGGTTTAAATAAAACATGCAATCCCGTTACCCCACCTTTACACAACCAATAACGTTACTCGAGACTTGTCATCCAGGCCGACCTACATCGAGTCTAACTCATCACCATAACAAACCCCGACTTAATCACTACATGTACTTAGGAAAATCCACACAAATCGACCCATTACTAAGAAATAAGAAGTCTAATCTATGACTCACTCCTGTAGATTCTCTTCACATACTTAGATAGTGCTCCTCACGGCACAACTAAGACTAACACACCGCCTTTTGCCACTGAAACACGAATCACAATTTGACTCACAACCCACAACCACAAATACAAGCAACCCATCGGGATCATCTACATGAATGCAGATAAATCACATAATGGTGGGATCAATCCAATCACATCACAAAAACTTGACCCGTCGTCTCAAGACCCATCGCCACTAAAAGGTAACAACTACCGAGAACATGTCGACACCACCGCTTAAATCGACATCCCTCATTTCGCATAACTCATCGTTGACATAAAGATGACTACCGGTACATATCAACCACATTAAAACCAATATTTTTAGCTTCCCTAGCCTTGAGCTAGTTGTAAATATTCTTACATCTTGTTCATGCTTTTAAAGGTTATGTTTTGAAAACAAGTTGTACATAAAGTGTTTTAACAAGGTTTTAAACATTATTTATAATTATAATGGTTTTGTCAAAACTAAAATGGGTATTAAAAAAGTGTTCTAGGGTCGTGGACGATGACGGATTGTTGTGGATGTTTTTGAAGTTTATAAAAGTCCACATATACATGTCTTAAAAGATTCTAAGTGTTCTTGGTAAGGATAACATAAATACACTTAAACATTGTTTAGATCATATTCAAATGAACATCTATAGTTAAATATCATGTTGGACATGTTGGATAATGAAAGATATAAAGTTATATCTTCAAAGTTTATGAACTTTAAAACACGAAGTTGGACATATTGGACTTAATACACACAAATACACCTATTATTATCCTTAATAAGACCATTATGGACTATTGATGATGTTGAGACATAATAATAATAATAATAATCTATAATGACAAAGTTGACAAAATAAAGTTACTAGTTTAGTAGAAATTTGTCACTTAAGAAAGTTTAAGGATAAAAATGTGACTTTTAAAGTTAAAGATATTATGAGATAACTTTAAAAGTTAAGGGATGTGAAGTGTAAATTTGAAAAACTTAAGTCTATTATGGAACTTTTACAAAATTGCAGACTTAAAATAGAAAGTTGTATTTTTTTTCAAGGGTTGATAATGAAATACTTACAAGACATAAAAATTATCGTATATGTTTATTTATCAACTTCCATGAATAGTGTTTAGTTTTTCCCTCTCTGTTGTTGATAATGGTATTTATATTGTTTGGTTTGAATATATTACCAATAAATGTTCCAGTACAGATGTGGTGGTGTTGTTATGTTCATCTAATCTTCCTTACAAGCATTGATGAATAGTTGTTTCTTTTGATTTGGAAAGCTTTGACATGACTTGTGAACCAATACGCTGATAGGCAATGATGAGATCAACATCATTGCTATATTCATTGTTTTTTGTGTGGCAAATAGGCTATTTGTAACCACAATGAACTGTAAGAAGATTTAGAGGTAAATTCCCCACCGTTCCTCCGTGTTATTCTGATTCTTTAGCCCGACACTTCTGTATAGATTATACCCTCAATCGTTTAGTGTTTTTTTTTCCAGATTTTATTTACGGGCTTTTGTATGCTGATTCGCTTTGGTCATTATCAACCCAGCTTAATGGCTGACTGAAATGTTGGAATGAAGAGTTTTTAAGATGAGGTCCTATTCGGTCGTTGCATCTTCAATTTGTTTGCCGGCTATGATGATATAGGTTAAAGAAATTCAGGTTTGATGTTGCATACCAAGGATGGCGAGTACACTATTAGCTAATCGCAACCTGTTATGCCGCCATGATAACCACTTTATCTGTTCGGAGCGGATAAAAATACCAAAACAAGTACAAAACTGGTAGACTGAAAGCGATAGCTATACCTCCCCTGTCTTCCCCGATCGCCATTCTCTTCTTACAACTAATGTTCCCTTTTTTGGTCTTCATTTTGTTTTCTAATATACGGTCTAATATACATTCGCGTAGCAGCTGTTGTATGTTTGTTTCCCTTTTTTTGTTTTGCTGCTAAATTTTTTCGTGTTGATGTTGTCTGGTGAAATTGTTTTAACGTTTAGATGTTTTAGGCTATTTTTTTTGGGTTGTCTTCCAGTGGCTCCATGAAATGTCTAGCTATTCTCTTTTTTTTGTTGTCGTTCGGTCGGTTGATTCAGTGTTCTTTGTTTTTTTGGGTTGTCTTCCTATTGCTCGCTGAAATGTGTACATGTTATCTGTTTTTTTGTTGTTTTCCGGTCGGTTGACTCATTCCCATGTGTGACCTTGTTATATGTTTTGTTGTTTATGTTGGTCTGAGGTGTTATTGGTATAGATGGTTATATGTTTGTTAATCCGTTTTTTTAATTGGCGGTGGGTATACAGGTTTCATCTCCTCGCCACATGCGTCATTGCATCATGTCTCGGTTCTCTTACACATTCTTTCTCCTCTCCACAGTCCTCCTACCCTACAGTTTGCAATGGCTTCATTAGTTTCTCATACGCTACACGTTATAACTTTTGTATACCATCATCGTCATGATGCATCTACTAATCTGAAATCTTATTTATGCAGTTTTCTTGGCGTACGGCGTGTTTTTGCTGTTGTTGCTAGACGCAGGTAACTTTTTATTTTTTTCTTTTTGTCTTTTTTGTTATGGTGATTTAGAAAAAATGTATGGATAATGTTTTATAAATTGTTTTTGTGGTAGTTAATGGCTACTTTTTCCTTTTTAGCCGTATCATAAGATACTTGGTATATAGGTTATATCAAATAGATTATAGTTTTCGGTATACGTGTCATATATTTTTTAGCATCTAAGATTTGCATATAGGTTGTTTTAAGGTTGGTTTTCAATTTGTCTTTTATCATTTGTTTTTTTTGCATTGTGTAGTCCGGTAAAAGTCGCCGTCGTCGCCTTCCTCAATGGTTGATGTTGGAGTTGTTTCAACATCTGGTTCTGCTGTGGTTGTAGATACACTGTTGCACCCGACATCTTATTATCTTGCTCTTGGTTCTTGTACCGAAGTCTGTGAGTTTTGTGGTGCATGGTTTCGGGAACGCCTTTCCTCATGTCCATTAAGTGCTAGTTAATCGTTGTTGTCGTGGTGGTAGGTTGACACTTGATTATCCATCACAACCTCATGATATGTTGGTCATACCTTTTCCTGATCCTCAGTTCTTAATTAATATTAGACCATAAAATTCAAGGTTTTTTATGACCTCATTTGGGGCAACTGTCAATGACAAATTGACAATATTAAACAATGGCTTAGGTTTTCAGCAATCTTTTGTTGTCGCAGTACATAAATACATATTCGCTGCATTTGTTAATTATTTTAAAACCTACATGTGCATCAATACTTTTTTATAGTTGCAGATCATGTTGATATATTGTTAACTACGTTTTGTGTTCTAACAGTTTACCTCTTATGGCAGCCAATAGTATTGCAAGTTTACGACCTGCTGAAATAGCTCCACCGCTCCACATACGCGTTATGAGAAAATGGGTCCTAGGTCACCCTGAAAATGAAACCCACTATCTGTTGAAAAACAAGGTATGTACAGAAGATTAAAAATAAAAAATAATGTATGCTGATAAAAAACTTTAGTCAAAAATTAATGATTCAAGTAGAAATGTGTATTGGTATACATGTGAAAACTATACTGTTCCATCAGTACATGTGATCATTTAAAGTCATTCATTAGGTTATTAACTAACCAACAAAATCAAAGCATGTTCATGCCTTAATGTGACCATCTTCTCTGTTAGGAAAATTACGCAGGCTATCAAAAACTATGACAGCCACAACAGTGATAGTTGTTTTCATCTAACTGTTTATGCTATGTAAATTGGACTATAAATGAATGTTTCGATGGCTTAGATGTTGTTTTAATCATTTATGTTTAGTTGTAAATGTTATGTGTATAACATAGGCTCTTTATTAAATTCAAGAATTTGCAGCATCAAATGGATGAGTTTCAGGTTATATCTGATCGTTTACTAAAGTATTGGTCTGTTCAATTAGTTTTTGTTGATTCTTAATGTTCACGAAAATTGCGCAACGCGCAACTAAGCATCCCACTAGTTGCATTTATGAACAAAGTATTATTTTTATAAAATGAGATTTTATAAAAATATAAATTACCAAAAATGTTGAGAAACATAAAAACTAAGGTTTTTATAAAAAAAAATTAGTGATTTAAAGACTTGGTAAATTTTGTATAAAAATTAGGGCTGTCCAAAAAGCTCGTGGCTCGGAGCTCGCTCGAAGCTCGCTCGGATTTAGCTCGAAAAAAGCTCGCTCGATATGGCTCGTTTTGAAACTGAGCCGAGCCGGCTCGGATCGGTTAGAAAGTGAGCCTAGCTCGGCTCGGTTCGTAACGAGCCGAGCTGGCTCGGTTTGGCTCGAATAATTCTAATTTTTAATATATATTTTTTTATATACATATAATATATTACCAAAATGTAAAAAAAGATGGAGAATATGCTACAAATTTAATATTTGGTAACAGTGGCACTGAGATTCTTTGCTTGGGATTGAAATTATAGCTAATCAAGTTATTTAAATAAACTCAATACTACTTTTGATCTAAGTACTCAAGTTAATTCGTATGTTGATGAACCTCGCCTGTATTCCGTTAAAATTTGAGACTTATTTTGTAGTTGTTTGAACTGATTTTAGCATGCAATGTATAAGGTTGAACTTATTTTAATTGTGTTATTTTTAACTATTGAATAATGGTTTAAACTATTGGATTTTGAAAGCCATTTTTCTTTTTAAATTCGAGCCAAACCAAGCCGAGCCGAGTCGGCTCGGTTTAAAACCAAGCCGAGCTTGAGCTTTGATTTTCAGCTCGGTTTCAAATCCGAGCCGAGCCGAGCTGGCTCGGTTTATAACCAAGCCGAGATCGAGCTTGGCCTGGCTCGGCTCGGTTCGGCTCTTGAACAGCCCTAATAAAAATAGACATTTTTATATTTATAGGAATATAAAAATGTTGGAGTATTTTTGAGAATTGACAATAAGCAAGTGTGGATAACTTGAAGTCTTAAAAGTATAAGAATGTAAATTGGGCCTAGGGAAGAATCCTTCGCTCATTAGAGGAAGAATCTTTCGCTCACCAGAGGAAGAATCCTCCACTTACTAGAGGAAGATCCTCCATACACAAAATAACAAAAGTATTATAACCAATTATCAGACTAAAACTTAAATCGGACTAAAACTTATGGCATTGATTATGAATAATTATAATGTGAATATGAAATATATATATTTTATGAACAACATATATATAAATATATATATATATATAATAATTATGGGTGAAATAAATATGTAAAACTCCTTATTCCATGGTATTTACATGAGGTTCTTCTTTCTTATTCTTAAGAAGTTGGGAATTGTTTGTGGGAGAATTAATGTAATATAATCTTTAAAGATTACATATTGAAATGAAAGTTAAGTATGAAAATTTAATCTTGAAAATAAAATCCTGATCGACAATATCCTAGTATATTTATTTATGGGAAAATAAATATACGGTAAAGTGAGTCGAGTCAAAGTTGAAAATAAATCTCGATTGACAATATCATAGTATATTTATTGGGAAAAATCACTAAGATAATTTTGTATTCCAAATTTGAATGTGAGGTAGTGTGCTAGAAGATTTTGTAAATGCCTTTGTAGATATATTGCTCAAAGTGTTAATAAAATGGATTGCTTGTGACTAAGAATACAGTGGATAAAACAATATGCCTATAAAATAGGAAAAAGAAGCGATTAAAGAAAGACGAGAGGATATGAAATTCCTTACAATGAAAATCGGTCCCCTCGAATTTCAGATCAAGAAATGCACGAAGTGTTGAGATAAGACCTGTGTTTTAAAAAGCGCGCCTAGAGCGCTTAAGCGCGAGGCGCACCTAGGCGCAGATCATAGCGCCTTATGTAACCCTAGGCGCACTTCGTACAAAAGCGTAGGAAAAGCGCAAAAAGCTCCCTAAAAGCGCAACAAAAAAGCGCACTAAAAGCGCGCTTTTCGTACACATGATGTTTTTGTGCTTAAAATTGTTATACATATAGCTAAAAAGGTTGTATATTTAAGTTAAATCATATATATACCTTATTTGTATCTATATTTTGAGTAAATAATGTTAAAAACCTATAGCATACATAAAAAAATTATATAATCGTCTTGCGCCTCGCGTACGAAAAGCCCATCGCTTTTGCGCTTTGCGCCTTGGTTTTAGACCTCGTCGCTTTTGTGCGCTACGCGCTTTTTAAAACCAAGGATAAGACAAACACGGTGAAAGCCTCAATGACACGAATTTAATCATTTGATTTGATATATTGAAAAATAAAAGGGGTATTGGATTTTAATAATCCAATATTTTGGCCATTGGTCGATAATAATCCGAACTTTAACGTTGGCCCAGGATAATCCCAAGTGGACATGTGGGTGTCAAAAATGAACCTCCGTTAACTCTGAACTAACTGGGTTAGTGTATGCTGATGTGGCATATGACATGGCATGCTTACGTGTACAAAAATAATGACATGGCAGCTGACTTGTCATGATGACTTGGAAATTATTTTTTTTAATGCAACATAAAAAAAAGGTTTATTATTGGCCAAACGTTAAAGTTCGAATTATTATTGGCCAAAGGGAAAAACTTTGGATTATTTAATACCCCTATTTATTATTATAAATCCTTAAAACATTATTATAAATCTTTAAAACAAAACACCCAACTTCGTTCACCACCACTATCAAACCACCACCACCACCACCACCACCACCACCTCCGCACCACCATCATTTTTGGCTAAAGGATTGCGATCATTTTTTATGAAAGAACTGCGATGTTGGTTTGAAGATAATTGATGGCAGAGAAAGTTGACAAAAATGATGATGGTGGTTGTCGAGGAGGTGGTGGTGAATGTGGTGGTAAACGAAGCTGTGTGTTTTGTTTTAAGGATTTATAATAATAAATAGGGGTATTAAATAATCCAAAGTTTTTCCCATTGGCCACTAATAATCCGAACTTTAACGTTTGGCCAATAATAAACCTTTTTTTTTTTCTGACGTGGCACTATAAAAAAAATTTCCAAGTCATCATGACAAGTCAGCTACCACGTCATCATTTTTGTACACGTCAGAATGTCACGTCAGCATACACTAACCCAGTTAGTTTAGAGTTAACGGAGGTTCATTTTTGACACCCACATGTCCAGTTGGAATTATTCTGAGCCAACGTTAAAGTTCAGATTATTATCGGCCAATGACCAAAATTTTAGATTATGAGTTAATAGCCAAAATCGTCCCTGAGGTTTGGTCACTTTTGCCACTTCAGTCCAAAACCCAAACGTCTTAAATCTGGGTCCGTAGGCTTTTGATTTTTTGCCACATTCGTCCCTGACACTAACCCAGTTAACTTATCTCGTTAAGTTGGGGGGTATTTCTGACTTTTTGCCTACACTTTTATTTTTTAATATTTTTACTTAATAAGTGGGACCCACCTCCCCACCTTCTTCTACTCTAAACCTCCCACCATCACACACCACCACCACCACCACCACCATAACCTCCAATCTTCTGACCACCATCACGAACCACAACCTCTGCTTGACCACAGAACCAAAACCCGACTCCACTGAACCACCGAGTCCAAACAGACCCGAGATGTTGAATAATGGATTTGTGTTTCATTTCTCAGTTGACATTTCTATATACATTTTTTTCTTTTACATAATAAAATAAATAATACTATCACCATTCACCGAGTCCAATCACCATCGCGAACCACAGCCTCTCTTTAACCTCTTTGTTCTCTCATCATCTCTTTATCTCCCTCTCTCTAAACACCCCTTCCCTCTCATCTCCCTCTTAAAACCGGGTCCACCTCATCACCACCATCACCGCATAACGATGTTGCACCACCCCCTGCACCAACCCTCCTCCCCCGTCTCCAGCTGACCACCATCTAATTACAGGTTTCATTATTGTTGCTACAACGGAGACTAGTGGTAATCGAAGATAGCAGGTTAGGGTTTTTTAGTTTTGACCTGTTTTTTTTGGGCATTAGGGTTAAGATCCGTATTTGGGGGTTAGGGTTTAGATTAATGTGGTGTAGTGGTGGTGGTTTATGCTCTAGTAGTGGTGGGATGGTTAGGTGGGGGAGACGTTTGTATGCAGATGTGTGTGTGAGGGTTGTGTGAGGGTTCACCGGAGAGAGGAAGGGTTCGCCGGAGAGGAAGGTTCACCGGAGAGAGGAAGGTTCGCCGGAGAGAGACGTTTGTATGCAGACGTTTGTCTGCTCTCTCTCTCTATCTCTCTCCTCTCTCTCTCTATCTCTGCTCTCTCTCTCTCACTTAAAGTAAATGTTTTTGTTTTTATTTTTTTTCTTTTATTTATTTATGAGTTAATAGCCAAAATGTCTAAAATGCCCTCGATTTTGTAGGCAAAAAGTCAAAAATGCCCCCAGAGTTAACGAGATAAGTTAACTGGGTTAGTGTCAGGGACGAATGTGGCAAAAAATCAAAAGCCTACGGACCCAGATTTAAGACGTTTGGGTTTTGGACTGAAGTGGCAAAAGTGACCAAACTTCAGGGACGATTTTGGCTATTAACTCAATTTCAATACCCAAAATAAAACCTAAAATGTTTTAACAAAAATGAAATGAATTTTGGCAATAAAAGCATAACACGTCCGGTATGTACCCCCACTCATCTTGGATTTGCCTATAAAAGGAAAAAATGTGGTCCTCCTGACGCTCGTCATCGATCATTCACTCCTCTCATCCAATCCCTAATTCAAATAACAACACAGATCACACCCAAACACAAACACCTGTGATCTACGCCTTTTTTATACACAACCACGAGCGATCTAATGCCAATGCAGGTCCATTTCCTATTTTTCTTTATTTATTTATTTTCAATTAAGTGGTTTTGCACTTCTGTTGTAATGTAATGTAATTATAGAGGGTATAATACTAATCTTATTATTGGATCTGCGATCTGGAACCAGTCCGTTATTATTATGCGGTTATATTATTTTTATTTTTCTAAACCCTAATTTTGAATATTATAGTAATTTGGGAAGTTTATGAGATTCTTTTTAAATTACATGCCTCAAGTTGATAGTTGATTGTTATTATTACATATTCACATATGAAGAAAGAGTTTAGAGTATTCATTACATTTGCTTGTTAAGAATATGCTATGCTACTTATCATCCATAAAAGGCTGTTGGATAACTGACTCTTTACCTTTTGCTTTCACTTTTTAACTTGAAATTATTGAGATAATCATAAGGTTTGTGTTGCCAACAGCATGATTAGTGTACTCAATTTGAGATAATATTATTATTAGTCACATTTTCTCCTTTGTATTTAATCTTATGGTATGCTTGTACTAAAAAGGGAAGTTTATTTTATCGTTACGGAAATTACTTGTTTTTTGCGGATAACTTAAGGCAGCATTAGTTCTTAGTAAATACATTATGTAACTAAATGGCATTTGAGCAGGGATATATTTATAGAAACTTTAAATGATAACAGGAGTGTTTTTTTTTACAAACTTAATGATCATTAGTTGTTTAAATCTCTCTTTTCATTAACAAGCACAAAAAGCTCTCACATGTACATTTGTCCCAGGCCAGTTTCTTCGAGAAAGGTACTTATTTAAGGAATTGATTTTGGTGTTTATTTAAATGAAGTGCTAGTGGTATGCTTTGGGTCTCTTATAGCTGTCAAATTTAGTGACACTATGACAGACTCTATATTCTCTGTCTTATCTGGTCAGCAAGTTGGTTTAGAAGCAGAAGTTTATGAAATTCGTTAGGATGCAGCCATGCAGGCCACTAGGAAAATACATAGTATAGATTGACCTTAGTTACTCCCACGAAACACCATAAGCTAGATCTAAGATGTTTTTTTTTTTTTTTATATCATTGGTTGTAAGTTCGTAACTTTCCTTATTTTACAGTAGATGCTGATAATGTGGCAATCTGTTACCACTTACTACTCCGGTTGTCCCAATGCGTCTTTATTTTCTTAGCATGTGTTTCAGTCTTTCCATTATAACTGCTTAAAGTCCAAAAGTCTCTATTTTTGCAGCCACCATCAGCTTGATAACATTTTGAAGGTGATGATACAATAGTGCAGCATAGTTTGTCGTGACAACGTAATATACTCTGTTTATATGGCAAATGCTACATCAAGTTTTTGGGGTCCAGTGACTTCGTCCCATGAATGGTGTGAAAAGAATTATGTGTATTCTTCTTATGTTGCTGAGTTTTATAATACCATCTCAAACGTTCCGTGTATCCTATTGGCATTCATTGGCCTTGTAAGTTCATTGGCACAGCGGTTTGAGAAGAGGTTTAGTGTTCTTCACTTGTCAAATATGGCCCTTGCTATGGGCAGCGTGATGTATCATGCCACATTGCAGCATGTGTAAGTGCATTTTTAGATGTTCTTCATTTTTACCTTATCAGTTTATAAACTTACTTATTTACCAGTTTACCCATTTTTTTATATCCCCGAAAAATGTCATTATGGGTCATTATATTTATTAGTTTCTGAATTACCACACTTTGTCAAACATTCAAGCATCTGATTAACGTGATTTTTAAAAGAACGAAGCACTCCGAGGCGATTCTGTCCCAAAAACCTAGGTGATAGGCTAGAGCATCACCTACTTGAGGCCTTGCTCTATGTGCAACCAAATAAGTTTTATGTACAACCGGAAGCAGCATCTCTGTCCTCTCTTGTACATTGCAGCCGTTTTATCAAATAAACTATGCATAGTTTATTTGTTTATTTATCTTTTTAAACTTTTACATCCGTTGGTTGTTTTTACATATGTCAGCCTCCTGCATACCTTAGTTTTAACCAAAATTGTAATCAGATGTGCATGAGGCGTTGCCTCAAGGCCCTGATATCTTTTCAGATTCTCTCACGCCTCAGGCATGCGTTTTTAAAACTAAGCAGGTTAACATTATTATAACATCAGTTCAAACAACTGAAGCACATCCAAATGCTTGCTGATCATTTGATACCACATAATGACTCTGAAAATACACACAAAAACGCCTTAAAAAGTATGATTATATTTGAATTTAATCGTTGTGGAAGGGTTTAATTTGCAGGCAGCAGCAAAGTGATGAAACTCCAATGGTATGGGAAATGCTGCTATACATATACATCCTCTACTCACCAGATTGGCACTACCGTAGCACCATGCCAACATTCCTGTTCCTGTACGGTATCTCTTTTGCCATTCTCCATTCCGTGATCCGTTTTGATATTGGCTTTAAACTTCATTACGTGATGCTTTGCCTGCTGTGTGTTCCTCGGATGTACAAGTATTACATACACACACATGATGTGTCTGCCAAAAGGCTAGCTAAGCTATATTTTGCCACCCTTTTCCTTGGTAGTTTGTGCTGGTTAGGTGATCGGTTCTGCTGCAGCCACATATCCACCTGGCCAATTAACCCTCAGGGTCATGCATTGTGGCATGTTTTCATGGGCTTCAACTCTTACTTTGCAAACACCTTCTTGATGTTTTGTCGGGCACAACAACGTGAATGGAGCCCAAAGGTGGTTTGTTTCATGGGAATTCTCCCATATGTCAAGATTCAGAAGCCGAAAACACACACCAAGTAATATGCAGAGGTAGATACGCAACTCCATTTAATTTATCATTTTGTTTCGGCTAGATGGATAAGACGCAGGCCAAGGTTGTTGGGAATTGGATAAGATTATTTAGCTGTGAAACTAGAATATTTTATGTACCAAATTTTGTATCATCTTTTTCCATCTATGTACGTTACAGTTTGTTTAATTTAATGATCACAACTGTACTATGTGACCAAACGGTTAATTTTTGTGTCATGTTTTTGGTCTCTAATGAGATCTTATTTCAAGAGTTTGTAGGTTCTTGTTTAGTTTCTAATTTCTTTTATTAGAAATTTGATCTTGGTCAATCTAGGTTTTTTTTTCTTGATGGGTGGAAAATTCGGGTCAGTTTGGGATTAAAGCGTCTTGTTTGAGTCAATACAAATACATTTTCAGTACGGGTCAAAATGGGTTAAATTGGGATTAATATACAGTTTGTGACTATTTGACTACCTTGCCCCTTGTTATATTTATTTACCAGTTTACTGAGTAAGTAAACTTGATGAAAAGCCACTTCCTTTTAATGTAGGTCTTGTTAGTCTTTTGTAAGTGCTGGTGGATCTTTTGTTGTGCTTTGTGTTTGGCTGGAATACTTGGAGTTGGCTTGCTTTTTTATATAAAGTAGTTACCTGGAGTTAAGTGAGAGAACTGATTGATGTTTCTTTTATGGCCTTGGTGTCAAAAATGTATCTAATACATTTAACGAAGGGTTGTGTTTGATGAGAATTTTTGACACAATATGAACTTAACAACATGGATTCGTGCCTGTTTCATGTTGGATAACATAAGGGGTTGCTGATGTCACAATTTTATCTCCTTGGCTTTGTTATTTGTGGGATTAACTGAATATGATGATGATGATGACGACATGCAAGTTAGATTAACACGGACATTCATGTTTTAGGTGTAAATATGTAAATTTGAAGTATTAATATCTAAAATAAAAAGATTTATATTAGACTAGCCGTGCTAGTGTCAATGCGTAAACACGGGATGTAGATTCTAACAAGCTCATAGTTGTGTCCAACAAATTGACGGAAGAGCAGACCATACCATTGTTGATTGTACAACTATACATCTAACATTTCTTTGTTCATATGAGAGATTCATTACAATTTAAAGCACCATCTCTCATGTCGAACGGCTATTCATAGACGTTACTTAAATCAACACTTTTTAAAGATTTAAACAGGTGCATATTATACCCGATCTAAAATCATCTTGAGAGATACTCTTTATGCTACAATGAATATTTGGTGATAAATGTATACGAACACATGAATCCTTTCGGATAAGGGTTTTGATAATATCAACTACTAAGTGTGAATCAATAGGAGTACCAGCTTCGATGATATCATTTACCCTATCTTCCATGATCTTAGCCCGACGAGTATCTTCCTTTGCAATGTGGCCCTTTAAGAATTCAGAAAAATCTGTTCGGTAATGATGATTGAACAATTCGTATAGTTTGATCATGTCATGAGCCGACCAACTATCCAAAATATCTGAGTCTATTGATGCCATAATAATATGTGATATATCACTTGCATTGTTAAGAAATTTAGCCCATCCCTCTTGGATAAATATATTGGCATAATCAGTTGGTCTCAGGGACTCTGTATTGAAGAAGAACATGTACCTTTTTGTTATTCTTGAGAACTTTCTTCAAGTTATAGTACCAGCTCAAGAAGGGAGTGTCATCAAGTTATCTATACTATATTAATAAGCATATAGGAAGGGCAGGAATGGTCATTTGCCACTTTACAATCTTTGAAAGCTTGTTGTACAATAATCCAATGCATAAAACTCTTAAGTACAAGCTTAGATGCATCATGTACAAGCCTAGGCCTAAGGAAAAAAAGACACGGATACACATTACAAAGAGTTTAGGGTTTCTGAACAGCCCTAGGTTTCTCATCGTTCCTCATATCATCTCCGCCTCCATCATCCCCCTTCCCCCATCTCTCTCTGTCACTCTCTGTACGAGTTTCATATCCAGGGTTCTTGAAGGAGACTGGAAGGGGTGACTAATTTCTTGCAGATCTAGGCCTTGGAAGGGTAAGCTAATGTTGTGCTTTCTGTATAATGATACCTTGCTTTTCGTATACTGATTTTTGTTTGTGTCTAATACTTTTAGATCTGTGTTGGGGGTTCCTCAACGGTGGTCTTCTGCTATCACTATCGACACAAGAGACTTAGAAATGGGTGGTCTTCTACTATCTCTATCGGACAACAGATCGAACAGGTTTGACCTCTTAGTATCGTTTTTATTACAATATATACTGGTTTTTGTTTGTGTCTAATACTTTCAGATCTGTGTTGGGGGTTCCTCAATGATAGTGGTTGTGGGTGGAAGGCGATGATGATGACACAGAGCTTGTTCATTTATGCTATTGTATTGTATTGAAAGATGTGTTTATTTTGTGTAGATTTGGAGCAAACATTAATAATATATTTGCCCAGGTTACAGATAATGTATGTGACTGTTGTTTGTCAATTTTTAACTGTTATGTTCATTTAAGTTGTTATAGATCATGTTTATTTGTGTAGATTTGGAGCAAACTTTTATTGACGAGTCGAAGAGAGGTAAATTGGGGAAATGTTCTCGAATGCTGAAACGACTTCTGAATAGCTTAGAGTTAGGCAGGTGATGAAGGCTGAGAAGCTATGCGCTGTCAATCAAGGTTATTATTATTATTATTATTAATTAGGTTTTGTTATTTCTGATAAAGTAGTCAAGGTTATATGTTTATCCACAATGTTATAGTGATTTACATTTTTAGTTTATTATCACTTTTCTGAATTCAAAAATAGATCTGGATATGTTGTTCTTTGGTTTGTAGGTCGGAGGTAGTGTTTGATGGCGCTATGCATTTTTTGGTGAGGCAATTCTCATGCTGCCATTTGCTATTTTGGGGTTTGCAATGAAACTGTTACAGATGAAAGGTATTTCTTTTGTATTTTTGTAGTTTTATTTACAAAATAAATTTGTTATATTTCACCATCGTTTAATGAGTTTACGTGTATTATATAGGTATGTTGCATGATAAAAATTTCCACGGTCCATAGATGAAGAGGGCGCTGAGCTTATCGCTAAAGAACGTTCCAGGTGTTTATCAGTCTATATAATATAATACCCTTTCTTTTCAATCATTGAATTGGTAATTTTGCTGCCTAATGGGATCCCATATTGCCCTGTACGAGCTGTATGGGATTTGGTTCGTTGTCGTTGCAGCCCTAACAGGATGTGTTCTTTTGAATATGCGCCTGTGAACTCTATAGCCTGTAGGAATTAGATTTCCGAAATGTTGGGTTGGATTTTCAGTTTACTTTTGAGCTGGGCAATGGGTCGAACCTTCTAGCCCAAAATACAGTTGTTAAGAATAGTAATACACGTCTCTATCCGAATCCCCAAGTCACTTGAACTCGAAAGATTAAACCCAAGTAACTCCGAAATCGAATAACACTAAACCCTTACGTGACTAAGTTAAATGGTTTGGAAATCAAGGTTGGTGGTTATTCAGATTTCAAGTAACCCGAATAACATGTTTAAATATGATATTTACTTGTTTGTGTTTGTGAACAAAATTACACTTAATAGATACCAAAAAAAAAAAAAAAACCACCACCACCACAAACAGATGTAGAACATTTAGAGTAGAAAACTGGTTATGAAAATAGTAAACATCAGTTCAAACTTTCTCACATCTCTCATATTGGGTTTTAAAAAGCGCGCCTGAGGGGCGCCTAGGCGCAAGGCGCAGCCTAGGGCGCCACAGGGCTTTGCGCCTATCCTTTTTCCTAAAGGCGCGCGCCTCAGGGCTTTTTTGTCAAAATTTTAGTCGCTTTTCACTTGAGGCGCGCGCCTCACGTACACAGGGTATTTTTTATGCATAAAAATGTTGTACCTTGGTGTTATTGGCTTGTACATATAGGTAAATCACATAAAAACCTTATTTATAGCTATATTTTGGGTAAATGAAGCTAAACACTCATGGAATATATATAGGATATATAAAAAAATTATATAATTAATGTGCTTCGGGTACGAAAATCCCACGCTTTTTGCACTTTGCACTTCATGCGATGCGTTTAGACCTTGTCGCTTTTGTTCACCCAGCGCTTTTTAAAACCAAGCTCATTAATTGTGGTTTGGTCTTGACATGTCGTAGTTTATGAGTCGGATGTGATTTTTACTTGGGGATGCAATTAAGAAGGAAAACTCAGTTATTGTACTTCAAATTTAGGTTATAATTATACCATAGACTGGTTGACACTTTTAAAGGATGATTTTACACAGTGTTTGCAGCGTCCTTAGGGTAACCTAATTTTGCGCAGGTTCATGTAGACACCAGTCATTCTTAAAGAGGGGCAAGATTGGTTATTTGAGACCTTTTAAAGAGGGGTAAGATTGGTCATTTGTTTATTTAAGTTTGAGCTTCTATAGTTTTGGTGACTACTTAAAAATTTTCCTACTGTTACTATAAAAAGTGAATATCATCCCAGCATATATGCGTTCATCCAAATAAAATGGACATGTTGAGTTCCAGGGAGGTAATTTAATTTTGCGCAGGTTCATGTAGACACCAGTCATTCTTAAAGAGGGGCAAGATTGGTTATTTGAGACCTTTTAAAGAGGGGTAAGATTGGTCATTTGTTTATTTAAGTTTGAGCTTCTATAGTTTTGGTGACTACTTAAAAATTTTCCTACTGTTACTATAAAAAGTGAATATCATCCCAGCATATATGCGTTCATCCAAATAAAATGGACATGTTGAGTTCCAGGGAGGTTGACTTTTTAATCTATAAGAACAATCTTTATAACTTATGTGATGCAGCTTTCATGCATATATATTCCTTTCAATAGTATGCTATGATTAATGTTGCTGATGCAATACCGCAACAAATGTTTTGTGGATATTTAAATATGAACATGTATATTTCTCTTTATGTTGAAGAAATATTAAATTATTTCATGTTTTCTCTTTTGCTGCAGATTTGATGGCGTTGCTGTCAATTCTCAAGAAGCGCCTGATGCTATTTCAAGTTAAGAGTATTAATTAGGGCAGTAGATTGGGTTCCCAAAGTAAGTTTCTGAGTCTAGGCTTGAGCATGCAACTGTTTGAGTACAGGCTTGAGTAAGAAGGTTAATGAACATAAGGCATCACATGTGTCCTAGCTCCGGTTTTGGAAGATAATGTGTTTGGTGGATTTCTTATGGTGGCCGTTACTAAATGGTATAGTCATTATTTATATTCTAGAACCCATATGCTAAATATAGCTTTGAAGTTGTTGGAATATTGACTTGTTATTGACTTGTTATGTGGCGGTGGTGGTCTGGTTTTTGGAGGGTGTAAGTTTTTCTTATCCAGCTACCAGCATTAGTCAATGTAAGTTTTTCTTATCGTGTTTTTTCACTTATCCTGCCGCTGGCGTTGTGATCTATTTGTTAAATGTGTATGGAAAATTACCTGTCCAGTCATTTTGACTTCTTTAGCTGGGAACAATTCTTTCATTACATCTGATATCTCTTTTCTTTTTTTGTAGTTGTGCGTTATCTTCCTGAAGAGAAATATAAATACCTTTTATTGACACTGGTTCCATTTTGTGAAGGATTCATTGGAGTATGGATGACAAGGGAAAGAACATGTTGATTTTGACTCGGAAAAAATCTATTGCGCAAAAAAAACGGTTTGCTTTTGATAGTTTTAGTTCCTTTTTTCTTTTTCATCAAGTTAATGGGTTTAGCATTATGTGCATGTTTTAACATTGTATAAACTTGGAAATTAAAGTTACTACAACTTCTGCTTCTGCAATTAATTTTTAGTGCAGAATTAGAAAAAGAACATGCTGAATTAAAACTTAAAAGTAGTGAAGTGATCAATTTTATGCATTCAAAACTTGATAAAAGTTAATTTCAGAACTAAGCAATAAGTATAAAAGCCCAGATAACTAAAATTACATTTGGCTTTTGTTTACCTACAATTCTCTTAAATGAATTTGAGGATTTTCTGCCCCAACTTTTGCTTTAACCAAATCTGTCAGACCCTTTTTAATCTTTTTTTTTTACTTTTGTCTGTCAGGAACCAAAACCTACCCTCAGACTGCAATAGTTCTAAAATGGGAGGTATAGTATGACATTTGTTTGGTCAAACATGTCATTTTTGGTTATAAATTGACATGAAATTGGATTGCTTTTTATTCGACTGTTGATTCACTAACGGGGAAGCAACCACTACTTTGATAACAACTTTTGTGTTGGGCACACTATTCAATGTTTTCAGGACCTAATTAAAGTTGGAGGGTGAACACATTCAATGGTGTTCAAGGACATTTTGTTTTTCATGGATGTAATGTTCATCGACATTCAAGCTAGATGATTAGGTAGTTCTACATGGGCCCAATTCGAGACGCGTTTGTTGTTTCAGTACTGTTTGATGAAAAGTCATGATTTGTACAAGGCAAATTTTGTAAAAAAATTCACATACTTACCAGCTTCAATGTTTGCCTGGCAAAATAGACCTACATATCAAAAATTGGGTGTCTATTGGAATATGTTAGGTTATTTTGGATACGTAACTTTTTAGTGGGCTAAAATAACCTAACATATTCCAATAAGGCGACAACCAAAAAAGGGGGACAACAAAAAAGACAAATATACCCCCAGACTTAACGACAATGGTTAACTAGGTTAAGTGTCAGGGACGAATTTGGAAACAAAATGTAAAACAGAAAGACCCAGATGTAAAAAGTTTCGAGTTTGGACTGATGCAGCAAAACGGGCCAAACCTCAGGGACGATTTTGGCCATTAACTCTATTTTTTTTAGATAAAGGGATTTGACTCTTTGTATGTATTATAAAGTTCAGAGGACGTTCGAGTTTCGAACCATTTGACCCCTTACAATATATAAGATTACAAATATGTTTTTATATTAATAGTAAAGAAACAAACTTATCTCAGAGACAAAAAAAAATAGAAAATTGTTTCCCTACATTGTCAAAATCTAAATTTGTAATAAAAATAATGGAAATTAGGATGTAATTTATTGGGAAAATTTCATATGGTCTATCATCCGTGAAACTTGATGAAAATGCACGTATATCTATTTGTTTATTTCGGATTTACATAAAAATACATGTGCACGTCGGATATTGCACGTGGTGGATAATAAATGATCTCAATTGAATAGTAACATATTACACGAATAAGAAAACTATTTTTTTTCTGTCAAAAAAAAAAAAAAAAGAAAACTTAAGTACTACATAATATATTACCATACCATGGAGCAAGCTCAAGATTGTCTACTTCCTATGGCATTACATCAGATAATGTTGACGTCGGTTTAGTATAACAAAGCGGGAACAAGATCAGGCTTCCAAGGAGTTTACTGGACAATAGGCCTCAAAATCACAAGAATTAGATGCTTAAACCAAATGTTGCGTTGTTTTCTTGATTGCTTATTAGCCTATTTCAGTGGTATGATCATTCATATTAAAGTTTATTTGCAATGGATTTTGCGATTGTAACTGAATAGTTCTGAAACTAAAACTTCGTTAGGCATCTACCTGGTGATCAAAATGGTACTAAATTTTACTTTTGTTCTTTTATTGGTTTTTGGTTTTCAAACATATTCATGAGTTCATGATTTTATCCCATCACTTTTTATGCTTTTTCTGTGTGATGACAGTGCATCAAGGTGCAATTCAAGAACGACTCCATATTATTGCAATATATATTTGTTGCTTTAGTATTTTAAGATATGGTCAACTCAATATTATTCCAACTGTTTATTTTTAGCTCTTTTAGTATTTGAAGAAATTTACATCCTTTTGGGCCCTCATTTGACCATTATGACTTTGGCACTCATAAGAAAATCAACATATGTACTATATAATATATTACAAGACCATTGGTAACTAATACAAACCAAGTATCGTTTTGTAAAATGGCGCCGCCGCTGCATCGCGCGGGTCCCTTACTAGTATACTATTAGTATATATATCGTTTATGGTGGAAGTAGGTGACTAATAAGCGGGATAGGTCCAAGACGTGCATGGAAAGAGTATCTAGTTAGGTAATCAGTTAACAATTGTCACCTACACAATGCTAAGATAGTTATGGGTGGCAGAGATAGCCAGTGTCGAAGCATGGTACGATTAACCCCTATGCATATATCGTGTTAGGTTTGTTTAACGATTAAATAATCTTCACATAGTTGTTGCTCTCGGCGTAACATTTTGATCTTACCCCAGTAGCAATGCGATCTTACCCCAGTAGCAATGCTGTCGAATGTCGTTACTCGGGCATATATAACCAAAATGTCTTACATTTTTGTATAAGTTAGGACCAAAGACGTACTTTCTAAAACTTACTTGAGAACCAAAACCAAAATTTGTACATAAGATTGAAATCATCCGTATAATTTACTCCGTTACTAATGTACCATTTTTCAACTTTCCACCCTTTGCAATATTACGGGAACTCCCACTAATGATAGCTCCTTCAACGTTTACCTACAAAAGCTACGCATAGATGACAATAACACTTGGCATAAATTAGAAATGTAATGTTCAAAGTCACCTTCCTGAAAAATAACTTGCTTCCTGTGTACATTGGCCCTTTGCTCGTAAATAATATTATTATTCACAATCTGCTCACGTACTCATTTATGAATTTCTTTAATTTGGTTATACCTTTCTTCACCTTCAACACTAAAATGTTCTGTGAGGGGTAAAGGCAACACAACAAAAAAAGGATTCATACCCATGGACCATTTTTTTAGCTAGTTTCTTGCAAGTTGGGGTTCTCTTTATAAATGAAGATAATTTCATTCAATAGTAAAAACCAAGTTACATCTAGATAATGGGTAAGCGAGCAACAAGCTGCGCCGATTTTAACAATATTCTGTCTTTTAATTTTATTTTTGGTTTTATTTTAATAAAATGAAAAGGTCAAAAATGGTATCTTTCATACCTGACAATCCAGTCATTGCTAAGCTGTCTCATGGATTGGAGTTCGTGGTCTCATATTAATGAAAGATAGTGCATCTTAGTGACCACCATGATCTCTATAATATTCTCACAACACACATCACCTTTTCCTAATCTTTCTGCATCCAATTACCAAACATTAAAAAATCCCTAAATATATTCCACGTTTATTAATAAACATGATCTCTTTCAAAATTATCTGTCTCTTAAATATTCCACGTTTAATATTTATTAAATGACATGACCTCCATGTTATCTTTTATCCTATAAAGACATAATATTCTTTA
This sequence comes from Ambrosia artemisiifolia, assembly GCA_032199755.1. NCBI lineage: Eukaryota > Viridiplantae > Streptophyta > Magnoliopsida > Asterales > Asteraceae > Ambrosia > Ambrosia artemisiifolia. Next base: position 47,068,929 of record CM063519.1, on the reverse strand, counting down.
CACTTTCATCATGAGTCTTTATTCATTCATTGGTGAATTAACACATTAGTTAACATCATCAAATTCTTCTAGCTCTTAATGGTATTGTTGTTCTAAGTTCCAAGAATATGGGATTTGTGGAAAAAAAGGATGTAGAGAACTGTGGAGCAGGTTCAGAGGTTGAAGAATCAGATGAGGTGATATGTATCAATAAGAACATGAGCGCGACTTCGTTATGTGTAACCGAAGATGATGATGAAGAAGAAGTTCAAGAGAAGATACAAATTGGCCCTCGACGTACCCTTAAAGAACAGTATGAAGCAGACAAGGTCTGTTTCCGTTTTTTTTTTTTTTTTTCAAAATGTGTTTAGATTTCTTTCACTACTAGAAGAAAACTGACTATTACGTAGAACAATTTAGTTAGTGATCATTGATAGATTAGCGACATTGCAATAAAATTCCAAAAAGAAAACTATAAAAAGCATTTGTCGCGGTTTTGTCATAATCACCTAATATTCCTAAGTATAGGATAAATTCCCAAAAACTACCGATATAAATTTCAGAAAGGTGATTGGTATTTTGTCGGTAATCACCAACAGATTGTTGGAGCCAATTGGATCGATCACTCACCCAAACAAGTACAAGAACAAAAGAACGAGTATATTAGACACAAAGTCTTTTTCATAATACTCAAATCAAAACAACAAATAATACAACGATCCTAGTCTAATTCTAACTCCTAATAATCCTCAATATATTACAATTATCTCAATATATCTTTTAAATTTATTTTCCAACTTTCACATATGAACCATTTAACCCTTTGACTTCTTGGTTCATCAAGCTAACCCCTTTAACAATCAAGATTAATTCCAACACAGATTAACACCGAATCTAGGGACATGGATTTTGGATAAGATTTAGTCATATGCTATACGCTTGTCAACCGCTATAGGGACGAAAGTTCTGTCAGTGATTTGTCGGTAATCTGTTGGTAAAAGTTTATCGATATTCAATGTACCATTGGTAATCCATCAGTGATATTGCCACAGGCCACAGCCACCCTACCATGATCTCCATTACCAATCCGCCAGTGACGTCTTTTACCCACACCCTTTTTTCCCACAACCCATTACCAAGGGACTATCATTTTTTTTATATATGAAATTATGAATATATAAGTTCTCTTATTTGTAGTGTTTGATGCTTATTTTTGTAGGATGATGAGAGCTTGATGAGATGGAAAGCACAACTTCTTGGAGCTGTGGACATCAACTCAGTTGCTGGTAATAAGATATTAACATTATTAAATGCATTCTTTTTGTAAAAACTAATTAATCAAATTTTTTCCCAGTTTTTCTTTCTGGTGATATGCTTATTGCTTTACTGTTATTATTGTTGCAGAAACACTAGATCCAGAAGTCAAGATCTTGAGCCTTGCTATTGTATCACCCGATAGAGAAGATTTGCTTCTTCCTATTCCGGATAGCGGTAAAATCAAAGGAACATGGTTTACGCTGAAAGAAGGAAGTCGTTACGCGATAAAGTTCACTTTCCTAGTCAGTAACAACATTGTTTCTGGTCTCAAGTACACCAATACAGTCTGGAAAACTGGTCTCAAAGGTATGTGATCTCTCAATGATCAAACTGTTTGTATGCCTGTTGTGTACAAGTACACTGTACACATACATATCTAGAGTTAAAGTAAAGACCCTTGAATGGTTTGGTGACTTTGTTTACAGTTGACAAAACCAAAGAAATGATTGGTACTTTCAGTCCTCAACAAGAGCTTTATACCCATGAAATTCCTGAAGATACAACTCCATCTGGAATACTTGCTAGAGGATCATATTCAGCCAAAACCAAGGTACTCCCAATCATGTATCAGTTATACCCTGAGTTGACTTTTGTATCACAAGGTGGTTTAGGAAAACCTAGGCTTTGGATAGCTGTTTTGATGGTTTAATAAAATTGGTGTATTTTTTTGGCCGTTAAAAAGAAGTGGTTTAGGACTAAAGTGTTGGAAGAATTATAATCAAGAAATTAGGATTATAAGAAAGTCAAACTGGAAAAGTCAAACGACACAAGAAAAGGCGCCAAAACCAAACAGACGTGTCGGTTATTTAGAAGGTTATGTCGGTTAATATGGTAGTTATTTAACCGTCATCAAGTATGTATAAATAGGCCTAGTATGTATCATTTCATTATGTGGGAATAATATTAGTTTGTGTGTGATTCATAAACATTCCTCATCCTCTGTTTATTATCGAGTCACTGCACAATTCTGTTGTGCATACTCAACATCATGTTCATCCTATATAACCAAGCATAATATGCATAACAAGGGGCAGAATCCGAACATAAAGCCCATTCTAGGTGATGAACTCATCATAAAACTAGGCAACGTGCATACACTCTGAAATGAATTTTATTGAATACTGAGTCAGTGGCGAATCTTGAACGATAAACCTGGTAGGGCCGGGCTCAATCTGGATGGGCCGGACTTAATACATATAATTTTTTTTGGAAATTTTCGATAAAATTTACACTACGAAACAAAAAAACTGGGTGGGCCTAATGAAGAACCGCCATTGTACCGAGTCATATTCAAAATAACGTATTTTTTTTTGTCTCGTTAATAATTTATAATTTATTTTTAATTTATGTTAATTTTTATAACAAAATTTGTATGTAATGTACACAAAAATATGTAAGCAAAAACAAATATCTACTTTTTTTTTATTAAGTTTAAATATCACAAGTTAAACAAAACCTTATGTAATTTTTCAGTAGTTATTAAAGAAAATAAACTATCTAAATAAAATATAAAAAAGAAGAGAAAGTAATGAAAGACTCTATTTTGTTTTGTGAACTCGCTCCCCCTAGGAGCAATTTTGCTTAATTCGCTCCCTGAGTTCTACATTCAGCTAGTAATAAATATCATAAATATAGAATTAATTTTTTTTTTCTCGCTTAACTTTGCACATATTGTGATTTATACAGTATTTTAATTATACCCATTTGGGTTCTTTAAATGTTTTGCAGTTTCTTGATGATGATAATAAGTGTTACTTGGAGTTGAATTATACGTTTGATATAAGGAAAGACTGGCAATCATCTTGAAGTCTTCATTTTTAAGTTGATCATGAGCCAACAAATGTCATTTTTCTGTTTTTGAAATTTGTTTTTACATGAAAAAATCGAAATCGAAAACACTAAGACAGATTGTGATATGTACCTACTTGATGAATACCTTGTTAAATGTAATCAGACTCATCAGATAGATGATAATTTATTTGGTCTTATGACTTTAATTCGAGAAACCTGCATTTTCTTTTTCTAAACCTTTTAAGGTCCTGTAAGTTAATTTTATCTCCATGTCTTTTAGTACCCACTCAAAATTCTTCCATAGGATGCCTTGTTGTTTCTTTGAGGATGTTAACTATGTATACATACTTCAAGAGGATAAGGAATTTTAGAGGTCCGGGGCACCTTCGGCTAAGGCAAATCGGCTTAGGTAGCCGATTGGCTACACGGTTCCGCCCTCCTCGGCTAGCCAAATCGGCTTGGTTGGTCGGCTTGTGGTTGTCGATTTGGGTATGCTTCAAACAGTCATGTGACCGTTCATCCATATTACATCCTAACCTGAAACCAAATCCATCCATTCTTCTTAACCTTTCACCATGGAGAAGCAAAAAAAATTTGTTGGGTCAAGCAAGAAAAACACCAAATCTAAGGGTGGCGCTGCAAGCTCACTAGGTGTGAACTGATGTGATGGTGGTTCGTTACCTCCCGATTTTCAAGATGATCTTTATAGGCCTACACTACCCCAACCCAACTCACAAGGATATATTACACAACCGCCACCCAATTTCTATAGCCCAACATACTACACTCAAGTTTTTCCTCATGGTAGCGTGCCTACACTATCCCAACCCGACCCACAAGGATATTTTACACAACCTGCGCCCAATTTCGACTTTTTAGGAGAGACTTTGGGATCTTTCGATGTGTTTGAGGTGTACGGGGATTCGCGTTAAGAAGATGAAGATGATGATCTCGTTCTCGAAACCCGATTTAAAGAAGATGAAGAAGAGGAGCTGATTGAAGAAGATGTTGAGGTTCGAGAAGACCCAAAGAAAAAGAAAAAAAGAAATTTTGTGGTCGCGCTAAGCGAGCCAATTAGACTCAGGAAAAAGTTACTTTGGCAAAAGCATTTGTACATGTTTCAGTCGATCGATCGGGTGAAAGGAAACAAGCAATATAGAAATAGTTTATGGAAGGGCGTGTTAAAGTGCGATAAAATGTTAACGCATTTGAATGCGTTCACGACTATTACATTCAAGCGGTACTAATTTTTTACCATTTATAATTTTGAATATTCTTATAAAACTATTATACGACTTTTAAATATATTTGTATTTTTTATTTTTTATTTTTATAGGAGCGAATTTAGAAAAGCGGTGGCACCATGGTAGATGTCTTGACAAGGGCGCTAGATGATTATCACGAAAAACCAAAGAGCACTTTCAATCATTTAGCTGCGTGGAAGATTGTTCATGAAAATGAGAAGTCATCAAAAGTCCTGTTGATGAACGAGGAGTCGAGAAGTAGTTCGGATAAGCGAAGAAGGTTGTCGGAATCCGGATCGCACTTTTCTACAGGAAACGAGGAGTTGGGGGTGCCATCCGGTGCGTCGGTGACGGACTTAAACGAAGACACTCGCCCGGCACGACATAGGAGACGAAAGGAAACAAGTCGGGTCGTCTATCAAAAGTGGATTTGGCGAAACAATCTCAGAGTACGCCAAGAATAAAAAAAGTAACACTTAAGGAGATGGCGGAAACAAAAAAGAAAGTCGCGGCCGAGTATATGTCGTTACTCGCGGCACAAATGGCGTGTATCAAGAAATTATTTTAACACCGACTTTGAGTTCTTTGACAAACTTCATGACAATCTTAACCGCCCGATGAAGAAAGTAGCCATTGCGCATAAACGGGAAATTGCGTTAGCATACAATTGGCTGATGGATGGACTCGAGTCGGACGAGGATTAGTGTTTTATGGTATGTTTTGTATTTCTATTTATTGTATTTACGTTTATTTTATTTTATATAATTAATGTTCGTTTGGTTTTATTTTGTTTTAATTAATTAATATTAAAGAAAAGTTTTAAGTTACTTTAGGCTAGGTATTTCCAATGTTTAGGCTACCTTAAACTATTTGAGGGGTAAAATGACATAGCATTATGTGATTGGTGTATATAGGGCTACATGGCCTTGTACCCCTTCCTCCCTTACCTTTCTTTTTTTGTTTGTTTTGATCTATGCTTTAATGATTAACTTGGAATGCCTCCAAAACACTACACATGAAAGCACTTTACATAACCTACAAGTGAGGTGACGGAGAACGAAAACCAATAAAAAGACAATAGAGTAATTCTCAAGTGAAAGTTGGTAATTTCTCATTAAACTAAAGGAAAAATTACGTATATCCCCCTATTTTCAACCCTAATTACATATATACTTAACTCAAAATTTGAATACATATATCCGCCTCTTTCACAATAGGACTAAACTACCCTTAAAAAAACAAAACCATAGACTTTCTGATTTCATCAACGACCTCTGATTTCCTTTCTCCCTCGTGATGATAAATCACTCGATTATTGAGAACTAACTAAAGACGAAACCCTAGCCGTGGTGAGGACTAAATGGCTTGTACATGCGCTTTTGCTTGATTGTGTTTATGATATGATATCGAAGCCATTCCATCGCGGTTGCCAGTCAATATTTTGAACAGGTCTAAGATACCGAAGGTATATTACCGTCATAATTGGATGCGAAACGACATCGTCGATATAATTCCGACGAGTTTGACGAGATAGATCGTAGGACCGTGATCCAAGTGGGATTCAGAATGTTTTTTTTTTCATTTTGAGATGAATGAAGTTGACGAAGTGTCTAAGTTGAGGAAGATTGCATTTTAATGTCACGAATTTAATGAAGTTGACTAAGGAATGAATGATTTGCATTTTTGAGGTTTTTTACATATCAACATTGGTGGAATGCTAGATTTTCATAGGCATGAAAAGTTTTAGATTATTAAGCAATTATCATTTTATTTATAAATTTAACACTTCGGTAGTGTTTTGGTAAAATGTCACTTTCCTTGGGTCTTGAGAACACAAATTCTTAAATGTCTTAGAAGTGTCTTTTAAAACTCACTAAAACACACAGACACCAAGTTTTTGGCGTCGTTGTCGGGGACACGACATATATTAGAGAGAGTTTTTAAGTTGAAAATTTTAACCCATTTTTCTAGTTTATTTTGTTAGTTTTCAGGATGGATTACTAGGAGAAAGATTGGTTCGTGACTGCGAACTTTTTCGAATAAGAAAGATATTATGTCCAACAAGGATGTAATATTATGGTGGACCTATCTTGGTACCTTCTAGAGTACCATAGCCACCATTCACCTCCTTATGAACCTCCACCGTACAACCATTCCCCATTTCCACATAACCCAAGTGAAAAATTATACCACATCAATGGTTGTCGATTAAGTACTCAACCACCATCACCACCTAGATCCCCACCCCAATACTTTGATCCTATCCCTCCATCACCGATGTATTTGATGGAATGTATCACCTCGATGATTCACCACCATATATTTTACCACAACCTTACCCATACATCCTACCAATACATGCACCTATCCCAAGCCTATCACCTTACATGCCATCTCCACTAGCCTATGTATTTTCATCGCCTCCATGAAGTCCACCTGAAGTTGAGCACGAGCCCGAACTTATGCTTGAGCCCGAGTCTCACTTATAGACTTGAAGAAGTTCACTAAAATTTGAAGGTAGTAAAAAACTATTTCATGCAAATGTACATTATGGAAGATGCCACCAAAGCAAGAGAGATGGATGCCAGACAAGAAAAGGAAGAAGCTTGTGAACTCCCAATAGGAGAAGAAATCTAAGAAGGAGAAATTGAAGAAATTCTTATTCCTAAAATGGAGGAAAAATTCAACAAATTTCAATGTTTGATGACCGAAGTGCAACTCAACATTTCTTATTTCGATTGTCAGCTCAAAGTTCCCGCACACTTCAAGTTTCTTAAAGATATACTCTCCAAAAAGGATATTCTTGAAGAAAATGCCATTGTTCCGGTCAACAAAGTGTGCTTAACAATCATCCAAGGAAAACAACCTCTAGGTAAAATCACGATATCTTGCACCGTGGGAGAAAGATGCATTGCTAAAGCCATCGCTGACCTACAAATCAACATCAACATTCTTCCCGCCTCCATTTTCCAAAAGTTCCGACAGCAATCACTGAGACCTACAAGAATGGAGCTTTTCTTCACCAGCCATTTGGTGCGGTATCCTCAAGGAGTTGTAGAAAATATTTTGATTGGGTTCAATGAAACTACTTTTTCCATAGATTTCATGGTCTTGGATGTCCTTGGGGAAGATGGCCCTATAATTTTGGGGAGACCTTTCCTAAATATCGCATTGGCTTTACTCGATGTTTGGGGAGGAAGACTTAAAGTATCCTTGAATGGGGAAAAATTGGATTTTGATTTGAAGAAAGTGTTACGACACCCAAGAGCTCAAGATGATCTATCCACGCTCGTCACGAAATTTGATTACCTTGTTATCTCCATGATATTTTGGGGGAAGGAGATGATTTTGAAGAAGATGCTTCGTCAAGTGATGAGAATTATCCTGTGGTCAATGGAAGTAACCGCAACAAGTACGTTTCTCTTGAAGATGAGCCCGAGGAAACTAAAATTCAAGAATGAAGTCCTAAAGAAAAAGCCAAACCTTCTATTGAAGAACCACCATCCTTAGAGATCAAAGAACTACCCTCTCACCTAGAGTATGCTTTTCTAGAAGATGATTTCAAACATCCCATCATAATTGTTGCCAGTTTGTCAAAAGAAGAAAAAGAAAACTTGATGGAATTTTTGAAGCAACACAAGAAAGCAATAGCTTGAAAGGTAATGGATAATAAAGGAATCAGCCCTTCACATTAATGAACGCACAAGATTCTCATGCAAGATGATTACCGACCATGCGTGCAAAGACAAAGAAGAGTAAACCTCAAGATGCAAGAAGTCGTAAAAGAAGAAGTAATTAAGCTCCTTGACATGGGCTTAATCTATCCCATTTCTGACTAACCTGGGGTTAGTCCCGTCCAAGTAGTTTCAAAGAGGGGTGGTATGACGGTCGTAACCAATGTTCAAAATGAACTCATTCCCAGAAGAAAGGTTGTAGGTTGGCGGGTTTGCATCGACTATCATAAGCTCAATGATGCTACAAGAAAATATCATTTTCCTCTACCATTCATAGATCAAATGTTGGAAATATTGGATGGGCATATGTAATACTGTTTTCTCGATGGATTTTCTGGGTATTTTCAGATCCCTATTAAATGTGCGGTAACCTGTAAAAGTATGAAATGGTACAAAAGATGGGCACATGGGTAACGGTAAACTCACATGGGACATGAAGTCTCCGCAATTAACCGTAACCATTTATACAAAGTGATGTAGCCACAGTATATGGGAATAGTACTATTGGTTCTTGACGAGACCCATCCCGGTTGATTAGTGATTAACACGCAAGGACCATGGGGTGTGACGATATTCTAAATTAGTTGTTACCATGTAAACAACTTGCGGGGCAATTTAAAGTAGTCTGGTTTTAGTTATGGGCTCATGGGGAATCCATCATTATTAGGACTAGCTACCCTAATGTTATATGTAGCACATTTCGTATTTCATTATGCGCACTTATTTACAAATGAATGTTATTTTATTTGTGTGTCAAAACCTGTGAAACTCACCAATATATTTATATATTGACGTTTTCCCTAACATATCTTCGGGTAACTAAGAATGTTGAAAGCGTGCAATGGCTAGGGCAGGCAAATAAAGATGAGATGGACTTTTGCTAGGGTTTACGAAATTTCCCATGGGATTGCGAAATAGTTGAAAATCCTTATTTTTTTAAAAACTACATTTTGGGACATGTGCTCAAACAATATACTTTCTACCGTCTAATGAATGTTTGTTTTCTAAATTATGTGTTTGTTTAGTCTTGGCTATGAAACAGTTCTCTTTCGGGTCCACGCTACGTGTTTCCGCCGTTGTCGTGGTGTGACTCCATGACTGAAATCCCAGAAGTTCCAGCAACTGATAGAACAATAGCGGTTCCTGCATCTCTTGTCCCCAAAGATAAAAAATACTGGGGAGATGAGGACATGGAAGCGATGGCTATAGATGAAAGGGCCAAATCCTTGTTGATTATGGATCTTCAAAATGACATATTTAACTCATGTAGATGCTTGGTCATCTGCAAAGGAAATATGGGATCAGTTGGAAAATCTTTGTGAAAGAGGAGAGAAAATGAGAAGAAACAAAAGAACAAATTGTTTTTCTAGTTATGGATATTTCAAATGTTTCCAAATGAAACTTTATTTGAAACTTATATCAGATTTTCAAAAATACTAAATGAGTTAAAGAAATACGGGGTGATAAAATCAAATGATGAGAAGAATGTTAAGCTCTTAGGAGCATTACCCAGAGAGTGGAGACACTAACCATGACAGTAGCCTTAATCTTAGAGCTATATAATATGAATCTCCATGATGTCTATAGCATTCTTATTCCTAGAGAAGATGAAATATTTAATAATTATGGTCACAAGGGTAGTCAAATAGCACTATACTCTTCTACTTAAAAGCTAGAATCCAATCTCTCATAAACAAGTCGAACTTTTAGTGAAGCAGATCAGATTTTCTGGCATTAACAGAAGCCATTGCATTGCTTACTAAAACCTTTGAATAAAAAATGATAGGAAACCATACATTTAGTAATGACAAGGGTAAGGTAGATAGATCCAAAGATAGAAAATTAGAATCATAGGCTGAGGTGACCTGTTTCAAATGTAAATAAAACTGTCATTACTCAATTGAGTGTAATAGCAAACAACTGAGAGATGTTTCTTATTATAAGAGGAAGATTGAAAAGCAAAGAAGCAACAAATAGGACTTGTTTGAGAAGTTAATGCTTGGCTATCAGATGATGAAGAAGAGATGGCTAACTTTTGTCTCATGGCATCTGGAGACGAATCTGATGATGAAACTCCAGATTCTCAGGTAACAACCTCTAGTCATAATTTTGAATTTGAAAACTTGAAATTAGATAATAAACAATTGCAAGAAAAGCTCCAAAGAGAAACAAAGAAGTTTAAAAGTACCACATGGGAGCTAACCAGAATTCAAGAAATAAAAATTGATGAAATTAAAAACGAAAAAATTAAAAAAATCTTTCACTGACAGCTAAGATCAGTTTCTATGAAACAGAAAGACAAAAATTGTATAAGAATTTGCAAGACAATTCAATAAATGTAAAAAGTTTTCAACAAGCACAAGAATTCATTGACTACATTGAGGCTAAGCCCCAAAATTATGGACTAGGCCTAGGATATGTAAGAGGGACATGCTCAAACACAAAAACTGTTTTCATAGAAGCAACAGAAGATATATATCTAGAAATAAAAAAATGAATTATCTAAGCCATATAAATGATGAAAGTAGAAAAAAACTTTGATTTAATAAGATTGGATCAAAATATTCCAGAAATCTAGAATATAATATCAGATAATATATCTAATATAAATTGATGCATGTGTGCTGAAATTCTAAAAGTATTCCTAGCACATATCACAAGAAAAACAGTCAATCACTCTCATCTTCCTGTAGCTGAAAACTGCAAGAAAACGAAGAATAATCTTACTGTCGAGAAACTGCATATTAAATCAGTGCCCACCAAAGGATAGGTACCAAAAGTTCTCTAATTTTCAACATTACAGGACCTTCATGTGCCCCAGATCTTGAACAATGATTCTAGAAGCTCCAAGCACATGACAGGAAATAGGAGCCTATTAAGTAGGTATGTAGCTAATGTTGGTCATTTGGTCAACTTTGGAAATGGAATAAAAGGTAGGACCTTAGGTCATTTGGTCAACTTTGGTGCCACTTGTTCTCCCAAACCCTCACGGGCGCAGCAAGAGTCTGGTTCGACAATCTCCCCACGGGGAGCAATAAGGACTTCGACGATCTTACCGACAAGTTCGGCAGCCATTTCTCACACTTGCGCAAGCATAAGAAAGACAAGGCACACATACTGTTGTGTCGCCGCCATGATCACGAATCTATTGAAGACTTCATGGTCCGGTTCAACAAGGAAGCCTTGCAAATAGGCTGCGGGGAGGAACTCACCCGCGCTGCGTTCATACATAATGTACGCAGCCCAGAACTCATGAAATGCCTTACGGGCAAGGATGGCATTCCAGAGTCCTGGGACGAACTCGTCCACTCTGCCAAAATATATGCCTCCTTTGAGAAATCCTTCAACCAAATACACGGGTTCCAACCGCACCACCATAATAATAATAATAGTAGGCACAAAAACAAATCCGTCTGGAGTCGCATCTCGGGGTCGGCCGACGAGGGAAAATACTCCCCCGCGGGCGACGCCCGCCAGATCATCAATACCAAGCACTCATGGGAACAAAGTGGTCATTCTAAGAACTACGACTGGACCCCGCTAACCAAAACCCCATCTCAGGTTCTCAAGACAGAACAAGTCACTCTCAAGGAGCCCAAACCCCTTGGGAAAAGAAGAAACGTAGACCAAAGCAAATTTTGTGAGTATCACAACGACTTCGGTCATCTCACAGACAACTGCTACAGCGTGAAAATGGAAATTGAGATCGCACTGAATTCGGGATAGCTCGGTCATTTGGTCAAGAACGTCCACTGCGCTGGAAAGGGCCACGTGGGCAATGACAATCAGGCGGAGGGATCACGGAAGAAAATCCGAGATCTCAACACCCATGCCGCCACACTCATCCCCCGCCACCACTCCAACATGACAAAGCGCGGGAAGAAGACCCAACACAGGAAACGCCCCCGAGTGCAACCAACTAATGACTCATGGAAAGAAGCTGACGTCCTCATGCCCAAGGTCCGTGGCGGCGCTTCCTGCACCGCCCCATTTGTCATCACCGCGGTCTTCGGACATTACCGCATGCGGTACATGTTCCTCGGCGGGGGCAGCAGCACAGACATCATGTACGAGCAATGTTTTCAGCAATTGGACGAGGAGGACAAAGCGAAGCTCATAACAGTCAACGAGCCAATTTCCGGTTTCATTCATGAAACAATCATGCCCCGAGGCATGATCTCCATGCCCGTCACATGGTCAGACGGCACCCATGAGCGCACAGAAATATGTGACTTCATGGTCCTGGCAACCAATTCCAACCACGACATTCTTTTAGGGCGGGAAGGCATCGCGCGCTTCAATACCAACGCCTCCACGGTGCACGCGATGGTCGGCTTCCCCACCATAACGGGCATAGCTTTTATTCGGGGAAACAAAGATTGCCATTCGGCGAAAATCGCTAAGCCCCCAAAAATGGTCAAAACTGACGCCCGCACAGAGCCGGAAAAATGGGTACTCAACCCTAAATTTCCGGAGTAAACGGTGGTCATTGGCCATGAAATCTCCGAGACCATACGCAATCACCTGAAAAAACTTTTAATCAACAACATGGACGTCTTCGCATGGCAACCGACAGACATGGTCGACGTTCCACGAGAAATAGCGGAACACAAACTCAATGTCTACCGGTCCGTAGAACCAGTGGTCCAAAAGAAGCGAAGTATGGGCCAGGAGAAAACAAAGGCCATGAACGAACAGGTCACCGAGCTGGCTCAATGCAGGCATTCTCCGCCCCACACGGTACCAAACCTGGGTAGCCAACCCCGTCATGGTCGCGAAAGCCAATTGAGGCTGGCGCATGTGCGTCGACTACAAAGATCTTAACAAGGCGTGTCCCAAAGACTGCTCTCCCTTGCCGGAGATCGATTTAAAGGTGGATTCCCTTGCCCCATACCGCTTCAAGTGTTTCTTGGACGCGTACAAGGGGTACCACCAGATACAAATGGCTAAGGAAGATGAGGACAAGACGGCGTTCCGCACCGACGCGGGCATCTTTTGCTACACCAAGATGCCTTTCGGAGTAAAAAACGCGGGCGCCACCTACCAGCGCCTCATGGACACGGCCTTCGTGAACGAAATCGGCATACGGCTTGAAGTGTACGTTGATGATCTCGTAATAAAAAGCAAGGAGGAAGGTGACATGTTGCGGGACATTCAACAAACATTCCACCAGCTGCGCAAGGTGCGCATGAAACTGAACCCGAGCAAATGTTCCTTCGGGATGGAGGAAGGCAAATTCCGAGCAAATGTTCCTTCGGGACGGTTTCCGCGCCAACCCAGAAAAGGTGCAGGCCATCGAAAGGATGCCATCACCTGCCTCCGTCAAGGAAATTTAGACATTGATGGGCCGCCTCGTCGCCCTCAATCGGTTCTTGTCTAACTATGCCTCAAAGTCATTCCCGTTCGTGGACACTTTGAAAAATTGTTTGAAAAAAAGCAACTTCCACTGGACACCGGAAGCCGAATGAGCATTCCAGGCAATGAAGCAATGCCTAATGAACCTTCCGACGCTAACAACACCCCTACCTAAGGAACCGCTCACACTCTACCTCTCCGTCACCGAGCGGGCGGTAGGGGCGGTCCTCATGGTAGATCGCAAGGGCGTGCAAGCACCGATTTACTACATCGGTCGCACCTTGCTGGACGCGGAAACAAGGTACACGATCATGGAAAAGCTGGTTCCTGCTCTCATACATGCATCCCGATGGCTGCGCAGATATTTCTAGAGCCACCCGATCAACGTCCTCACGGACTATTGGATAAGCGATATTCTCGCCAAGCCCGAACTCTCGGGCCGCTTGGCAAAATGGGCCATTGAATTGGGGGAACACACAATTCACTACAAACCCAGACCCGCAATCAAAGGCTAAGTCTTAGCTGATTTCGCCACAGAAATACCTGCGGACAAAGACGAAGAATGCAAAGCAGCAGAGTCCCCCGCGCCGGTACATGACTCATCGCAAAAGTGGTCCCTCTTTATAGACGGGGCCTCCAATGACGATGTCGCCGGCGCGGGTCTACGCCTTATCAGCCCAGATAAACATGAGTTCACATACGCCATCCGCCTCGACTTCAAAAGCACAAACAATGAGGCGGAATACGAAGCGTTGCTGGCAGGCCTCCGCATTGCGGAAAAAATGGGGGCCAGGCACGTGGAGGCACACGTGGATTCATTACTTGTCGCACATCAGATAAATGGAACCTACGACGCAAAAGACGGAACCATGGCACTATACTTAGAGCAGGCCAAACAACTTATGCACTGATTCGATTCCTGCACGGTCGAATACATCCGGCGCAGTGAAAACAAACCAGCAGATGCGCTGAGTAAGATGGCCTCCACAGTCTTTGAACACATGGCAAAGGAAGTCCGGGTCGAGGTTCTTGACAAACCATCTGTCTCGCTGCGACAAGTCAACGTCACCCAAACAGGCAACGCGTCCTGGATGACCCCGATCAAAGCCTTCCTGTCTTCTGGTACCTTGTCTGATGATAAGTCAGAAGCCCGGAAAATAAACACAAGGCTCTTCATTATCAGCTTTCAGACGGCGTCCTGTACCGTCGTTCCTACCTTGGGCCACAGCTTCGTTGTGTAGACTCCGCGGACGCCTCTTTCCTCATCAGAGACATACACGAGGGAACATGCGAGTTACACGCGGTCCCAAGGATGGTGGTGGCAAAGCTCATGAACGCAGGGTACTATTGGCCAGGCATGCACCTAGACGCGGTCAAAGAACTACGCAAATGCGATAGCTGCCAGCGCCAGGCCCCAAACACCTTGCGTCCCAAGAACAACCTGGTGCCCGTCACAGCGGCATGGCCATTCCAGAAATGGGCCATTGATCTAGTAGGCCCATTCCCAGCGGCACCAGGTAACGTGAAATACTTAATCGTTGCCATCGACTACTTCACCAAGTGGGTCGAGGCAAAACTTCTGGCCAAGATAGACGGCGCACATGTTAAGAAATTAGTTCATTATCTGTAGGTTTGGCTTGCCAATGCAACTCGTGAGTGACAACGGCATGCAATTCGAAGACCAAGCCCTACAAGAGTGGCTGGCGCAAATGGGCGTTCAGCAAATATTCACATCAGTCGCGCACCCACAAGGCAATGGTCAAGTAGAAAAGGTCAACCGCACTATAGTTGAAGGCATCAAAGCGCGGCTCGAAACCAAGCGAACCGGGTGGGTAGACGAAATTCCCCATGTCCTATGGGCCTACCGCACCCTAACGAAAACCAGCAACGGCGAAACACCGTTCAGCTTGACATATGGTTCCGAAGCAGTCATCCCCACAGAAATCGGTTGCCCCTCCGCAAGAGTGCTACTGACCAACAAGAGAGACAACGACAAAAAACTCCGCCTGAACCTTGACCTATTAGAAGAGCGCCGCGACCTAGCCGCCATCAAAGAGGCCAAGTACAAGACACAGCTGGAGCGCTACTACAACCAGCGCGTCAAAGAATACACATTCAAGATCGGGGACTACGTTTTCCGCAACAATGAGGCTTCCAACGCCGAAAAACTAGGGAAACTAGCTCCTACCGAGGAAGGCCCATACAAAATACAAGAAGTCTTGGGCAAAGGCGCTTACGCGCTAGAAAGATTAGACAACACGCCTATCCCACGATCTTGGAATACCGTGTAACTGTGACTCTGCTACTTGTAATATACTTGTAATCCCGGCTACACATGCCGGTATAATTATCCTATCAATGAAAATTTGTATCCTATATCTGTCTTTCTACTTGTTTTTCCGAGCCAAAGTCTTCAAGACTTGGGCAAAACCCATGTCGGACTAACGCAGTTATGGTTAGAGAAATATCTGTTTTTGAAATATAGTTTTTAAGCAATATATGTTAGAGAAATATTTTAAAATGACAAATGTTATTAACAGAATTGTTTTGAAAGGACATTGGGCTGTTAGAGAGGTTTTAACCTTTAAAAAATTTATAATTTTTTAAATAGTATTTAATATTTGTTTTTACAGTGAGTAAAGTGTAATTCTAGAATAGTCTTGACAGAATTCGTCATTATTACTTCTAAAAGGGATTAAATTAGCATCCACATCAATTCAATATCTTCATTGTAACCTGGTAACCTGATAATTACACAGTATTGGAACAACAAATTAAACTTCAGTGACTATATAGAAACAAAAAAAGTTTCAGTGACTTAATTGGAACAGTTAGTTAACTTGGTGCAACCATTTGAAATATCGTTTTGCAATCCAAGAATATGTAACAAGTGAGCCCAAACAATACTTTCTTGTGTACATGTGTTTCTTGTTTAGAGTTTTTATTTGGAATGTTTCCTCATATGTAAGCCTTGAGGCCCAAAGCCTAAATGGACACTTCCTGACCTTTTTCTTTCTTCCTGCACCATCCTCTTCATCTATAGTTTCTTCTTTACCACATACGACCAACAACCTACGAAAATCGTTTACTTTAAACTCTAACTGATAACCATTTGACACTCCATAGTCAATTAAACTCTCTTTTAATTGTGTAACACTCTCAAATTTCATTCCTAGAACAGGTTTGGTCAATCTCCAATTAACCATAGGATCATAGCTCGGATACACAACATTGCGCTCCGTATTTTTAACACCATCACTATCATCATCCATTTCATTTGCACTCCAATCTTCAATAGAACTGGCATCGTCATCCTTTTCAATATCATCATCCTTTTCACTATCGTTGTCATAGCAAAGTAGACTCAAAAAAGG
The DNA here is from genome assembly GCA_032199755.1 of Ambrosia artemisiifolia. Classification (NCBI taxonomy): domain Eukaryota; kingdom Viridiplantae; phylum Streptophyta; class Magnoliopsida; order Asterales; family Asteraceae; genus Ambrosia; species Ambrosia artemisiifolia. The sequence continues at coordinate 47,052,135 of CM063519.1, read as the reverse complement.
GTCCTTTATTTGAGACCCAACACCTGGATTGTTCGTTGCTGAATAAAAAAAGAAAACAAACAAACAAATGTTATAAACCTAGTACATCAGGCAAACCATACTAACAAAATAGCAACACAAACCCAATGTTTTACTAACAAAATAGTAACCAATATTTGATTTAGAAACATAAAAAACAACCACGAACCTACTAGAACATAAAAGAGCAACAATAAATCATTACTAGTTTCACCACAAAACGTATACCACACCTGGTGAAATAACTTATTATATTTGTTTTAGAATGTTTTTGATAATCAAAATGTATATGATTGCATGGTTTTGAAACAAAAAAAAAAATCAACCAATATCTCAGAAAAAAGGCACCATGCTATCGTACACAGACTACAAAACACAGAACATACCTGGTGAATATCGAATTTGGTCATCGTTGTTTGCAAACATGTTGTCGTCGCCGTCAAAGGTCGAATCCTGACGCTGGTCGTCGCTGTCGAAGGCTGAATCGCGACTCCGCTTGTCTCCGTCGAAGAGTCTGCTCATGTCCAAGAATTCTAAACAGATGTGATTTTAGAGAAACTGAAATATCGATGCTTGAAGGTTTGAACGGTTGAAGGTCGTAAGTGTTGCATAGGTTGAAGGTTTTAGGATTTGATGGATGAATAAAAGTGAATTGTTGAGGTATTAGGGTTAAAGGTTTCTATGAATGAATGATTATGTTTAAAATACATTTTGATTTTATAAAATCCACCTAATGTAAATAATATCCACATAATCATTAAAAAGAAAAAAAAAAGGTAACCTGATGACCAGGTAATTACACATTATTAGAACACTAAACAAAGTTTAGTGATTTTTGAGAGACAAAAAAAGTTTAGATGAATTAATTGAAACAATGAGCAAACTTGATTACATTTGTGTGGCATTTTCCCTTTAAATTATTATATTTTTAAATAAATACAGATGATTTGGATTGGTTTTTAAACACATGACTTTTGAAATTTAATCATATATTATGATTACTTTTTGTTATTTAATTCATCGTTAATTTATTATTTTTATTTAGTAAAATAAATAAGAATTTATGTTAATTGAAAACATATAGTTTTGAAGCAATATATGTTAGAGAAATATTTTCAAATGAGAACTGTTATTTAACAGATGTTTTTTGAAAGGACATTGGACTGCTAGAGTGCTTTTAATGTTTAAAAAATTTAGAATTTTTGAAATACTATTGAATATATGTTTTTACAATGCGTAAAGTGTAATTCTAGAATAGCCTTGACAGAATTTGTCATTATTACTTCTACTTTTAAAATATTGAATTGTACTTATTGATTTGGGGCCTTTTTTTCAAGACATGTCTTTTTAATTTTTCTTACATATTATAATTGTATTTTTTTATTTAATTTATCGTTAAATATTTTATTTTTTAGTTAGTCAAAGAAATAACACTTACATAAATTTTATGTACAGAGCTTTTGTTCAAGTTCTGTTACACATATATTTTAAATAACATCATTTTATAGGAATTTTGTGGCCGAATATGGGTGTGTGTTTGGAAGTTAAAGGGACGTGGATGGTAATTTAATCTCTTTTAGTTTTTAGAAGATATATATTTAAATTTTTATATATTTAAATAAATACAAACGATTTGAAGATATGTGGTGTAGATCTGTTATATAACAGATGTTGTGTGAAAACATATGTGTGCTGGATCTGTTATACTATTATTCATTTTACAGCAATTTTATATGGAATATTTCAGTGGATTTTTGAATTAAAACGATGTGAATGGAAATAATATTGATAATAATATCATTTTATAGAAGATATATATTTAAAGTATTATATATTTAAATAAATAGAGATGATTTGGATTGGTTTTTAAACACATGATTTTTCAAATTTAATCACTTTTTATGATTAGTTTTTCTTATTTTGTTCATCGTTAATTTATTATTTTTTTATGTAGTAAAATAGAAAAAGGTAATATAAATTGAAAGTAGATACTTTTTAAGCAATATATGTTATAAAAATATTTTGAAATCACAACTGTTATTTAACTGATGTTGTTTGAAAGGACATTGGGATGTTAGAGAGTTTTTAGTGTTTAAAAAATTGAGTATTTTGGAAATACTGTTCAATATTTGTTTTTCTAGAATAGGCTTTACAGAATGTCATTATTACTTCTACTATTAAAATATTGAAATGTAGTTATTGTTTTGGGTTCTTTTTGTCAAGGCACGTCTTTTCAATTTTGGTGACATATTATGATTCTATTTTTCTTTTTTTATTTATCGTTAAATTTTTTATTTTTTACTTAGTAAAATAAAAAAACAGTTACATAAATTTTATGTACAGAGCTTTTGTTCAATTATGTTAGACATATATTTTAATACTATCGTTTTATAGGAATTTTGTAGGGGAATATTGGTGTGTTTTTGGAACTTAAAGCGAATCAACTTCCACTTTAAAAGAATCAACTTCCTTTAACATAAAAATAATTTATCAGTTAAAAATAGTATTGAAAATAATTTATATTGAAAATAAAAAAACATAATTTATCAGTTAAAAATCATACCACTTTAAAAGAATCAACTTCCTTTAAAAAAGAGTAATTTATAAGAATAATCTTTGAAGATGTCGAAATCTTTGCTAACCATTGTACAACATTTAAAATCAAGATTTTTATTTGTATATATAAGTAAAAGGAGAATTTGATTTTCTATTTAATTTTATTTTTTTAAAGATAATTGACAAGTTAGAATCATGGAACTATCATTCACAAGGATGTTAAAGGAAGTTGATTCTTTTAAAGTGGTATGATTTTTAACTGATAAATTATTTTCAATATTAACTGTTTTTTTATTTTACTAAGTAATACTATATTCAGAGAACACAATATTAAGTTAACATTCAATCAATTTCTAATAACATATTATATAAATAAATCTGCTGCTGATTATTATCGATCAATAGTTTAAAAGAAGTTACCTGTATGTCGGTTTTCGATTGTTGTTGAAGAATTTTAACCGTTGAATGAGTTGTTTTAATCTGTGGGTGTGTTATTTGTATAATAAGGAAAGTAATCTATATAAATCTCTTTATTTATTTGAATAAACTTTATTTTGTAAATTGAATATTTAATTGAAAAGAAGTTTAATAATATTTTATTATTAGTTTACTTTCTCTAAAAGATGTTTATTTGACTTTTTGCAGACAATTAAAATTTCAAAATACAAATTTCGCTCTTTAAGGAGTATAAGGTGCAAACTATTACCGTTAGTGTTCTAATTTCTGCTTTATATGTCTGATTTTGCAATAAACAGTTACTAGATATTTGCTCTAAACTACATAATATTTCAGCAGCGGCTACAATTATGAGTTTCGATAACAAATATTCAAGTCAGTATCAATTCTTTGATGAACAAAGTCTGCCCAAAAACTCTGCACAGGCAAGAAAAAAAAGAAAACATATTCTTCAAGAACGTAAAAACAAACGTCCTCTTCATGCTGCACGCACATCATCTCCTGTATTGAGTACTCCATTGACAAATACTTCCATAGGTATGTTTTATAGGTAGAGCAACAAATTTTTGCATCACATATTGGAATTTTTTAATTTTAACATTTGTTTTCTTTGCTTTACAAGTTTCAAACAACTATAAATTTTGGTTTCCTCAAACTCCCATACAAAAGAAGTGTACAGAAGCAAGAAAAATAAGGAAGTATATTCGGCAACAGCGTAAAAATAAAAGTGTATATAGCCATCTGTTAACATCCTCTGATTTACAAAGAACCCCACTGTCAAAAATTACTAACGGTATGTGTTATAAATTCCAATCAAAATTGTTCTTTTTAACATATTTTATAGAGTTAAATGCTAATTTAGTCCCTGTGGTTTGTCAAAAATTGCCACTTTCATCCAAATCTTTTTTTCTTGTCATTTTAGTCCCTGTGGTTTCATTTTTTTGTCATTTTAGTCCCTGTGGACTAACTTGATTTGGATGAAAGTGACAATTTTTGACAAACCTCAGGGACTAAATTGACAAAAAAAAGAAACCACGGGGACTAAATTGACAAGAAAAAAAGATTTGGATGAAAGTGGCAATTTTTGACAAACCTCGGGGACTAAATTGGCAATTAACTCTATTTTATATTATACATTTTATTAAGTCTGGCATATGTTTTATGTTTAACAAGTTTCGAGTCACGATGAATTGTATGTTGTTCAAACTCCAACTCAAAATTCTGCAGACGCAAGAAAAAAAAACAAATGACAATTTGCAGCAGGTTAAATATAATCGTCAATTTCATGCTGGATCGGTATCCATTCCTTTAGAGAAGATTTCATTGTCAAATATTTCCAACGGTCTGTGTTATACATTGGATTAAAAATTGTGCTGTATTAAATATTAATGTTGTATGTTTTATTAATTCTTATGTATTCTGTTTTGATTTACAAGTCTCAACAACAAAAACATGCTCAATGAATGTAACTCAACATAGTGGTAATGTGACTCCAACTATTGGTAGTACATTATGTGAATCCTCTAGCAAAAGGAAAGGTAAGTTGTTGTAATTGAAGTTTTTAGTGTTTTTCTTTGATCATTATTCATGTTTTGCTCATTATTGCATATATATTATTTTTAAATTTTTAAAAGCTTCAACGACACAAAGTTCATCAAGGTATATGCATAAAAATACGTTAAATTTGGATAGTTCTTCTCGTAGAAGTTTTGAAAGCTCAAGTGTTTTAACTTGTGTTGGTAAGTTGTTTCTACTTAAAATGTATAACTTATTATATTTATATATAAACATAAATAAAAATCAAGCTGACATAAAACTTTTAGATACTGTTGAAGATGTAAATATTAATGTATATATATTATTGTTGTAGGTGAATCTTCAAATGATAATCGTATTGGTTATAATTTCAGAAAAGGAAAACATAAGTTATATACAAATCAGATACCTAAATTTAATTTAAATACGGGTGATGATGTATTCACAGACTGTAGTGTTCAAAAGTTTTGGGGAATTTCAAAAGGTACAAGGTTGTTTTTGTTTTTATGTTATTGAATTTCAATTTTATAATTTTTCTTCACTTTTTAGATTATGTGGATCATGGAGATGCTATTTTTGTCTATTCTGAATGTCAAGCATTGTTGTGGGAAGATGAAACACTTAGAGGAAATAAATATAGTAAGAAAAAAGTGTTTGGACTCTGTTGTTCGAATGTTGTTAAACTTCCACCATTAGCTAATCCACCTGCATTATTACGGAATTTGTATAAAGGTCATACTCCAAAAAGCAAGAACTTCATGTATAACATTAGAGCATATAATATGATGTTTTCTTTTATGTCTCTTGTGGCAAGATTGACAGAAGTTCTCACAAAGGTAAAGATCCCTATGTATTTAGACTTCAGGGTCAGAACTATCATCGAATTGGTAGTCTTCTTCCGGATGATGGAGAGCATCCTAAATTTTCACAACTTTATATATACGATTCAGAAAATGAAGTTGTAAATCGTCAAAATGCAGTTCGGTAATTTTTATACTTAATGTTTTACATTATTTGTTTTACTTATTTCTCATTTAAGTTTTACATACGTTTTTCCTTTTAATTAAATGTTATGCTTCACTTTTATTTTGATGCAGTTCTGAATTAGAATCTAATCCTACTCCAAAAAATACGCTTGATCTTAACACCATCAGCATTCTTAAAGATATGTTGGATGCCTGCAATCCTCTAGTGAAATCGTTCAGAATGGTAAGAGATTGTTTTCAAGAAAATGATTTTCAAAAAGTATCATTGAAACTTATTGGAACATGAGATAAGGATGGAAGAGTTTACAATCTCCCAACTGTGTCAGAAGTTGCTGCATTAATAATTGGTGACTTTGATGCATCATTTGATACAAGAGATATCATTGTTCAATCAAAGTCTGATGGACTTAAAAGAATTAGTGAACTTCATCCTTCTTATCTTGCGATGCAGTATCCACTAATTTTCCCATATGCTGAAGATGGTTACAGACTTGGTATTAAACATAATGGGATTGATATTAAGAATGAAAAAGTTAGAAGTAATGTTTCAATGAGGTAATTTTTTTCTTATAGGATACAAGATAGGCATAATCACTTTTCATTAATAGTTCATGCGCAAAAACTGTTTCAACAGTTTTTAGTTGATGCGTACACAATGGTAGAGTCTGCTCGCCTATTTTATATAAAAATCAACAACCAAAACTTAGAACCCAAAGTTTTAAGAATTTGAGTGCTACTGTTGAAGGTGGAGAGAATAACGCATCAAATTGTGGTAAACGTATAGTTTTGCCTTCATCATTTACTGGTGGTTCTAGATATATGATGCAAAAGTACATGGATGCTATGGCAATTTGCAAGGCAGTTGGATATCCGGATTTATTCATAACAGTTACTTGTAATCCAAAGTGGCCTGAGATTTTTCGGTGTTTGTTTGATAAACGTCTTAGTGCAGAAGATAGACCGGATATTATTTCTAGAATATTTAAGATGAAATTGGATAATTTAATCAAAGATTTGCACAAGAATAAACTCTTTGGTGAGACACAAGCAGGTATCTTTTAATAGATATATTTAATTGTTTATCAATAAAAGTATTCTTACTTAACTATTAACTAATGTTACTGTTCTATATTTTTCAGTTCTTTATACCATTGAATTTCAGAAACATGGACTGCCATATGCCCACATATGTTTGTTCCTGAGTGCTGAAAGCAAATTTCCAACTGCATCTGATATAGATCGTGTCATTAGTGCAGAGATCCCCGATAAAGTTACAGATCCTGAATTGCATGAACTTGTGAAGCAGTTTATGATTCATGGACCTTGCGGTACAAACAACCCTAAATGTCCATGCATGGTTAACTTTAAATGTTCTAAAAAGTTCCCCAAAAAATGTGGACAAGAGTTTCGTTGATTCTGATGGTTATCCAGTCTACCGTCGTTGTGAAACAAGTAGTAGAGTTGAAAAAAAATGGCGTCCAGCTTGATAACAGGTATGTAGTTCCTTACAATCCTGTTTTGCTCAGAAAGTATCAATGCCACGTGAATGTCGAATGGTGCAATTAGTCAGGTGCTATTAAATATTTGTTTAAGTATATTAATAAGGGACCTGATAGAGTTACGGCTTCTGTTTTCCAATCGAAGTCTGGTAACAATGATGCCGAGCAGAACAATGAGGTAAATGATGTAAAGACATACCTTGATTGTAGGTATATTTCTGCATGTGAGGCTGCTTGGAGAATATTCAAATATGACATACATTATAGATATCCTGCTGTTGAAGTGTTGCCTTTCTATTGTGAAGATGATCAAAGTATTGTTTATGATGATAATTCTAATTTAATAGATATTCTGAATAATCCAACTTTGAAAATGTCAATGTTCACGGAGTGGATGGAAACTAATAAAACTGATGAGTTTGCTAGGAAATTGAAATGTATAGATTTTCCGAAATACTATGTTTGGGCACGTAAGGAACGGAAGTGGAGCCTAAGAAAAAAGCCTTTGCAGTCTATTGGCAGGATACATTATGTGCCTCCATCTGTTGGTGATTCTTACTACCTCAGGATTTTATTAAACCATGTTACGGGAGCTACCTGTTACAATGATATAAAAAGAGTTGATGCTGAAGTGTTTGAAACATATAAAGATGCCTGTTTTGCACGAGGTTTGTTAGATGATGATAAAGAATATGTTATTGCCATTAAAGAAGCAAACGAGTGGTCAACTGGAGAGTTTTTGTGATCGTTTTTTGTAATGTTGCTACTGTCAAATTCAATCCCTCATCCCGGTGAGTTTTGGCGTCAAACAAAAGCTGTATTATGCGAAGATATTTTTAAGAAAGAAAGGGAGATAACTGATATACAAAGTAATTTCATTAGTCTCTCAAAGTAATTATTTTAAAATAAAAAATTATTAAATATCTTTTAAATTCAATGTTACTAATACTTTTTAACATTTTTTCCAGTGTTGATTCTTAACCAAGAAGAAGTTGAAAATATTTGTCTGTCAAAGATCGAAACATTGTTGCTTAACAATGGGAGTACACTAAAAAACTTTCCAGATATGCCAAATGCTCTTGAAAATTATTTTTCAGCGGTAAATAATCGATTGATATTGAAAGAACTTTCTTATGATAGATCATCTCTACGAATTGATCACGCTGAGTATTTAAAGTGTTTAACTGCTGAACAGCATAGAGTTTACAAAACTGTTATGGATGCGGTTACAAAAGGTCAAGGAGGTGTGTTTTTTGTATATGGATATGGTGGCACTGGAAAACTTATCTTTGGAGGACTTTTTCAGCCGCTTTAAGGTCAAATGGTGAAGAAGTTTTGAATGTTGCTTCCAGTGGAATTGCATCACTATTACTAGATGGTGGTAGGACTGCTCATTCTAGGTTGGTAATACCAATAAATGTTAATGAAGATTCTATATGTTCAATAGAACCTAACAGTGAATTACGTGAGTTAATTAGAATGACAAAATTGATTATTTGGGATGAAGCACCTATGATGCATAAACATTGTTTTGAATCTCTTGCTAGAACAATGAGAGATGTATTACGTTCCAATCAATCAAATGTTCAGAGCAAGCCTTTTGGAGGAAAAGTTGTTTTTGGTGGTGATTTTAGACAGATTCTTCCAGTAATTATTAAAGATACCAGAAGTATGATAGTTAATGCTTATCTGAATTCTTCTTATATATGGAAATATTGTAAAGTATTAAAACTAACTGAAAATATGAGGTTAAGAGTTGGATGTAAAGAAAAGGATTTTGAAGAGACTAAAGAATTTGCAGATTGGATTTTAAAGCTTGGTGATGGACTTCTTGGTGATCAAAATGATGGTGAGACAGATATTTATATACCAGATGATTTATTAATTCATGATCAAGAGAATCCTATTTCTTCTTTGGTTTCATTCAAGTATCCGGATATGAATAACTCATTATGGGATTCAAATTATTTCCAACAAAGAGCCATTCTTGCTCCTACCAATGATGTTGTTATGATGAGTTATTAAAAGCTCTGCTTGGTGAAGAAAAGGTTTATCTTAGTGCAGATAGTTTATGTGAATCTGAACAGGAATCTGATGTTAATGTGGCATTATTTGCTCCTGATGTCCTAAACAATTTTCATTTATCTGTGTTACCAAACCATAAGTTAGTATTGAAAGTGGGAGCTCCAGTGATGTTACTTAGAAACATTGACCAAGCGAATGGATTGTGTAATGGAACTCGCTTACAAGTTACGAAACTTGGAAAAGTTGTTATTGAGGCGAAAATTATCACCGGTAGTAATATTGGTTATACTACATTGATTTCCAGATTGAAGATGATACCTGCGGACAAGCGAATACCTGTAAAAATTTGTCGTAGACAGTTTCCAATTTGTCTGTGTTTTGCAATGGCAATAAACAAAAGTCAAGGACAGTCGCTTGAACGGGTTGGTTTGTATCTGCCACGTCCTGTTTTCAGTCATGGGCAGCTCTATGTTGCCGTTTCCAGGGTGAAAAGTAGAAAGGGTCTAAAGATTTTGATTTGTGATACCGAAAAAAAGGTTTCTACAGTTACCACTAATGTAGTTTACAAAGAGGTTCTACAACTTCTTTAAAAGTAACTTTGTTATTTATTTTTGAATATGTAACTTTAATTGTTTATGTTCTTTAATGAATTTAAATTAGTTTTGTAACACTTGATGTGTAATGACTCTCTGTTTGTTTTCTACATTTCTTTCGTCTAACGATATTCAAATTTATGTGTATTATTGCTCTGTTTAGATGACTTTGTAAACCTATTTTTTCCAAATTTAATTTGTGGTGTTTCCTACATAGACCTTGTAAAATCGGTTTATGTTGTGCATATGCAACACTTGTTTGTTTAAACTGTTGAAATAACATCTGTTTTATAGTATCAACTGTTTGTGGTAAAAGCTGTATTTATAAGATGTGTTTTCACAAAAATTGTGAAGTTCTAATACTATAAATTATAATTATAATAATCAGAAGAGTTAATAGCCAAAATCGTCCCTGAGGTTTGGTCACTTTTGCCACTTCAGTCCAAAACCCAAACCTTTTAAATCTGGGTCCGCAGGCTTTTGATTTTTTGCTACATTCGTCCCTGACACTAACCCAATTAACTTATCTAGTTAAGTTGGGGGTATTTCTGACTTTTTGCCTACACTTTTATTTTTTAATATTTTTACTTAATAAGTGGGACCCACCTCCCCCACCTTCTTCTCCACCATTTAGACCTGCCATCATCATCACACACCACCACCACCACCCTCACACAACCACCACCCTAAACCCACCACCACCCTAAACCCACCACCACCTGCCATTCTTTCAAAACCACACACACATATACTGAATAGAGAGAGATAGTAGAGGAATTCTAGAGAGAGAGACAGACGAGAAAAAGAGAGAGAGGGATCTGAGAAAGCAGCCCTAAACAACCATCATCTCCGCCGCCACAACCACTGTGAACCACGATTAACCACCACAGCTCACTGTGACCATCCACCATCTCCGGCCACCAACACCATACGACCTCCTCCCTCGAAGCCTGTCACCAACGACGAGCACCATCACAGCCCTACCTTCGCCATTAATACCCACCAGACAACCCCTCCTGTGCCGCTATTAACCACCATTGACCAACACCTTGATAACCTCACCACCACCGTTAGTCGCTTCAACCATCACCTCCACCTTCAACCAAATATTATTGAGAACAATAAGGTGGGTTCGGGGCTTTACCTGTGTGGTCAGATCTGACCCGGTTCCTCTCTTCCGCCTCTTTCTCTCTCTGCGTCTGTCTCTCTCTCCTCTCTGCTCTCTCTCTCTCTCTATCTCTCTCTGCGTCTGTAGTCTCTCTCTCCTCTCTGCTATCTTTCTCTATCTCTCTCTGTTCTCTCCCTCTCTCTCCTCTCTGCTCTCTCTCTATCTCTCTCCTCTCTCTCTATCTCTGCTCTCTCTCCTCTCTCTCTCTATCTCTGCTCTCTCTTTCCCTTAAAGTATGTTTTTTTATTTTTTTCTTGTATTTATTTAGCTTTAAATACAAAATGTCTAAAATGCCCTCGATTTTGTAGGCAAAAAGTCAAAAATGCCCCTGGAGTTAACGAGATAAGTTAACTGGGTTAGTGTCAGGGACGAATGTGGCAAAAAATCAAAAGCCTGCGGACCCATATTTAAAAGGTTTGGGTTTTGGACTGAAGTGGCAAAAGTGACCAAACCTCAGGGACGATTTTGGCTATTAACTCTAATCAGAATAATATTAAATTAAATTATTATATATATTATTTTATTATTTCCATTTGTAATTGTGTTGCAGTCTATTAAGTGTGTAGAAATCCATATTTAAGATTCCAATATTATTTTTTTGTTTATTTTGAACTGTCAAAGTAAAGGTTATTCAAAATGCTAATAAGACGTTTGCACATAATGTCCGAGTACAACAACCGAACTAAAACCAAACCGGGAATACACATAATTAATTTTTTTATTATTATATTTTATTCTAGATAACTATATTTTTTAAAATTTTTATTGTCATAAAATATATTTACATTTTTTCAATTCATAGGAACAATATATGAGTTGAAGTTATTTATAAAATCATTTTCTGAAATTAAGTAAATTTATGATTACAATTTTTTTGTATATTAATTAATAGTAAAAATAGTACATCTAGCATTAATGTCCATCGTATTGTGTAAGTTTCCATCTAAAAACTTCATTTTACAATTGACATGATGAAGTTTTAGGGGTCTCACCTCTCTGTAATTATGAAGTTGAAAAGACTAATATAATTTAATTAAATTTATATTGTTACACCAGTTGGCATCATAGACTTTTTTAGATCTTTACTGTGTAATTATTTATTAACTTGAAAAGACTTGTATATTTTAAATGTATTATATTGTTAGTACAATGAATAACAGTTACTATTATCTTTGAGGTTCAATTGTTTATGTTTTTTCGTTAAGTAGATTTTTAATTCATGAAAGTTGTTTTGATAACATCTGCTAACAAACGAATAAGTATTGTATTCATTTTAATTTAAAAAAAGTTCGAATATACAATTTTCAAAATTTGTTCCTTCAGCTTTATATTGTTTGATTGTGAATTTTAATTATAAATTTTAAATTATAATGGTCATAATAATATTCATTTATTACTAAAATTAATTATTTTTTCTTTATTATAGTAACTATAATTATTTTTCAGTCTATAAAAAGGAACAAATAGTCATTTCCGTTTGGAACTTTATATGCTTTCAAGCATATTGAAAAGCAAACCTATCTTTCATGTTTGCCTAATAATGTTGTTTCCTTCATTTTTTTCTTCTACCATTTGTGTTGAAAATGCTTACAATAAAAGAAAAATTATTACCAATAAACCAATGGTAATGACGTTGGAGTTGCTGTTCTCTGAAGATTCTTACAATCAAAGAAAAACATATTTTCTAACATATGTACCTGTTGAGTGTAAATAATTGGAGATTGGTTTGTAGGGTAATATTATGTTTCCTGTTCTTCGAGAACTAAGAGGCATAATGTTTTCTAGGGTTTGTTTTGTTTTTTTCTTTCAGTATTTTATTTGTTTCTTTTTCCTGTATTTTGTATCTCTTTTGTTTTTGTGGTGTTTTACCCATGTTTTGTATCTTCAATATTTTTTATTAGATTCATTGCAATATCTGATTCTGTAAAATATGTTGATACCCAAGGACATGTTTGTAGCACAGTTTACAGTAAATTTAAGATGCGTTTGGTCAATCAATATTTTTGTGAAACAGATGTTTATGTTTACGATTATGCTCGAAAGTCAGTTTAACACTATTTGTTTTAAGTGGTAAATAATAATTATAATAATAATAATAATCTTCAAGCTTAAGGCCTGTTTACGTTCCTCATGTTATTACTTTAGTCTTGATATATAATATTATTAAACAATAAATTTGAACCATAATCGATGACAGTTGTATTATAACATCTGTTGACAACTCAACAAATATTATTTCGTTTTCAATTCAATTGAAGATCGAATACGCAAGTTAATTTTTTTTTGGAAGGTGAGTGTCTCAGCGGATGGAACCAATCGACGACAATCGAAGAACGCGAGTTCGAGCCCCGGGCCTCACAGAAGTGAGTGTGCCCGTAGGACTTACCGGTGCCAGCAGGACTGAACCCGGTTCAAACCGACCAGGCGGGAACCCCACTAAAGTGGGGAAAACCCTCCCCCCCTCAGGATTCGAACCCATGACCTTTCGGTCAAGTGTCTTATCCCTCATTGGGGTGGCCAACTGGGCTAGCCCAGCTGGTTGAATACGCAAGTTAATCATTAGAAATTTTCTTTATTCATTTTTTTTCCATACCTACTTTATTCAATTTTATATTTCTTTAATATAATTTTTGTATATATTTTAATTTTAATTATACATCTTGGATTTATTTGAAATCCAATTGAGAAAGTGCCAAAAGTAAGTTCGAACTTTAGATTTATTTGAAATCCAACTGATAAAGTTTAAAACCAACTTTACGAATATTTAGTATATTCAGCCTATAAATGAGGAGTACTTCTCAATATTCATTTTCCGTTTTTATATATTCCTTTAACTATTCTCACATGCATCTCTCCATCCTATATGCATAATGATATTACTTTCAAATGTGTTTTCACAAATTTCCGAAAGATTCTTACAATCAAAGGAAAAAATATTGCCAACATTCCGTAAATAAGAAACTTTGAATTGATCTTTTTCGATGACTCATACAATCAAAGGAAAACATGAATTCATTATTATTATCTATATATGCTGTACAGATTCCCTATTTTTAATCTTTAGGGACTTTATATTTAGGGGAAATGGAATTTAATAATCCCAACTTTAGGGGGTTGGAAGGCAACAGTCCCAACTTGAAAATTGTAACACAGCAGTCCCAACTTGTCAACATTTTTATTCTAATGGTCCCAGACTTAACTCAGTTAAAAAAGTCTGTTAAGTGCCACGTGGGCATCCCACGTGGCAAGCCTACGTGTCAAAAATGCTGATCTGTAAAAAAAAAAAGGTGGTCCCATGTCCACGTCAATATTATATATTGTTTTAATGTTTTTTATAAAAAAAGAGGGGCCCACAAACAATCTCTCACCTTTATATTACTGGTTCATCGATCAAAATCAAAAAACCAACATCCCCTCCCAAAAATCATCAGCCACAATGAAAACCCTAGAACCCTAAAATCATGAACCCTAATTTTCAATCCTAAACAATAGCAATCAATCTTTCGACACTAAAGATGAGTTCGTCGTCTTCATCCTCATCAAACAAAAGCCTCACAAAGTTCCAGATCGATTTGGATGGGCAGGTTTATTGTCATCATGACGTAGTTGCAATCCCACGGGTGGTTAAACGAAACAACCCACGAAATGGCAAAGAATTTTATGGGTGCCGGTTTTGGCCAGTAAGTCATTACCTTTTGTTTGTTTCAAATAACTTCATGTATGTTCTGATTTGATTGTTTTCTTGTAGAAACAAAATTGCCAGTTCTTCTTGTGGAAAGAAGATTTGCAGAAGTTGCTTAATCAACAGGTTAGATGCCCTACAATTGAAGAATTGAAGTTTGAAAACCTACAATTGCAAAACAGAATCTTGGAGGATAAAAACAAGCTTCTTAGAGGCCAGCTGCTCAAATCTCGTTCTAGGGTTTATGTGTTCTAGGGTTTTGATCATTGTTAGGTTTGGATGTTGTCTGATGATTAAGTTTGGGGGAATAGGAATTTTGATCGAGTGTATGAGTGTATGATAAAGTGTTTTGATTTTGTGGGCCCTTTTTTTTTAAAAAAAAAATTAATAAATTATAACTATATGACATGGACATGGCCCCCACTCTTTTTTTTTGACAGAACAACATTTTTTGACACGTAGGCTTGCCACGTGGGCATCCCACGTGGCACTTAACAGACTTTTTTAACTGAGGTTAGTCTGGGACCATTAGAATAAAAATGTTGACAAGTTGGGACTGCTGTGTTACAATTTTCAAGTTGGGACTGTTGCCTTCCAACCCCCTAAAGTTGGGATTATTAAATTCCATTTCCCCTTATATTTATTATGCTGAATGTTGGGTTTTTCGTTGCCAAAGGTCTTGATGAATATCTTCATGGATCTCCTGATTTACTCTTACCTGTGAGAATCATCTGTCCCTTTAGTGTTGAATAACAAAGAGGTTATCTTTTTAATCTTTAAGTCTTTTATAACTGGTGGTCATTTCAATACGACCTGTTTTCGTGTAGTGCGTTTCATTGTTTTTGTTTGTAATTATCTTCCGATGATGCTGACAAGAAATATCATTCTGTAGTATTTGTGTGTTAGAAGGATTTTTTTGTGTTTCCTTGTATTTTTATGTCATTTGTAAATCACGTATATTTGTAATTATATGTTGTTGTTAAAGTAGTTTTTTAAAGATATTTATATTTGTTATTTTATTACTCTTCCATTTTGTATTTATTTTACTTAAATTAAATATTGATCTCAGATTATTGAATTGTAAAATATAAATATGTTTTTGTGTTTGTATATAAATTTGTATATAAAAATAAATAGAATTCGAATAGTTGTTTCTGTGGTAAAATTAACCAAACTGTTGAATGTAACTTTGTTTTAATCAACAGTGTTTTAAAAAACTGTGTTTCAAAGACAGTTTTTGAAACAAAATATGATTTTTGTTCTTTCAACTTTAGATTTACTTTTTAAATTTGTTGATCCTCTTTTTTTTAATACGTGTTATTTCAACAGCGGTTTAATTTCACTGAAACAAAGTAAATAATCATTATAAACAAAATTTTCGTTTAATACGTTAACCCAGGTATAATAACTATACTACCCTGTGACCTTTCATTTTCACTATTATTAATTGCTATCCTCAAACGAACAGAAGTTACAAAATAGAGTTTTTGTTTTTAACAATAGATCGAGTGTTTAATTTGGGGCTTACTATACAGACCGTTAAAGTTGGTTATAATAATTACTGTTATAAAGAAATAAATAGACACTAGAAATTAGAAAACATATCTTCTTGGTAGCAGACGATTAGCTTCTTAATGTTGTCTCAAGAACTGTTCTTCGGAGCAGACAAATGGTTGTTTAAAGTTTTTGTCTGTTCTAAACAGTGCTTAAAGTAGGATTTTGTTGTAACAGTTGCAGTTATTAAACATCTGATGAGTAATATTAACTGGTATCATGAGAGGAACAGACCTTACGAAATACAGTTTTTCCTTTTCAACAATAGATCAAATGATTAATTTAGGGTTTAGTAAACAGACGGTACTAAACAGTTGTTCTTCGGAACAGACGAATGGCTTCTTAATGTTGTCTTTTACTAAACAAGGCTTAATTTTGGGACTCGGTCTCCCGTGTGTATCACACGGGATTTCACCTAGTCTACTTAAAAATAATACACCTCTTGGGCTTTGGGCCTTGACCTTGGGTCAACAGTTTCCTTTATTTTATTATTATTATTATTATTATTATTATTATTATTATTATTATTATTTTTATAACTTCATGCTCTGGACTCGAGTGTTCTTGACTTGACCAAAGTTGCTCGTTTACGCTCAAACGTCCATTCGAACACCTACCAAAATATAAAATAAATAATTACTAAAAATGACAAAACTAATAAGAATCTACAAAAACCTATAAAAAGCTAAAGATACAAATAATAACTAAAAATGACTCAAGACTCACAAAAAGCTAATAAAATACATATAAAAATACAAAGGAAAATAGATGTGTTTTAGGACACATTAAATTAACGAACTAGACTGTTTCGTCCTCACAGAATTGTTAAACCACCCGGACCGTTTTGACCGAACTGAACTTGTTAATGACCCAGACCCTTTCGAGCCTGCCTTTAAAAGACCCAGACCGTTTAGACCCAAATCGAATCATTTCGTACCGAACATGCATGTTAACAACCTTACCGGCCTGATAGTGACCAGGCCGTTTCGACTTAAGAGGCCCGTTAACGACACGGACCACTACGATCCAAACCGTGCCCGTTAACAACCTGGACCATTTCTTCCACACCGACCATTTCTTCTTTACTTGCACTTTCTTTACACATCATGTTAAGAAAATAAAATAATGATTTAGTTATTCAATTTATATGTATCCAATATCTACATATACTTAGATACGCGTAGATATTTTTTATGTTACGACATTTATTAAGTACATATATCTAATATTTACACATATCGTACATTTTTTAAAAAGTGTACGTATTTATTTGGCGCGTCATTTAAAGTAAAATTAGTATTTTTTATATGTAACCAATATCTACACATGTTGTACATTTTAAGCATGTGTAGATATTTATTTTGCCACGTCGTTATTAAAAACTAAAATAAGAATTTATATAATTGATTTATCTACATATTTGTTTAAATATATTATGTGTTGGTAAACATAATCATTTATCTACACATATATTAGTTGTTTACATATTTATAGATAATTTACCTACACATAACAAAATTTTACCATATGTGTGGGTAGTTTAACATTTAATTGATGTCAATTTTGGGGGTAAATTTTCCCACCAACTCCAATGTGTAGATAAAATGTATTACCAACATATATTAAGTGTTAGTCGTTATTTTACATAAATCGTCAACAATTACCCACACATGTACAAAAATTTATAGATATTTACCGACACATTTACATGTGTTGGTAAGTTATGTGTGGGTAAACACCCCAAATTCTTGTAGTGTGATCACAAAAATATGAGAGATAAAAGATAAATCCAATTTAATTTAGACAAATTTGACTAATAAAAGTCAAAATATGGGAAAATATGGACCTAATAAGGCAACAAAATGAAAATTTGGAAAAGTTTTGACTAATAATTGTCAAAATGTGACTAAAATTCATTTTTATTTTCATATGGTCAAATCTGGAAAAAACATCATCCATAAAGATGACATTCTGACCAAACAAAATGTCATTTTCCTTCAAAATGAAAAATGTATAGGTCAGATTGAATACTCTAAAATGTTCAAAATATTTTTACAAGAATTCAAAAAGACAAAGTCTAAACAAAAAGCTTAAAACAAGAACAAACTGCTTTTAGACTAAATTCTCAATTTTTTAAAAGGTTTTTAAACTTTTTACAAAATGTAAAACTGTTATAAATAAAAAATATTCAAAAGTGGATTGTCAAAAGGTATGTTGATCTCTCTCTCTCATTATATATATATATATATACTAAAAACATGTGATTGGAATGAAAACTCAAAAATTGTAATGATTATAAAAATGGTTCATCCTAATTCGTAATCGGATTCGAACCTTAACACACTCATTTATCATTTGGTGTCACATTAATTTTCATGAACACTTTTACCATGGCCGTTTCGAGTTTCGTTCTCATCCATTTAATATAAATATACATATTTTGCAAATGGATGAGGACAAATCATAAATTTCCAGAAACACTTGACAAGAAAATACATCTTAACTCCAGATATCTGGGATTCTGTTCCAGATCAACAGTCACAGATTTCCTTCTTGAAATTTGGACTAATGGTTGACCTTCAATGCAAGTTGCAAAAACTAGTGGCATAAATGGTGGGACCACATTGCCCATGTGTCACCTCCGGATTGTTTCAATATCAGAAATTCACTTTTTTGTCATTGAAAGGGGGAAGACATGGATAACCTGGATAATACATTGAAAACGGCAGAATAAAAAGTAAGCGTTACACAATCAAGTGGGCTATATCAATCGAAGGCGGCATTAACATCCAATTAATACTCAAGTATCCGGAAAGTTGCCATCTTTAACAAACCTCAGTTATATAAACACTCACCTGATCATCACTAAGAATCCATAACCATAACTCAAAATCTTTCAGCTTTTTCAAAACCCTACAAACTCATAAATGTCTACTTCAACCAGAAACCCTCAATCTACA
Organism: Ambrosia artemisiifolia; assembly: GCA_032199755.1. Taxonomy (NCBI): domain Eukaryota; kingdom Viridiplantae; phylum Streptophyta; class Magnoliopsida; order Asterales; family Asteraceae; genus Ambrosia; species Ambrosia artemisiifolia. Next base: position 47,033,102 of record CM063519.1, on the reverse strand, counting down.
CCAGTAGCTCAACCTCAGATTATACCAAGAAACAGATGGATGTCAGTTATGGCAAAGCAAACAAAATAATTGTTGAGTAAGATCACACCAAGTATGATGAAAGACATCACATCATCATAAAATACTTGAAGCACTACGCACCTATTAGAGCTCTTACAAAATAAATGTCTGTACCAGTAAAGGTTCTGTAACAAGTATTGGGAACTTTGAAGGTAGAAGAAGTAGAAGATGGGATAGAAGAAGTATTGGTTGCTCATGTCTAGGATGACCAGGCATTGAGAATCGATATAGAAGACATTAGCGATGCACTAGGGTTGCCAAGTGAAACGGAGTATGATGATTTACCGGGAGTAGAACAAGAAGGGGAAGTTTTAAAGGAACTAAGATACAAGACAAACTTCAAGAAGCTAGGAGATTTCAGGATTAGGAATATACCACCCTTCTGGAGTCTACTATTCATGATAATTAACAAATGTCTAACTTCGAAGACAAGAGGAATGGAAAAAGGAAGCCAATACTCACTAAATATTCTATATGGCTTGGTCACAAGGGTAAAAACTGATTATGTTGATCTGATATGGAATCAAATCACGAAGAGCATAGAGTTAAGAATGCCCAAGAAGGGAGATGAAGAAATTGAAAGACATATTCATTATCTCAGATTTCTGGCCATTCTCATTGCTAAGAAGATAGAAGATGCAGAAATGCAGCTTGAAGAGAATAAGATCATGTTCAACTTCATCAAGATGTCAACATTGAAGGCAAAGATCACAAAGTGGAATGAGGAATACCAACTGCCAAATTTTACACCAGGTATGATCTCTTTTGTACCTAAAAACTCTCCACTGCTAAAGAATCATCTGAGACATATGAAAAAACAAGGCAATAATAGCCTGAATGTTTCAAACTCAAAGTCTTAAGAAAGTACCTAAAATACCCCTCTAGCCGACCAGTCCAAATGCTCTAGCAGACTAAGAGATATTGAGGAATCATTATCTCAGTTTGAGCCTATCCCACACCCTGAACCTCATAAATCATCGCCCACTCTTCACTCAACTTAACACACATTGAAGAGACCATCCATTTCAGTCCTGAATCTGATCCAGAGGAGGGAACTGAAACCACAACTGGCATGTCGCATGGAAGTGGTGGTCCTAGTCAGGTTTATAGAAGGAGACATGTGTTATCTGCTTCAACAACTCATAGGGAACAGACCTCAAGGAATGTCCAAGGAAATGAGGAAAGTCCAGCTTTGCATGACTTACAAACATCTGGTGAGTTAGCAGGACCATCTGTTTTTCTAGAATCACCAAAGTCTTGACTTCAGCAAAATCTGAATTTCAGATTTTTGTTGAAAGCATCAAGGCTTCTCTAAAAAAACATGTAGGAAGTTTTAGAGAGAAAAGAATCAAAAAAGGAGAAAGAATTGAACATCAAGTTGGAGAGCATTATGAAGAATCACGAATCCCAGAAATCTAATATCCAAAAATTGTCAGATTCTGTGAAACAGAACACCAGCAAACTGGAGAAGCTTGAGAAGACCACAACTGAACAACTTAAAGACATCCTCAAGCTAATTCAAGAAAAAGCAAAGGAATAGAAGTAGAGGAATAACAACAATCAATAACTACTAGATACATCAATAACATGAATGGAAATCTGAAGAACTCTATAGCAGAAAATGAAATTATCAGAGATCAGATCATGCAGCAAGCTGGAAAAGTGAGAAAAGACAACAAAAGAAATTGGCAAGGAACTAGACAGGTGAAAGAGAAAGGAGATGCAGCCATTGATCAAGCAAAGCAAACACTCAACATGGTGCAAAGGGCAGTTAAGAGGCTCACTGAATCACTTAAAAAGCCCCGTCCTACTGCTGAAAAAGAAAAGAAGAAAGATGTAGCAGCATTCACTTCACCTCATACAATACCTGAAGATACTAAAGCTGAAAAGGTTGTAGAGGCTACACCAATATCAAAAACTGAAGCCTCACCTCAACCTAATGAAGAAAACCGACTAGTGTTGTACAAATCTTCGGAATTGGACTATACAAAGAAGAGAAGCTTCATTGAAATGAAGAATGAAGCATTGGAAGTATGCATAGCAGAAGAGGCCAACAAGAAGATGAAAGCCATTTTCACAGACACCATCTTGGAACCATCCATCTCTCGGTGGGAAGTAGCTCCTAGAGTCATCCAGATAGAAGCTAAACCTAAATCCTGTTGACTATGTGTTTCAAGAGAAAGATTGTAGTAAAATCAACACATTTGAAGTGGACCTTTTGGAGACATGTGCCCAAGCTCCCGATTCAACCTTACAAGAAGGATATCTGAAGATCCAACTGGACTACCTGTTGAACACCTGGAACAGCCAATCAAAAGAATCATGAATGTTTCGAACAAAGAGGTAACCTTAGACATATCCAAATACAGGTTCAATGAATATGAGATTGAGAGAGAAGAAATGCTACCAATTAGGATCAATGATGGAAAATCTAGAGAACCTTCATTTAACAGATTTAATCATAATGATGAATAAGTTCCTAGAAGATATATCCTCAATTATAAAAGTCAGAAGAGCTCTGGATGCCATAGCCAATATCTGGAATGATTATGTTGGTTGCAGAATGTGGAATAATCTTCAGTGATGACCAGCAAACAAAGAAGATGTTCAAAGTAAATGAAATTAGCAAATACTCAAATCGAACTCTGAAATGTTTGAAGAGCTCCATGGAAGCTGTTGAAGACAAGCTGGAAGCAATGGGTAATTTGGAAAGGAAAAATGTTGGATCAGTTTCGTTTAACAGCTCTTATTTATGAACACTTGTAAAGATCTATCAAACTATATTTGCACAACAGAATTAATAAAAGTGTAGAAAGTTTAAAGATTCACTTTTAACAGGAGTTATTACCCCCCCCCCTCAATCAATGAACTAAGTGGTAAATGAGAATCAAAAACAGTAAATTAATATAACAGTAAATACTCTGAATAATTCTCAGATATATTGAAATGGTGAACTATAAAAGTATTGAAGGATTCGTTTTCTAAAATAGTGGGATGAACCCCTCTATTTATAGAAACTCAGTTACTTGCAAGTTGTGTATACAAAAGATTATAATACTGTAAGATAATACTACAACAGGCTGTAGTATTGGAACTTGTACAAAGACTTTAAGAAAACTAATATAATACTAAACTTCTGAAGTATAAGGGCGGTGGGAAGCTTCTATCAAAACAGCTGATGAGTGACAAACTATTGATGAGTAGTTTGTCTTCAGTAGTTCCTCAGAGACTTTGTCTGGTTCGTCTTCGGAACTTCTGATCTTTACTCTTCAGTACTTGATATCTTCTTCTTCAGTACTTTCAGTCTTCTTCTTCAGTAGTTTCTATACTTAGAATAATAATGTAGAATATGAATTAGACTACCGTATCAAAAGTGGTTTCGTCAATCCTCTTTGTCCTTACAAAAATGAAGTTGGATAAAATCCTTAACAGATTGATTGAGTCAAGAGATTTAATTAAAAAGATGCTGCACATCTGCACCAGACAAGTCCCAAGGAAGAAGATGATCAAGTCAATTGATAAGAAGATCTTTTAAAAATGTTGTTAGGATTGTCCTTGTAGTTTAAGTTTGAAACCTTGTTTTTGTTTGTGGACGTTGTTTCAATTTCATTACTTTGAAATTCTTGTCTTTAAAATGTAATTGTCTAAATTGCATCAATTTACTTACAACACTTAGGGGGAAATTGTTAGAACTAAAATATGAAAATTAAAGTGCTAAAGAAAACTGAAGCAAGGAACTTGTACCTAATATAAGAAGAACATTTGGAATAGGTTCTAAATGAAGAGATTGAAGCCAACAAAGACTTAAGAACAAGATCTCTTTGAAGGATTAGACAATCGAAGACAAGAAGAACTCCTAACTGATGAAATCTGGAAAGGAAGACTGAAATCTGGGACAAAAGAACCAGATTTCTAGGACACAAGGAAAAACAGACTAAGTCCTTCATTTCCAAATTTAGACTTTAGATTTCTGGGAAGAAATCTGAAATCTTGACAAGTGGGAAAGTTAAAATGCATGCAACTTGGACACAATCAACCATGCAAAAGTTCTTTCCATAGTTATCCTACAGTGAATACAAGTTGGAATACACTAATCGTTTATTCACCAACTTGTGTTAACTCTTCTCTACAAATAGAATACAGCATTCATCAAAGAAACTGCCAAGTGTGAACGTAAGTTGTGTGATAAACAAAGCTAATAGAGTCGATACTTAGATACATCTTTCAAACACCAGCTCCACACCACATTCACACCAGCCATAAGAATTCTTTTGAGTCATTCTTTCAAAACATCTTAAGAACCTTGTGTTCTATTGTTTCTGAAAGTTTGATTTCTTATTCCGCACACTACTTTCATATTCTGTTGAAATCACTTTGCCATTTCTTAAAAGATCGGCTGATAATTTTAGGACCAACAGTTTCCGTTCTCATCCAAAATTGTGACGCATGTCTAAGAGCCACCAGTATTAATGCTCATGATTAAATGCCACACATGGGTCTTATTGTTTGCGAGGATTTCGATGTTTAGGGAAATGACTTTGTGGGACCATTCTCACCATCCCGAGGAAATCTCTATATTATTGTGGTTGTGGACTATGTTTCCAAGTGGGTTAAAGTAAAATCACTACCAACAAATGATGCAAGAGTTGTCGTCGAGTTCTTAAAAGCTCTTTTCGCCCAGTTTGGTGTACCAAAAGCCCTCATCAGTGACAGAGGAACCCATTTTTGCAATAAGCTGTTGGAAAAAGCTCTACAGAGATATGGGTGTCAATAGAGATTATCCACTCCAGTCATCCTCAAGCCAATGGCCAAGTAGAAGCACCAACAGAGCTATAAAAGGGTCCTTAAGAGGACTATTGGGACAGACATAAAAAATTGGGCATATCGTCTCGATGTACACTATGGGCATTACGCATTGCGTACAAGACCCCGATCGGTACCGCCCTGTATAGGCTCATGTACGGGAAAGTTTGTCATTTTCCAATAGAAGTAAAACACAAGGCATATTGGGCACTTAAAGCAGCAAATTATGATCCTGAAGACGTCAAGCAACACCAACTTTTTCAACTTCATGAATTAGAAGAACTTCGCCGATAAGCTTATGAAAACTCCCTCATTTACAAAGAAAAGACCAAGAAATTCCGTGACCAAAGACTCAGAAAAAGGGAACAATTTCAAGAAGGGCAGAAGGTCTTACTATACAGTTCCAGACTCAAAAATGTTTCTTGGGAAGTTGAGGTCAAGATGGACCGGGCCGTACATTATAATGAAGTTTTATTCTTAGGGGGCGGTAAAGTTAGAGATAGCCACGTGAGCATTATTCAAAGTGAATGGCCACATAATTAAGACATACTTTGAATATTTGGTCAATGAGGAGGTTGATGATATGCCAGCAAACATGTGTCTGGCACACGTTTGTCTAGCCAAAGATGTGAAACATGGCTCTACTAGCGAGGCATCCTGGATTGATTAATTAAAAAGAATAAGTTAAGAGGTTGGTGCATACAGTAAGAAATGCATTTTAGGACCCTCAGGTATGGCCGTTCACTTTTATTTCTTTCTAATCGTCAGTATGCCCTCTCGGCACTAGGACTTAGTATTTTCTCTTTTAGTATTTTATTTCTCTATTTGTGGTTAGGTAGCTGTGGGTACTGCTCGAACAGTTTTCCTCTAGAAACTGATCGGGGGAGCACTTGTGCTTTTCCCACCTATTTTTTTAAGCATAAAACATACCATAAATCCAAATTTTTAAAAATATGCTAAAGAACTAACTATGAGGTGTTAAAAGTTTCCAAATTTAACACCTCTTGAAATCAGCAAACCAAGACCATTTAAAGGCAAAGTTTTCAAAAACATTTTGAATAATAAAAACATTTTTCAAACCCCTTAAATCCACCCGAAAAAAAGAGGGTATTGGGAGGTCATGGTGAGCCAAAAGAACCAACTTAAAGTGTCTTTACTTCATAAAGAGAGCCTACCCTTTTCAATGTGAGTGTTTTTAGCCTTATTGAGCACATCCACATTGGTAATGAGAGATTCACACTTTTCATGTTATAGTTAGAAATTGTGTGACTTATGCATTTCAAGACCACAAACAAGGTAAGAGTGTGAAAATGATTAAGGCACCTAGGATCCACCTATTCCATCTTCATTAGCCTTCCACAAAATTGTCTCTCCCCTAGTTAGCCATCTTGAGCCTTAACATTTCATTTCTTCCATCATACCGAGCCCCTATCATGGTTGCAGCAAAGGAAGCAAGTTAGAGGCAAGTGGGAGACTTTTGGGTAATCTTAAAATTCAAGCATAGACCACACACCGAGGTTTTCACCAAGGAAGTTTGGCAAAGATTAAGAAGATAGCCACAAAAAGATAAGTACCAAAAAATAAGCTTCAACGTAAGCAGCAAAAAAAGAAAACCTTTGAATAAGTCTAGAAAGCTCCAAAGAGAAGAGGCTTAAAGAAAACAACTTTATTGAAGACCGATTACAAGGCCAGTCCTAGTGGAGCTTATTAGGTGGCAACCACTGAAAAATTCGCAAGATAGGAAAGTCGAAGCATGATGCCTCAGCCGTTACGCGAGCCAGCCATTATAGTAGACACTCTTCCTACCCATTTACTCCTCCACCATCATCACCCATCACAAGACCTTTTGAGTCACACTTTCTTGCCTATATATAGTGGTGGACATTTGATTTGCACAGAAGCCTATGATCTATGAATGCCTTAGGATGAATCTTAGTGATCACCCCCAAATAATACCCATGCGAAAGAGAGAATTAGTGAGGAAAAATGAAGTAAGGCACTTGAGGGACGTTTGATTAGGCATGCCAAGGCTTATCCAAGAAAAAACATCCTCTAAAAATGTATTTAGTAAGTGGGACTCTTGGGAGATAGGTTGTATTTACTTGTCACAATACTCCTGCATATTTTTTTCTAAGTCATTGACTTGGTTTGGTTTGTTTGAGGACAAACAAAAGTTCAAGTGTGAGAAGTTATGAAGTGCCATCATTTACACGTGTTTTACATGTGTCTTTATCCTCCTTTTTGCACATATATTATGCTTTTATCCTTAGAAAACATAGTTAAATTGTTCATAAGAGATAAATGTAGGTTTTTCCAAGAAATAAGCAAAAAGGAGTAGAAAAATGGCACAAAAGGGAGGAAATTGAAGACTTTGCAGATTACACGGCCGTGCTCTTGCCCTGGTCAACCAGTAAATATTTTCAAGTCAACTAGAATGATGTTTGTCAATGTGCACATGCGTGCACACTCCAAATGTGCACCACGAGGATTCAATCAACTAAGATCGACAAGTAGTTATGCCACGTGGATGAGCACGGGCGTGCTACTCTATGAGCACGACGTGCACTCCGTTATGCACGGGCGTGCCTTGGATGCCAGCAGCCTATTAAAGAAGGCCTCTACTCTTTATTTTGGTATCCCATTCCACTCGATTATCACCCACATTTCTATTGTTTTAAGGTCTTGCAAGTGACATTTAGAGTTTGAGGTCACTCCATAAACGCTTTGATCAAGTGAGCCTTGAGAGAAACCACCTTCATTCACCCAAATCTTCAATCAACCCTCACCATGATTTCACACAAAATCATGCTTAGTGTGCCTGTTGTAATGCCATTATTTGGCTAGGATTTTAGAGTGTTGCTAGGGTGAAGACTATCTTGGTATGAATTTATATAGTTTATGTTTAGTTTAAAGTGATGTTTTATGTTCTTGGTAGTTCTTTATACTCTTTCTTTGTTTGATGAACTAACTAGTTAATCAAATTAGTATTTGGTCTTGTGGGTGTTTTGGTAGGAAGTGGATGGACTTATGATTGTACCCGTGGCGTGTAAAAACTCGCACTTATAAGCTAACCAGTAACTCCACGTGTAGTGATTAGCCCATTTGTGTTGTAGAAATACTGACATTTTGTGGTTGATCCTCAACTATCAAACTTCACTTAGGGTCGGTACGGTCTATATACCTGGCCTTGGTGATAAGCCAATATTTTCTTGAGCGACTTAGCTACATGGTCTATGTGTTAGCTTTGGCGCAAACCAAAGATTGGTGAACCCGTGTTAGAAGTAAACATGCTTTATTTAATCTTATTATTATATTTCCACACATTTAATAATAGATCAATATTAATTACTTCATTTAAAGGATGAGTGTACTTGGGACGATACGTAGGACTTTTCCATATCAAGTGTTACCTTTTCAATAGCTACGGCTTTTGCAAGTTATTCACCGAAGAGTAGAGTAGTTGGATGTCAATATCGCAACTTTGAGAGGTGTGTTTTTCAGGGTTGGGTATATACAATCTTGGGTGATACGTCCCTCATAGTTGAGAATCAAGGAATAAGTACCTAGGTTTTGTGAGCATTCCTCCTCCATATAAACACACCTATATCACTATTCCTATGACTGATGAATACATTGCCAATTTACCTGACATGGTTTATGGTGGAGTTAAGGGTTTGATAGTAGAGCCGGTTAAAACCACACCGATTAAAATCTTAAAACCTAAAAAAGGAGCAAAGAAAACTGAACTAGCACCCTCACCTACAATTGTTTTTGTTAAATAATAAGATATATCTAAGCTGACCGAGACATTAGATTTTGGGAAAAATGCTAAAGTGGACAAGCACTTTCAGGTTTTAAATGTTAATGAACAACTAGTTTCTGAAAAATAACTTGAAAGCCAAAGTTTAAATAATGAATCTGCTAAACAACCAACTAGCTCGGAAAACTCATATATGTCCTAAATGATCAACAATTTGGAAAGTTCATCAATGAATTCAATTTTCATGGGCCAACTGTGTTAGCAACACCATCTGACTCCAAATGTGAATCACATGAAGCAACTGAGTCTAAGAAATTAGAATCAGTTGAATCTAGTGAATCCAGCTATGAGTCTTCTGGAACATCTAAATCAACAATAGGGGATTCAGCAGAGCCTCAATAAAGTGAATGTTACTCAAGTGGTTCAGCTAAATCAAACAGTGAAACATTAACTGAGCCAACAACATCTAAAACTGAACCAACAAGGCCAGTCGAATGCAAAGGAGAATGTGAGGAAGCCTCATCCAAGACTATTGATACAATTGTGGTGAAGCCAATCGTCCCCGAGTTTGAATGTGTTAACTATACTAATGCTTCTACTTCATGTGTAGATGAGGTAAAAGTAGCGGTTAAGGTTGAGGAGGATGATGTTGTTTGCGCTAAAACTGCAGATGTATGTTTGAAAACAACAAAGTTATCTGCTAACGCTCGTCGATATGTAAAAGAGATTGTTTCTCAGGCAAAATTGAAAGGTTCTTCGAATAAATATGTGCCTCCAAAACCAACTGTTAGAACTAATAATGCGAAATCTAAGACTGCTTTTAAAGCTAAAGATAGTGAATGTACTAATTATTTGTCGATGGGAACGTATGAAGCAGACTAGAAAGTCTGAGAAATCAACAAACAAATCTATCAACAGATCTCATCAGTCATATTCATCATCAGTTGGGTCTAATGAATTGGGATATGTTCCATACACAAAGAAGCAAATATGCTACAATTATGGCATACCCGATCAAATTGCAAGAAATTGCACACATGGTCCTTATGTTCCCTGTTACACAAAAGATCAGAGGGCTACATTAAGGAAAGATCATATTCTAGGCCAATGAATGTTGAAAAACCATGGCAATGAAGAATAAGCATCCCAAGATTAAACCTTCTAATTGTGGTTGAAATGTTTCTAAGAATAAACAAAAGGTTGTTTAAAAACAAAAATCTATTTCCAAACTTAAGCAACGTGAAAAACGTATAGTTACTACTGCAAAAGTAACTAAATTGTATGTTAAACCAAAGTTTGTTTGGAAACCAAAATCAAAAGGAGTAGCAACACCACATTTTTATGATCATAAGGACATATGTTTGAGGAAGTATCTTATATTGTTGCTTTAGGAATGCCCAGGACCGTTATGGCATGGGTACCAATGCTAACTAATCTCCTTTTCAGTGCAGGGACAACCAAGGAGGATTATTCGCAACCATGGCTGTGTTGATAATGGTTGTCCTAGCATATTACAGGTGACATCTCTTTATTATACCATTTTAATTATTTTTAAAAGTGGGTATATCTTTTTTGAAGGAGATGGAGCTGGTAAGATTAGCAAGAAAAGAACGTTCAAAACCTAATGCATTAAGTTTTGAAAATGATTGATCATTAATTTGAGAATGGTTTTAGAAAACAACAAAAAGATGTTTCTTTGTTTTAGGTAAATTGGTTCTTAAATTGTGTTTTGTTTGTTTTGTTTTGTTTTCAATTTAAGCACAAATTTAGGGGGATAGCCTTAGAACCTTTAGAAAAATACAAAAACATTTGAAAAATTCTAAAAATTGAGATATCATGATGTGAAAAGGAAGAAATGGTAGTACATCAGCTGTTAGATTGTCACACTAAATATTTTGAAAAATACAAAATTAGAGTCTTTTGCTACCATGCGGGATCACGAGGGAACTGAAATAAATTTTCACTTTGTGGATTAAGCCTGACACATGTAAAACCAGTATTGAAATGGTCTGGCTCTAGGATGATATGTCGGTAGGTGTGCTCCTGATGGCTAGAAAATTGGTTGATCTAGTAACGCACTTAAAGATAACGCATGGCCTCGGTAAGGAACATCACTTGGAATTCGTACACTTCTAATTGAATGATTGTCTGAAGTCCCAATACACACTGTGTTTAGGGTCTAAAAGATTTTCTGATAAACTCGTGTATCTCCTTTGTTTTGTGTAAGCAAAGACCTGGAGATGCTAGGTAGTGTCAACTTCTGCTGCACCTAGATATTTGCTGACCTAGTTGTACGTTGTCGTGCTATAGATTAAAACATCAAAAGAGGCCCATGAGCCCAAAAAGATGCCAATGAGTACAGCAAATGAGGCCCTCCATAGCCCAAAACTTCAAACCTATATCATTTGAGAAGTTAAATAAATTTTTATATTATACTATCTCTCTACATGATTTATTCTTTTCTCTTCTCAACTAAGTCTCGGCTAGGGTTTCAGAATTCTAGAATAGACACTGAGAAAATATGTGGTAGGGAAAGTGCTTGCATCATATAGTGTACAACATATAATTCTAGGATTTGATTGTGACTTGCTTGAGTAACAATAATTAATACACCAAAACATGATATTAATCACAGACAGTTAAATAAGAAGATATAAGGCAATAAGTTTAAGTGAACAAATATACTTGCAATTTCCCGGGCCGAGTAGAGTAGACCATTGTTGATAAATTTTGTATGGCTTGTAACACGGTGATTTGTTTCGCACTTGTGTTTAGTTTGAGTGATTTGTTTCGGGAATGCAAAAGACATCATGGTTTGCTAAACAATTTTTTTAAAAGGTGATTTTTTAATCATGTCGTTTGTGACATTTAAACACAAGACCTCTAAAACTAAGTGCTCTTAAAGTTAATTGAGTAAATTACCAAAACCGTCCATGTGGTTTGGCTTAATTTGCCACTCAAGTCTAATCTTTTAAAATTGCTTGAACAGTCCCTGAATTTTGAGAAAATAGGCCAAAACAATCCAACGATTTAACTGGGTTAAGTCTGTGTCGTTATGTCACACCCTCAAATTTCCACCTGCGGAGTTCTACCGCGAGGCGTGTGACACACCAGGATCCAAGTCAACGGTCACAATAAACAACACTATATGATAAAATACGTAAAATAAAAACATTAAGTTTCATAACATAAACCAACAGCGGAAGCTTTTTAAAAACTTGATTACAACTTAAACAACGTGACTGAAGTCTGAAATTACTGAAAACATGAAACTAGAATCCTAGACGCCAAGTGAGACTCCGTGAGCCTAAGTCCGATGCTGCTACCTTAACGACCTGAGAAAAACATGCTAAAAACGTCAACATATAATGCTGGTGAGTTCACATGTTTTTGCGAAAAGCAACTTAGTTAGTTTCAAAGAATATTCCAAAGTAGACCAAACCATAAGTAAACCGACCAAAAGAATACTACTCAAAGAATGCCAACCAAATTGAATACCTGTCGCTACTACGATTGGAAAACCATTACTGGACTCGAATACATGAATACAAGAATACAAGAATACCTGCCCGAATACAAGAATACAAGAATACAAGAATACTCTAAGAGACAACATGCACCCGTCCGACCTCCAGTCGACGAGTGGGGCCGGTCGCGCCCAAATAGATCTATCCATATTTCCCCCGTTGTGCAACCACCGCACATTCATGGTTTTCCCCAGGACTTTAACAAATCGTATAGCAACCCAAAAGAATACCCCAATGCATAAAGAATTCAAGAATACCAATACGCAATACCATATAGTAACTAACGACTACCTTGTAAGCTTTACCAATCCGAGTACTTAGCAAATCATAGGTTTTATGAATACGAAAACGTAAGTTGACACACCTTTTATGAATACGAGAACGTAAGTTGACACACCTTTTATGGATACGAAAACGTAAGTTGACACACCTTTTATGAATACGAGAACGTAAGTTGACACACCTTTTATGGATACGAAAACGTAAGTTGACACACCTTTTATGAATAAGAAAACGTAATTTGACACACGTTTTATGAATACCAGTACCCAGCATGTTTTCTCCCCCGAAAGCAAAACCAGTAAAAAGTGGGGCCGTGAACTCACCTTAGATTACGTTCTTCTTAATAAACCACAGACAATGCAAATGACAGCCCTAGTATCGGCAACCTATCATCGAATGCATATGAGTACCCGAACCATTGACCCGCAGGTCAAATAGTCCCCAAGTGTCCAGACCATGACCAAGCACGTTTTGAAAACACGTTTGACTGTTACTTTGACCCCACAGACAAGACCCGACATCCCATTGGTGACCCGACATTCCACGTGTACATCTCATACACCAACATATACAAATCATGCAACTTAGTACTTAACACGTGTTAAAGTTCAACGAGTCTAACACATAGATCAAATAACGCACAAATAAGTTCAAACACGTGTTACTATGTTACTAGGCATGTCACGGGGTTCCTAGCATGTTCCTAGGTGTCAAATCGGGTCTCGGAATACTAAGTTACAGTTACATTATCATTACACGTGATTAGGAAAAGTCAACTAGTGATTAGGAAAAGTCAACTGGTGATTAGGAGCTATAAGACATGTTATTCAGAGGTTAACAAGTGATTAGGAGTCCTAAGACATGCTATTCTGAAGTTAACTAGTGATTAGGAGTCATAAGACATGCAATTTTGGACATGATAGGCGATTAGGCATGTTAAGGGGCGATTAGGCCTCCTAATCGCCTGCAAGTCATGTGATTAGGGGCTAATCGCCTGTAGCATAGGCGATTGGGATTCCTAATCGCCTATGCTGTTCCGTTTTGCCTTTTTCGCGCGTTTAACCCTCCAAATCAGATCCGAAACATGTGTAAACACCCAATATCAATCCTAACACATTAACAAACATATTTCAAGCAAAACCACTAAGTTATCATCATTCTAACAGTCCCGAATGCGAGCGTTTCCCAAAATAGTAAACTTAACATGTAAGCATCACATCAACATGCACAAACTTGCCCTAAATAGCAATTATTCAGATTTCATCACGTAACAACGTTGTCCGATAGTATCCTACTGCACTAGCATCATCCTAATGCAAACCCTAACATCATACAATCAACAATACACCACATAACATCCTTAATCATTCAAAATCATTCAAATGGGTCAAAATACAAAATACCAAACATCAACAATACACAACCATGGACCTCCAAACTCCTAGGACATCATCATACTAACTCATAACAACTATAAACACCTTAATAACACAAGAACAATCGTGTTTCAATCATAAAAATCCTACCTTTAATCACATATAACACATATAATATGCATAAAGGTTTGGGTATGTTTAAAAACGGTTTTTAATGGATTTTCAAAGACAAAAACATTTAGAACTCAGGTCTGGACTTTTAGGGAACAAAACATAATCATTTAAAGGTTTGGGGATGAAGAACACACCTTGGATTTAGGAGAAAAATGATGGGTAAAGCTTGGAAATGGTTGTTTTAATGTAAAAACGAGTTCCAGAGGGTGTTTGTGAGTTGGGATAGGTTATGGGACGGCTAGGGTTGCACAAATGGTGTTTTAGAGGTCAAGGGTGCTATTTATAGGCGTTTCTAGTCGTTTAAAACACGTCAGGAGATTGTGCAGCAGGTACATGCGATTGGGGCTCCTAATCGCCTGACACTACATGCGATTAGGGCCTAATCGCCCCCTAAGGCATGTGATTAGGCCTAATCGCCTGATACTACATGCGATTAAGGCCTAATCGCCCCCTAAGGCATGTGATTAGGCCTAATCGCCTAATACTACATGCGATTAGGGCTAATCACCCCCTATCAGCATGCAATTGGGGCTAATCACCCCCTAATATCATGCAATTACGCGTAATCACCTATAACATCATACAATTACGCGTAATCACCTATAATGTCATGCAATCGCGTGTAATCACTGTTTTAACGTATGTAAACACGTATACACATACCGACAAGTCATATAATGATTATAAACACATAATACATGAAAACAAACACGTTCACACTCGTTCACCAATTCCCGGGACTCGAGACCTGCGTGTGTTAGAACCCCAATGATGCACGACTCGACTCGACTGACCTTGTCATGTGTAATGTATGCACGACTCGCTAAGGTAGACTTACTGAGTTTTCAAAAAGTTAATCACCGGAGTTTGCCGGGTGTCACATCATCCCCCTGTTGAAAGAATTTTCGTCCCGAAAATTTCCCGAAGTCGAAGAGAGAGAACAAATAAGAAGAAAAATTTTCCGGGTCGTCACATCATCCCCCTGTTGAAAGGAATCTCGTCCCGAGATTCTTTCGGCTTCAACAGTGATGAGTGTCGACCTCTGTGTGTGCCCAAGTAACGTTTCCCCAAAATGCAACGAATGAATGTTGTGAACCAGAACGCGATAGTAACAACCGGGAAACCACTTTCCCAAATGTGAATACAAGACTAGAGACCCCCCGATCGAAGGCCTACTGGAGACTACTATGATCGGTATAACTAACCCACCGGTACCGTCCAAGTAGCATCCCCAAAGGACCCTCATCGACCCACTGAATACGAAGCGGTGACCAACACCAAACAAAAAACACTCAAAGGTACAAAATGCACAACGATGCGGATAAAGGTAAAACCAAAGAGTAACGAAAGATAAGAGAGAAAACGCACCGGTAACAGTATCAGGATCCTCCTGGTTCTCTCTAGCCCCAATAACATAAGCACGAGCAGTTACACCACCGCCTTTGTTGTTTCCTCCATCCCTTGCTGTACTTGCCTCCCCCTGATTCAGCTTTGGGCAATTTCG
Organism: Ambrosia artemisiifolia; assembly: GCA_032199755.1. Taxonomy (NCBI): domain Eukaryota; kingdom Viridiplantae; phylum Streptophyta; class Magnoliopsida; order Asterales; family Asteraceae; genus Ambrosia; species Ambrosia artemisiifolia. The sequence goes on along the minus strand of CM063519.1, from coordinate 47,017,616 downwards.
CTTGAAATGCCCTACTTCACCACAATTGTAGCAACCTTGCTTTCCCGGAGTCCCCTGAAGAGCAGGGACAGGAACAGCGGCCTGAATTGGTTGTGGCTGTAAAACGACCCTGCAATCCTTAGCATGATGGCCAAATCGTTGACACCGGTGGCAGCGGGACTTATCGCAATCGCCCACATGATGAAATCCACATTGATTACACTTCGGGAGCTTCCCAGCATAACCATCCTGTTTAGAGCCCGAAGAAGAAGAACCCCCAACATCAAATCTCCTACCCTGCTGAGATGGAGCTGGCACAGAACCTTTCCCAACACTATCCCACTTGCGATTGTTACTTTCAGGAGCTTTGACAGTCGAACCTCGGGCAGGCAAGATACCCTCATTCACCTTCAGATTAGTCATCCTGTGAGCCGATCGAACCACCTCTGCATAAGTGGGAAGATTTCCCACAGCCACCAATCCTGTTATCTCTGGTACTAGCCCTGAAACGTAGTGCTCAATCCTCCTATACTCTGGTGCGTGCAAATCAGGACACAGCACCGCCAACTCATTACGCCGCACAGTGTACTCCTCTATTTCTGATCCAACCATCTTGAGGTTCCAAACCTCATGTTCCAACTTCTGGATCTCCTCCCTAGGACAGTACTCCCTCTTCAAAAGCTGAACGAAATTCTCCCACGGCATGGCGTAAGCTTCCCCCAAACCCATGTTCCGAGTGGTAGAGTTCCACCAGGTCAAAGCAACATCCTGGAAGAGCGCGGCAGCATACTTAACCCGATCCTCAGGAAGGCAGTTACACATCAAGAACACCGACTCCACCTTCTCCAGCCACTTGAGCAAACCTACAGCCCCCTCAGTGCCAGAGAAATCATGGGGCTTACAGTCTCGAAACATCTTGTACGTGCACATAACTGGGGGTGGATTAACAACACCACCACCATGAGCATTGTGTCCTGCCTGAAAGGCAGCCTGCAGCAAGTTGTTCAGATCTTCCTGCGTTAGGTTCACACCTCCACGACCACCGCCACCATTACGTCCACCAGTACGGCCACCTCTACGTCCTCCACGAACTCAAGACATCTTCTACTGAAACAAGAATAAGAACAAAACACTCGGATCTATCACCAACGCATAACCATAAGAATCGAAAGGAGACAAGGATTGGGTTCAAGCATGACCATTGATCCAAACACGAAATTCACCAGGCCTTCCATGCATTTCAACTTATGATTTCGTGTGCACCCGAAATGATAAATTGCTCTACATGGTCCTCTAGGTGTACTTCGAGTCTGAACTTCAAATCACCCGATACCCATAAATCAAAAGAAATAACCAACTCAAGAGAATCCCCCAAGTGACCCATCACTTAGAGGTGTAACACAACGCTTAATCCCAAAGGGAATGATAGAGCAAAGATAGGAATAACCAAAGATGAGATGGGCAAACTGATACTGTGTGATGAGGATACCGACACCCCGACAAGGTTAGTATGTTTACCAAAAGACTCGACTCATATGTATGTGACCGTCTAGTGTGTGCGAGACTCGGCTATAGACTAGACTCCACATGCAGTCCTAGTTCACTATAACCATTGGCTCTGATACCAATCTGTCACACCCTCAAATTTCCACCTGCGGAGTTCTACCGCGAGGCGTGTGACACACCAGGATCCAAGTCAACGGTCACAATAAACAACACTATATGATAAAATACGTAAAATAAAAACATTAAGTTTCATAACATAAACCAACAGCGGAAGCTTTTTAAAATCTTGATTACAACTTAAACAACGTGACTGAAGTCTGAAATTACTGAAAACATGAAACTAGAATCCTAGACGCCAAGTGAGACTCCGTGCGCCTAAGTCCGATGCTGCTACCTTAACGACCTGAGAAAACCATGCTAAAAACGTCAACATATAATGCTGGTGAGTTCACAGGTTTTTGCGAAAAGCAACTTAGTTAGTTTCAAAGAATATTCCAAAGTAGACCAAACCATAAGTAAACCGACCAAAAGAATACTACTCAAAGAATTCCAACCAAATTGAATACTTGTCGCTACTACGATTGGAAAACCATTACTGGACTCGAATACATGAATACAAGAATACAAGAATACAAGAATACCTGCCCGAATACAAGAATACAAGAATACTCTAAGAGACAACATGCACCCGTCCGACCTCCAGTCGACGAGTGGGGCCGGTCACGCCCAAATAGATCTATCCATATTTCCCCCGTTGTGCAACCACCGCACATTCATGGTTTTCCCCGGGACTTTAACAAATCGTATAGCAACCCAAAAGAATACCCCAATGCATAAAGAATTCAAGAATACCAATACGCAATACCATATAGTAACTAACGACTACCTTGTAAGCTTTACCAATCCGAGTACTTAGCAAATCATAGGTTTTATGGATACGAAAACGTAAGTTGACACACCTTTTATGAATACGAGAACGTAAGTTGACACACCTTTTATGGATACGAAAACGTAAGTTGACACACCTTTTATGAATACGAGAACGTAAGTTGACACACCTTTTATGGATACGAAAACGTAAGTTGACACACCTTTTATGAATACGAAAACGAAATTTGACACACGTTTTATGAATACCAGTACCCAGCATGCTTTCTCCCCCGAAAGCAAAACTAGTAAAAAATGGGGCCGTGAACTCACCTTAGATTGCGTTCTTCTTAATAAACCACAGACAATGCAAATGACAGCCCTAATATCGGCAACCTATCATCGAATGCATATGAGTACTCGAACCATTGACCCGCAGGTCAAATAGTCCCCAAGTGTCCAGACCATGACCAAGCACGTTTTGAAAACACGTTTGACTGTTACTTTGACCCCACCGACAAGACCCGACATCCCATTGGTGACCCGACATTCCACGTGTACATCTCATACACCAACATATACAAATCATGCAACTTAGTACTTAACACGTGTTAAAGTTCAACGAGTCTAACACATAGATCAAATAACGCACAAATAAGTTCAAACACGTGTTACTATGTTACAAGGCATGTCACGGGGTTCCAAGCATGTTCCTAGGTGTCAAATCGGGTCTCGGAATACTAAGTTACAGTTACATTATCATTACAAGTGATTAGGAAAAGTCAACTAGTGATTAGGAAAAGTCAACTGGTGATTAGGAGCTATAAGACATGTTATTCAGAGGTTAACAAGTGATTAGGAGTCATAAGACATGCTATTCTGAAGTTAACTAGTGATTAGGAGTCATAAGACATGCAATTTTGGACATGATAGGCGATAGGCATGTTAAGGGGCGATTAGGCCTCCTAATCGCCAGCAAGTCATGTGATTAGGGGCTAATCGCCTGTAGCATAGGCGATTGGGATTCCTAATCGCCTATGCTGTTCCGTTTTGCCTTTTTCGCGCGTTTAACCCTCCAAATCAGATCCGAAACATGTGTAAACACCCAATATCAATCCTAACACATTAACAAACATATTTCAAGCAAAACCCCTAAGTTATCATCATTCTAACAGTCCCGAATGCGAGCGTTTCCCAAAATAGTAAACTTAACATGTAAGCATCACATCAACATGCACAAACTTGCCCTAAATAGCAATTATTCAGATTTCATCACTTAACAACGTTGTCCGATAGTATCCTACTGCTCTAGCATCATCCTAATGCAAACCCTAACATCATACAATCAACAACACACCACATAACATCCTTAATCATTCAAAATCATTCAAATGGGTCAAAATACCAAACATCAACAATACACAACCATGGACCTCCAAACTCCTAGGACATCATCATACTAACTCATAACAGCTATAAACACCTTAATAACACAAGAACAATCGTGTTTCAATCATAAAAATCCTACCTTTAATCACATATAACACATATAATATGCATAAAGGTTTGGGTTTGTTTAAAAACGGTTTTTAATGGATTTTCAAAGACAAAAACATTTAGAACTCAGGTCTGGACTTTTAGGGAACAAAACATAATCATTTAAAGGTTTGGGGATGAAGAACACACCTTGGATTTAGGAGAAAATGATGGGTAAAGCTTGGAAATGGTTGTTTTGATGTAAAAACGAGTTCCAGAGGGTGTTTGTGAGTTGGGATAGGTTATGGGACGGCTAGGGTTGCACAAATGGTGTTTTAGAGGTCAAGGGTGTTATTTATAGGCGTTTCTAGTCGTTTAAAACACGTCAGGCGATTGTGCAGCAGGTACATGCGATTGGGGCTCCTAATCGCCTGACACTACATGCGATTAGGGCCTAATCGCCCCCTAAGGCATGTGATTAGGCCTAATCGCCTGATACTACATGCGATTAGGGCCTAATCGCCCCCTAAGGCATGTGATTAGGCCTAATCGCCTGATACTACATGCGATTAGGGCTAATCACCCCCTATCAGCATGCAATTAGGGCTAATCACCCCCTAATATCATGCAATTACGCGTAATCACCTATAACATCATGCAATTACGCGTAATCACCTATAATGTCATGCAATCGCGTGTAATCATTGTTTTAACGTATGTAAACACGTATACACATACCGACAAGTCACATAATCATTATAAACACATAATACATGAAAACAAACACGTTCACACTCGTTCACCAATTCCCGAGACTCGAGACCTGCGTGTGTTAGAACCCCAATGATGCACGACTCGACTCGACTGACCTTGTCATGTGTAATGTATGCACGACTCGCTAAGGTAGACTTACTGAGTTTTCAAAAAGTTAATCACCGGAGTTTGCCGGGTGTCACACGTTAAGTCAGGGGTATAATCATCCATTTACCTCAAATATTGTCTTCTTCCCCAGAAGTTTAAGAAAACCTTCAACATTGAAATTTTTTAAAGCCAAAATCCTTACTTAAATGAGAATCTAAAAATATAAACATGTGAGATATTCACCACTTACTCTAGAGGAGAGAGATCCCGATACTTTTTTTGGTGGTTGGGGAATGGATGGAGCATTATTATTATTATTATTATTATTATTATTATTATTATTATTATTATTATTATTATTATTATTATTATTATTATTATTGTTGTTGTTGTTATCGTCGGACATCATTATAATCTTGAGTATTATTACTATTATTATTATTATCATTATCATCATCATTGTCGTCGTTGGAAGATAAAAAAACAAGCAAGCAACATGTGTGTTTTGCAGTTTCTTGAGCATGAAACATCATCTTCAATAAATCAAGTAAGTCTGGAGAATCAAACACAATGAGAGAGAGGGGGAGAGAGAGGGGGGAGAGAGAGAGAAGGAGAGGGAGAGGGAGATGGGAGAGGTAGAGAGAGAGTAGAGAGAGAGAGGGAGAGGGAGAGATAGAGGATTAAAATCAAACAAGTCGATGGTGGTGATGAGAAACTAACTAACCAACCAAGACAGGCAGGCAGATGAGAGATTTGATGGAAGATCGGCGAATGGATCTTTGTGAACAGTGGTGGTTGAGATTCAGGGTGGGTTTTTACAGGTGAGTTAGGGAAGAAGACAACGGGGTAAAATGACAATTTTATATGTGAGTTGACGAAAATGCCCCTGACTTAAAGACACAGACTTAGCCCAGTTAAGTCGTTGGACTGTTTTTGACTATTTTCTCAAAAGTCGGAGACTGTTTAAACATTTTTTAGATGATTGGGCTGTAGTGACAAATTGGGTCAAACCACACAGACGATTTTAGTAATTTAGTCAAGTTAATTAAAAGTGTTTCCAATGTTTTTAATATTAGTTGCATACTTCATGTATATTCTCATTCATGTAATTAGAAAAATATGCTTGAAATTTAAGAATTCATACTTCATAAATTACCGACACTGAATTCTCAATAAGTTCTTATAACACATTTTTCCATAACAATTAAATAACTAAAAATAATAAACAAACAAACAAACAAAACAAAGAAAACTATTAAGCCAAGTGACATTTTAATCCGCATAGAAATAGAAATTGAAAAGATCGTTGATTAAACAATCTTAAAAGAAACGAGTTTCTTAACATTTTGCAAAGGTTGTTCGTAAACAAGAACCTTGCAGGTTTTGATTGATCTGTGATCTTCGACCTCGATTGTTAGCCGCCAGTTCATTCCACCGACGATTTGGGTGGCACCTTCGACTACTCTCTCAAACTTCAAATTACTGTTGGTAACTTTGTTGTGTTCATCTACTGCAAATTGTCCCACGTCAATGACCATAGGATCATCTGGGCTCACGATATCTAGCCAATTACCAGCCGTTTTTTGGCCATTTTCGGCAAAGCAAATGTCAAAGATGTTAAAGAAAAGAATAATACCGATCAGAAATAAAGATTTGTAATGATGAGTCATGCTTAAGGAGTGAGTTTGGTGATTCGCAAAGCTTGCAATGTTGGTGTGGTATTTATAATCTCAGAGGGCTACTAGCCTACTAATGCTCAACTAGATATCATAAATGCAACATTAATTTATGTTATTAAAGAATTCAAAGTCAATGATACGTATATAATATTTGATTATTTTTTCTGTTAAACGGTTAATGTTACCTTCACTATATTTACAACAAATACACAGTTGTCAAGATTTGAAATAGGACTTCTTCTCTAAGATGCATAAACCTCTACTAAGTGGGCTACCACCATATTGGCTCATATTTGATTATTTACTTTTTTATTTCTCCTATGTTCGAATAATATATTTTCGTTTCCTACGGTAGATAATACAATGAAACAGATTTGAATATCTACCTTTTTATATTCATGTATATATAAGGTTGTTAAGTGTTGGAAAACGCCTCACCAGCGCCAAAAGCCAGCTCATCACTAACGTGGAGGCTTTTTTCATAAATTGGGGTGCCAAAACACCAAATATCGGGGCTTCAGTTGGGGTGTTAAAGGAGTGCCATTGAGATAGCGTTATCCCTGTAGCGAATGACGGGGCAGAGGTAGGGGCCTTCTCCGACGTGGCTCCAATGTGGTGGTGGGTAATGCCTTTGAGTGCTTACCCACCCCTCACAGCCTAAAGTCCTTTTTATCTAACTTTCTAGGTTACAATCCCAAGTATTACACAAGTAGATAAATTTGATTTTATAAATTAGTAATTAAAAAAATATGTTATAGAATAACAAATACATTGCCCAGTTGAATCAACCTATGTATTATATTAAATACTATAATTTGTCAACATATACAATTATCAAAATATATATTTAAAAAATCAACATTGACGGAATAGTTATAAATCCTTTTAAGTTTATTTTAAAACAATAGGAGAGAGTTATCTTGAGAACGCTAAATATCGCGAGAACCGTGGGAACAAATGAGAAAACCAATCAAAATCATTTTTTTCAATACAAACCTAATTATAATCAAAATACAACATTAAAAATCGAATTTTCTTTCCCAATAATTCATCTTTTCTTGCAAAAACATTTTCAAATTAACTTTTACACTTGTTTAAATGAAACACTTTACACATGTACAAACAGTAAATTTACACATGTGTAAAAACAATTTTTTTCCGTATACGTTTAAATTTTTACGCATAAATTGTGTTTTTGGGATTGTATTTTAGTAATAAAGATAAGTGTAAAAAGAAATTTTTGATTTGAATGGTTTTAGATAGCGTTCTCATGGTTCGCACGAAATATAGGTGTTCTCAAATTAACTTTCCCCTAAAACTGAAAGACCCACAAAACCGGTGTCAAACAGTTGGCATTCAAAGACTAAAACCATACTAACAATTCAAAAGAAATCTTATTTTATTTCAGAAAATTTCGCAGCGGAATATCAATAAGTTTTTAAGTTTCCAACATGGGTTTTCCGAAACGGGCCAAAACAGTAATTATAAAACTAACTAGAATATTAGAAATAATATAAATGACGTTCAAGCAAAATCCCTTAGACGCCTTCTTATTTGAAATGTCAACTGCAATCAAGTAGCTCCACTGCATGCCAAGGCCTCCCTTTTATTCATCAACAAACCTGAAATCAATCTAACGTGTATGCAAAAGTCAGGTACGCTGAGTGAGTTCAAGTTTTATAAATTTATATAAACAAGTAATTTGTCAAAATCAGAATTAACAAAATACCTCAGAGTTAACAATAAGTGCAATCCGCTAATTTGTTTATTTTTTTTCCAAGCAACAATAAAAGTCTAGGATAAGCGCAATCCGCCTATTTAACCAAGACTTCAATTTCCAACTATAACAAACGCATTCCGCTTATCAACACAAAGTACAATCAAATCTATTTGACTCAACCAAGTTTAGAGATCAAAGCAGGCATCTCCCACTTCTGTCATAGCTTAGTTTATAATAACCCATACAACATAAACCATGTAACAACCATGACACAAAACTAATACCATAAATCAGAGCAGGCGTATCCCACTTCTAATAACACATAAGCCATAAACTATGTGAACCATGACAAAACTATACCATAAATCAGAGCAGGCGTATCCCACTTCTAATAACACATAAGCCATAAACTATGTGAACCATGACAAAAACTATACCATAAATCAGAGCAGGCATGTCCCACTTCTAATAACACATATAACTCAAACCATATAATAAAACATTAGGCGAATTACGCCTACTCTCGTTTCATACCAAAATAATATGCATGAGTTGATATGGATTTCATTCGTACACAAAATATTTATAACTTCATAAAAGAAATATTTTGTGACTTTATAAAAATAATCATATTGGTTTAGCATGCACGTCAGCCCAAGAAATTTAGAAAAATAATAATTAAAAAAAATGGGCACAAGAAATCACTGGTTTCGAAGTTTCTAAATCCACGAGCTAACCATCGCAAACGACGTCCTCTTATGAATCTTGTACCCGAAAACCCAAGGTCTACGGTTTATTTTATCAAATAACACATAACCCGAACCGTTAACATCTCCGCATCAACCTCTATACGAAGCCTAACTCGTTCACCATCATATTTGAATCACCCTTGTATTTCCACCATCATGTTAGCTAGGTTATTAATAACCCAATCCCATTAGGCTTTCAAACCATTACATCAACTTTGCTTTTCATGCACCACTACGTCATATTTGTTATCAACTTGTTGAGATCTCCATTATGAATCATCATCACCACCATTCTATGGCCATAATAACTCCATATTTCCAACCTGTGAAGGTTTTTATGATGTGAATACACCACAAGATGAGTAAGCCATTCAAATATCAAGCGCAATCCATAGAATCATCTTGCAATTTATATGGCTTCCATGCTCTAACCATAATTATTCCAATATTAATTATCACCATCATAACACCTCTTAGGTAACCCACTAAAATTCCCTTCCACGAGACCCTCATCCTCATCTCCAAACCATAATACAACCTGAACCACCCAATCCCAAGTCCGAATTCAAGAACTCATACGGTTCCCATGTATACAAGTAGCCACTGTCGCGAAATCGATCAATACCAACACTGTGACCATCGTGAGTCGCCACCATAGCCGAAGCCAAAAACCGACCTCGTCACGGTCTTCTCATCACCAGCCAACCACAACCACCCTCCACTCCGTCGGTCTGCACGTGATCGGTTCCATTAACCTCTGCCGCAAACCACAAGTCACCACCGTTAACTAGACGCCTTTCGCCATCATCTAGACCAACCCTATGGAGTCAATGGGGATAGCGGAGGTCTTCGCCATCGTCTTTGGTTTAGAGGAGCAAAGGAAAAATGAAGGAATGGTGGGAGGCGGGTATAGGGTTTTTAGATTAGCAAGGTGATGGCACCCATGACCTCTTGGTCTAGTGGTATGGTGTCCCCCCTTACAAATGTAAGGTTGTGGGTTCAAATCCTTGCAAATGCAAGGTAAGGTGAAATTAAGGTGTGATAAAAATTTGCCGTTCAAAAAAAAAAAGCAAGGTGATGGCGATTTTACATAAAAGGCCCCCTCACTTTCCTTGATGTTAGCAATATAAAATCAAAGTTAAATACCGCCATATTACACAATGGTTCCTCCATGTTTTAAACCGAGATAGAGGCGCCAAATTCGCTTAACAAACCATTTCAATAACGTTTTAAGCGCTTAAACATGATAACTGGTCCATTTAATAAAGTACGGATAAACATTTTGTCTAAATAGGTATTCGCCTAACTTTCAGGATGTTACAAGTCTACCCTCCTTATAATAGGATTCGTCCTCGAATCCTCTTGGATAGGGAACCACCAAATGTGATGTTGTAAGGATAACTTGCTAAGAATATGATAGCTACAGATGTAGATGAATAGCCTTCTATTGCTATTCCAATCCACTTACTTCACACAAGACCGAATGTTCATATGATCGTTTTAGGTTACAACTCAGAACAGAAAAGTAACAATCATGACACAAAACCAATACTAGAAATCAGAGCAGGCATATCCCACTTCTATCATAGCCCAGTTTATAAGGTCAGGTAGTCGCCAAACACAGCAACTTTTCATACGGTGGCATACCAATAGTGGCATGATAATCCCATCTTCCGTTGAAATCGATAATGCATGCCCGAAGCATATCTTCGAGGGGTTGGATGGTTCTTTTTGACTGACCATCCGTCCGCGGATGATACGCGGTGCTGATGTGTCACCCAGTACCCATTCACGTAGAACGAGTGTCCCTATTGGAAGTAATAGACACTGGCACTCGTGCTTTGATACGATCTCCCGAAGGAACAATTCTGCCAACCTTTTGGAGTTCAAGGTATCCCGTATCGGCAAGAAGTGAGTATTCTTTGTCAACCAATCCACCATCACCCAAATAGTGTCAAACACCTCGGGCGTACGCGGTTTTGTATGCCTCATCCATGATTTTATCCCTAAACCCTCCATATCGAGGTACCCACATCCGGTCTTTTATGAACATAACCCCTGTCTCCATCACTTCCCATAAGTCCTTGTTGCCCCCCACATACACTCTGTCATAATTCGCTCCGCCTGTAAGGCTTCAATCTGGACACCAGAGATCTCTTCACTATATCCGATTTCAAAATAAGCTGACAAGACTTCACCCGAATAGGTTTAGGCCTCTCCTTTCGGCTCAACGCGTCTGCCACCACGTTAGCCTTTCCTGGGTGATACGCAATCTCCACATCATAGTTCTTGATTAATTCCCAGAGTTCTTGATTAATTCCAACCACCTGCGCTTCCTCCTACTAAGGTCCTTCTGCTCAAAGAAATTTTCCAACTCTTATGGTTGGTATAGATGGTGCAAGGATCCCCATAATAGTGATGTTCCCACAGTTTAAGCGCAAAAACAACAGCTGTTAACTCCCAATCATGAGTCGGGTAATTAAACTCGTGGGTTTCGATTAGCGTGGGGCATAAACTATCACCTTACCGCGCTGCATAAGTACACACGCGAGACCCCCAAGTGACGCGTCCAAAAAACCACTCCATCCTCCGTCGGTCTGCACGTGATCGGTTCCATTAACCTCTACCGCAAACCAAAAGTCACCACCGTTACCTAGACGCCTTTTGCCATCATCTAGATCAACCCTATGGAGTCAATGGGGATAGTGGAGGTCTTCGCCATCGTCTTTGGTTTAGAGGAGCAAAGGAAAAATGAAGGAATGGTGGGAGGCGGGTATAGGGTTTTTAGATTAGCAAGGTAATGGCGATTTTACATAAAGGCCCCCCTCACTTTCTTTGATGTTGCAATATAAAATCAAAGTTAAATACCGCCATATTACACAATGGTTCCTCCATGTTTTAAACCGAGATAGAGGCGCCAAATTCTCTTAACAATCCATTTCAATAACGTTTTAAGCGCTGAAACATGATAACTGGTCCATTTAATAAAGTACGGATAAACATTTTGTCTAAATAGGTATTTGCCTAACTTTCAGGATGTTACAAAAACAATATTTGTTGCAAACATAACTTTAATTCTTTTTAATTCAACCTACTTTTTAATTGTTTAACATACTATATGTTTTCCAATATTACTATCCAAACAAATTAAATATTTGATTTTTTTAGAAAACACTCGTAAACGATTGTCATCATTATTACTCATTTCCTAATATTTTAAACAATATCATCTTGAATCTAGTGAAGCTTTTAAATAAAAGATATTGGTTTATTTAATATATTAATATTTAATTTCATATTGAATTTGTTTGATTAACTATTTAATAAGTATTAGCTATCTTTAATTAAAAAATATATATTGATAATTAATTAGAAGCGACAAAAAAGTAAATGTCTCCAATGACACGTGTGCGTGGGGACCACAGACTGAAGTCTGAATCTTACCAAATTAAGTATATCCAAAGTGTCGGCTAGTACAATTGATTTTTAAGTTTAAGTGGACCCTAATATTGGTAGACGTTTGTTTATTGAGCATCCAAATTATATCTAACTGAACAACGGTTATTATGGCAGCTCCGTATACTTATATGATTTTCTTATCAGCAAGCTCGCAAAAATAATGTCTATGAATATTAGTTTGTTGTTTTAAAGTTTTTAGTTTAAAATTCTGAAAATACAAAAAGATTTTACTCTCAATTTATTTTAGATTAACCGATATTGGAATACTAAATTCTGCAATTAGAATCTCAGACCCGAAGCTGAAACACAATACAATAAAATCTTTCATATTTCAAGTGTCAAAATGCAACTTTCATAAATTAAAAGGTTTAAATTGGCAAGTCTGAAAGTTCAGGGTTGATGACGTGGGTCCTAAAATGACCACGTTTAGTCCTTTGTTAAAAAAATAAAACAATTTAAAATGTTAAAGATGTCTGACTTAATGGAGCTGAACAGCCTGCGTAGGGCAGCACAACTGCCATACTGGAACACTACTTCAAAAAGTAAACAGTAACTTCATTGGAAACATAAAAAGGTATTTTAACTCTTGCTATGGTCAAAAGTAAAAACCAACACACAGCTCCAAGCCTGATTTAGAAAATAGCAAAAGCTGAAAATATACCAAATGGGCAAAGCTTCTCTGCAGGGACCAAGTAGGAGAGTAAACCCTTACCAGGTATAGTAAGATGGCTACCATACGGGAGCTCCTAGGCAGAAATCCACTGCATATATAAGGAGACTCTTAGGTTGTCATTCCATATTCACTCCAATACTCATTCCTTTCACTCTTATACTCTCTATTTCATTTTTACCCAACTCCAAACGAATATATACTTATTCTCACAGCGGAGTCCAAACGCAGGAGGCCCCCTCCTGCGTTAAGGCTAACGGTGTCTGTTACATTGTGCAGGTCGATCCAGCAGCTCAAGAACCCTCTAAACTCAATACACCCATAACCTTAAACATCTCTTAACCTAATCCCGGTCATTTTCCTTGTTGTAGCAACAATGGTAAAATTTGAAAAGATTCAACTCATATTCAGGCGGAGAATGTGTCGTTTCTCTAATTAGTGGTCAAAATGGAGCAATTTTAAAAGTTTATTGAATAATTAACATCAAGGATTTCAAATTTTGAGAATTTGATTGAATCCTGATTATTTGTCGTTTCTAATATAAGTTGTAGTTTGTGTGCAATTTTTATAATGTTTTCTGCAGGATCAAAGACAACGAGTATGCTCATCGTGATTCAATGACAAAGCTTGAAGCTGAACAAGACCCGAACCTGAGCAACAAGATCATCCTGAACAACAAAAACCCATTATTCCATCTTCAGAGACACCAAATCGTGGTATAGCTCCAAATCGTGTTAATTCCCGTCTTCGTCATAGAATCGTTAATCAAAACAGTGAAGATTCCTTGATTCCTCCCAAGTCATCAAAGCTAATCGAAGACAAAGACTAGATCTCATGAAGCCATGACCAAAACTCAAATCACCAAGTATTCAAGTCTCCAAGGGGGAGATTGTTAGTGCACTGTAGTGTGTCTTCCCATGTTGATGATTGCTTTATATGAAGACTTGAAGACTGAAGATCATTAGCTAGACCTTAGGTGAAGTCTGTCAACGCCTTTCCAAACATTCCCAGGTTAGTGAATGGTTAAGTCTGCAGATCACTGGCTAGGTCCAAGCAGGAGACTGTTAGTGCACTTCGTGTATGTCCCCAGCTAGTGATTGGCCGATATTAGTCACAGGCATGATTATATGATGTTTATAGTTATTGGTAGTTAGTTGGGTAGCATCTCTAGGTTGTTTACGTGTATTTTGTAATGTATGTATAGCTCCAGGCGCATGAGTGTCATACACCTGGACATATTCAGGCGTAAGAAGGTCATACGCCTAGCCTACCAGGCGTATGACCCAAGGTCCTATAAATAGGACAGTTGGTAATCTTATTTGCAACTCTTGCTCAAACTTTTGCATATTATTAACAAGGTTTTGCCTATTTTGTATGTGATATTGTGTGTGTTTTCTTTATCATTTCCAAATCATTCTAAGCTTTATCCATACATCTATAACAACAACCGGATCATTGATTCCGCCTTTGATCTGGATACGCGCGTGATTATCAACTCTTGTCGATCCTACAAAGATAGTAAAGGTGGATGCCAAGATTTAACCACTAAATAGGGATGAGCGACATTTCAAAACTTGGATGAAAGATTTGGCCGCCAATGGTATTGTGCATCAAATTAACAGAGATTTGATATTTGGTGATATGATTTTGAAGAATTGGGAATTACTTCTGTTTTGTTTAATAATTTATTAATTGGTTGGTGATATAAAGTAAAGTTATTCTTTCTCTACGCAGAAATTGTAGTTGAAGCCTTGCAAAAGATCAAAAGAAGGTGCATTCTTATTTTTATTTTTTATACGTTTTTTCTTTAGTTGTGATTAGGCCTGTCAAATCCAACCCAAACACAAAATTTTGCATGCTTATGGGTCTTTCCAAAGACCTTCTGTGTTGTTGTGGGCTATGGTAGAATTTTTAAGGTGTCACTAAAGTAATTCAACGTAGATTCCTCCTCTGCGTTGATGAACAAATGCCTTCTCTGTTAAAATAAATTACAACTGCACCATTAATCAGATAGAAAGAAATGAGTACATCAGCGAGCAATACCAACAAAATTAAGGCAGTCATTTGGATGGAATATTACACTTCCTTTCTATTACTTTATACTTATTTTCAATTCAACCTACTCAATTTGGATCTTGCTCACATGATGTTTGTTTTTCCTGATTTGTTCTTGTTCTATGAAACCGCATTCCCTAAATTTTTATCTTTCGACTGCAAGCCACATGTTCATTTGATAGCGGTTCAACAGCCTCCACCACCAAATCTACAGGCAACCAATGGCTAATCCAGTAGTATTCACTTAAATTAAAAACAGTTTAAAAGGTTCATCCATCATCAGCGACCCAGTTCACACTGAAGAATCATGGATGCATACAACATACATGAAAGACGCAAGTTATCATTAATTAGAAAATTTAAAAATATATCAAAGAATATTGTGTGTTATTCTTGTATAAGAGTTGATATATATTCTTTTAATGTAATTTTATCAATCTTTTGTTTTTCAATGTTTTCCCAGTTGATATATAGGTATTGGCTAATCCAAGTTTTATGTGACACTCGACAAACTCAGGTTAGTAACTTTGGTCAAACGTATAAGTCTACCTTAGCAAAACATTCATAAAACGCACTTAACTAGGCTAGCTGGGTTATTAAGATGATTCGGGGAGTCATCGGGAATCGTTACGATGGTTTGGGGAATCATCGGAAGTCATTACAATAATCCGGGGGATCATCGGGTGTCGGTCTATAACCATGTGTCCAAGGGTTGGTGATTCGGAGGATCACCAGATTTAACGCACACACACGAGTCTCGAGTCCCGTAAGTTGGTGAATTAACCTAAACGTGTTAGTTATTGCGTAATAAACGTGTTACAACCATTATATATCGTGTTGATACATGTATATGTGAAATTATGTGTTATCATAGCAAACGACTCTTAGGAGGCAACTAGCTTTGCTAGTTGTGTGTTTAGGAGGCAACTAGCTTAGCAAACGACTATTAGTGGTGTGCATTAGGAGGCAAGTAGCCTAAGCTAGTCGCCCCTTGAGTGTCTGGCGACTAGCAGAAGCTATAAATACCATATTTTACTTGGTAAACATCATTTGTACAACCCAGAATCGCCCCAAACCTCTCTCATACCATCCTTAACCTCTAAAACCCGTTTTTGTCCTAAATATACCATTTCCAAGCCTAAAACATCATTTCTAAGCAAGATCGAAGGTGTGTTATTCATCCCAAACTCTTGTTATGTTGTTATTTTGAACCCTAAAGGTCCAGACCTGATTTTAATAAGTTTTTATCTTTGAAAACCTTTGAAAAACAGTTCTAAAGTAAAACCAATCATTTAAATGGGTTCTACATGAAAAATACAAGCTTGAAATGGTTTTTGATGATTTAAACATAGGGATTCTTATGTATTTGATGCTTTGATGATATGAATGAGTTGTTAGGATGATTATCTCAGATTATGAAGGTTGTTTGATATGCTTTATTGATAGTATGAGTTTTGACCCGTTTGAGGGCATTAGAAGGACTTAGGACGTTATGTGATGATTTAATGATTGAATGTTGTTGGGGTTTATGCTAGAATGATGTAACAACAACTTGATGATGATTGAAGTGTGTTTGGAAGATGAAACCTGATTATTTCCCAATTAGGGTAAAGTTTTCATGCAATGATGTGATGTTTTCATAATATTATTCCATTTTGGGAAATACTTGCAATTAGGGTGTTAGACTTTGGTTAAGTTTTTTGATGACCGTGGATTGATATTGGGTGTTTCTACATGTTTCGGATATGATTTGAAGGGTTTCACGCATGAAAATAGCCAAACAGCCTGAAAGAGGCGAATAGCTAAGCTAGTCGTGTGCCCTGGGGCAGCTAGTCGCCTGGTTTGTGCCTAATCGTGACCCTCAAGGGTGACTAGCTTAGCTAGTCACCTCCTTGGGAGCCTAGTCGCCTGTTTTGATGCCTAGTTGTGTGTTTTGATGCCAGAAGTGCGTTTTGAAACCCCGTAACATGTGTTAACACCTAGAACCATATTATAAGCCCCGTGACATGTCTAAGGACCCCGTAACACGCGTTATGACTCATACATGCAATCTGTGAACTATATAGATGAACATGTGAACTGTTATTCATATAAGGTACGTATCTACACATGCTTACTTGATACTTTTATTCGGATAACACGGGGATGTCGAGTCACCAATAGGATGTCGAGTCTTGTCTTGTATGGTTGGTCAACATTCAAACACATTTTTAAAACACACGTAGTCAGGTCTACACATTCAGGGACTAGTTAACCTACGAGTTATTAGTCAAGACACTTATAAACATTTTATGATAGGTCGCCGGTATTAGGGACTATCATCACACGTGATTAATCTGTTTTTGAAGAAGCGCAACCTCAGGTGAGTTTCACGGCCCCACTTTCACACATTTTCTCATGGGGGAGAAACATATTACACACTTTGGATATGTAAAGATCATGTTATACTATGGTTATCATTTGTTTACTATGCGACTCATCTAAATCCCAAGAAAACCACTAATATGGGTATATAGCTGGTAAATGTGGATAGATCTATTGGGCTTGACAAACCCCACCCGGGTTGACTGGAGGTCAGACGGGTGCTTGTTGTCTCAAACACACAGGGCCTACCGGGGATGCGGTAGTTCGAAGGGTACACACTATTGGAAACACAGTCAGCAATGGTTTCAATCGTAGTAGTAACATACTTAACATCTAGCTAAGGTTCATATAACATAGTTGTAACAGGAATGATCTTTCTTAATTATGGAAAATCATTTTTATAAAACATGTGAACTCACCAGCATATTATGTTGACACTTTAGCATGTTTTCTCAGGTCACTAAGGTAGCATGGTCGGAGTAGGCGCACAGAGTCCCATGGCGTCTAGTTATCATTTGCAAGTTTTTGAAAAACTGTTGAACATTTAGTTGTTTTACTTCGGGTTGTAAACTTTTTTAAGCTTCTGCTGTAGTTGGTTAATACTTTTAAAATTGTGTGGTTGGTTTTGTTACGTTGTTTTCATATCATATAGTTGTCATTTATTGTGATCGTTGACTTGGATCCTGGTATGTCATGCACCTCTCGGTAAAACCCCACGAGTGGAATTTGAGGGTGTGACATTTTACTTTAAAGTTTGTATCAGGACAAGGTTTAAAATGCATTTAGTTTGATGTTGGTTGTGGTTCTATGGGTGGTCTCGTAGTGGGTAGTGGTGGCTGGCAGTGGTTGGGGGTTTCGGTGGTGACTCTCGTTGGTCTTTATTGGGTAGAGCCAGATAGAGTCAGATCTTGTTTCGAGTTGTTGGATGGTCGTTTTATTAAAGCTCGAGTATGTTTCAGATTTTGGTCATTGGATGGGGCTCAGGCCTGCACAAACCATGTCAACATGGGTCAAAGCTTGTTCAAATCCAGTCGACGTTAATCAAACTTGGGTCTCGAGTCAGATATGGGTTCAATTAAAGTTTTGGGGCTGGTCAATCCTGGTCAAAATATGGTTTGGTCTCGGTCAACGCGTCATTCGAGCCGCCGTGTCAGGTGGTGCAAACGTTATGGTATAATTGATTTTGTATTTAATTTTGTTATGTCTCTCTCTCTATATATATATGTCTCTCTCTCTCTCTCTATATATATATATATATACGGATGAGCTCGGGACGGTATCGGTACCAACCGATACCGATCCCAAAAATACCGATACCGAAAACTCTCAAAATCCAATACCGATACTGAACACATACGGTACGGTATCGGTTCGGTATCGGTACGGTACTGGTATGGTATCGGTATTTTACCTTAAAATACTGATACCATACTGATTTCGTACCGATACCGATAATACCGAAACCTCTAAATGTGGGTACCAATACCGAACACCCTCGGTTCGGTATCGGTTCGGTACGGGATCGGGACAGGATGGTATCGGTATTCGGCCTTGTATGCTCATCCCTATATATATATATATATATATATATATATATATATATATATATACACAAACTATCAATACGAATGAAAAATTGGTGTTAACTTGCGAAACGAACCGACTTGTAATTATAAACGAAAAGTGAAAAAATCAGAAAATTGGTAATTATATATTAAGAGCAACTTGTGTTGGCAAATATCGGACTAAATTCATGGACTATATATGTGTGTGTGTGTGTATAAATTTAAATAAGTGTAATTTGTATAAGTTATCGAAACGTGTAAAACGTGTCTCGTGAATTTGATTGTGGATAAATGATATTTTATTGTCTTGTGATTGGAAATTGATTTTGAGGAAAATTGTAGACAACGGGTTTTGTTTGGTTCATATGAAAACAGATAGAACTTTGCCCAAATTTTTATAAAATCAAAAGTGCAACAAACGCAATGTTGATGCGTATTTTCATAGATATATTTCTCAAGTGTTTTTACAAGTGCATTTTATACAAAATCCAAACATTTTCAACAAATGATTATTTGCAACAATAATGATAAATCTCAAACAATATTTCCAAATCAAATGTATGCTTTTTACCGAGCATCAGTGTGACAATTTTTCAAAGGTTTTCGGTAACAAAACAATTTTTTTTAGAGTTAAAATACATAAACTTTATATTTTTTCTATTTCCTCAAAGTATATTTTTTAAAGAATAAACCTATAAGACAAATACATTTATCCGGTCTATGAGACGAGCTACGACTTGGGATAAGTTATACGTTCAATGGTATTTGTTCAATGTGGGTTTGACGTGAATAGTAACAAGTGCGCAACTTGGGTGCTATGTCATATGTTAACACATAATTAAGTCACAATTGGTTCGTCGAGTGGAAACACTTTTAGGTGTGTTCATAGTTAAGGTGAGTTCATGACCCAGTTTTTACTGTTTTGTAAATGTTTTCGGGGAAAGACATGATTGTTTTATGAAAATATTAAATATGATGAATTTAAAGCGTAACAAAGTTCTTGAGAAACGTTTAAAGTTACAAATGCTTTTATAAAGTCGTACATGGATAAAAGGGAAATGAAAAGTGTTGAGTGAGTTTCATGACCCCCTTTTTTAACTGTTTTATAAACTTTTTGGGGAAAGATATGTTTTCTTAAAAAGTGTTGTAACATATAGAAATCTGAAAGGTAATGAGATAGAAAGGTAATGAGATAGGCACATGGGTAACTGGAAATAAATTGGGGTAGGTCCTCACTCGTTTAGCGTAACCATTAATTCATGTGAATGAAACCGAAGGAATATGGGAATAGTACTATTGTTGCTTGACGAGGCCCACCCTCAATCGATAACGTCGGTTGGCTACGGGGCGCATCATATTCTGAACTGAGTTGTTATTTCCAAGAAACAACTCGCGGGGCAAATGGTAGTCTTGGTTTTTTTTTTTGGCCATAGGGATGGCGTTGTCATCATTTTAGAAGATTCATGACTCCTTTATATATGACATACTTATTTCTTAATTCTGTTACATGCATTGATTTATCAAATAATGGTTTTTATTTGATCATTTCTGCTTTTGAGTGCGAATTTGTTTGATGACAATTTTTATGGAAAAAATAGTTTTCATAATAATACTTATGGATATCCAGGGGGTTATGAGGATTCTACGGGAATAAAGTCTCATTTTGGGTGTAGATGATCGATCGACAAGAACATAATATGTTTACCTTTATGAGGAGGTAAATATATGGTAAAGTGAGTCGATCCGAATGATAAAAATTGGAATGACTGGCTAGGATTCCAATGTGACTTTTTTCAAATTTTTACCAAATAAGCTTTTGAGCAATAAAAATAAACTTACTTAAAATGTTGATAATTAAACATTTTCCTTTTATGGGAATTAAACATTAAACCTTGAACTTATCAGCTTTATGCTGACCATTTTAAGCATGTCTTTCAGGTCTAGAGTTTGGCAATGACAACATTGGAATAGGCGATGTCTTGGGATTGGAAACTCTATAAGGCTTAGTAAAGGCGTTCAAAACTAATAAAAGTCTTAGTTGTATTATCCCACTACATGAAAAAGGTACCAAATGTTCACAACAGATGCAAAATTTCGGGGTGTGACAGATACATTTTCAGATAGATAATGATATTAAAAAAGTTTAAAAAAGATAAACACGTAAAACCAAACACAATGGGTCATTAAATCCGTTAAATAACACTTTAAACTATGAGTTTAATAATAATTTATAACTACTCTAGCCAATGTAAAATATTCTAGTACGACCCTCAGTTAAAATGTTTCAGTTCTCCCACTTGATACGATATTATACTATACTATAAGATATTTTAGTACATATAGGCCAATACATGACCTATAAGCCTATACAGGGGCTTGTACGAAACATATAATATATGAAACGAGAAATTGAAATCACTAGTATAATACTAGTTAGTCGTAATATCTACAATACGATAGTACACTATACGATACGATACGATATGGTACTAAACTATGCTATAAGATACTTACAGTACACATCTAGGCCTATTGGTGGCCTATATGTGAGCTATAAGTCTCTGCTCCGTGTCACACCCTCAAATTTTCACGGCGGGGTTTATACCGTGAGGCGCATGACAAACCAGGATCCATAGCCATAAGTATCATGAACGACTTTAAATGCCCAAATCCTTTAGTTTGTTGTTGTAAAATGGTTTTCATAGTTAACCAAACATTCAAAATAGTTGTGGAAGCGTATTTAAAGAAAAACAGTTAAACATAATATCTGCGCAAAACAACGCGCCCAAAACCAAAAGTGAAAACTTAAAAGTTCAAAATTAATATAGTGTTCATATCCCAAGACACAATATGATGCATGCCCTAATCGTGCTCCATACCTAGCGACCTGCAAAAGCATGCTAGCTTGTGTCAACATAAAGTCGGTGAGTTCACAAAATAAGGTAGGTGAGTAAGTAAAAGTGTAGGTTTTCCCAAAACCAATAATCATAAATAAAGCGTAGGCCTCTCAGACCATGTAACCATAAGTAACAAGCTAATTCATATGCCAGGGGTAGCTAACCCACTCATGATAACTAATACTGGTGATACCGAACTGCTAAACAACGAGATCCCACAATAGTGAGCAAAGTGCCTTGTGTCATTGCCCATCAACAATGACAATAAAAAGTTAAGTTATAGTTCACACCCATGCTCCCAGCATGATGTGAGGTTTGTGAAACCTAATAGCACTATCAACTAATAACCCGCTTGCCCACTCGGCAATTCATTCGGTATCTAGAAGGACTTCAACGATAGGGTTGGTTTAGTTCATCAAGGACATGTAGCATGAATTAGTAAAAGTAGATTCACCTTGTGAACCTAGCACCCCAAAACCCGGGATGTGTGAAAGTAGTCCCAACCGGACTATGAAATAGTAGTCCCAAACCGGACTAGAAAAGTTTAAGTAAGTTGTCTCAACCCGAGACGCATGCTTTTGAGAAAAGTGTAGTGAAACTCACCTTAGGTTGCAAGAAAATTTATCCAAACTCCACAAACAATAATGTGCTACCGACTCCCTATTACAAGTGTCACTAAGTGAGTATATGTGCATAACCAATACACCATATAACCTGTTTGTCCAAGACGTTTAAAAGTTCAAAACGGTGTATGTGACACCTAATGATTCTACATGCACAAGTAAGTCCTACGGACCCGTTGGTGAACAAATTGATTATCCTCAGTTTTACACTTCTTATACATCTCAAATAAGTGTCCATACAAGTTAATGTCAAATACATACTATATAAGACTCCAAATAGTCACATAAATGTACTCTACACAATCTGCGTTTTTAGGACAGATTGTGTACTGTGAAGAACAATTTATTTAAAATACTTAGCAAATAAATTAAACACCCAAAATTTTACAGAAAAATAATTTGGGGTTCACTTGATAACCCATATTTTTTTGTCTCAAAACCAAACATAAAAATTATGAAAAATCATACAACACAACTATGTCCAGAAAGTTTTCACAACAGGTTAGATTAGTAGAAAAATTCCCAAAATTTGCGTATTCACCCAAACGGGGTGAATCCACTTGGAAAAGCCAAGATATTCCAATGTTGACCTACTGTCCAAATTTCATAACCTAAATCTTTGTAATACTCAAGTTATGATCATTTAAAGTTAACCCAATTTACAAATCCGAAAATCTGATTTGACCTTTATTCAAATAAAATTCCAAAAACTACTCAAACGACGTCCAAATACAAAGATTTTGCCCATTATAAAAAGCTAAGACCATGTACAATACAACCATGCAAAGAAATCATCAAACGTTTTACTTTTAAGTCACGTAACAGACCCTACAAATCGACCCAAGCATTCTCTCTAGATTTTAATCATGCATAAACCCTAGTTATGATCAATCTTCTACGCATATAATCAATCAACAACGTCCAACAATCATTATACAACATCAATAAGACATAACCATCAAAACCTAGCAAGATTCATGCTTATATTATCATTCATAAATCCTAGAAGTCTAAAACATCAAGAACATGCAAAACACATAATATCCATTACATACCTACATGATTAAGCCTTCTAATCTTTATAAATATCAAGTTTTAACTTTTACAAAAGTGTTTCAGACCTGGACAAATATGGTTTTGATGTTTAAAAACACATTAGAAGTAATTAAAACATGTAAGGTTTAGTAGTATACCGAAAGCACTTCAAAATCACCAACCGAATGCTCTCCAAGTCTCCTGAATGGTGTTCTTAAACCTTAGCAGGTGTTAGGGTTTGTATATTTTCGTAAACAAGGTGTTAGGGATGATTAGGGTTGTGATAATGAGATTGTATGGGTTTAAAATCGTTTTAAAGAGCTCTAAACTTGTTTTCCACGTATCTTGCTCCGCCGCAGACCGCGAGAGTATTTTTAATTCCTGCCGCGCACCGCGGCGTGTTCCAAAACTCGTCCAGAATATTCCATCCCCTCGCGGACCGCGGGGGATTTCCCTTTCCCTCCGCGCTTCGCGGGGAAGACCAAAATTCAAATTTTTGATTTTATTTATTCTATAACCCTAATAACCTCACAATATTAATATTCCAAACATTAATATTCAAAAAGGCACATAAACATTCGTCATACATATCAGGATCTCGGTCCGTCCCGTCCCGGTTACTGATCTATTAACGTCTAGTCAAGTAAGTTCACATATTCACGTAGTGGCACATAATATCAACATGTAAGTTTATGATAATCATATTTCACCAAGTCACCAACGTTCCGGGTTCCCTACTTGTGTATGTAGTCCGGTAATTCCCCGAATTACCATTTCATGCAGTTATTAACCTATAACTGTGCAACGTATACTCATCCTAACTAAGCCTAGTTAAATAGAATGCAAGAAAATGTGTACAAGTAACTAGATTCTAGTTAAAGTAATAACCTGAAATTGCGGGGTATCACACTCCGCCTATACGGGACCTATATTATACGATAACTATACTATATCTATACAATACTACACTATACGATACGGATACAATATGGATGTGATACTATACCTATACTACATATAGAGGAGTATATGGGGCCTATATAGGACTCACGATACTACATTATATGATATGATACTATAATGTATGATACTATACTATACTATACTATACTATACTATACTATACTATACTATACTATACTATACTATACTATACTATACTATACTATACTATACTATACTATACGATAAGATACCATACCATACCATACCGTACCGTACCATACCATACCATACCATACCATACCATACTATGCCATACTATACCATACTATACGATCTATACTATAAGATACTTATATACTACACCTATAGGCTTATATGTGGGCTTTTACGGGACTTACACTATACTATACTATACTATACTATACTATACTATACTATACTATACTATACTATACTATACTATACTATACTATACTATACTATACTATCAGAGGTGTCTCTGAGGATTTACATGCTCTATCCGAGCTGTTAAAAAATATGTTCATTAGGCTTCAACAAAATTCCCAATTCTAAATATGTAAAAATTGCCTAATTAAGTAATTACACTCGATTTTAGACTTTTAGTGTACAACAAAACACCTAATTGCAATAATAGTTCATCAATCCACCGATAAACATAAAATATACACAAAACCCAAGTATCCAATAAAGTAATTGCGCTCAATTGAAAGTTAAAAAAACCATAAAAATAATTTGTATAATTAAAATCTTAAAGATTAAACTTAAAATTACAATCTACATGGGTGGGATAGGGACAAGTGGTAGCCATAGAAGATATAAACATTCAACTCATAATTGTAAATTGAAATTCGGAATCTCGTTATTCTTCTGCACGTGCCACCAAATAGAAAGAATAGGCGAATACCATTGTTTTTTTTTATTTTAGTAGGCTAAATAGGTATTGAGCTTGTAAATGGTATGAGCCTTAGAGCATTCACACTAGACTCTCCATACCTCACTCTATCTATTAATTATAAAGAAATATATGTTTTCTCTCTTTTTTACTCTCTACATCAGCCTCTTTATTTTGTTCTCTATCTACAAAATATGTACTAGAGAGGAACAGGGCATCTCAATATTTACTCCCACACTGTTCACCTGCATATCAACCATCCATCTTTTTCCCTCCTTCATCTATCCCCTCTCAAATCCCTTCCCTCCCAAAACACCCAGCCACTCATAAACTTGAGACTGTACCTCCAATTGAAAGAAATCAGATTAGCCATGTTTGGTATTTGTGCCTTCAATCTTTAGGGTTCTTTGTGTTTCTTTCCAACAAGTCGATCTTCAGGTAGTTTTCATCATTATTCCACTATCAATTTTGTGTTGTGTGTAGGTTTTACAGTTCAACAGGGGTAATATGATGTTTGACTTCATTTATCAATTTTGTTTTTGTGATTTGTGGTGAAATTGGGTTTATTTTCTGTGTGTTTCAATTGAGTGTGGTGTTTGGTGCCTTAACGAAATCAGGGTTCTATGTGTTTCAATATAATTAAGATATCATATTTGGTTATTAGGGCTTAGATTTTCCATTATTTAGGGCTTTGAATGAATATTATTTGGTTAACTAATACCAACTCAACTTTAATTCTTAAGGGTCTTTGTGTGTGTTATTGTTTGTCATTACAAGTGTTTGTTGTGACACCCGTCGAAATCACAGGTCATATCTGTACATTAGCTACACGTACACATTGTGCATGACATTTCATTTTGCATGTTTCATTACATTTGGGCCATACAGGGTTCCAACATGTCAATTTCGATGCTTACAGTCTAGCATTAGGGCCACTAGTTAGGAACAAATTCAGGACTAGACAAATAGTTATCATGGCTATAGAGAGATCTCACCAAAACCCTAGTTTGCAAAACTCATACAATTGTACATAACGTTTCAATGGTGACCCAAACAAGAACAAAAACAAACAATGTCCGTACATGAGGATACCCGAACACAATATCCAAAAACGACTAGTAAGACAACTATTTAAAAAGTATAAATATTATGCACACAATTAAAAATTATCTTGTATTACATAGACTTATACAAAGATTATGCTTATCATCAAAGTATAATTTGTAACCATACATTTTTACAAGACATAAATTAAAAAGTTCAAAAAAAAAAATATATATGTATATGCATACATATACTCGACGGCACACACACATATATGTGTGTATGTGCTTCCCAAGGTTTAAACTCATACATATATGTGTGTATGTGCTTCCCAAGGTTTAAACTCATACATCTTAATGATCTATCATTTCAACTAGATTCCCACATATTTGGTATACACCTTTAACACTTATTCATCCCATGAGCTTTTGACTTGCCACAAATACTTACTCATACATACATATATATCGACACACACACACAAATACACTACACAAGACACAAAGATTTTTGATAAAAACTTTCACCAACAAGGAAACAAGACTTGGAACAAGGTATGATGACTTACCCTATTTAGTTTACACAACCTCCCACCAAGATCCTTCCAACACATGCACAAATCACATCCATCACATTCCTGGACCTTACACCATAATAGAAAGATTCCTATGACATCTAGGAAAGTTCTAAGTTAACTTACCTCATTTGTTAACCAACCCTTCCACCATGAACCTACCATAATCTATCTAGGATCTCACTAATGTGACTAAAGAGAATGATTATCATACATCAATATTAGATGATTTAGACTAATCCATGGCCACCCAACACCCTCTAAATTTCGGCCTATATATCCCAAAGACAAGTTCTCACCACATCAAATCCTACGATGTCCCAAATCTAGCCAACACCATGAACATCTTACATCAAATCCAAAGAGTTGACTCATCTTAACCTCCACACATATCCCCATTTTCGGCCGGCCATTAACCAAGGAAACATGCACAAATTAAGTCCAAGATCTTTTCCTAATCTCAACAAGATCACATTTAGAAGATGTTAATCCATATTGGGAAAGATACTTTCTTTTGCCTTTCTTAAAGCATCATGGCTTGCCATTCTAAATCCCTATATATATGACTAGTGTTTAGAGGATTAGTGCACCAAAACCAACTAACACACTCTCATCTCTCCCTCTCCTCTCCCTCTCGGCCGAAAACACCACCACCACACCCACACCACCATTCGGCCACCACCACTACAAAACCACCCCTCATCCAAGCCTTTACACATAAATATTAACTTCCAAGGGATCATTAGGGGTACAAGGAGCATAACTAAGGTTGTACAAGGCCCCTAACTCCCTCTTTTTCTAAGACACTAGGAGGTATAACCTTGTTTTCTTAAACTTATGTTTTTAATCTTACATTGTCTTTTAAATATCAAGTTGTTCAGTAAGTATGATTACTCTTGTAACTTAATCAAGTAAGTGATTAAATCCATGTTTTAAATACATTATGTTGATTAGAAAATGTATGTAGTTTTGTCTGCATGAAAGCCCAGAAGTGTTTGCGGAAAGGCCACTTTGCATTCTTGGCGCATGTGATCGAGAAGAAGTCCGAGGAGCAGAGAAGAATCGAAGACATCCCTGTCGTGAGGGAATTTGCTGATGTCTTTCCCGAAGATCTGTCCAAATGCGAATTTTGGATTCGTGAAGTTCACTTCCTTGGTCACGTTGTGAATGACAAAGGTATACATGTTGATCCCGCCAAAGTTGATGCGATCAAAAATTGGGCTAGACCCGAAACGCCAACAGAAGTTCGACAATTTCTAGGGCTAGCTGGCTATTACAGGCGATTCATCGAGAATTTCTCAAAAATAACACAGTCCCTAACAGTCTTGACCCAAAAAAGACAAGAAATTCGAATAGGGAGATCAACAAGAATCAGCTTTCCAGCTTTTGAAGCTCCGGTTATGCAGCGCACTGATTCTTTCATTGCTAGAAGGAACGGAAGATTTCGTGGTCTATTGCGATGCATCTCACCAAGGTTTTGGTTGTGTCCTAATGCAGAGGAATAAGGTTATTGCTTATGCCTCCCGCCAACTCAAGGTGCACGAACGGAACTACACAACCCATGATTTGGAGTTGGGTGCAGTAGTGTTCGCGCTCAAGATTTGGAGACACTACCTCTATGGGACTAAGTGTACTATCTTTACTGACCACAAAAGCTTGCAACATATCTTTGACCAGAAGAACCTGAACATGCGTCAAATATGATGGGTTGAGCTACTCAACGACTATGACTGTGAGATTAAGTACCATCCTGGAAAGGAAAATGTCGTAGCAGACGCATTAAGCCGAAAGGAACGTGCCAAAACGTTACACGTGCGTGCGTTGGGCATGACCATTCGTACCGAACTCACTGCTCGTATTCGTCAGGCTCAGCAGGAAGCTCTCAAGGATAGTAACATCGGTCACGAAGCTCTGTACAGTTAGGTCGATTAGTTGGAGACAAGACCTGACGGGAAAAAATATTTCTTGAATAGAATATGGGTTCCATTGTATATATGGAGGTTTGCGTGATTTAGTTCTGGACGAAGCCCACAAGTCCAAGTACTCTATCCATCCCGGCATGGATAAGATGTACAAGGATCTCAAGGAATTCTATTGGTGGCCTAACCTTAAAGGTTGTATTGCTCCTTATGTCAAACGTTGCCTAAAGTGTTCAAAAGTCAAAGCAGAATACCAGAAGCCTTCAGGTATGCTTCACCAACCAGAGATTCCCGTCTGGAAGTGGGAACAGATTTCCATGGAATTCATTACCAGATTGCCAAAGACACCTCGTGGTCATGATGTAATCTGGGTGATTGTCGACCATCTGACAAAGTCTGCACATTTCTTGCCCATTAAGGAAACAGACAAGACGGAGAAATTATCCAGGATATACATCAATGAAATCGTGTCGAGACACGGTGTGCCTATCTCCAAAATCTCCGATCGGGATAGTCATTTCACTTCAAGGTTTTGGCAATCGTTGCAAGAAGCCCTTGGTTCCCGTCTGGATTTGAGTATCGCTTACCATCCTCAGACAGATGGACAAAGCGAGAGGACCATTCAGACACTGGAGGATATGCTTCGAGCGTGTGTAATTGATTTTGTAGGGAATTGGGATACACATCTCCCGTTGATCGAATGCTCTTACAATAATAGTAATCACACTAGTATCAAAGCAGCACCTTTCGAAGCGTTGTATGGACGCAAGTGTCGATCCCTAGTTTGTTGGGCAGAAGTAGGGGACAAGCAGATGACAAGTCCCGAGCTCATTCAGGAGACAACTGACAAGATTTTCCAGATCAGAGATAGGCTGAAAGCTGTCAGGGACAGGTAGAAGAGCTATGCAGAGCAGAGGCGTAAACCCCTAGAGTTCCAAGTGGGTGACAGAGTTTTACTCAAAGTATCTCCGTGGAAAGGAGTACCCAGGTTTAGAAAACGTGGAAAACTCAATCCCAGATACATAGGTCCATTTGAGATTCTTGCACGAATCGGACCAGTTGCGTACAAACTAAAGCTGCCCGAAAAGCTCAGTGGAGTGCACGAAACGTTTCATGTTTCGAATCTCAAGAAGTGTCTTGCTGATGAGTCATTGATCATCCCTCCAGAGGAGATCCACATTGACAAGCAACTTCATTTCATAGAAAAACCACTTGAGATAACTGACTGGAAGGTTTAGAAACTTCGCCGCAGTCAAGTCAAATTGGTCAAGGTACGATGGAATTCCAAACGCGGACCCGAGTACACTTGGGAGAGTTAGGACTAGATGAAACTCAATTACCCACATCCCTATCAGGAGACCCATAGGTCAGATGACCAACACCGGAAATTTTGCGGACGAAATTCCTCTAACAGGGGGAGAATGTGACACCCGTCGAAATCACAGGTCATATCCGTACATTAGCTACATGTACACATTGTGCATGACATTTCATTTTGCATGTTTCATTACATTTGGGCCATACAGGGTTCCAACATGTCAATTTCGATGCTTACAGTCTAGCATTAGGGCCACTAGTTAGGAACAAATTCAGGACTAGACAAATAGTTATCATGGCTATAGAGAGATCTTATCAAAACCCTAGTTAGGGAAACTCATACAATTGTACATAACGTTTCAATGGTGATCCAAACAAGAAAAAAAAACAAACAATGTCCGTACATGAGGATACCCGAACACAATATCCAAAAACGACTAGTAAGACAACTAGTTAAAAAGTATAAATATTGTGCACACAAGTACAGATTATCTTGTATTACATAGACTTATACAAAGATTATGCTTATCATCAAAGTATAATATGTAGCCATACATTTGTACAAGACATAAATTAAAAAGTTCAAATATATATATATATATATATGTATATGTATATGCATACATATACTGGACGGCACACACACATATATGTGTGTATGTGCTTCCCAATGTTTAAACTCATACATCTTAATGATCTATCATTTCAACTAGATTCCCACATATTTGGTATACACCTTTAACACTTATTCATCCCATGAGCTTTTGACTTGCCACAAATACTTACTCATACATACATATATATCGACACACACACACAAATACACTACACAAGAACAAAGATTCTTGATAACAACTTTCACCAACAAGGAAACAAGACTTGGAACAAGGTATGATGATGTAACAACCCGACCAGGAGGGGGCTGGACGTTACGTCAGTTGGGTAACAGACTTGCACAACGGAAGTAACGATAACAAATATTTAAATGTTATACAATTTCTAGTCTCAAAATAATATAAATACAAAATATAATTATAACTAAAGTATATTGCAGGGACGAGACGCGGCGGTCGTCGAAGCAGTTGAGGAGTGTAATCCACTAGCCAATCCAAATCTCTACACGTACAAATATCTCTAGAAGCTCTAAACCGTAACGCTTAGCTTGAATCTTTAATCACATCAATCTCAAGTCCGCATCTAACAAACATATACCTCGCGTTACCATCCCTCCGACTGCAGTACCTGAACACATGCTTAAAAGAGTTTGGTCAGTAATCATACTGGTGAGTCCGTGTAAGTTATCAAGTGGATCCAAAAACAGTTTATCGTTTCGTAACCAAGTTACACAGTTTAAAACAGTTCAAAACACGTGATGTAACAAGCAACACCTCAACCCTACGTGGACTCTATCTACTGCCATTATAGGTCCTGCAAAATATATGCCGCAATGGTCCCATAACCGTCGTGGAGGGTTTCCCGGGCCCTTACGTCCCGAGTCCACTTTGCGTGGGGGTTTCCCCAAGTAGTACTACCCATATATTAAGTCGGCTCTATCCAAGAGTTAATGAGTGTCAAGTATAACCAGCAGCCAAGTATCCCGTTACATCACAACCAGTTTATAAAACGCACGCAAGCATGTATTCACCCCAAAACGGTAAAACAGAAAAGGGGAAGTACACGAACTCACCTTTGGTTGCGTTTCACCTCACGTCTCAATGTCACATATCGATCCAAGTCAAGATCCTATTCAAATATATAAACATTAGCGCGTGTAACCAATACCGTGGTTACACGTGTGGGCACGCTTAGGTCCTTTAACCAACTTCTAATTGTCGTATACATCATCTTATGTTTTAGTAATGAGATACCCTATGTTTATGTTACTTCGAGTTCCAAATGTCGACGTCGGGTTACTGATTATGTGGATATACATATGGTTATCTAGAATCTCTAGTCCAACGTCCATTTATAGTTTCATATCCAAGGTATATATATTCCAAGTTCATAAAGATATACACGGTCATTAAGCGTTTCTGGTCATATATTCACTAGGTCCGTTTCAAGGTCTAATGTATTCATTTATTCTAGTCGTATTCCTATGCCTTGTCATTACCGCATATATAGTCAACTAATCCAAGTCCATGTATCCGAAGTATTCTTATTTACATTAGTCCTAATGCCGTCACAATCCCAATGTCACATAATACAAAGTCACCCTAATGTCCGCATTCTCATCTTATGTCCAATTGTTTTAAATATACATACTATGATCCAACGTCTCATGTTCTAGTCCATATATCTCTTTTTAGTATCCGAATATTCACTATAGAAGTCATGTATCTTATTATTACAATCGAGTAATTAATATTCACCGCTTGTTTAATTGATTCGCCTACATGGTTACTTATACATATTCTTATATAAGTTAAATGTTTAGTTAGGCTTATATGTCAAGTTGGGCCAAACATTACTCGAGTCCCACACGTGTCAACCGTATTAAATAATAATACAAATATGGTTCGGGTTCTCGTTTTATACCTCCCGACACGCCTCTGTTGTCTTTCGTTGACTGGTCCGTTGACCAGCTTTGACCCGAGCCTCCTGTGTTTGACTTCCTGTTAATCATCTCCAATGTAGGGTTGACTAGGCTTTAACCCATCTTGTCTTTAATGGAGCATCCAACACTAATAACCACAACTGGATAACCTCCCACACCAACAACCGCCGGTCCCATCACCACCATCAGTCTCCAATGACCGCCGAGTAACCACCACCACCACCCATCAATATTCGTCCATCACCATCAACAACCGCTACATCAATAATAACAACTAACCATCATCTTTCTTTACCATTGAACATCCACAATACCATCGTGACCCCAACCCGCCTCCACTGTTGTCACCTTAAACCCCAAATCCTATTGTTATCCTAGATGCAGTAACTATAATCCTGAATAATAAGGTTTAATAAACTTACCGACCTAATCAGTATCATTCGGACCCCACATTGGCTGACCCTTAACACCACCCCCAACTCGTACTCGGTACCCCCCTGCAACCCACCACCACACGCCACTGTCACCGTCCCTTCCTCTTTCTCAGCTTCTGTTTCTTCCTTTCCGTTGCTCTTTCTCAGATCTGCTGCTTCTCGTCTCTCCCTCCATATATAAGAATCGGTATGGGTAGGTGTATAATAAAAGGTTTGGGGTGAGTGATAGCGGGTGTCGGGTTACAGAGCCGCCGGAGCTCCTCCTTACTCCGGCTCCTTCTCTCTCTCTGAAGATGATAATGTAGTGTGTGTGTTTGTAAAGTTGAGAAGATAAGATATGGTCCTGTATTTATATTGGGTATGGGCCGATGGTTTCTACAAAACCAGTAAATGGTTTTTGTTGCTGTGTTGTCAAAGTAGTAAATGGGGCATGTGTCACTTGGTTTAAGTGACATGTGTCCCAAGCTATTGACTAAGCAATAGTTACGGTTCAGGTTCGTTAACGGGTGTCGGTCCGTTCACGTAAGGGGTATAATATTATTCACCTCGTTTAAATAATTACGTAACTCACTGGTTCGACTTCGTATTTTACTATACATAATCAATGGTTAATTTGTTACAATATTTTAGACACGAAAATTTTCTGGGCCCTAGGTCCGGGGTGTTACAGATGACTTACCCTATTTAGTTTACACAACCTCCCACCAAGATCCTTCCAACACATGCACAAATCACATCCATCACATTCCTGGACCTTACACCATAATAGAAAGATTCCTATGACATCTAGGAAAGTTCTAAGTTGACTTACCTCATTTGTTAACCAACCCTTCCACCATGAACCTACCATAATCTATCTAGGATCTCACTAATGTGACTAAAGAGAATGATTATCATACATCAATATTAGATGATTTAGACTAATCCATGGCCACCCAACACCCTCTAAATTTCGGCCTATATATCCCAAAGACAAGGTCTCACCACATCAAATCCTATGATGTCCCAAATCTAGCCAACACCATGAACATCTTACATCAAATCCAAAGAGTTGACTCATCTTAACCTCCACGCATATCCCCATTTTCGGCCCCCCATTAACCAAAGAAACATGCACAAGCCAAGTCCAAGATCTTTTCCTAATCTCATCAAGATCACCTTTAGAAGATCTTTATCCATATTAGGAAAGATGCTTTATTTTGCCTTTCTTAAGGCATCATGGCTTGCCATTCTAAATCCCTATATATATGACTAGCGTTTAGAGGATTAGTGCACCAAAAACAACTAACACACTCTCATCTTTCCCTCTCATCTCCCTCTCGGCCGAAAACACCACCACCACACCCTCACCGCCATTCAGCCACCACCACTACAAAACCACCCCTCATCCAAGCCTTTACACATAAATATTAACTTCCAAGGGATCATTAGGGGTACAAGGAGCATAACTAAGGTTGTACAAGGCCCCTAACTCCCTCTTTTTCTAAGACACTAGGAGGTATAACCTTGTTTTCTTAAACTTATGTTTTTAATCTTACATTGTCTTTTAAATATCAAGTTGTTCAGTAAGTATGATTACTCTTGTAACTTAATCAAGTAAGTGAGTAAATCCATGTTTTAAATACATTATGTTGATTAGAAAATGTATGTATTTTACACCCCTAAGGGCCGAACTATATATATATATATACATGGCCGAAAGTTTTATAAGAAAATCTTATGTTTTCTAAACTTATTAACACAAGACATGATATTGAAAGTTATTAGTCATACATGACAAGTTATAACAAAGTTTACAAAGATACTTATGGTTTCAAGAAAGTAATATTTTGACATAGGATATTATTATTTTCTCAAAGTTGTTAAACCATGAAAATAATAATAAGTTAAACATACTCAAATATTGTAAATCTATACACATGGTAAAGGTTGTAAAACCTACAACACATGAGAACATACTCCATCAAAAAGGTATAAAACATATGTTTTCACAAGTAAAAGTGATTTTTTACAAGAAACAAAGCTATCTTTTGTCAAGATCACTAGTTTACATAAGTATGGTGAACCTTGTAACACACCATCATAAGATACATGTTTTGGAAAATACTACATTAGAAGCCCTAATGTGGGACATTTGAAAGATAAACATTGTATCTTTTAAATAAAGAAGTCATATACACCAAAGACATAATTAACTTAAAGAGTTAAGTTACAAGGATAAGCGTAACAAGAGAGCAACTTGTAAAGAGTACAAGTAAAATAGACCTAAAATGTCTCTTTTACATAGGACACGTAGTTCGATCTCTCTAGCCCAAACTCACTAGTGCATTCCCAGACGCACCATAAGGTGAGTTTCGCAACCCCTTTTCACTGTTTTTACATTTTTCTGGGGGAAAACATGCGTACAGTTACAGTCTTCTGTTACGTACATACACGACTACATATGTGAACATGAGACATCAAGGTTCAGGATCCATTAAGCCCTCGTGTCATACATCATACCATAACCATTAGCTATGGATTTAGCCATGAAACACCGGGATAGATCTATTGGGTTGACACCCCCACTCTTAGTAAGTCGCTCTGACCTGATGACAGATATCAAAAGAGTGCTAGTATTTAACATTTATTCATTGTCTTGAGTGTCAATGGGCGAGGCATAACACGTCAAGGTTTGGTTATGGGCTCATGTCAGATCACATATCAATTATTGCCCTAGCTAGGCAATAATTTAGTCGGTTTTGGATTACAGGTCCAATATACAAAAACCTGTGAACTCACCAACTTTATGTTGACCCATTTATTTTTCATGCATGTTTTTCAGGAAATTAGCATGGAGCATGGAAATTGGGAAGGTCGCGTGCGAGCATTTTGTGGGGGATACCATCTTTTGATCCGTTGTTGTGATGTTTTGATCTAAACACTTTTGACAATGGTGTCTAATTCAACAATTAACGTTATGTTTTGTAAAACATGAATGTTTTAAATGGTATTTCCTGTTTTCTTAAATGATGCTTGTGTGACTTTTGTGCTTGGAAATCATTTCAGTTGCACCTCGTGTTTCCGCCTTAGGCGGGGTGTGACATTTGTTAATGATTATTGCAGCTGATCTACCTGTAGTGAGTTTAATTCTTTTCTTTTGTTTTCTTTTTATGCTACCATTCAAGTATTTTTACTAGTAAAAAATAGTTGTTGCTATAGTTGGTTTGTTTGATTGATCATGAATAAGGTAATGATTTCAATTTGTGTCTACAGCTTTTGTTCAACTTAGATATTGTATGTTTCTTACTTGAAGCTAGATTCAGTAAATATGACTTCACAAGACGAAAGTATGTACTTCACCAACCTTCTTAACCAAGATCATCAACTTGATCTCACTTCTTCGATGGCCTTTGACGACTCTTCCCCATTACCCCCTAATAATGCAACCAGTGTTAAGAAATCCTCCAGGGGTGCAAACTTCAGTCTTGGAGAAGACAAATTGCTCGTCTCTGCATGGCTAAATTGCAGCCTTGATGCCGTTCAAGGAACAGATCAGAAACACACCCAACTATGGGAAAATATATACGAGTACTTTCAACAATTTAAGGAAACCACAATTGGCGAACATTGAAGTCTTTATCACTACGGTGGTCATTTATTCAAAGGGCCACAAATAAATATTGTTCGTGTCTAGCTCAAGTTGAAAGGATGAATCAAAGTGGCGTCACTGAGCATGACAGGGTAGATTGTTCTTATAGATTTTTCAGTATTTAGAACAATTATTATTTTTAACATTCTTATCGTTTAACACTCTTATTTTTTAACATGTATTTTATTCTTTTGATTGCTAGTTTGAGAAAGCAAATATTATGTATCATTCACAAGAAAAATGTAACTTCCAGTATGAGCATTAAAAGACCAACCTAAGTGGCTTTTGCATGTCTCAAAGGACGACATAAAGCAAAGGATTACATCTAAGCGAATGATGACACCTATTAACGTCGAGACGATGAATGTAATTGAGAATGAAGTTGGTGAACTAGACCGACCAATAGGTAAGAAAGCTGAAAAAGAAAAACGAAAGGCTCAAGATAGGCACACCGAGGAAATCATCCAACTTAGAAAGATGAAAATTACCTTTTTAGAGGAGTCACGAGCTCAAGAGAAAGAATTTTATCGCCTTAAAGCTGAGAAGTTGGAGTATGACAAAGAAAAAGAACAAAGTAAAATTCGTCAAGAAGACGAAAGATTGTGGTTGGAGGCTGAGAAAATGGAGCTTGCAAAGCTGGAATCAGAGGAAAAGCGGAGGTTGGAGGCCGAGAAAATGGAACTTGCAAAGCTAGAATCAGAGCAGCGAATTATGATGATGGATGTGAGTGTAATGCCAGAAATGCAGCGACAATATTTTGAGGGGCTTCAGATGGAAATCATGAGGAGGCTCAATCAATTTACTTGATACTAACCTCGTGAGGCTACTACATGGAAACATACTGACTTATTGGTATTTTGGATGTGACTGTTTTTATTGGCACATCATCAGTTTGTTGAAGTTAATATGTACAGAATTAGGATAAGATTAGTGCTATTGGTGTTTGGAATTAGAATAGGTAGGTGATGGTCAAATTGCATATTTGACATGTATTTTTTGTATACTTGACATGTCATTGCAGGTACCAAAGTGCACTTGTTTAGATTGATAGTGGATTAGAATAGGTATGGATTTTAGTTTGATGGTTTATGGATTTGAAGTTTATGGTTTGTTTTTTTGATGGTTTATGGATTTGACATCCCAAGTTATTTTTTTGACGGCTTATATTTCGTTACTTGATGTTATTTGTTCTTTTCACTTGCTCACAACTTTAGTATAGTTTTTCATTCCAGGTTTCAATGTACGGCTCTGATTCGCTCAAGCGCAAGTCCGTACGGGTCAATTCGCTGCAACACGTTTCTTGGTTGAAGCGCAATAAATATGTGGTCAAGTCTCAGGTGTGACCATGGTTTGCTGTACTTTTAATCAGCTGCCCTGGTCGGGTTTCGCGGAAGATATGAGTTGGACCAAATGGGTCATCATGTTGTATCATTCAAATGGCTGCAGTCTCACAAACATATGGCTCAAGATCAAGATTGGGTCATGGTTTAATGGTATCTTCTATTGGGTCACAAAGTTATTTCATACAGTTATATCCATATCATTGTAGCTGCAGTTGAAGGCTAATAAAGATGATAATAATTTTAATTAACTGTAATAATTAATGTATTTTAAGAATAGGTTTACAATAGTTATTGACCAGCTCAATAGTATGCTAAAGATTGCTCCTTTCCTTTTGTATTTGTCTGTTGTACTTTGGCTATTTATGCTTCCAATCACATAAATCAAAGTAAGCATTTTTCAATTCAATAACTTTATTAAAGGCTATATGTGATACGTATGGTGGCTTTATGTTGCTGCCCAAAATTTAGTTTTGGTCCATTAAAGATTTGAGCAGACATAAAATAGTTTTAGCAAAAGAAAATACAACAAGACAAAATAGTTGGTAGTTCATATTGTAAATGGAAGAAAGAATAAAAGAAATAAAAAAAAAGAATATAGAGATAAGAATAGAGAATCTGATGTGGGAGACTTTTATAAAGTGATAAATAAATTTAGAGAATGATAGTTTTTAGTGTAATTATATAGATGAGAAGAAGATTCTACTATGAATGCTTTTAGGTTATATGGGCCTACATTATACTACACTACACTATACTACACTCAATGCACTACACTACAATATACTATACTATAGTACATCATACGATACGATATTAAACTATACGTTATATGATACTATACTACACGTTTAATTTAACAATATTTTTTATTTATAAAAATTACTTTATTTCTTTAAAGAATTTTATAAAAATGATGATAAAACACACTAAAACTTTGTTAAAACTACAAATATTGCATAAAAATGTTATAAAAAACAATCCGCAACATATGGGGTGCAACTGTTAGACAAGATTAGACAAAATCTGTCATTTTTTTTTAAATTAATAAACAATAGCCATTAAAAAACTTTACGCTGTGTATAAGCTAATACGTAGCGTATAAACGATATCAAAATAATTAGATTTGGGGTCTAAATATGAAGACGGCATATGACCTTTTTGTTCAGCCTCCAATGTCATTGAGAGAGTGGAATCTACTGATTATGCTAAGGTGCTGTTTGTTTTTGAAGAGGTAAAAGGTCTGCAGTCTGCGGACCACATCTGCAGACATCTGCAGGAGAAGAGGTGGACCAAAGGTCTGCAGTCTGTAACAAGAAGACTGTTTGTTTGTTAACGTCTGCGACTTAACCTAACCATAACCAACCACAACCTACCTGAACCGAATCTGACCCGGACCACCACCACCACCACCACCAACCCATCCTAGTCACCAACACCACCACCACCACCACCAACCCAGCCACCAATCACCACCATCCCCGTCACCAACAACCACCATCCCCGTCACTAACCACCACCAACCCAACCACCAATCACCACCATCCCCGTCACCAACAACCACCATCCCCGTCACCATCAACCACCATAAACCAAGCTCCTGTAACATAAACCCATTACAAAACACCTAGCAAAACACTACCAACCCAGCTCCTGTAACATAAACCCATTACAAACCCATTAAATCTATACATATAATAAACCAAAGCCATTTTGATGACATGGCACTTAAAGAGGCATTCTCCCTCTTGAGTGTGCCATGTGTCATCCCATATGGCAATTGGTATTTAATTTATAAAAAAAAAACACACCATCATCCACTCATCTTCTCCTTCAAACCCTACCTAACTCCTTCTTTCATCTTTTCACAAACAAATCATCTGAATAACCCGATTCCATCAAGCAACCACGGATTTGTTCCCAAGTGTGAAGTTCAAAGTATTAGCACCACCGTCTTCGACGATCCGCTTCCCCCACAAATCAGCGCCGCGATAGATAGGTACACAATAATTTTAATCTTGTATAATGGAAGAGATGTCACAGTCCGATCAGGTCACTGAAACAGAGCTCGATGGATATTACACTCATATTCCCAATTTTGTTGGTTTAATTGTTAATTTAGGGTTTTTTTTAATATTGAAATTAAGGATGTTTTTGGTGAGCTTTGTTAGGTTTATGGAGCGGTGAGGTCTAGCGGCGGTGAGGAGTACCCCGATCGTCTGGTGAACCCGTTTGTCAGGTATTACTGATTTCAAGAATTGAATGATTGTTGTTGTGTAATGTGTATTGGGGGTTTTACTATTTAAGGATGTGTATTTATAGATTACAGAATGTTGATGTAAGTTGATGACTTTTGTTAGTTTTATTGTTTTATCAATTCCAGTTTTGTTCATGTATCATTTTTTTGTCTGTTGTTTTTACGTGTACATGATCGATGTCAATCGAACGATTTCGTTTTGATTATTGATTTCCAAATCTTCTACTCACTTTGTTCTTATTCAAAATTAGTTTATGGATGCCATTTGTGTCTTGTATAAGTAGACGAGCGTCTGTTTAGAAATGAGCGCTTAGCACAGTTTGGAAAGGAGGTTATGTCTGTAGGAGATATTTGGTCAACCTATTAAACCATGATGCTAGAGCTCTAAGCGATGAACGCTAAGTAGATATAGGTTAGTATTTGTAGTGATGAGAACATAGAGGTGTGGTTACTTGTGGTTTAGGAAGTAGGATGGTAGGTGTTTTCGGAGATGTTCGGAATGGATTTAATGCTCTGATGAATGCATTAGTTTGAAACTTTTATTAGTATGCAGCACTTGATTGTAGCGCTCCCTGTTTTGTGTTATCTTGGTTTAACAACCTTTAGAACTAACTACTAAAAGAGCCTTTGTCTTGTGATATACCTAATTAGTAATTTACACATGGCAACTTTCACAATTAACATGAAAGATTTACAATGCCATTTATTAAAAAACCAACCTTTCAGTTACTTGACACTTCAAAAATATGTTTTTGGTTGGTAAAAAGACAAATACATTTGCTCATTTTTTCATCCAGAGCTTTTTGAACATGAAAATGTTGAACTTTGTCAGTAATGCTTGCTGATTTTAAAAGAACTTTGCAGTGTTTTTAAATGAGACTCTTCTTCTCTTTTGTTATTTAGTTAATCTTTACGTTTCATGGCATCAATATTGTTAAAACAATTATGAAAATTACAACCCATGGCATTATATAAACAATAAATCCTACATGGCATTCAAAGAGGGCATCCTCCCCTTGATTGTGCCATGTGGCATTATTATTTAAATAAATTAATAGCAAAAAAATTAATTTATTAATTAATTATATACAATAGTAAAATAATAAGGTATAGCAGATTAGAAGAGGAGTTTCACTCTAAGTTAGAACTCTTAAGATATATCTATATCAGTACCATTTATACATATAATTAACTTGCTTTCTGTTTATTTTCTATTTTAGACATATCACAGGACTTAGCATAATATTAGCATTCTCAGATTTGAAGCTTAGTAGACCTAAATTATTTGGTAGTAATATTAGTATTGGAATAATAAAGCTATTTGGTACACCTTTAGTCTCACAGTTTTCATTTTTTAGACTTTAGGCCAAGGAATTATTGGAAAAGGATTTGAGAAAGGAGTTACATGGTTTCTTAATATGTGCATTTGAATATTTATATGTTTATCAAGTCTGCAGCTACCCCACAGGAATCGCCGCCCTCCATCAACCTCGGGACGTTATTATGTCATCTTCCACACCATCGTCCTCACCACCACACGCCTTATATTCGTAAACCCTAACTCCATCTCTCACTAAATCTTATTTCGTGTTATTTCTTGTCCCACCGCAAAGAAGAGAGAAGAACTATTTGAGAGAGAAAGAGACCAAGATGTCAGATATGATGATTGTGACAGAGATATTTTTGACGCCAATGGCGGCCGAAGTGGTGGTTGAAGAAGAACCAACGGAGCCTCTGTTCTCCTCCTTCGGCTACCGGTAATTATGTCTATATTTAGCTTTTTTTTATTTTTTAATTTCGATAATTTGCTCAATATTATTTTTCAGAGCCAAATTTTGTTGATATCTGCTGCTGTAATATTTTTTTGTTTTAATTTCTTCTGATATGCCTAATTTGATTTTTGCACTGTTTGTATTGAATAGATATTTAGTAGTTTAGGTGTTTGGAAAGTTGTGATTATTTGCATGTAATATGATCTTTAAATACCAAAACGTATGTAATAATATGATATTTAGCAGTTTGAGTGCTTAAAAAATTCTGATTTTTTTTATAGGATATGTATGTAATATGATCTTTAAATAAGACAATACAATGGCAAACACTCCTAATTAGTGCAATGCTTATTGAGTTTTGAGTGAAAGAAACTAATGTATTTGGTTATCTACAGTGAGAACTGTAATCTAATTTTGTAATATGTTGGCATCACCAAGGAAGAACATTTACCAGTAGTCACGTAGAAATTATGGCGGGAGGAAAAATAAGGAAGGAGAAGCCGTCGCATGGAGGAGCTGCTGGCTCTTCAAATCACTATCAAGGAGGTATACAGTTTCACAAATCGAAGGGTCAACGTTGGGTTTTGTGTTTCTTGATTCGTAATTGATTAATTAGTTTTTTGTGTATTTAGGCGTTGACCGCTGGAGTACTGGCAGTGATCAGTGATGTGGTGTCTCAAAAGCTCTCCGGTATTCAGAAATTGCAAGTCCGGCGACCTGATGTTTTGAAGTTTAATAAGTTAGTGCTACAATTGTTGTTTCCTTTTGTTATGATTGTTTATTAGTTTTTCGTTAACCTTTAGATTAAAAGGTTATAATTATTAATAATTTATAAATTTACATTTCTCTTTTGATTCGTTGCATTAATTTATAATGTAATTCAACAAAGGCATACATAATGTAACTTTGACATAGTCTTTTGAATTAAATTTTACATTTTACATTTAACTTAATCAAATTTATTCTAAATTTCGATATTATTAAAACTTTCAAACCGGGACGCTCCCGGGTATAAGCTAGTAATTCAATATAACAAAAATAAAATACCTAGCAAAAGTGAGCTAGAATCCAAGCTCCTGTAACAAAAACCCATTACAAAACACAAAGCTGCAAGTGAGAGGATGGAGGTGGAGGGCTGTGGCGGCGATGGGGAGAGAAGGGAGGTGGAGGGCGGCGGCGATGGGGAGAGGAGGGAGGTGGAGGGCGGCGGCGATGGTGAGAGGAGGGAGGTGGAGGGCGGCGGCGATGGGGAGAGGACGGAGGTGGGAGGTGGAGGGCAGTGGCGGCGGTGGGGAGAGGAGGGAGGAGGAGAAGAACTCTGAAGAAGAGAGAAGGAGAAGAGAAGTAAAGGTGAAGAAGAAAGAAGGAGAAGAG
This sequence comes from Ambrosia artemisiifolia, assembly GCA_032199755.1. Classification (NCBI taxonomy): domain Eukaryota; kingdom Viridiplantae; phylum Streptophyta; class Magnoliopsida; order Asterales; family Asteraceae; genus Ambrosia; species Ambrosia artemisiifolia. The sequence goes on along the minus strand of CM063519.1, from coordinate 46,974,034 downwards.
GGTAGAAGACATAGGTCCAGGTCTGTACCAAGAAGAGGCCAGGAAGGGCTTTTGGAGTGAAAGGTCTTCCGAAAAACAAACAGTCTGCCCGCCCTAAACGTCTGCCCGCGTCTGCGCGGCGCAGACATAAGAGGCCAGAAGCTCTTCTGGTGAGAAAACAAACACCACCTAAGGGTCTAAATTTACCAATAAAAAACCAATGGTTATTTCAATAAATAAAATTTAGTTGGAAATTTAATTTAGGTAGGTATAAAAGAGTGGAATATGCCATCTCGGACATGGTATATGCCCTTCGTTTAAAAAAAATAAAAAAACAATATTCCTTCTCATTTTCACACATGTTTTGTTTTCTATTTTCACGCATGCATTCATTAAAAAATTACTAGTTTCATGAATTATAATCACATATTTATATTCATCAAATCGTATTTAAGAAGAAAACAAACAATTTAATTAGACCATATGTAATGGTGGGTTAAATTTGGTGGGTGAAAGAGACATTTTTTGATACTTGATAATATGAGGCCACTTGGTGGGTGAAAGGGACAAGGGATGTAATGGTGGGTGAAATTTGGTGGGTGAAAGGGGATGAATATATAATGGTATTAAATTTGAATTACAAAAAAATGAAGTGTCAGGCCCCCATTGGCCCAACCTTCTCCCCTCTCACGCAAAATATTTCGCCTGGCAAGCTTTAGCACCCCTTTAACCCAAAGGAGGGGGGCGGGGCGGGCAGCGTAGGGGTGTTTCAAGGTGAATGGGGGCCAAATTCACCAATTCACGCCCATTTAACCAATCATTACATATCGTCTTAACAAGAAATAAACATCTCATATGTGTTAAGGACATTTTGGTAACATGACTTTGATAGACATATAATATAATTTATTGATTTCGACATATTTTTCTACTTTTATACTTGAATAATAAATTTCGTAACAATCTTTTTTCTGTTTTTTAATAAATATATACTGTACAAGACAACAACATACAACATATATACAATGCTTTGACACAATCTAATTCCCATATATGATTATCGGGTAATCACTACTAATGCCCATCATGTTTAAGGTTTCCCTAAGAATGTCATATATACCTATTTTTATAATATAACATGGATAAAAGCATAAAACTCACGGTAGCGTTCGTTTCATGTATTAGAAAGAAATTGAAATTAGAATTGAAATTGGAATTCGTGAAACGAAGACCGCCTAAGATTCCAATTTCCATCGACCGTAGACTTACCCAAAAAGTCACTTTTAAAATACCACAACTCTAATAACTTCAATCTTATAATATTTTCAAAATTAACAACAAAATACTACTTATTATATTTCGTAAAATTATATAATATCTTAAAAACATAAATATTCATTTTTTTTAAACATTTAAACAAAAATAATATAATATAATACAGCTAAAGTTTGAACAATAATTAGGTGGGAGTCCTTGTATTAACTAGATCTACATCACTCATCAGTCTCTCTCTCCTGCTTCATTGACATCACATGGCTAAAAACAGTAACATTAATCTCCTACACACATATTCTTATGCACATTTATGTTATAGTCCATTAACAGCAATATTATCATCACAGGTTCCCTCAGCGAGTATCTCACAGTTGCCACTGATGTAGCTAAGAAAGCTGGAGAGGTTAAGTTACACTTAAACTACAAAATCAGTTATATATATAATATATCTACGTTTTACACTTGATTTAAATTTGTGGTTCATTTCACTATAGGTTATTCGGGAAGGATTTTACCAGACTAAGCATGTGGAGCATAAAGGATCGGTATAAATATAATCCCAGTTTTTTATTTTTTCTATTTGCATATGATTTTTAATCTAATGAATAAAGTGCTGTTAATGTGTCATTTTTAGGAGTATAGAAAATTAAAGGTTAAACTGGAATGGGAATTAATAAGATTTACAAATTAATTGGATTTTAAATAAATAAATAATAAGGTGTTAAGAGATTAAATTGTAAAAAAGAAAGTTGCTTCAATATTAAGCATTTGGAAAGCATTTTAAAAATGAGGGGAATGTTGGAAGATATAATCAAGAAATCTTTTTCAATTCGATGAAATTAGAAAGTCAAAGGAAAAGTCAAAACAGGCAGATTTATGAACCAACATGTCTGTTAGTTAGTTAGTTAGTTAAACAACGGTTATTTGGTAGCTTCCCTTATATTTTTTGTTACTTTATTTATCTGTTGTTGATTTTGAGCCAATGGTCTCTCTGGCAACAACCTCTCTATTCTTCAAGATAGAGAAAAGGTTTGCCTACATCTCACCCTCCCTATACCATACCAATAGTTGCGCTATTTGTGGGATTTTATTGGGTATGGTGGTGGTTGTTGTGGTTGTAAACACAACCTATAAATAGGTTCACATATACGACATTTGATATGAAATACTATTGTTTGTTTGTTTGTGTATTGAGTTTGTGTCTCGTTCCAGTTTCACCGAGTGTCTACGCATATTCATGATACAAATGTGTTCATCCTAAACATGATCCTAAATGATAGATGATCCTGGGCTACATGCCTACAAGAAAACATTCAGAAGCATACTTGTTTATCTTCAATCTCATTGGTTTACTGTGCAGGTGGATTTAGTTACCGAAACCGACAAAGCTTGTGAAGATCTTATATTTAATCATCTAAAGAAGCATTTCCCAAGTCACAAGGTTAAAGATTGTATATTGGACTTGCTAGTTTAATTTAGTTAAATGTAGACTTAAGTTGGGCTTCTTGATTGCTTCGCCACTGCAACTGGTTGTTTAACTGTTATAAAATTTAGTTTATTGGAGAAGAAACCACTGCTGCCAATGGTGTAACTCTGCTGACTGATGAACCAACTTGGATTGTTGATCCGCTTGATGGAACAACCAACTTTGTGCACGGGTACTCTTTGGTTCAATTCACTACATGTTGAGAACATTTTGGTTCTAAATTTAGACACACTAAATGATTCAGGATTAACATGTCATTTGCAGGTTCCCCTTTGTGTGCGTTTGCATAGGTCTTACCATTAAAAAGGTCCCAGTAGTCGGGGTTGTTTACAATCCAATCATGAACGAGGTTAGACGCTTTGTATACCACAATAATGTAAACAAACAGTGTATTTTGTCAAGATAACTAATGAGTTTGTGAACTGGTTTGCAGCTTTTTACTGCCATTGATGGAAATGGTGCTTTTCTTAATGGAAATCCCATCAAAGGTAGGTATACTTCTTAATTTTCATGCATTTGGTTGATAGTATGTTCATGGTCATGGCTTATGATGGTCACTTGCTTTCTTAACGCATATTGCAGTATCTTCTCATTCCAAACTCGTGGAGTGTCTCCTTACCACGGAGGTAACTTTTAACTTGGTTATAGCATCCAAGTGCAGGTTCTCACACTTAACAAAAAAATAAAAAAATCTACTAATTCAGAAGTAAATGGGTCGAAAGTTTACCATGTCATATTATTATTGTAGCTAGATACATTTACATTGATTTATGCCAAAGTGCAGGCGGGAACCAAGCGCGATAAGGCCACTCTAGATGCCACTACAAATAGAATCAATAGCCTACTTTACAAGGTAAAACCATAGCTTTTGCCTTCCTTTGAGATATTATTCAATGACGAATGACCTCAAGTATCATGTTTCTTTAGGTAAGATCACTCAGGATGGGCGGCTCTTGTGCATTGGGTCTCTGTGGGGTTGCATGTGGAAGGATTGATCTATTTTATGAGATCGGATTTGGTGGTCCTTGGTATGTAACTCCTTTTTGTTTCTGTGTATTTGAAATGGCTATTTTCTATCAATTCGTTTTCGAAATGGTAGATTCGGATTGTGTTTTATGCCAATTGGGTAAAATAAAGAAATATCTCTAAAGGAATGGCTCGTAAGTCACCAAAATTGAATTTTCGATGCATAAGGTCCTAAATCATTTTACAAAAAGAATCGGATAGTTATGAAATAATATAGTTTTGAAATCATATTTAACACCAATTATTTATTTAAAATTTAAATGTTCATCGAAAAGAGGATTCAAGTCAACCACATCCACCCGAAAACTAACAGTAACGCATATTGCAATATCTATCGTCTGTCTGTTTACATTGCTACGGTGTTCTTGGTCTTGTCCTTAGGGATGTTGCAGCAGCAGTTGTGATTGTTAAAGAAGCTGGTGGAGTCATCTTTGATCCGTAAGAATACCATAATAATAAAAATGCTGCACCTTATAAAAGGGGTGTTCATTGAATTTGTTTTGGGATTTTGTTTGCGAATTTGAATGTTTTGAAAGTGAATTCAAAATAGAATACGAAAGTTCAAATTTGGGTCGATTTGAATTAGGCCAAATTAAAAAGGGGGAAATTTAAATATAGAACATAAATAACTAAATAGTATATAAAAATATAAAATATATAGTTTTTTTACATATAAATTAATAGAAAAGGGATATTTGGCTCAGTTCGAAAATCACAAGTTCGAATTCGATATGGAAACCAAAATCTCGCTTCAAATCCGTTGCTAACACGGTTCATATACTTAACACCCCTACTTATGATGCAAGTCCCCTCCCTTTTACTCTTCTAATCGCGTAATGACAGATCTGGCAGCAAGTTTGATATCACCGCTCAGCGGGTAGCTGCTTCAAACCTACTGGTGAAAGATGCATTTGTGGACGCATTGCAACAATCAGCTTAGACAACCATCAGTTAAGTTCCCTTGATGTTTATTAAATGAATCAACTGATTCTTGGCACCACAAAATGCCACATTTCATGGACCATTCTCTTCATGGTAATAAGTAATTTGAGCTCAGAGTTCAAAGTGTCAAAACTTTGTGACTTCGATTTTATTAGTCTGCTTTTATTTTTGGAGATAGACCATATGTGAAAGAAAGGGCTAAGTGTACATAACATTGTATTGTTTCTGTAATAATTGAAGTTAGGAGGTTTTACTCCTTAAAAGTAGATTTTGACACACCTATGTGGCCCTTTAAACCACTTAGAGATAAAAGAAAACCGAACAGACCCATTCGTTAGTAAATGGGTCAAAATTGCAACCTGTTTTAGAAGGCAGTCGAGGGTGTCCTTGAAGGGTGGCTGCAAAGAACAGGATGATGCCAATGACTGAATTGTTAACTGGATGCCCAGAGACTGACCTCCAAGACGCAACGATGATGTATGCAGAAATTTGTCAGGTAACATTATGGTAAAACCAAGCAGGATCAGCTGACTGGGATACCCTTAAGACACTTTGCAATTAGCACACCATGAATCTGCAGGGTTTTTATTTAATTTAATCAAAAATATAAAACCTTGAACACCAAAGATATGTATGCCTATGCCTACCTACGTATATACATACATTATACATACATTATACATACATAGATATATCTTTATAGAGAGAATTACACAATTTGTCCTTTAGTTACTATGGGATTGAGAGAGAACAGAGAGAATGTAAAAGATGTATCTTTATTGATCAAACATTCTGAATACAAATGAAGGGATATGTCGGTATATATACTACCGAAAGGTTACGACTATTACATGAATGGTTGTGTCGGTTGAGGGAGCAACCGCCTAAACTTAGGATATAACATAACAATACAAATGATAATAATACACTAAGGATATATCAAGAATTATATCTAACATTCTCCCCCCCTAATTCTTGATTTCTTCTTCCATGCTTCTTTAGCTCCTTTCTTCATAGCTTGATTTGTATCACACAAATTCTCTTGCCTTTTACTTTTCCTTTAATTGTCACACACAACATGCTGATTATTCTTGAATCACACGCGGATGATTAGCTAGCTTCACACTTCTCTGTTTGTTTCACAAACTCTTTCTCCCACCCTCTGTTCTGTTTCATACGAGTCACTGCACATTTGTTGTGCATACTCATGTTCTTCCAAGATCATATAACCAAGTATATAATATGCAAAACAGGGAAACAACAACTGGTATCAGAGCGAGACGCTCTTGGGAAAATAAAGAAGATGAAGAACGAAACCTGTGCAGAAAAAATCCGATCCCCTGTTTTGCAAAAATGGATCGGAAGTTATAGTGTAAACGAAATCGAACAACAGTGAGTGTTTTTTTGATTTATACTTGTTTATTGTTATCATATTATCAAGGAAAAGAATGCAGTCGAAGGCCACAACAGATTAAAAGATTAAATCAGTGTGAAACCGTTTTCCGGCGAGAAGTTCCGACAAGGCAGAAGAATGAAAGTGTGACAACCGTCACCTTCATCTTTCATCAAATTAACAATAATAGTCCTTCAAATACTTCCATTATAGTCCCTATAAGGTTCGTCGTTTTCAAAATTTATTTTAGAGTGAACTAAAAATTTATCGTTAATATTGATTATGGATCGGGTATACGTTTTTATCAAATGCGAATGTTGGAACGTAGTCGTAAAAAAAAAATATTTCTATAGAAATATATAACTTAGTTTATAAAGTTTTAAAGTAGTTAACTTGGTTAGGTTTTTGTAAAGGAAAAACTAACTAAGTTATAATAAAAAGTGACTAGGTTAAGTGAGGAGGGGCTAATGTTGTCAAAAGAGGAAACTTGTATTTAAAAAAAAAAAAGACTTCAGCCATCCTCCACGTTTTTCCGGCGAAGTGGCTCCGGCGGCCGGAGTTTAACTCCGGCGAACATTAAATTCATGTTTAATCGCATTTAAACCCGTTTATGTATGAGTTTTTGACCCTCTTAATCAATTTCGGGCTGTTTCCTCTTCAATTCGTACGTTATTAGCAGAATTTAATCAACTTTTAACACCAAATTTTGAAACCGTCGAGTTATTACAAAGGGGCCTAACGCTCGTTTTCTTCGAACAACCATGTAAACCAAACTTGTCATTCCCTTTCTGCACCTCTAAACATTCAAAACCCACTATTAATCATAGAAAATCATGACCAGAAGGCATTGGAATAGGACCATGTGTAGCGACTTCTTATTCTCCTTATTCACGGTCCAAATCATTCCCTTGTAAGTGTTTTCGTGTTGCCATTCTGTTTTTCGGGTATCTCAAATCAAAAACTCCATGGTTTTAGACGTTATCAGTATATGATCGTGTTAATTGTAATTGATTTTAAGGTTAGGGTTAGGGTTCTAAGCTATTTGGGGAAGAAGATGAGTAGTCTGTTATCACATAATTATGTTTTGGTCTGAATAAAATCAACAAAACTGTTGGTGGCATACTGGTCTGGGCGTTACCTGTACAACGAATCCACCTGGGTTCGAACCCAGGCGTGAACGTTTTTTTTCAGATTCATAGTCTTTTTTTTTAAAAAAAAACATAATATGGTTATTATAATACATGCAAAACTTTGAATATTTATAATAAATTTATTTTTGATCCAAAAATTATGAAAATTTAGGGGTAACATCTTGACACCATAAAGAAAATTATCACACTTTTACTTTCTGGAAATTATTTAATTTTCGTTATTTTATTAATTTAAATTTTTTAATCATAATTAATTGATTAAAAATTCGTTTTTAATGATTTTAATCTCAAACTTTTTGAAAAATTATTTCTAATCATTATGAACTGAAATAAAAATATTTGGTTCAGAAAACATTTATTTTTATTAATTTTCTTATTTTTAATCATTTAAACATGATTTAATCTCATTAAATAAGTTTTAAATATAAATGAGTGTATAAAAATTATGGGAAAACTATTTTCATTCAGTTACATCAGAAAGTATCTATTTTCTATAAAAATAACATTTTTGGATCATGTCTTGAATTATTAGTCTTATTTATGTTTAATTAGACATAATTAATCACTTATTTATTTATACTATTAAATATATATTTTATAAATACTTTTCTTATAAAATATAAATATTCTTATGTTTAAAAATCTTAATTACCATTTGTTGAATCATTGTGTAACTCATAATTATTTATTTAAACATTTATGATTACGGTATTTATTTACAATAACTTAGTGAAAGTAATTAATTAAATTACTTTGTCTTAATTATTCAAACATATTTTATTCTAAATATTCAATTAGTAATAATTATATTACCTAAACCATATTTACAAACTTTGGTATATTATTTTTACTATACAACTTCTATATTAATTTGATTTATCATAAAAACTCTAATTCCCCAGATCGACTTAGCAAACCCTAATGCCTTAGAACCCTAGATACCTTAGACTTTTTAGACACATCCTTATTAGTATTCTTACACATTATAGGTTGAATTCCTTGGAATTCCCATTACTTAGCTCACTACCGCTTAAGTTGGATCGCTTTCGCAAACTGTGAGTATATCTTTCCCCTTTTTACTGTTTTACTCTTTTGGGGTGATTCATGTACTATTATTATTAAACTTACGTATATTATTTACAACGCAATGTGCTCTTTGATATGTTTTGTGTGAATTGTATGAACGATTTGTCAAAGTCATTAACTTTTGGGCCGCACCTAACAATGAGTAGTACTACGAATTATTTCCCTTGGTTACTTACGTGAACGAGTTAAGTCCTTGGTCATTGTTATGGTTTTTCTTGAACGATGTGTGAACGATTATTGAACGATGTGAGGCTTGATTTTGACCCTTTTACATATTACAATATCATGGCACATATATTGCGAAACACTTTTCTATATGTATTCAAACAGGGTATGCTCACCAATACATTTTTGTATTGACCAAATTATTTTCGTACATGTTTCAGGTTCTTATGAGATGACTTTTAAGCTTTTGGAATTTTACTTAGATTTTGGATTCATTATATTTCTGTTAGTTGGCAGTTAGAATCATTGTATTTCATTTCAATGTAATAAACTATTTAAATCAATGTATTCAAATTTACACTTTTAGTCCATGAGCTATTGAACAATCGTCACTACGTGACACCTCGATGTTTCTGCCATCGGTTGGGGTGTTACAGAAAGTTTCGATCAAGAACCGTAATTTATTCGATATTAGAGAATCAGAAGATGTTTATTGTGTGGAGACAGAAGACGAGTGTAGAGGAAGGCACCATTTGTCACAATCTCAAATTCCCATGTGCGGAGTTCTACCGCGAGGCGTGTGACACAACAGGATCCAAGTCAACGGTCACAATAAACGACGTCTATATGTAAAAACATACGTAAATAAAAACCATGCATAAGATTTAAACCAACATCTGAAAGTGCGGAAGCATTTAAAGTTTACAAATCATGAGTAAATAAAGACATAAGTTCCAAAGTTTAACATAAAGAGACATGCATGAACGACCCTAGACGCGAGACGACTCTAGTGCGACTCCGTGCGCCTAACTGACTGCTGCTACCTTAGCGACCTGAGAAAACATGCTAAAAGAGTCAACATATAATGCTGGTGAGTTCACAGGTTTTATTTAAACGTTTAGTCCAATCCTTGAAAACCGTTACCGTTGTTGTTACTGCTATGCTTATGAGAACGCTAGCTAGGCGTCGGGTAATATTACTACTACGGGTGAAACCATTGCTGACTATGCCGTTTCTGTGACCCTTAATTCCTATGGACTACCGTCATCGCCGGTAGGCCTTGTTTATTTAGAGACAATATGCACCCGCCCGGCCTCCAGCCGTCGAGTGGGGCTTGTCAGTTCCCAATAGCGCTATCCACATTTCCCCGCCATATTCCCATGTTAGTGGTTTCTAAGGGACTTTTTGATGAGCCGTATAGTAATAAGATGAAAGCCATAGTATAACATGAAAATGAGTCATAAAAGAGTTTAAGCATGTTTCTCCCCCGAAAGCAAAAACCGTAAAATGTGGGGCCGTGAACTCACCTTAGGTTGCGTCTTCCGTTAATGAGTAAACCGTTTATGTGATATGATAGCCCCAACTAGTGGCGACCTATCATAAGATATGTGTCAAGTTAGACTAATAACCCGAAGGCTAACTAGTCCCCGATTGTCCACACCATGACTAAGTACGTTTTGAAAACACGTTTGACTGTTACTTTGACCACACATACAAGACCCGACGTCCCATTGGTGACCCGACGACTCACGTGTTAGCTAAGAGTGAAAAATCATGCAATCACAAGCAAACATGCACTTAATACGCATAACAGTTCACCAAAGTCAACATATAGTTCATATATCGCATATACGAGTCCACACGTGTATTGCCGGGTTATCGGACATTCCACGGGGTTCCTAGCATGTTCTTAGGTGTCATTTCATGTTCAGGATGTCAAACTATGCTTAAATCAGCTAATCACGTGATCAGACATTAATCATGCAATTAGGAAAGTCAACTAGCAATTAGGATGGTCAAACATGCAATTAGGAAAGTCAACTAGCAATCATGTTCATTTGTGTTCGTTTAGGTTTGTTCCAGCGTGTTCATTTATGTTTGTTTATCGATTATGTTTGTGACACCCGTCGAATTTCCATGTCAAGATCCGTACACACCCTTAAAACTATGTCATTTTATATGTGCATTAGACATTATTACGTTAACTATGTCGTCCCGGGTCTAGCGAAGCCCAAACAATTTCAGGAATTTGTAACATTTTCCAACGATGTCCATTTACGCATGCAACACCTGATTAACTTGAAATAATTGGCGATGAACAATCAAGCCAATCACACACTCAACAGAGAGCAACAAAATGTCCGATTACTACGTATGAACGAAAAAAGATTACAGGTAACAATATCAAATTTGGAAACTATTCAATTTCATACTAAACCCTAGTATTTATAAGACATTTTATAAATATCCGACATGCTAATTTCAAAGAGTTTACCATTGATCAAATTCCAAACATATGTAACATGAGTTACTACGCAATTTCAACATATCTTTATACATGATTTAGACATGACACTCTATGAACTCAAAACCATGTTATTATTATACATGTGTTATCAATGACAAAACGCAACACTATCATATTCGAAGCGATTTCTATACATATGATGATTTAATGGATTTCAATATACTACACATACATACAATCGGCCACCTATATATATGGGTATAATCAAGGCAAATCCAATATCATATGTATATATACACACATTCATACGATATGTATATAGATGTAAACATATGTGTTGATCAAAGCCCAATACAATATATATATATATATACATACATGTACATATGCGATATTATATAAGAGTGTGCATATGTGGAGGAATCAAACAAACAACTTATGTATGCAAACATACATATAATCGCTATACATACATTAGAGGGTGATGGAGACGTTTCATAACAACACAACAATGTATCTATATACCCACACATCACACAACATACATACACTCATATATATATATATAGGCTATGTATCTAGTGGAAACCATGATGAGTTGTGGAAACTATGAAACCCATCCTATGGATCCCATGAGGCCACGTCTCCCCTCTTCCCATTTGCTCACAAGGGCAAGATTGTAACTTTAATCATCTCTTTTCAATAAGCATAAAAGTTGATCACTTACACAACACAGTGACACAACCTTTCTGTATGTACCCCCCCCCTCTCTCTCCCTTGTTCATATCTACTACACATCTTTTCTTTTTTTAATATCAAATCACTCTTCACAAGTAGATGAAGACAAGACTGATAGTTTAAATAAACACACACATACTACCCTCTCTCTCACTCACACTCACACTCCTCTCTCTCTCAGACACACACCACTCTCTCTCTCTCTCTCTCACACACACACTCTTCTCTCTCTCTCTCTCTCTCTCTCTCTCTCTCTCTCTCTTTCTCTCTCATCTGATGATGCGACGGTGGTGGTTTCGAACAGACGACGACAGACGACGGCGGTGGTGGTTTGACGACGACGGTGAATGGTGGTGGTTTTTAGGATCTGAAACAGATCTGAATGGGGTGGGGGTGTGATCTGAACATGGTGTGTTTTTTGAAGGTTGGGGGTTCTGAATGGTGGTGGGTTCGTGGTTGTGGAGATAGGTGGGTGGAGCTGATTTTGGTGGTTTTGGAGGTGATGGTCCCATATGGTTCGAGCCACGATGGTCAATCAAACCTGAATAGTGTGTTGTCAATTTTGGTCAAACAAGCTGAATAGTGTGTTGGAGCCTTGGAGGTGATGGTCCCATGTGGAACGTGCTGTGTTTTTCAGGTATGTTTGTTATTATTATTATTATTATTATTATTATTATTATTATTATTATTATTATTATTATTGGCTTTAAGCGTAATCACTATAAATGCAAGGAACAAGAAAATCTAATTGGTTTTAAGCATGAGACATATTGATCCAAATCTCCTAATTGATTTGAACTCTGAACCATAACTTAGCTATAATAAATGTTATGTTTTATTTGCAATAAATTCACTTTTAAGTTATGAATCTGAGAAGTAATTTTGACATATAACAAACAGTATCCAATTTTGAGAGAGAGTTCAAATGTTGCAGAATTTATTTTTTGTTGCATATATTGTTTTTGTGCCGTAGTTGGATTTAATTGACGGGCAGTTATTGTGTTCTGTAAATTATGTATGAAATACTGAATTATTATTATTATTGTTGTTGTTATTATTTGTTACTATTATTATTATTATTATTATTATTATTATTATTATTATTAAATTTTTTAAGGGTTCAGATCCGGCGATGCGGCGTACCCCTGATACACGGCGACCGGTATAAACACAAGGAAACGGGCGGTTGTGTAGACGGAGATGGTTTGTTACCAGGAACATTAGTTTGTGTTTGTGTTGTTAACAATGTTTGGATTTATTGTTTTGTGTTTTTCTTAATATGTAACATGTACATTCATGAGATGGTTTGTTACTAGGAACATTTTTCTTGGGTGTTTTTATATTTATGGGTGTTTTGTATATGTGGTTTTCGTATGTAACATGTCTTGTAACATATGGGAAGATATGTAAAACATGTCTATGTAACAATGTAACCTATTTTGTTTACCATGTTTTTGTAACATGTTTGTGTTGTTTACAATGTTAAAGCTATAACATACTAGTAAAAGTTGTAACAACACATGTCACATAGTTGTAACACGCTATAACATACTAGCAGTGTAAGATGTAACATAATATCAAAAGTTGTAACATACTACAGTATAAGTGGCGCTAAGTAACAAAATTTGTAACATACTATCAAAAGTTGTAACAACACATGTCACATAGAGGATTTTTAAATATATAAATATTAATGTTGTGATTTTCATACATATCGGAAAAAAAATCAAATACAGGAAAAAGAGAGAGGAGTTCTTGAAAGTAAGATGATTAATTAATTATCATGAACCTCTTTTGACTATTTAATACAAATCAATCTTTTGAAAAAAAAAAGTAAAAAATATGCCAGGATATGGATACTTTTGAGAACAACACAACAACTTTAATATATAAAAGTGTGTCAGGTAAGAGGAGAGAGAGACATTACGTCATAACCAAATACCAATAATACCCTTTTGAGGACAACACAACAATTTTAATATTATAAAATACCATATTAGATCTCAACCATTGATGTGTGTAGATCTAAGGTCACAATTGGGTTTCTTGAGTTTCCACAACTCAAGTGGGTTTCTAAAATAACCCTCCAATATATATATATATATATATATATATATATATATATATATATATATATATATATATAGGGTAGGGATCATACGAGAACCAACTTTAGGGAGAGAACCAAAGAACCAATGTGAAGGGATGGCATTATTGTAAATACACAAACAAACAAAACAAATAAAAGGACCCGGGTTATAACATAACCGGGTTATTAGTTCGGACCTGGGTTATAACATTCAAAATTTTCATTATCTCCACATACAAAACCCTATACCCACCTCCGACCACCGTCCCACATCCGACCACCGTCCGACCACTTCGCCGCTGCTACCGCCGTCAGTCATCGTCAGTTGCCACCGTCGTCGTCGTCGTCCACCATAAACGGTAAGTTTTTATGTTTGAATGCTTTATCGCATCATAGATTTTATATTAATCGTCTAGAAATACGACCAATGCTATCGAGTCTGGATCATATTTATTGTGAACTAAAGAACAAATATGGTTATTAGAACTATATTATTACAGTCGTAATAGCCTGAATCATTATTATAATATTAAAGAAATTTAGTAGGTTTTGTGCATATGAACACATTTTAAGTTACTTGTGTGACTGGCGTCCCTTTTGACCCAGTTAACTAGTTTGACGCCTTTTCTTTTCAGTTTACGCCTCTTATTCATTTGCAGTTTATGAATCCCCGTTTTGATTATCGTCTAACTCAAAGTATGCATATTGTTATGTCTTGTGTCCGATTTGTAATGATATTTGCAACATTGTAGAGTTTTAGGATTAACTGTATTAGGTTTGAATTGTTTAAGATACAGAAAATGCACAAATCGTATAGTCACGACCTTTGTAGTTTTGTATACGGTTGTGAAAAAATGTATGATATTTGGGTCGTTTTCGAAATGCGTGCAAATTGATAGATGTTGTTCTCTTGGAGTTGTAGCTATTTTTGCAAAGTTTTTAATAGTTTCTGTTTATTGTTTATGCATATGAGGGGTGTTTGGATAGTTGGATGTTTGTTTTTGGTGAGATTATTAGCATTTTAAGAAAAACCGGTTAAGTGTGTTTGTGGAAATAGTCGGCATATTGTTGAGTTTTGTGCTAGACTTGGTATTAAAAAGCAAGAAGTGCTCCATGGCGTTTAGGTTTTGAAAGCTGAGGCGCGACCACGCGAGGCGTTAGCTTCAGGTGTATATGCAGAAGTTTTATGTGTTGTTTTGATGTGCTGTTTTGATGTTAGAATCATATGATTATGATTTAGTAAGTGTCTGTGGTTATAAATGCACAAGTGCAAAACGTTTTATTATAAATGCACATGTGCAAAACGTAGATTGTGATATTAAAAAGTAATGGTAAATAGCAGACTGTTATAAGTGATTAAAAAATAATGCGTAGATGTAAATGTTTTGTTGTAATTATTAAAGTAATATTGTTGCACATGTGCATTTAGATTGAAATTATCGGTTATCTTATATGTTCCTTAATGTTTGTACTTAATAGATGGGGAAAACAGCTAAGAAGGTAACATTTGTTTTACAATCAAGAGATAAAAGCACAAAAAGATTACCAGATGCTAGTGAAGATAACGAAATAGATGTTGATCAAACCGTTGAAACAGGTTGGCATCATTCATTTAGTGTTGATATGATTGAGATTCAATTGTTATATGTTAAGTTAGTTATTTAATTTATAACATAAACTAATTAAACTCCGTTTTAACTTTCAGAAGCTGATAATGACACGGTTTGTCAGAAAGCTGAGCCAGGTTGTGAATATGTTATTTATTTAATATATATAGAATGCACATGTGCATGAATGCATTTTTTTTATGAAATATTAAATGCTGAATGATTGCACACAAAATATATTATATACAGATAAAGTTTTAAAAAGAAAGATTAAAACAAGATCAGATAAACGGAAGCACGTGGAAGTAGCGGATAATGATGGTACGTTATACTAAATATTTAACACATATTGTTGTTTATGCACATGTGCATCGTAATGTATGAACATGATATAATATGTTGTATGATTTATGGGTGTGCAGATTTAAATGCAAAAAAAGAATTTAAGACAAAGCGTGTTAAAACGGTAGCAGTGAAGTCAAATAAGAAGATGGTCGTGAAAAAAACAAATTGGCGTTCGATACGAACACGTGTTACTCCACGTCAACTTTGGCTGGGTATAAGAGCGTTGTCAAAAAGACAAAGAGAGACAGTTGTTAATATGGGTTTTGGTAAGATCTTACAACTAAACACAGACGGGTTACCGGCAAAGTTGTCACACTACGTTGTAGACAACTTTAATGGAAAGCAAATGTTGATTAAAACAAAAAACGGTGTGATAGATGTGAATGAGGAAGGGGTTAGCAGATTGTTAGGGTTGAAAAATAGTGGAATAGTGTTGCAACCAACAATGAAGAGGCAGTTGCAAGAAAATCAAAAAACGAATGATGATGGTGATGGTGATGACACAGTTAGTGAATGGTTGGAGTTGTATAGAGGGTCTTTATTAACACCGAGTAGGATTGTTGAAAGAATTGAGAAGAATCCAGATGATGATGGGATATTTTTTGAATATGATTTCATAACATTGTTTATGAATACAATGGTTGAAATAGATAAGAGCGGGAGCTGTAAGACTGATTTTTTGTCATACTTGAACGATGAGGTGAAAGTGGGGGATGTGAATTGGTGTGCGTATGTGTGTGGGTTAATGAGAGAAAGTAAGAATAATTGGGATCGGCTAAATAACTCAAAGTATTTCAACGGGGCGTTGACAATCTTAGTGGTATGATATTATTTTCATTATGGTATATTTAAAACATCATTGTGATTGTTTGTTATGGGACGCACTAATTGGTATAAATTAATTATTATCATATTATTGCACATGTGCAGTTATTGTATGTTGATAGGACGGAGTGTGGTGATATGAATAAAGTACGAAGGATGCACCCAATTGAGTTTTGGACGAAAGAAATGTTAAGTAAGAGAGAAAAAATTGAAATAAGAGATGGCGGGTTCGGACGAGGGGAAGTTAGAGATGCCTATGTCGACTTGGAAGATGGGGACGGTTATGAGGATGATGCAATAAAAAGGAAAGAAGATGGAAAGGCAGACAATGTCGAGGTATGTCATTTATTGTAAATTGTATTGGTAATTTTGAGAGTTTTGCACATGTGCATGTTGTTGGGTTTATCTTGATGCACATGTGCATGTTGGGTTTATCGTGTAATATCTGTGTATAATAAAGTAGTTAATGAAATGTATTTGAAGAGATATAGAAAACAATAATTGTATATTGATGTTCAGTTTTGTAAACAGATAAATTCGGTATAATGCACATGTGCATTATGATATATATTGTTTTTGCCGTATATTATTGTATTAATATTGATGATATTTTTATTTATGTTGTTGTTAATTAGGGGCACATCAAGAAAATTGAGAGTTTGATAGATTGGATTGTTGAGAAAAAGGACGTGTTAGACAAGTATATAGTTGATGCATGCTCAAAATTTCCTAATGACGACAGGGTGGCTGGTTTAGTTGAAACATATGATTGTTTATTCGGTATAAAGATGAATGTAAGTTCATCTGATGGAAACAAAGGTCAGTGTGGTGTGAATGATAATGTGGTGGTACCGGAGAGTAGTAAGGAAAGTAGTAAGGTTAATACAATGGTAGACATGATGGATAATAAAAAATCAGATGGTGGAGAGAATGTTGAACAGTCTGATAATGTAAACGAGGGAAAGGTGCGTATTGGGTTTCTTAGAGGACGGAATGTTTATATCAGGGCAAAAAAAGGTGATGAAGGGAAAGTGATAAATGATGGAAATGTGGATGATGTTATAAAGGATGTTATTGTAAACACGGAGGCTGAGGTAGTTGAAAGGAGAAGATCAAAAAGAACAAAGGTGGTTGATAATACGGTGCCAAACTTTAATTTGTTGTCACAAAGCTCAGTTGAATCAGATACAGATGATGACGAAATGGATGTTGAAGAGTTAAATTTATGCACACCATTAGATGAAGAGGGAAAATTGGTATGGCAATTCTTGTTGACAACAGTTGTTGATAAAGAAAGGTAAACTTACTTGTTAGATATATTATAGTAAATGTGGGTAATGTTAGGTTAATGTTTTGTATTTGTAAATGTTTTATAATGTGGTAATAATGTAAAATGTTAATGATGTAGGGTGGATAGGAAGAAAGATGTTAATGAATCTATTGATATTGCGGTGGAGAAGGAAGAGGTTGCAATGTCATTTATGTAAGTCATTAAAGATAGTGCATGTTTTATATGTATGAGAATTGGTTACATTATAATCAAATGTATAAATGCACATGTGCATAATGGTTTATATGTGTGAATGCACATGTGCATAATGGTTTTTATGTGTAAATGCACATGTGCATAATTGTTTATAGGTGTCAATGCACATGTGCATAATGGGTTTTATGTGGCAATACATATGTGCAAAATGGTTTATAGGTGTAAATGCACATGTGCATAATGGTCTGCATGTGTAGATGCATATGTGAAAGTTCGGTTACATGTGTAAATGCACATGTGCACAATGATTATGATAATTATGGATGTTTATTTATAATCGGATTATGTGAATTGTTTAATGTTGTAGGAAAAATATATTTGAAACTGAACATGGATTGACAACAATGACCTATCTGATTACATCTTTGAGAGAAGGGAAAGAGGTGGAAGCAAATGTGATAGATTGTTGGGCAACAATACTCAACTTTAATGAGAGGAAAGTGAAAACAGAAGGGAAGAGACGGTTATGTTGTTACGCAACAACAATAGTAAGTAGTGATTGTTATTGTTTTTTTTTATATAAACAAGTTGCTGAACATATATATGTGTGAAATAACAGCCGAAATTTATGTTGGATAAGCGTCAGTCAAAAGAAAAGGCTTTCGCAACAATGAAATCACGTTTGAGGGAGGTGTTGGAATGTGATGACAAACTGATGGACCTGAAGGCATTCAACATTATAATAATCCCAATGTTGGAGAATAGACATTATTATCTGATATGTTTTGATTTGGAAAATGAAAAGGTGGAGGTGATTGATAACATGGTGTCAAACAAAGGGTTGTACACCATGAGAGTGGGAATAAAGTTTAGTGAGATTGGGTCTCCATGCAAAGTGGTATGTTTTTAATTTAAAGTATTTAAATAATAAAAGTAGATATTATTATTTATAATTATGTGTAATAGTGTGTATGTTTATGTTATTGCAGAAGAATTATTTGGTTGAATATTTGAGGACGGTTGATCATCCTAAGGCGGAACAAATGGCTAAAGCAAAGTTGTCAAGGATGAAGTTGGAGTGGGCGACGTCTGATAATGTCACAGATTGTGGGGTATTTGCGATGAGGCATATGGAGATGTATCGAGGGAGTAACGAGAAGTTTGAGTGCGGATTCAGTAAGGATAAAGAAATACAAACATGTCAGATTCTAAATATGAGGATGAAAATTGCAGCAACATTGTTGTTATCAAAAGCGAATGTGTACAAGGTGTCTGTTGAAAATACGGCAAAAGAAACGATGTTTATGTTGAAGGATGAGGATACAAAGAAGAGGATAGATGTTGAAATGAAAAGGTATTGTGAGTGTTGTGAGAAGTTGAAGAAATGGGAAGAAGATGAACAAAAAGGGATGTAAGGATTAGCATGTGGTATGTTGTAAAAAGGTTGGTGGTTAGGATGGGTATGTTTGGTTTATTAGATTAGTGAAAAATAGTTGGTAAGAAACCAAATTTTTATATTTTGAAATATGGTGTATGGATATTTTTATGTTGATCAGTAGTATATGGTTATTTTCGGGTTAATTATGGTGTGTTCATTTTCATATGGTAGGTAGTGTCGTTATATTAAGTATGTAGTCATATGCACATGTGCATGTGTGTATGAGTACACATGATATGTATACCACATGGTCGCATGAAGTATTGTAATATGATGGTGTTGGTTCAATTGGGAAAGATATGAATTTATGGACGAATGCACATGTGCATATGAGAATATGAGATATAAATGTTTGAAATTGCACATGTGCACGAGTTATAAAAATTATATCGAATTGATGTGTATGAATGATGTATTAGTAATATGAAATGGTGTAATTGTTGTATGATGGAAAAAATAAATAATTTGTTTTTAATTCTTGATATACCAAACACATTATATTGATGTCGAAAGTTGATGTGTTGTAAAATTTTGCATTATGCACATGTGCACAACAGTACATGTTGTGAGTATTATATTACGAATGATAACAGAAATAAGTTGTTTTTAATTTTTTGATGTACAAAACACATTATATAGATGTTGGAAGTTGATGTGTTTTAAAATTTTGTGTTATGCACATGTGCATAACAGTACATGTTGTGAGTATTGTATTACGGAGGTATAAGGTATGATTGTTAGATGTTGGAAATTGATGTGGTGTAAAAAATGTTGTGTTATGCACATGTGCATAACAGTACATGTTGTGAGTATTGTATTACGGATGTATAAGTTATGTTTTTTATATGTTGGAAATTGATGTGTTGTAAAAATGTTGTATTATGCACATGTGCATAGTCAGTATGTTGTTTGAGTATTGCGAATGTGCATTAACATATATAATATGTTTGGATTAATAATGGTATTCATTTAATAACTGTATTGTATGAAAGTAATGTAAGCATAATGTCGAAACATATTGAAATAAAAGAAAAAAAATAATAATGAAATTTCAATATAGTTAAAACGATATAAATTGGAAAAGTTAAAAACGGCCAGGTGCATTACGAGGCCTAGACGAACGTCTAAGCGGATGTTCATGAGTAGCAACGCCTGAACTTCTTTCAGAAACATTAGTAGTATTTCCGTGGGCAGCAACACCGGAAGATTCTTCATTAACATCATTGTCACTAGCATCATCATCATCATAATTGTCATCGGGATCGTCGTCTTCATCAGTGTCGGTGGGAACATAGAGACCTTTAGCAGATGCGACAGCACGCTTTTCTGATTGTTGAGCAAGTTTTGCAGCCCGTACTTTTTCACAGTTGCGTGAATCATGGTCGTAAACATATTTGTTACATTTATTGCAATGACGGGCAGCTTTTTTTCGTTTGTCTTTAACCTTTTGTCCCGGGCCGATCCGTTGTTTCTTCGTACCACACCCTTTATTTGTTATACCTTGTGGAGGATGAACATTGACATCAGAAGTAGCAGGTAGGTTAAGTATATCACTGATGTTGGCTGTTTTTTGGTTGCATTTGGGTTCATCAGGAACGATTTGAATATGCGATTTCTGATTTGTTTGAATTCTGCCGACAAGGCACGTAGATTTTCAGGATTGCGTCTAACTCGGGTCATGCATTGTGAAACAATTTCTGATATTTCATTCCTTAAAACAGCAACCTCGTTGGTGTCAGATGAGTACATGTTGGATATGCTGTGAACTACTGCTGGAAGGGCATCCCGTCTCCATCTTGGCTGAATGTAACGTGATGGAATACGGTCGATTTGATTGTATCGAAACGCGCAGAATGCATGACGACATAGGTAACCAAGACGGATGAAACCCATGCATGTACAGCGTACGGTGTTATCAGAAACATTAAGGGCAACCTGCATGTATGTGAGTGTTATAATATGAAATACATGATTATTGAAAGTATGCACATGTGCATATTGATGTGTTTGGAAGGAAATGGCATAAAGTTAATGATACAAACATGTAGTAATACATATGTGTGTTGCATATAGATGTTTATGGTGGTTGATGAATGTTGGTAAAATGATGAGTATGGATGTTGCACATGTGCAATAAGGGTATTTTGGCAGTTTTTTTTATTTATCCAATAAAGTAATAATATGAAGGTACCTCAAATTCATTAACATAGTCCATGTTTGTTTTGCAATGCCGGATAGTATAGTGTTTGATGTGTGAAGATCCGTCGGTTGGCCATTCAATAGGTAGACAATGCATCATGCCCATATATATCTCTTTTCTCACCTCAGTGAACATGGACCACGTGTATATTTCAGCGGCGTGTGATTCTCTACGGAGGCCTGTGCTTAGTCGGGGAGTTGAAGTATCACTTTCAAATTCCATTTTGCGTTGGGTGTGGCGTTGATCATCAATGGATGTGTCAAAACACATGAGGAATTGTACCAATGTGTTTGTGAACTTAGAGTTAACTTTAAAACGCGCATTTGAGCTCTCACACCTTGAGGTGGTTTTCATTAAGCACGACATGGAGATTTCTCTGAAATAGCATGGGACCCAATTATGTCGAATGTCGAACATTTCACACAACCAAGGGTGACTAGTCAGTTGGTGCTCCTCCATTAATACATGCCATCTTGATTCAAACGTGTCAGGAGTAATGAATAAGTTCCATACTAATTTATGGATGGAAGAGCGAAGAATTGTGTTGTCTAAGATGTCTTTTGAAATCTAAACATAATATAAGAATTGGTCAGTTTAGTCATAGAGTAGTATTAGTATGTTTATAGTTAATGTTTTATTGTTAATATGAAATAATTCATGATGTACCTTGGACGGAAGTTTTCGCATAATGTGCCACATACACAAACGATGGATGGATTTGGTGAATACAGTTGACACGGCTTGCTTCATGGCAGCATCTTGATCGGTGAGTATGAATGTTGGTTGCCGATGTTTGTGAGCAGTCAAGAAGGTGTTGAGTAGCCACGTGTATGATTCAATCGTCTCGTCATACAACATGCCAGCACCAAATGTAACACATTTTTTGTGATGATCAACACCAGTGAACGGTACAAAGATCATGTTGTACCTGGGAGTTATAATGATTGCACATGTGCATCAGGTTAGTATGTTGTAATTGTAAGGTATGAACAGTAAAAAATAGTTAAAGTGAACAGTGAATACTAACTTGTGCATATATGTATATGCACACGTGAATATACATATATATGCACATGTGCATATACATACATGCATATGTGCATACATGTTTAAATTGATTAAACAATTAATAACAACTTTTGTTTATCAATAACTGTTGTCTAAATGTGATGCATAATACGAACATTAAAAAATATTGAAAGTGAACAGTAAAGACTAACTTCTTGGTGTCATAAGTGGCATCGAATGCACACACATCACCGAAGGATTCATAATTGCGCAAGGACACGAAATCAACCCAGAAGAATGATCGTAGTTCATTGTCAACTACAACATAATCGAAATAAAACTCTTTGAGATTTCTGGTTCTGGCATTCATTGTGTCCAATATGAGTTGCGCATCACGTTCACCAATGAACAAACGTATGTCGCGAGTGCAATTTTTAAAGTCATCTTTGGTGCCACGAACATTATGAGGTCCGCCTTTCAGAGACACTTGGATGTTATGTGCGACATGCGGGCCAATCTTGTTGAGACTAACTCTGTGTATGAATTGTTGTTCTTCAAATCCAAGTTGTCTGTTTTGTTTCATTAGGTCAGCATTGTCACTACTAACCATACAATGGTTGTGTATTGGATTGAAACCATATATTTCATACAGATTTTTATCGTTGTCATATCGTACTGTTAGTCGTGCACGACATTCGGAAATGGTAAATCGGCTTCGACGGTGCTTTTTTTTGGGAGGGTCAGAAGGATTAAAATCTTTGAATTTTGGTTTGCCTGCTTTGGAACAAAGTATGTAACGATGTGTGAGTTGTTTGTTGGAAGGATCGTTTTTGTTTTTTTTTCGTTTTGTTGTGCTGAGACGGGTAGAAAACCCGGATTTTGCCGCATAGGTGTTGTACATCATCATAACGTCCTCCCAATGTTTGAATGTACTATTTAAAACAGGCGTGTATGCATCATCAACATCGGGTATCCAGTACGAGGTGCCATTAGGCGTTGCATACACAGAAGTCATTATTGTTCCTGTACATGTTTTTTTTTTTAAAAAAAAAAGTGGATAATGGATGATTAGTAAACAAATTAGATTGGGTGGTATGAAATTGATGCAAAATATAACAAACATTGTGTGATGCACATGTGCATGTATAATGTGTTTGTAAAATGTATGTTATGTTTGTATTCATATTATGATAGTATAACAATAACAGACCATTAATCAATATGTATTGTAAAAAAATATATTGACTGTTTGCAATTGATAAGTAGGACATCAGTAAAAAAGATGTACTATATACATGGATCAATCACGCATAGGTACAAAACAAATATTAATCATATATATCTACATAAACAGGTGTACATACATATCAAGTGTTACGCAAAGTTTTTACGGGTGGCAATCAAACCAAAACAAATAAATCATTTAATGGTAATTAGGCTATCAGTAGAACTAATGTATAAATATTAGAAAATATGTAAAAACAGTAGTCTATGCACATGTGCATTTATGAAGTATATGTAAAATAGTTGTTATGTTGTAGTCGATATGTAATCATATGTCATATACGCACATGTATGAATACAATATAATGGACAAGGATAGTATTATACCTTTAGTTTCAGATCGTACGAATTGCAACCCTTCATTAGCAGGTATGGATGTTGGTGCGTTAGACGGTGAGCTTTCATCATATGTAACAGATTCTGTAGAAACACCAACAATGGATGCTGCAGACATGGAATCTGTAGACATAGATTCGAAGACATGAACAATGTGTTGATTTCCAGATGAAGTAGACATAGGGTTTTTACCAGACGTATGATTTGCATTATCATTGATAGATGGATTAGGAACAACACGTGAAGAATCGGATGATGCCATTGATGTAATTCGAAGTCGATTTAGTGGGTAAACGATATGATATTATGGTTAATTAATGGTTCGACACTAGTATGGTGGTGTTCAGGTGGTTGTTCGGTGATGGTAAGGTGGTATCATGGTATGATTGATCAATGGTGGTTAATGGTGGTTATGGAGTAAATTAGGGTTTTGAAGAATAGATGGAGAAGATGAAGTATGCGTAAGTAATCTGATGTTTGCTTTTTTTTTTTTTTTCTAAAATTATACACCATAATTACAAAAATGCCACCTTACAACATATTTACACAAATGCCACATGTTCACACTTGGTTCTTTGGTTCTCTCCCTAAATGTTGGTTCTCAAATGATCCAAATCCTCTATATATATATATATATATATATATATATATGCACACGACACATACATTCATATGTATGTTGTTTGAAAGCTACATATGCATACCCTAATCTAGTTTTCACCAAACATGCTTCAAGTACAAGCCACATCATCCAACCCATACAAGTTGACCATCTAAAAACATCACCTCCCTTCCCTAGGTACGACTCACGAGGACCAAGATAGGAGCATGCTTGTTCAAGTCAACTTATTATATGTTTAAGGAAACTACTCTTTCACAACAAAGTCCCATAGTGTTTGACTATCCAAAAATCACCTAAGGCCTCATCCACTCTTCTCTCTCTTGGTTTATATAAAGGGCCGAATGTGACAAACGACAAAATTTAGGTAATTCCGTACTAATTAATTTTGCGTAACTAACGTAATTAAGTGCAATTTCGTGTTAAATTATTGTAACTAAGCCTTAGAGAATAGCTAATTCCCCATAAGATTCATAGGAATGCACATGTTTAATGTTGAAGCACGACGAAATCACGTGCAAATAAACTTGTCCGGAACGGATGTTGGTGATTACCCGGTAACTATTAATTAACCAAAAACGATCCCGAACACCCGGGATATGAAATAAAGGGAATTTCCATGAAATATTATGTGTTTTGGAACTCCAAAACCATATGTGGAAACTCCAACCACAAATCTCCCGGTAATGAATACAGTTCGCGTATCGCACCTGATACGTGCGAAACTTATAAATTCACCCAATAAAAGCCTAAATAACTTACCAATGCCTAAAATTACTTATGTTTAAGGGTAATTGGGATTCAAATGTATGTCCGGAATAGCTCGTAATAGAAACGCGATAAAACCCCGAAAACCCTAACCAAACTAATTATTGGATTATAACTAGTAATTAGTAGATATTTTGGAAAGAAGTGGGACCCACCCAAGCATGCCATGGCTGGCCTAATGGAGGTCGCCAAGCCACCCTAAGATTAATTCTCTAACTTTACAAAATGATTTAGTTTCAAGCATGCTTTATGCTTTTGTTTAAACCAAGTACAATCAAACTTTTATAAAATAAGGATCCATGCATAATCTTATTATCAAAACAACACTCAAACCTTGCCTTTCCTTTCAAAAACTCACAGCCAACATCAAGAACAACATAATCCCTTTTGTTTTTTTTTTATCAAACACTACCTAAAATCACTCCATTTCCATACCCTAATCAAGTGTGTACAAGGAGCTTGGAGCATAACCATAGGAAGACACACCTAAGCCCCATATACACTTGAGTTTGAGTCTTCCCTAGCCTTGTGCTAGTTGTATGTTTCTTAATATTGCTTCTTGTTTATGTATTTTTTTTATTAGAAGCAAGTTGTACATGGGTTAGGATAATAAACTTTCACATAATAAAACACATGTTTTACAATACTAAAATGGGAGTGTTGATGTATATAAATGGGCCGTGAGTTTATAAAAGATTCTTATTGTTTTTGTTAGTTTAAAATGTTAACATAATCTTACATGTTTTAAAGAATCTAACATAATATTTAACAAGGGTTTTGATCATGAGCTAATATATGTTTTTACAAGTTCATCATGGATCTATAAAAATATCATTATGGCCGAAAGTTTTATATGAAAATGTTAGTATTTTTGTAGTTTTTAAAAGTTCACATAAGCTTATGTTTAAAAGTGTTTTGTGTAGTTTTTATAAAAATAACTTGAACATGCTTAAAAGTGGTTCTAATCATCATAATATAACCATCTAAAACATAATAATATGATGGAACTTAAAAATCTTACAAGATATAAAAACTACATCTTTAAAGACACTAACTTTAAAACTCAAAAATGGACATATTGGACACTATGGACTTAACACACCAAATATACATATTATTAACCTTAATAAGACTATTATTAGTGTTGGAACATAATAATAATTCATATTGACAAGATTGCTAAAAACAAGTTTACTAGTTTTGTGTAAAATTGTCATCTAGGTAGAAAAAGTAACTTTTTGAAAGTTAAAGGTATCATTTTGTAACTTTAGGAGTTAAGGGGTATAACATGAAATTTTAGAAACTTGGATCTAAAAATGTGACTTTGAAAAGTTAGGTGTTAAAGATGGAAGATGTTAACTTTCCAATGTTATTTTGTAAAAAGTTAGTAAACATAAAAAAATGTATTTTGTATAAAAATGTATTTTTATAAAAATAAGGTTTTATAAAAATATAGATTACCAAAGATGTTGAAAAAATATAAAAACAATGGTTTTTATAAAAATTTGGTAACTTGAAGACTTTGTAAAATTTTGTGTAAAAATGAACACTTTTGTATATATGGGAATACAAAAGTGTTGGAGTATTTTTGTTATAAATAATCAAGTCTTGTTTTGAAAATAAAAATGTTATTTATAAAGTTTCGAAGTAAAATATGTAGAAATTGAAGGTTGATTAGTTTCAAGAAAACATATTGTTGGAAACTTAGGAAAATAACAAAAGTATATATTTTGAGAAGTAGGAAAAATAATATTTCGACGACAAGTATTTCCTACAAAATATATATAAACAACTTGTATTATTAGGGAAATGAAAATATATAAATACAAGTGATCAATGTAACGTATTTATACCACGACGTGTTAACGGACTAAAATGTAAAAGCGGACGAATAAGTATATTGTATAACTTCCTACAAGATACGTATATATGTTATTGCGTCTAAATGTGGAAATGAAAACATATATTTTATGAACTAAAATATATAACTTGGGTGAAAATACTTAACACTTTCCTAAGTTTTGAAAATATATTCATGGGAGAATTAACGTAAATGATCTACAAAGGTTTCACGTTTAAAACAAGTCTACGAACTTGACAATATAAAATATGTCGTCGAGTCGACAAGACACTAGTATATTTATTTAATGGGAAAGTAAATATACGGTAAAGTGAGGCGAGTCGAGTGTTGAAAATGTAACATCGATCGACAAGATCCTAGTATAACTATTTAATGAGAAAATAATTATACGGTAAAATGAGTCGAGTCGATAATGATGCAATACGAGTTAATAAATACATGAATATAAGTATAACTTATACTATGGGTAATCCATCACCAACGAACCTAGGATACACGTTTAATTAAACGGGGAATTGAACTAAATAGTGGTGTTGGGAGTTGGGCGTACAACTTGCCGAAACACACGTGCTATAGACTTAGTGATTTATACGTCTAGGACATTTGTAGGTGTTGACCCCAGACGAGCTATTCTCTTTATTGGATTTGCATATTTTGCTTGAGGTGAGTTTCATGGCCCCATTTTACCATTTTTACTTTTCGGGGGAAAGATATGTTAGGGAAATATATGATATGTTGAATACTTGAGTTTGTTGTTCGCCACTCGGGGTGAGTCCTTGTTACTGTAACCATATATTCGTGTGTATGTATGAAATCGAAAACCGAAGGAATATTTAGATAGTACTATTGGTGCCAGGGGTGCACGTATTCTGAACTAAGTTGTTATTTTCCGAGAAACAACTATGAGCGAGGCATTATTAGTCTTGGTTTGGTTATGGGCTCAAGTAGATTGTAGGAACTTGCAACTTCTATAATAGTCACTACTTGTGTTTATTTCCCAAAAGTGTTGTCATTAAAATGTTTTGTAAATTAACACCTGTGAACTCATCAATATTTATATATTGACGATTTTTAACATATCTTTCAGGTAACTAATTTGCTGGAAGTCTACATGGCTAGAGCGGGCGGGGATCTCATAAGACGTCGGATATTTTGTTGGGTTTTACCTTTATTTTCCTTGGGTTGGAATATAATAGTGAAACCTCTACTTTTGGGTTTTAAAAGTATGTTGTTTTAAGTATGTACGAACATGAAACTACATTCGACGTTTAAATAAATGATCCTTTTCTTAATTACTTATAGTTTGTGTGAATCTTGCTTTTATACTCTTCGAACGTCACGCCACATGTTTCCGCCATTGGCGTGGTGTGAATTTGAATGGCCTATGGTTCTCCACACACAAATCTATCAAACTCATTAACACACAACACACACTTCTTTTCTTTCCTTTACAATCGGTCGACCCTAAATAGCCTTTACCCAACCCCAAACAACCACGAATCACAACAACCAGTCACCATCGAGCATCATCCAAGTGTTAGAGGCTATATTATGGAAGAAACCAATTAGGAACTCGACACATTTCATTGTTCATTCGGTTCAAAATAGTGGTATGTTAAATAAAACTATAAGATTTTCGATTCTATTATTTCGACCAATGTTGTGTCCACCCGAACCCATGACACATGTCCACACACTAAACACTAAGCTATAATGGTTAAAAGTTACAAAACTTGAAGCTAACACATAACATATACACACACATATACATATATATAACACGTATATACACGCACAAATACATAAATAAACACATATACAATGTCATGTACTACACATACGCGTATGTGTGTGTATACTGTTGTATATAAACCACCAAATCGACTCTTTAAACCTCAAATATAACCTTATACAAATTAATAATAATTATGAATCATATGTTAAAAATGACCAAACATGCGTTAACTACACTTTTAACATAAGAGTTCTAAAACATATGTTAACTTTCATTTTTTAAGTTAAGTTGTCCTTAACATTCTAGGGCACTTTTGTTCAGACTCTAGTCATTCGGGCTTTTGCATTTGCTAGACCACTCACACAGACACCGAGTGAGTTTCACGACCCCTTTTTACTGTTTTCATACTTTCAGGGGGGAAACATGTGATATATTATAAGTTACATTTTGTTTAGAGTGAATTCTATCATGACTACCATGTGAAACATGAGACAAACAGTTCATGAGCTCAACAGTCCTCGTGCATACATTACATTGTAACCATTAGCTAAACAAATAGCCATGGAACATTTAAATAGATCTATTGGGTTGACACCCCCACTCTTGGCTAGTCGCTCTAACCTGTAACATACAAAAGAGTGCTAGTTCTGTATGATCTTTACATTGTCTTTACTGTACAATGCACGAGGCACAACAGTCAAGAGGTTTGGTTATATGACTCATGTTGGCATAGTAATCATTGGCTTAACTAGCTTTGATTGGTCACAGAAGAATTTCACTAACTTTACTTTGAGTACATTTAAATCTGTGAACTCACCAACTTTATGTTGACAAATCTTTTATGCATGTTTTTCAGGTAATTTATTTGCATGAACAAATGGGACTTGAGAAATCGGTATGAGCTTGCACTTTGTGGTACCAACTTTTGTGGGTCATGTTTTGAAACAATTAAACAATTATGTGTTTTCATGATGGTTTTAAACGTTTAGACAATTTATTTCATGTTTTGTAAAACAATTTGAATGTTTGATATCAATTCTATCAGTTTCTTATGTGTTGCTCAAACCTTGTGCTTGAAAACCATTTGATGTTGCACTCCCGTGTTTCCGCCTAGGTGGGGTCTGACAATGTTCATTCAAGTTTTTTCGTCTATGTACGTTTACGTTCATAAATTGTTCGTTTTGGTTTTAAACGAACGAACATGAAAAAACACAAACTTGCCACTTTTCTTAATGAACGTGCAAGAACATAAAAAATGTGTTTGATTGTATGTCCGTATTCATGTCCAATTAATGTTAAATTAACACACACGAATATATCTTTACTGGATTATACCCAGGGAACGTCCCGAGGTTAAAAATCTAATATGACATATTAATTTTACATATGAAATAGAATGATGCGCTTTACAGTTACATGAATGAAAGCTTCGGGTAGCAGCTAACCTAAAACAATTAAAAATATATCTCCAATATTAACGCCTAACCTTAAACAATGTATAACTCTAATATTAATATCTAAACTAAAATAATGTATAACTTCAATGCTAACCCATGTTGAAAATAGAATTCATATTTACTGATTTGAACATAATTAGTGACTTGCCTATACATGGTTAATGATTTACCTGAACACTTTGTGTTTTTTTCCTGTTTGAACAAAACCCAACAAAAAATAGTCGTTTGCCTATACATGATTAATGATTTAACTGAACACTTTGTGTTTTTTTTCCCTGTTTGAACAAAAACCAACAAAAAATAGTCGTTTTTTTCTCCGTTTTTTATATAGCACTTTGGTACTCGTTGGAAAGATAATAAAACGCTCGTTAATTTGGTGTAATTTTTTTTAAATCTCGTATATAAAAGATATTAACGTTTAAAAATTATGGGATGAAACATAAGAGAGAAAAATCTAATTTTGTTTTTAAATTATTTTTTTCCTAAAATATCTGAATGCTACATAGGATGACACATGACACACTTAAGAAGGAGAATGTTTCTTTAAGTGCCATGTAATTAAAATGGGTTTAGTTTATTATACGTATACTCGTGACCATGTATACTTGACATCACACTATTCAACTCATACATGAACATAAAGTGTCAACATGACATATTTATAGGCATGATTCATGCCTGAATTTAACGCAATTTGGCACTATATATATCTCACCCGCAGTATCACTCGCTCCTCCATCTTTCACTCACTCACTCACTGCCTTAATCAATCTCACATGGCGGAAACCGGTACAACTCCTGTCCAACACTAACTGACCGACGCACATTTTCTTATATACTGAAATCAATCAGTTATATCAATTCCTTATTTAATCAACTTTATATCTTCCATCGCAGATTCACTCACAGAGTTTCTAACCGTCGCTATTGATGCAGCTATGCAAGCTGGAGATGTTAGTTTACACTTTAACTACGAAATCAATTAAAAACAATTTATAATATCTGATTTTAATTTGTGTTTCGTCTCACTTTAGGTTATACGGAAAGCATTTTACCAGACTAAGCATGTGGAGCATAAAGGATCGGTATAGTCTCTCTTTTCGATTTTCCGTTTATAAATGTTTTTGAATCTATGCGGCTATCTTGATCACTTAAGTATTAATATTTTCATTTTTATATGTTTCTATGATCTGTGTCACTGGGTTGGTGTATATACTTTTAGAAATTATAGTGTGGATTTTTAGAACCGTCTCCCAGGATTTACGTGCTCTATTCGAGCTATTTAAAAAATAGGCCCCTTGGGCTTCAATAAAACCCCCCAATTCTAAATATGTAAATTAAGTAATTACACTCAATTTTAGTGCACAACAAAACACCTAGTGCACAACAAAACTGGATGCGAGGTGGAGGTCTGGGTTGGTTTAGCGTCGGAGGAAATGGTAATTATTATAAGTGGTGGTCTGGAATTATGTGGTGTGTTGAGGTATCAGGTTTGAAAACAAACCTAACGGTAGCGTTGGAGATGCTCTTATTGCAGCGTTAAACAGTATTAAATTAATTATTGAAGAATCCATGCTCATTTAGGATTAATGAAATAGAAGGTTAAACTGGAATGAAATATTAAAAATCCTTGGAATGAAGTGTGTATTTAATTCTGATTTTAGAGTTACAGATTTTTAAAGAGGAGGTAGTATCTTTTAAAGCTAGTTAGTTTATCATTAAGCATTTGGAAAGCAGACTTTAAGAAGCATACTCATTTATTTTCAATCGGACTGAATCACTCTGCAGGTGGATTTAGTCACTGAAACCGACAAAGCTTGTGAAGATCTCATATTCAATCATCTAAAACAGCATTTCCCAAGCCACAAGGTGAAATACCAGAATTCATTTACTTGGTAGTTTAATATAGTAAATGATTGAGACTTTGAGTTCTTAGTTGCTTCTTTACTGTTTGTTCAATCTGTTATAAATCTTAGTTCGTTGGAGAAGAAACCACTGCTGCTGAAGGTGTAACTCAGCTGACAGATGAACCCACTTGGATTGTTGATCCAGTTGATGGAACAATCAACTTTGTGCACGGGTACTTTTTAGTTGTAAACTTGTAATCACTTCATGTTGAGAACACTTGGATTCGGAATTTAGTCAGATTTCCGGTTAACATATCATTTGCAGGTTCCCCTTTGTGTGTGTTTCTATAGGTCTTACTATTAAAAAGGTCCCGGTAGTTGGGGTTGTTTACAATCCAATCATGAATGAGGTGAGACGTGCTAAACCACAGTAATGTAAATATAGAACATATTTTGTTAAGATAAGTAACGAATTTGTGAACTGAGTTGTAGTTTTTTACTGCCATTGATGGAAATGGCGCTTTCCTTAATGGAGCTCCTATTAAAGGTGAGTTTTGATCCATATTGGTATGTATTTGGTTGATAGTATATTCATGCTCTGGCTTCTCATGGTTGCTGTTTGTCTTACCATATATTGCAGTATCTTCTAAATCTGAACTGGTGACGTGTCTTCTTATGACGGAGGTAAATTTTGACTTGCTTACTGCATCCGAGTAATTATTTCTTTTGTACATTATTAACAATACAAGGTCCTTTTTCATACGGGAACATGAAGTCTAAATCTTAGAGCAAAATGTAAATCATGGACGGGTTGAGTAATGGGTCAAAACCAGTAATGTTGTAGTACGGAATGGGCCCGGTAGGTGTGTGTGTTAGCCGTTAGGTGGTAATTTGACAGATAGGCTAAAGTGGTAATAGGTTTTATCAAATCTTTGCTAACGTTTATTCTTCAGTTTTACAGCTGCATTAACTAATCAAAAACTAGTTCTTCTATAGTAGCTCTTAACCCCCTTGTAATTTTATTGACTATTCACCTCCTGGGTTTTAAAAAGCGCGCCTTAGGCGCGCCTAGGCGCAAAGCGCATCAAGGCGCAAGGTCATGCGCTTCTGGTAACATAAGGCGAGTGTTTTCCCAAAAGCGCGCGCTTAAAGGGATTTTTTCTCAGGCGAGAAAGCGTTCGCTTCAGTGCCTTTTGTACCCAAGGCGCTATGATGGGCCAGAACTCATCGGTTGCTTCTTTTATCGATCATTCAAGTGATTACCTGGTCAAGCTTTCTTCTTCAGTGGAGTTCTGGCCTTCAAACCTTCTATAGATCACTTCGACTTTAGTAGAATAAAGAAATAAAAGTGTTTTGGGAGCTGGTGGTATATTATAAAGACTGTTTTGGAACTTGTGGGAAATAAAGAATGCATTGGAAACTGATGAAAAATAAAGAATATGTTGGGAACTGATGAGAGAGAAGGGTAGAATATTAGAGAAATGTGTACTGGTGAGAGAAAACAATAAAAAGTAGGAGTATGTTGCATTTATTTTTCTGTTTTTCATAAAAAAAATAAAAAAAATTTCCCTAAAAAGTTTAGAATACACGTGAGTATGTTTATTTGCATTTATCTAAAGTTCTAATTCCTTATGAAGTTGATGTATCTGTTCATCTTTACTTTATAATTGAACTTATTCAGTTATATAATACGTAGTTTGTATGCTTAAAATCATATAAAAATGTTGTACCTTGGTATTTTTGGCTTGTACATGTATAGATAATCATATAAAAACCGTATTTATAGCTATATTTTAGGTAAATGAAGCTAAAAACTTATGGGATATATAAAAAAAATTATATAATTAGTGCGCGCTTTGGGTACGAAAATCCCACGCTTTTTGCGCTTTGCGCTTCGCGCGATGCGCTTAGACCTCGTCGCTTTTGTGCGCCTAGCGCTTTTTAACAACCCCTCCTGTAAGGATCCTTGACATCTAGTATTGATGTCTAGGAAGGGAATGTGCAACTCATTTGGGAACTCCTATGCGACATCCTCCACTGGAGTGTTGTGCCACTGAGCAATAACATTAACTGTTGCTCTATTGTCTTGTTTCATTTATTTTTCTATCCAATATAGCTTCTGGAAAAAATCTAAATCAAGACTAACTTGGTTAAAGTATAACGTTGGATGGAGGGCCTTTAGGTTGTTAAAGCAGCGACACATGAAAAGACAGGCGCCCTTGAGCATCTCAAGGTGGTCTAATCCCTTAGCGGCCTGTCAAGTTCTTGCTACAATTAACAAAGAGCAAAATTATGATTGCTAGGTTCTGTCACATCTTGTTTTTCTTCACCATCTTTGATTACAAATAAGAACAGTTCCTTCTTTTTACAAATGAAAATTCTCTCAACACCCGAAACACTCATCCGTTCCCCTTTTTCATCTGATTCCTTACTAGATAGCCCCTTAGAATTAGGTTGTCTAAGATTCGGTGGTCCACAATTTATAGCAGGTAATAATGGCAGTTTAGCTGCATTAATCTTAGGGCTAATCTTGGTGCATTCATCGTCTTTTCCATCATTTGACAACCCACCCATTACAGTCTTATTTCAATTTTCATATAACGTTGTGCAAACAACTTTTTGTCTGTTTTTGTTATTTATAAATAATTTTTGCATTAAATATGATTATAAAATCTGCATTATTAGTTTATTAATACTAATATAGTATTTAAAGTAGAATGATTCAGGAGTTTGTAACCATAAAAAGTTAATAGTAGGCGAGTTTCCTATGCTTTTTCTGATTTGTTAAGAAATAAACATAACCCAAGTCCCAAATCTATACCAACTATCAAGCTAGTGGCGGTGTTGTAAGCATGTGCTTTGTTCTAGCAGAGGTCTCAGGCTTCAAATCCAGATTCAACTGTTTGCCTTTGACCCTTGGAGGCCACCTGACCATTTCAAGTTGCGCTTTAATAGCCCCATTGGTTATCTGGATATTGGCAGCGCCAAGTGCGAGTTTTCTAGTGACGGGTGTCACTGTTATCAAAAGAAAAGATATACATTCAGAAGTAAATGTGTCGAGTTTGAACCCTATACATTATAATATAGTATACTATTGCTATAAGCCTATAACTATAAATTGACATTGATCAACACCAAAGTGCAGGATGTACCCCAACACGATAAGGCCACTTTAGATGCCGCTACAAATAGAATCAATAGCTTACTTTACAAGGTAAAATGAGGACATTTTCCTTTGTTTTGAGTTTTTAAGTCAGTAGCGAATGACTCTAAATATCATGTTTATTATATAACCAGGTAAGATCAATCAGGATGGGGGGCTCTTGTGCATTGGGCCTTTGTGGGGTTGCATGTGGAAGGATTGACCTATTTTATCTGTCTGGATTTGGTGGTCCTTGGTATGAAAGTCCTTTCTATTTTCGTTTATTTAATATGTCAATTCCAACCAATTTATTTATGAATGGGTATATTCGGGTTATGTTTTATCTTCAACGGGTCAATAGGGTTTTATATAATGTTATTAAGTTGCTCAAATGTCCAAAGTTACTGAATATGTACTCTTGATGCATAATGTCCTAAAGCATTATATAAAAAATCAGATTACAATTGAAATAATATAGGTTTTATAAGCCTGTTTGTGACTCTAATTATATATAACAAAAGTAAAAGTATTCTTGGACAAAGGTGTTTCGGGCACCCCGAGCAATGAGAAAAGCACCTGTTTTGACATATTACCCAACTCAACATTTTGCAACATCTATCATTTATCCTTATACTTTGCTATGTTGTTTCTGGTCTTGTCCGTAGGGATGTTGCAGCAGCAGCTGTGATTATTAAAGAAGCCGGTGGAGTCGTCTTTGATCCGTAAGAATAAAATAATAATAAGAAGAATGTTACACCTTATGAACGGGGAGTTAATCAAATCGGTTTTTGGGTTATTCAAATCAGGCTTCTTTTCATTCGAATTGGGGTTGATTCGGATATTCAGGTCAGGTTGTGAGAGAGAATAAAAACCAAATTTTGTGTGTGTATATAATTTGGATATTCAGGTCAGGTTGAAAGATCACATATTCAAATCCGATTTGAAAACCAAAATATGAATTCAATCAGTTGCTAACCTGATTTAAAAGTCGAAATTCAAATTCAGCTCGGTTTTTTCGAGTCTGATTCAAATACGGAACACCCCTACATATATTGGTACATCCTTTCCCTTTACTCTGCTAACTGTGTCATCTTATTTAATGACAGATCTGGCAATGAGTTTGATATCACCGCTCAGCGCGTAGCAGCTTCAAACCCACTGGTGAAAGATGCATTTGTTGAGGCATTACAACAGTCAGCTTAGACATTCCCCATAATACAATTTTTTTCATGCTAATAAATAGTTCTCACAAATGTTCTCTACATTTTTCAGTTTGCTGTTAACTGTTTAAAAAGTGAGTTTAATGGTTCGGTTTACGGTTTGAAACTTTGAATTGGTCTAGTAAATCAAATAAGTTGTTTACTTGTATTATTTATATTTTCCTGTCATTTTTGAAATATGCACAGATAGGTATAAGTTTCATGAACCATTTTTTATCTTTAGAAAGTTAATATAAACTAATGAATATGGAAAAAGAAGAAAACAAAACAAATTTGATTCAAACCGGCAAAACAAACTGTTTTGGCTGGCTTAACCAACCTGTTCGGTTTGGTTTGCCTAATTTGAAACTGTAGCTAGCAGTTGGGCATAAAATTTTCGTTTAAACGGGCCGAACTATACAATAAACACAAATAAATATGCTTTGTGGATGATAAGTGAGTCTATCATCAGCTGTGTCATCATGTGAAAGACAATTGGTATGTTTATATTAGTTTATATTAGGTAAAGATGTGGGACATAAAAGATGGTCTTAGAAATGGCAGATTGCCAAAATGGTTTTGTTCAGCAACTTGTATGATGGACCAAATCAATGTGTTATTGTAAGATGGTAAAAGACTGATTGATTATTATTTCAATAGATGATTACAATATATAGAGATTGTATGAAATCCTAGATAGCTAACCGAGCCCGTAGGCTTCACACTAATAATAGGTTCCAATACTCCCCCGCAGTCAGAGCGGTAGAGTATCGGACACTCAGACTGGATTACAATAAACATAGAAGACATAACAATAAAAATAAAAAGACTTGTGTCGATCTCGATTCTTGACTTGTTGGTCCAAAATTCTGCAATCTTCTTGACTTTGCCAAAAAATTATCCGTACTCTTCAATAATTGACTTTAGTTCGGTCCATGACTTCCCCTTGTTTTGTTTTGTTTCTTTAGTTCCCATAATGATAACATGATTCGCTAGATCCCACTCCCAATAAAGTGGCAATTCCATGTTTGTCGGCCATGACAATAAAAAAGATAAAAAAAAGGTTTGTGAAAGAAAGAGATAAGAAACAATGAGGGAAGAAAAAGATATAAGAAGCAAATAGACACCCACTGACGCTAGTTGTGTGATGGTGTGTCAACACTGATGAGATGGCAAATGCCGGTGATCGTGGTCAAGCGGCAATCGTCGAAAAAGAATTGAGATCCGTAGATCGAAGATAAATATCCGATCAATCCGTGGTTCGATCGGCTAAGATAAATGGAATAAGACCATGGGCCGACGTGAAGAGACGACAAGAAACAAACCAATGAGGAGTACGGCAGGTCTTTGGTGGCATCATCATTTAGAAAAAAAACGACAGCCATGAAACTTGAATACGGAAACGATGCGTGAGACGATCACACAAGCATAATCAAATTCTTTTTGTGTGTATCGTTCAAGATATATATGTGGCCGAACTAACACCAAAACACTATAATTAATCAACAAAGAGAATCAATTTCCTTTTTTTTTCAATGCACGTGCGGTAGGCAACAAGACTCAACACACAATAACCAATGTTTAGTTATTGATAATTTCACCAGCAACTTCAAAAAAAAAAAAGAATTGATCTACGGCTTTGAACGATTGGCGAAACGGATAAGTGGCATGAGTCTTCAAGCTTTATTCAAAGGAACTAGAAAATAGAAAAGAAAAAAAAAAGGAAACTAAACCGAAAAAAAAAACGAAGATGGGACAGGGCGGCGGCGGTGGCGACACACCACCCTGTCTAGGGTTTGAACTCGGTGGAGACGGCTAGGGTTTTTATGTTTGTGATAAAGCGGCAGAGAAAAAGGTGACCAGAACCCTAAGGCTCTGATACCATGTAAGATGGTAAAAGACTGATTGATTATTATTTCAATAGATGATTACAATATATAGAGATTGTATGAAACCCTAGATAGCTAACCGAGCCCGTGAGCTTCACACTAATAATAGGTTCCAATAGTTATGCCTTGGTACTTAAAAAGTGATTTCGGACACACTTATTTGACTTGTTTTGTTTATAGCTGATATTTTTATATCAACCGAGAGGGAAAAAAAAAGAAAAGAAAACCAGGATCAACATATGTTACCACCACTAGGTTTCGTGCCAGAGTACCTAAACAAAGTGTTTAGTGTTTGAAAATGTACCGGGGGTTTTAGTTTCATGATGAACATTGACATAAATTTAATAGCAACTAGTGGGTGCGAGAGTTAGCCATTAAAAAAATTTGAAGGGTGTCTAAGGACATGCATTATAAATTTTCTCACAAGCAACTAATACACCAAATAATTTCTAGTCTGCATCTTATGCTTTTTTTGGTTCCATTTTGCTAAATTGTTTAAAGGCTTGAATAGAATCGAGTTTAATCAGATTAATTCTAAACTTGAGCTCGTTTGATAAACGAACTCAAACCCATGCTTTAGACGTCAAGTTTGAACTTAATGAAGCTCATACTTGGCTCGAATCATAATTAGTATTATCATAAATATTTAAAACATAGGTTCATAATAAGTACTATCGTAAATAGTTACAAATTTTACCTATAGAATGTGTTATAAAGGTTTTTTTTTTTTTTTAAGAAACAGTTATACATATAGATAAAATATTGGAACATAACTCACACACCAAGCACAAGCTTTTGGATAATACTTGAAACGAGCTAAATTCGAGTTATCGTAAATTAAACAAGCCAAGATTGAGCTTAGCGAGGTTCATAGAGCCGTTTTCGAGAAATGTCAAAACGTTTCATGTCTGGGCCCCTCTAAAAATAAATCGGGCTCATATAACTTAAACCCACTCATAAAGCCCATAATATTAATTAAGTTTAATCAATTAAACTTCATCGAGCTTATTTTTATTAGGTCTTTATCAAAGTATTCAAAAGCCCATAGGTTTAAATATATGGATTTTTCTTTAAAAAATTATATATATAAAAATTTTATAAAACTTCAGGCCCTCGGGGAGGGCGAACATTGGGCCACCACCCTCCTCGCCCACACTAATCACCGTCCACTCGAGTCAAATCATTTACACTATTATAAACCCCATTGATTTTGGAATATGTAGATATATGAAGTGGTGGTGGCAATTAGCATTGGCCACTTTCCATTATGTTGCTCGTTAGCCCCTTAAATTAATGTGAACAGAATACGCGCCAAACGCATCTTTCATGGTCTTAGTTATCCGGTTTTGCTTTTCAGCCCTGGACCCTTGTCAACTACTTGCACTCCTCGTGGAACCATTTTAGATGATTCAGGTTTGGAGTTGGACAATTCAGGTCCATGAGGAGTGCAAGTAATTTATGATAAATGAACTATTATTTGGCTCGTCATGTGTTGCGGCGGCGCGAGACGGGTCGAAACATGAAGGCACGGACCGTAAAAGATAATTACAAAAAAATGTACAACACAATGGCATACACGAAGTTTAAAACGCAATGCTCAAAACATTATATGCTACACAAAATTTGTAAAACATATCACATAAAAGACAATTACAAAACGGTGTAAAACATAATTCTTTAAGCAAAAGCGGCCATTTGCAAAAGTAGGTGTAATAGTTTAAGGGTTAAAAATGCAACTTTCAAAGTTAAGAAGCTGTAAACATAGAGAAATAAGGCAATGGGTGAACACAAAGTTTAAAACTTGAGGGGGTGGTGACGAGTAATAACGCAATGGGTAAGAACATAAAATTTTAAAATTGAGGAGTTAGAGTGCAAGGGTTAAAAACAAAAATTTAACACTTGAGGGGTGGTGACATTTAAAATGAAGTTGAGCATTCGCATCAGATCCACCATATTCTGTGAGTGAATTTTTCATATTTGAAAAGGTAGTTTGAGAGGATGTGAGTAGAAGAGATAAAAATAGTTACTGTTCGTCCGCATATTTAGGAGACACTGTTCCACTCTATTTATATTTTATTTAAAGTGGTTGTGGGTGGATGAGAGATAAAAAGTAATGATAAAAGTATAAACAATATTATTTATTTGAAAAGGTGTGAAAAAATTTAGTG
The DNA here is from genome assembly GCA_032199755.1 of Ambrosia artemisiifolia. Classification (NCBI taxonomy): domain Eukaryota; kingdom Viridiplantae; phylum Streptophyta; class Magnoliopsida; order Asterales; family Asteraceae; genus Ambrosia; species Ambrosia artemisiifolia. Next base: position 46,933,242 of record CM063519.1, on the reverse strand, counting down.
ATTTTTAGTTTAATTTAATGAATAAAAATAGTGAACCTGATGTTAATGCTCTTAATATTGGAATAGGTAAAAAAGAAAGGTTTAAAATTTAAGGTTGAGATGGGTGTGTGGCGGAAAAACCATCAACACACCCCTTTAGGATATAGATAATATTTTATCATGTTTTTAGCAATTAATTAATTTACAATACAGTAAATGAATATTTCTACCAATTATTATTTCATTTTATAATTAATTAATTGATAACTTTCTGTATGTATGTATGTATATATAGGGTTAGGATCCCTTGAGAACTCGCGAGAATTCGACGTAAAATGCGGAAAAAAACTTTTTGCAGACTGGTGTAAAAACACGTAAAACCCCGCTGTAAAAAAATTAAAAAAAATTACATTAATTTACACCAACTTACACCGGTGTAAGAGATTCTTACCCCGTGTAAGTATATTAATATTTTATTAATTATTTTATTGTTGTTTAATTCTGAACCACATATTTATTTTTTATTAAAATAAGTGTGTGGTTATAAAGTGAGTTCATGAGTTCTCACAACTCAGATGAGTTCTTAAATGATCCAGATCATATATATATATAGTAAGGATTGGTAGAAAACCCTAAATATTTGAGTAATAAAAAAAACTATTTTATTTATCAATAAAGCATAATCAGATTCACAGATTCATATTGTTGTGTCAGCACCAGTGTTGTTGCGAAAAACATACTACAAAAAAAAGGTATACATCATATTGTTCATCTGCATAAAAACATACTACTCAAAAAAATATATTACAGTGAAACTGTATCAACAACAAAACATAGAATTAAAGACTCATACCCCGCCCTTGCATGCAATAACCCCGACATCCCGCACTGCAACCAACAGTAGCAGACGGCATCCGATAACCATACTTGGCGTAAAAAGCCCACTGTTCCTCGGTATAACCTATACCCTCCCATTATGCCCTAATACGCCCACCTTCCTGAGACGTAAACGGCAGCACAAGTTTGTTAAGTTTAGGTTCATATGGTTCTTCATATTCAGCCCCTGGGTCTGATTCGTAACCAACAACCCATTCAGGTGTGTGAATTACATCATGCACATCATCCTCCGGTGTCATATAGTCTTCTGGTGGCGGATATTCTTCGGGGAAAACGTAATCAAGGGCCGCATTCCAATCGAAATCTTCGTCGCTTAGAAAACCATCGTCCGCCTGCACTACGGGTATAACCGGTTCTAATGGCGGGATGTCCGGGGCAACGGGGGGGGGGGGACGGGTTCATGTTGGACTGCAACAGGAGGGATATCCAATTCAACCGGTGGGGGTGGTTCAGGTACAAATGCAATGTCCGGTTCAGTTTGAGGTGGCTCGTGTACAATTAGGATCAGATGGTGACGGGCCTCAAAAACCTCCCAAGGCGGAGTGCTGGGGTTGGAATCCATGCTTTGACTAAAAACAGGACCTGTAACGTATGTTATAGCAGAGTAAGTGTTGACATTGGAAATATGAAACAGGAAAAAAAAACTATTCTCTGTTAAAAACATATAGGTAACAGAAAAAAACTAATACATGCAAAAACAAAAAAAAAATATATAACTAAAGGTGGAAAAAACACGATTGTTACATGTGTAACAGGGGTTTTTTCTGGAAACACAGACAAACTTCTGTAGTCTGCACCCAGCATACATTTTATGCTGAATTAGAAGCAAACTTTGACTGCAAAACAGATACGCTACACACGTAACACCCGACCTTAACGCAGAAAAAAACACCCTAAAATCTAAAATCACAGAGATGATACGGACACATAGAAGAGAAAAACACCCTAACTAAACACAGAGAAAACACAAATTACAACGTTCTGAAACTCATTCTGAAAACAAAATAACAACACATTTTCTGTCTTTAGTTATAGATAATCCTATATCAGAAAACAACATATCAGACATTTTCTGTAAATAAAGACATAGGTAACATAAAAAAACTCATACATGAGAAAAGAAAAAAAATAGACAGACATAGTGCAAGAACACACGAGTATTACGTGTGTAACAGGAAAACACAGACAACACTTATGTAGTCTGCAGTGGACAGAGAACAGAGTTTGATATGGTAGAAAACATAAAACATAATTAGGCTGCAAAAAAAAAAAAAAGATATGCTACACACGTAACAGTCTAACTAAACACAAAGATTATACGAAAATATAGACAATAAAAACTCCATAACTTATCAAAAACAGGGGTGATTAAACAAACAAAAAATATAGATATCAGTTGGGAAAAAGAAAAGGGAACAAGTGGGTTTATGGAGACTAGTATTACTTGAACATAGATTTGATTCCAACTTAGTAAAAAATCAGACATTTTCTGTAAAAATAAGATATCCTATATCAGAAAACAACATATCAGACATATAAGTGTTCGATTACACTCAGAATATTCACATTTGTGTTTTTATCAAAAACATGGGTCATTAAACAAACAAAAAAATATAGATATCAGTTGGGAAAAAGAAAAGGGAACAAGTGAGTTTATGGAGACTAGTATTACTTGAACATAGATTTGATTCCAACTTAGTAAAAAAATCAAACATAAAAACCAACAGACGTTCATTCGTCAAACAGGGGTCCATGATACAATAATCAAAATGAATAATAAAAAGCAACAGACCTGGTCGTCTTCTCCGGGTGGGCTTCTCCGACGGAGGTTGGAGATAACGATGATGGTGTTGGTGGTTCAAAGGTTAAGGGTGCTTTGGCTTAAAAAAACAGAGAAAGAGAGGATGAGGGGAGAGGGTAATGGGGAGGGAATCTGAAATTTTGAAATGGGAGAGAGAAAGAAAGCTTTATATATGTGGTGGAGTGTGCTGAATTACCAAATTAACCTTTGCTTAATAAAAAGACATTAAAGTTTGTGGACTATGTGGAGCAATGTGGTCCACTCATTGGGTTTGTGGGAGTTTCTTCATTTTGAAGGGTTTTTAGAATCCCTTTAGCATATATATATATATATATATATATATATATATATATATATATATATATATATATATGAAGAGGCAGGACACATGATACTTGGTGAGATCATCCTACCCTTAATTACGTTCATGAACTATTCGGCGGGAAGTTCATTTATGTTCGTTTATTTAAATAAATGAACAAACACGAATACACGTTTGTTCGTTCATTTATGTTAATGAACGTTCGTTTATGTTTGTTCGTTAGTTTTTTTTAATTAAACTTTACTTTATTTTTATTAATTACTTCCATTTTGTTAAGTAACCTTAATTTATATTATATTATATACAATTCATATTATATTATATATAATATATTCGATATGTTCTAAAAACTTAATTCTAACCCTAACATTCTAAACATATCAGCTGCTCTCCACACTTCACAGCCCCACCTCCTACATGATAGATATTTTGAATGAATCATGTACTATCAAACTAGTAGTTTTGATTGTGATTTATTAGACTTGGTTGAATTGTGATGGGTCATTATTAACTTGTTTTTGTTTGTGTTCATTAATGTTTGTTTATGTTCATTTGTGTTCCTTTATATTTACCATTTGTGTTCGTTTATGTTCATAAACTGCCCGTTTAGGTTTTAAATGAACGAACATAAACGAACACGAACACGACAAATTTCTTAATGAACGAACACGAACGCAAAAATATGTGCTACTATGTGTTCGTGTTCGTTCGGTTCGTTGACAGGCCTATTCATGTGCATGACATATGAACTTCCCCCTACGATTTTTATACAATAATAACTTTTATATACGACATTTTTTAAAAAAAGGAATTACACTAAATTAACGGCGTATGTTATCTTTCCAACGATTACCATAGTGCTATAAAAAACGAAAAAAATAAACGACGTTTTTAGTGTTTTTTGTTCATGATAATTTTTTACAAAAAAAATAAAAATTCAAAAAAAAAAAAAAAAAACAGCCTATCTTTTGTATGGTATGTACATTTTATCACTTCATATTAGGTTTGTTTTCCCAACGATAACCTTTAGAAATGCGGAATTATCGGAAGTTGAGGTTTGGGTATTAGAGGAGTCTAAACGCCGTTTACGGGAGATTGAAGCTTTGTATCAACGTGATTTGAAACAGAAAGCGCGGTGTAAATGGGCTACTCACGGTGACGATAACTCAAGATTTTTTCATGGTTGTATCAATAAACGTAAGGCCGCAAATTTCTTTCCTCGTTTGTTGGTTAGAGGAGTGTGGGAGACGAAGCCGAAGATAATCAAACGTGAGGTTTTGAGTTTTTTTAGTTCGAAGTTCAAAGAAAATATGCCTGTTCGGCCGAAAATGTTAGTTCATGGTGTGAAGACATTAGAGGCCGATGATGGCGCTGACTTGATAAAGTTGTTTTCGGTTCAGGAGGTTAAGAGTGCGGTGTTCGATTGTGGAGCGGATAAAGCGCCCGGTCCGGATGGATTCAACTTCTGGTTTTTACGGACGTTTTGGGATTTCTTTGAAAAGGATTTTGTGGACATTATGAACCGGTTTCACAACGTTGGTCGGTTCACTGTTGGGGTCGGATCATCATTTATTACTCTTATACCGAAGGTGGGTGACCCGGTTAATTTAGGTGACTTTCGGCCAATTAACCTTATAGGGTGTATCAGTAAGGTGATGTCAAAGGTGCTGGCGAATCGGTTAAGAGCAGTCATGGGTAAAGTTGTCTCAGAAAATCAGTTTGCGTTCTTATCAGGAAGGTACATCCTTGATGGTCCGCTTATGGCAAATGAAGTTCTAGCTTGGGCACAAAAGCGTGGGAAAAAAATGTTCTTGTTCAAAATTGATTTCGACAAAGCCTTTGACAACGTTAATTGGGATTTTTTGATATCAGTTATGGACCAAATGGCTTTTCCATCGATATGGTGTGAGTGGATTCGTGGGGTTTTGGTTTCAGCTAGATCTGCGGTCTTGGTGAATGGGTCGCCAACTTTTGAGTTTTGTTGCCAGAAAGGTATTCGGCAGGGTAATCCTATTTCACCTTTCTTGTTTATTATTTTGATGGAAGCTTTTTCGGGGTTGATGAATAAGGCATGTGATATAGGCGCTTTTGACGGTATTCGGCTTCCTAATGATGGTCCGGTTTTATCGCATTTGTTATATGCGGATGATGCAATGATTATGGGGGATTGGTCTGACTTCAATTTTGTTAACATGAAAAGGATTCATTGAATATTCTTTTTGTGTTCAGGATTGAAAATTAACTTACACAAATCGGTATTATATGGAGTTGGGGTTGATAATATTGAGATAGGAAATGAGGCCGAAGCGTTGGGTTGTAAAACTGGAGATATTCCTTTTGTTTATTTGCGTGTCAAGGTAGGGGCAAATATGAACAGGATCGCGAATTGGGATCCGGTTGTCAACACGTTTAAAAAAAGGTTGTCGAAGTGGAAAGCTAATACTTTGTCTATTGGAGGCCGGGTGACGTTAATCAAATCGGTACTAGACAGTTTGCCTACATATTATTTTTCTTTATTTGAAGCGCCGGTGAAGATCATTAACACATTGGAAGGTCTTATTAGACGTTTTCTTTGGGGTGGATCGGATGAGGTTAGGAAGATGAGTTGGGCCGCGTGGGAAATTGTTACAAAACCAATTCCGGAAGGTGGTCTGGGGATAGCTCGATTAGATATTAATGATATAGCGTTGCTTAGTAAATGGTTGTGGAGGTTTTATAATGAACAAAACGCGCTATGGAGGAAAGTTATTGTCTCCATTCATGGGTTAAGCCGAAGTTGGGGTGTTGCGCCGGTTAATGGTTCTATTACCGGAGTGTGGAAGAATTGTGTGACGTTTTGGAACAAGCATAAGGTTCAAGGCGTCGGTATCAATGGTTTGTTACGGGGGCATATTGGCAACGGGGAACAAATACGGTTTTGGTTAGACACGTGGTTGTGTGAAGAGCCATTACGAGATAAGTTCCCGAATTTATTCATGCTGGAACGGAATAAACGGACGCTCGTTTGTCATCGGTTGCGTGTTAATTTGAATGCTCGAGTTATTCTTTGGGAGTGGAGTCGAGTGCCTAATGCTGTGGAAGAAATTAATGATAAAAATCAATTGGAATTAATGCTCCAAAATGTGGGAATAGGAGATGGTGATGATTCTTGGGAATGGAGCGATGGTCAAAGTGTTGGATTCACGGTAGCCTCGGTTAAAAAGTGGCTTCGTAGGACAGGAAATAGTACTGCGCGGTTTGATTTCACGTGGAGTAAATGGGTTCCTAGTAAATGTAACATTTTTATGTGGAGAGCAGTTTTGGACCGTCTTCCGACTAAGATGGCTTTGTTGAGACGAGGCATACCGATGGACAGTCAATCATGTGTTTTGTGTGCAAGCGGTGACGAAACGATTGAGCATCTTCTTACAGGGTGCGGTATTTCAGCGGGCATTTGGTACGGGATCGCCAGATGGTGTAAGATTCCTAGTATGTTTCTGTTTCATGTAGATGACTTGGTGAAAATGCATGAACACTGTGACGTTTCGGGGAATAAGAAGACGGTGCTTCACGGGATTATTATAATTGCTTGTTGGCGGATTTGGAAGGCGAGGAATGACAAGATCTTCTCGAGTAAGGATCCGAAGGTAGTGGATATGCTAGCGGATATTAAGGCCTTGGGTTTCTTGTGGTATAAACATAGGTTTAAAGGAGGTGTAGTCGATTAGGATCGTTGGTGTTCTTTCGATTTGATGTAATTGTATTGTGGTTTTCGGCTTCCTATTTCCATCTTGGTAATAGGTAGCCTTGTTTTTTGTGTTTTAATGAAAGTCCTATTTCACAAAAAAAAAAAAAAAAAAAAAAAAAAAAAAAACTATTTTTACAGACATTAATTTATGGTGCGGTTTATCGACAATCGTTGACTATGTGCTTGACCACTTCTTTCTGGCAACTAAAAAGTAAGTGGTAGACTTCTCTAAAAGTAAAACGATAAAAGTTACATCAAAATATCTCTTACCAAACTAATAAAAAACGTCACTAGGGAGAGAAGATACAAGTTATCATATTCTTATATCAATCCATTGATTGGATAAACATCAACGCGTTAGAAACGAATCAAACTTAAAATGCATATTACTTTTTCTAATTTGTTTGGTGTTACTCGGTTTGTAAACAATGAACAAAAACAGCTGGTTTGAGGTAGGGTGGGTTTTCCCTTAGGGGTTCCCATCCTGGGGGAGGTCACAGGTTCGATTCATGCACACCACAAAAAAATTCCCCGTGACGGTTTGAGCTTAGGCAAGGAGGACACCGGTGTGTGGGTAGGGATTCGAACTTGGGACCAATAGGTTAGGGTTGTACAAGGATTTCCATTGATCTAAACCTTTCAAAAAAAAAAAAAAAAAAAAAAAAAAAACGCCGTAACGTGTTAACTATGACAAGCTTTATCAGGATCTGGCTCTCTACCCTGAATTCCTTCTTTAGGAACGATGTTTTTAGCTTTTATGATTTTTCCATCATTTCAAAAAAAAAAAAATATAACACAAGTTATCCGACAAAGTAAAAATAAATAAGAATGACAAGAATGATACAAAAAACACAATATGTCACGAAATATAACACAATATATCAATAAAAATAAGAAAATTCTAAGAAATATAACACAATACTGACAAAAAAAAGACACAATAAATCACAAAAATGACAAAATGAAGAAAATAAGAAAAATACACAATATGATCTAACACAAATTCTAAAACTACAAACTAAAAATTCAAAAAAGCAAAAACCTAACAACTAAGATCGTGATGTTCGATGAGACAGTTACAATGCCACTTGAATGAGTGCAATCGAAGTCTGTTTAATACCCTTCTTACGACTTTCTATTTTTCTTTTACTTACTGTATATTTTAATCATAACCCTCCAAGTATAAAAAAGAAATTATGGTTTTACCAAACAAATTTGCATATAACTTATAACTTTTTTTTTTGAAGGCCTTGATGTAATGTTTAGAAATTTTAGAATATATTATTTTTTCGTATTGTATTTCTTGTAATTTTGTTCGAAATTAGTTTTCTTGAAATGTAAAAAATAGTAGTAACTTTTTGTGGAGAAATTCAAAAGGCTTTCGAGTCAATAGCAAACATTAGTATTCATCAATGATTAAAGCAATAAAGCCCCACCAAAACAAAATAAAAAATATATTAGCATGGTGTGCTTGAAAGCTTTTTAGCAATAAAGTAGTATGAAATCGCAATATAGCAAGGAACAAAAAGTATTCATTATCATTATAAATAGTCATAAGTACTTAGCTTAAATGATTAACAACGTTTATCATGTTTTATTGGATACTACAACTCTTCACAGTTTACACACCTACCTAAAGTCAATTGAAGTGAAAAAGATACACCCATCATATCATATGATAGAGTGGTACTCGGAAATGATGGAGAGACATTTGAATTTTGTGGTCATGGGTTCGACTTCTAATCCTTCCAGGTTTTACCGGTTCGCTGTCGTCGTGCCTTCGGGCGGGTATGCGGGCCGGGTTTTCCCTGAAACAGGAGACGGGTGGGCGCGGGCGCCGTCTGTGCGGGTTGGACCGCCTGATGGAGCTACCTTTCGCAAATAGATGCTGCGAACGAAGTTCCCCGTGCAATTCTTAGTTGGCCGTTCAAAAAAAAAGTGAAAAAGATACTTCAACCAAGTCTCTAGAAGTCCTTGATAAGTAACTTATTTTATAGTTACATGTATATGACGAAGATATTATAGAAAAGGTAAAAATTCTAGAAATGGATAGAAAGGTTGTGAATGTTACACGTGAGTTTTCCCTAAATTGGCAGGAAGAGTACTATAGTAATAACATTCTCTCACCCATGCATACCCCCCCCCCCCCCCTTTTAAATACCCGTAACTTTTTTCATACGTTATTTTTTAAAAAATTACACCAATTTAACGAGCGTTTTATTATCTTTCCAACGAGTACTATAGTGCTAAGAAAAAAAATGATTTTTAGTGGGTTTTAAGTGCAACAAAAAACACACAATGAACATAAAACACGAATTGTCAGCTCAGAAAAACACAATAGACAAAATTTCTCACATTACTATCTAGACTCACGCTCATTTCTATTTCAGATAACGAACAATTCTTTCAAAGCAGGTTTTATTTTCAAATTCTGTTCTAATTTTTTGAGTTTATTTTATATTTTTTTAATTTAATGTTATGAAATCATAAATTAAGTGTTTATTATGAAGATCTTTTATTTACCCAATGAATGTACTAAACAGTATGGGTGTAGATGTACATTTTTTCAAGAATTTTATATACGGAAAATGTTAATATTAGATTTTTTTTAAAGAAGTAGGACTTTAGTGTTACTTTCATAAATCGTTTATATTAAAATGTTGAAGTTTTTTTTCTTTCAGTAAAATTCTTTAATATGTTTAGATTTGTTATGTTACAATCATTTATTACAATAACTTTTTTTTTCATCAGATAAAGAAGGGTGAGTTATTCGTTCTTTGAAATTCTTGACATACCAGAACTTTTATATTTGGTAAGTTTTTCATTATCAAATAATAAAAGTAATTTTACTTATTTAAATTTTTTTGTTATGATTAAGTTTAATTATGTTTCTTGTAGACAATAAGTCCATCTTATGGGAGAAAGTATCTATCTATTTTGGATGAAGACAGTCTTGTAAATATAACAGTTCATGATGGTCGTTCTTGGAAACTAAGTTTGGGAATGAGGAATTTGAATTTGGTTTTGTGTAATGGATGGAAATATGTTGTTGATGATTTACAACTGACAGCAGGGAGTTTTTTTATGTTTGATCATGTTAAATATGATACATTTAGATTGACTGCCTTTCCTGTCACACCTGAAAATTCAAAGTTGTATCCATGGAAGATTTTGCTAACATCTATTCCAAATGATGCTGAAGGAAAACACGTGGACTCTTTTTGTCATAGATGTGTTGCTACATCATTGAAATCTTTGGTAAGTAGTTTACTTACATTATACATTATACTTTTATACTATATACATATTTATAAATCGTGTTTGCTATTATATATATTTATAATCTATTTAAAAATGTAGATGTTACCAAAAGGTTATGTGACTAATACAATTGGAGCAAAGTGGAATCAAAGCTGTTTTAATATTTTCATAAACAATTTTGTTGAGATGGAAGTATTGAGAGGAATGGAGATTTGCAGTTTTATATAACAGAAGGATGGGAAGAGATAATTAAACTCATGAAGATAGAGGATGGTCAATGTATTATTATGAAATATATTGATGATTTTGCTTTTAAGTTAATAGTATTTGATTTTATGCACTGTCGACTTACACTTGAGGATGTAGAAAGTAGTGAGTCTGATGAACTTGATGATGATGAAGATTATGCGGATGATATTCAAGTTGGTGGTCATCAAGTAGTAGCAAATGTTGTGGCTGGTGAAAATCAACATGGTGCAGTGCCTCGATATGAGTATACAGTTTCTAGCAAAAAACTATTTGTAAGTTACTTTTATTGTGGTTTCGTTTTTTAAAGTAAATTGATATAGTATTATCTGCCGTAAAGTAACTAATAATTTTGTTTTTATTGGGAACATTTTGAAAGCGCCTTCGTGCGTTGTATGCAAAGAGGCTTGGAGTTGCTCATACAATGAGAATTAGGATTTTAAATTTGGCCGGAGATTTGTTAAACATGGATTTGAGAGCAAAAAAATCCAGAACAGATGTACGATATGCTATTAAGAATTGGGGTGGTTTCTTAGCTGATAATGGAATTGCTGTTGGATATATGTGCATATTTGAACTGGATGAAGATCAAAATACTTTGGTACTAATTGATGTTCAAAAGCCTTGAAAACTTGAAATGGTAATTTCCATATTAGAATATTTATTGAAATAATAGTGTGATGTAGGTTTGTTAGATTTGAAAAATGTAATATTTATGTAGAATAAGTCAATATTATATAGTTTGGTTATATCCATTGATAATTGTATGTAGCTTATATCATATTGTTTGTTTAAAACAATAAAATAGAAATTAATTTGCATGATTATATAAGTCTAAAAGAATATTTAAAAGTTTTTTACACAGTATTTATTTATGGTCAACTATTTTAGTAGAAACATATAGGTAGTCATATATTGTAGGAAATTGTTTTGACCAACAGTAGTTCGAAAGATGGAAATCTTTCAAGAGTTTTTGCAATATCTTCTTTGAACATCTGTTATAGTAATTATTTCTGTTCTGTCCCGGCTTCATCTATTCCATTATCTGTTATCAACAGATGATGTAGAGTTTCATAGTGTTTTGTAACAGATGTTTGTTACATTTTTACACATCAATTTGTTAAATTTATTAATGCTACTAATAATAAATTACATAAAAGAAATAAAAATTAAATAAAGCAATCATAATATTATACTCTACCATGTCAAGAATAAGAAGTTTTCTTGATTTTATAAAACTGAAGTGAAGCATATCACCTTTTGTTATGCCATTATCCTTTGTAAAAATAGCCCAATCATTCAACACATATCTCTTCCTATTGCCATTCTTCTCAGACTTGACAACTAACATTTTTTCTTCTTTTTTTAAATTCTCAATTTTCATTGGTTTTAACTTTGTTTTCAGCTGTGTTGATTCTGCAACATCATTTGGCAGTCTCTGCATTGATCAATTATTATAACCTTTATCAGATTTATGTATTTAATATAATATATGAACTTTCTTTAAATTTAAACATATCTGATTATAATTGACACATTACCATTCTGTTCTCTCCCGTTTTAACACGAGTGAACTTAATCACATCATTAACACTTTGATGTGAATTATCTTTCGTTTCTTTCTTTAGCTGTTTGTGTTCTTTCAAAGTTGACTTAGCATTATCTGTTGCTTCTCTTTTACTAGATTGATTCAGTTCCTGCTGCAGTTGTTACCTAATTTTAGTTTACAATTTATAAAAAATAATTAAGTACTCAATATTTTAAATAGGATAACTACCTTTTGATGTTTTGGAGAATACTCAATGTTCACTTGAGTTTCGTTTATATGAACTATTAGTTGCCATGTTTCATTCTTAATATTTTAAATATAAACAGGTCACCTAACTGCAAGTCAAATCCTTCTAAAAGATCATTCCATCCTTCCTTCAGAATATAAGACTTATACATTTTATCCAATTTGACATTGAACGTTAATCCACTTGCGTTAATTTTAATGTCAGCTAGAATGCATTTCCCTAGATAGTTATTTTCAATAAACTCTGTTGCTACTTCCTGATAAAAATATAGATATTCAATAAATTAACATAACATTTCACTGTATATTTTTTCTTTATCATGCAATAATATATTTAAATATATTTTCATTTTACTTACAATTACTCCCAAGTCGTGGTGCATGTTGATATTATAAAATGACTTTTCCATTACGTAATCCTCAAAGTATGAAAGTTCAAAGGTTTTTGCATCAATTGGTGTAAAAAGCAACAGAGTGTATTTTATCAGTTTTAATTCCCTGACAATGTTTATCCAACCATCTTTAAAGAAAACTTCATTAGGTCTTTTTCTCAACCATAATTTCCATGCTTTACCATTTTTCAGCCTTATCTCTATTATTGTAGTCTTACACTGTTCTCCCCAGAATTGTCTTACAAAATCAGTTGGTATTTCCTACAAATAATATTTTTTTTTTGTTAAATTTATGCTCTTTATCATAAATATTTGACAAACTTGAAAGTTGAAAATAATTTATCAGTTGAAAATGATACCACTTTAAACGAATCAACTTCCTTTAACATCGTTGTGAATGATAGTTCCATGCTTCTAACCTGTCAATTATCTTTAAAATAATAAAATTAAATATAAAAGCACATTCTCTTTTTACTTATATATACAAATAACAATCATGATTTTAAATGTTCTACAACGGTTAGCAAAGATTTCGACATCTTCAAAGGTTATTCTTATAAATTACTCTCTTTAGGGTTTTAAGTTAATACTATATTCAGAGAACACAATATTTAGTTAACATTAAATCAATTTCTAATAACATATTGTATAAATAAATCTGCTGTTGATTATTATCGATCAATAGTTTAAAAGAAGTTACCTGTATGTCGTTTTTCGATTGTTGTTGAAGAATTTTAACCGTCGAATGACTTCTTTTAATCTGTGCGTGTGTTATTTGTATAATAAGAAAAGTAATCTATAGACATCTCTTAATTATACAGTTATACTTATTTCAATAAACTTTATTTTGTAAATTGAATATTTAATTGAGAAGAAGTTTAATAATATTTTGTTTTTAACACTTCATCTTTAAAAGTTGTCATTTATAAGGTTTGATATAATAATAATATATAATATAATATTTTATTATTATTTTACTTTGTATTTGAATCTCTAAAAGATGATTATTTGACTTGCAGCCAATTCAAATTTCAAAATACAAATTTCGTTCTTTGAGGACTGTAAGGTGCAAACTATTACGGTTAGTGTTCTACTTTGTGATTTATATGTCTGATTTGCGATCAATAGTTACTAAATATTTGATATAAATTACATAATTTTTCAGCAGCGGTTCAAATTATGGATTTGGATAACAAATATTCAAGTCAGTATCAATTCTTTGATTACCAAAGTTTGCCTGAAAACTCTGCACAAGCAAGGAAAAAAAAAAGAAAACATATTCTTCAAGAACGTAAAAACAAACGTCCTCTTCATGATGCACGCACATCATCTCCTTTATTGAGTACTCCGTCGACAAATACTTCCACAGGTATGTTTTATAGTTAGACCAACAATTTGTTGTATCACATATTGGAATTTTTCTAATTTTCACATTTGTTTTGTTTGGTTTACAAGTTTCAAACAACTATAAATTTTGCTTTCTTCAAAGTCCCACACAAAAGAAGAGTGCAGAAGCAGGAAAAATAAGGAAGCATATTCTGCAACAGCGTAAAAATAAAAGTGTATATAGTCCTGTATTGACATTCTCTGATTTACAGAGAACTCCACTGTCAAATATTACTAACGGTATGTGTTATAAATTCCAATCAAAATTTTTCTTTTTTACATATTTACATTATACATTATACATTTTATTAATTCTGGCATATGTTTTGTGTTGAACAAGTTTCAAGTCACGATGAATTGTATGCTGTTCAAACTCCGACTCAAAATTCTGCAGACACAAGAAAAAAAAGAAAGGACATTTTGCGGCAGATTAAATATAATCGTCATTTTAATGTTGGATCCCTATCCACTCCTTTAGAAAAGATTGCATTGTCATATATTTCCAACGGTCTGTGTTATACATTGGATTAAAAAATGTGTTGTATTAACTATTAATGTCGTATGTTTTATTAATTCTTACGTATTCTGTTTTGGTTTACAAGTTTCAACATCAAAAACTTGCTCAATCAATGTAACTCAACATAGTGGTAATGTGACTCCAATTATTGGTAGTACATTCTGTGAATCATCTACCAAAAAGAAAGGTAAGTTGTTGTAATTGAAGTTTTTACTCTTTTTCTTTGATCATTATTTATGTTTTGCTCATTATTGCTTATATATTATTTTTAAATTTTTAAAAGCTTCAACGACACAAAGTTCATCAAGGTATATGCATCAAAATACGTTAAATTTGGAGAGTTCTTCTGGTAGAACTTTTGAAATCTCAAGTCTTTTAACTTGTGTTGGTAAGTTGTTTTTACTTAAAATGTATAACTTATTATATTTATATATAAACATAAATAAAAATGAAGCTGACATAAAGCTTTTAGATACTGTTGAAGATGTAAATATTAATGTATATACATTATTGTTGTAGGTGAATGTTCAAATGATAATCGTATTGGTTATAAGTTCAGAAAAGGAAAACATAAGTTCTATACAACTCAGATACCTAAATTTCATTTAAATATGGGTGATGATGTATTGACATGTTGTAGTGTTCAAAAGTTTTATGGAATTTCACAAGGCACAAGGTTCTTTTTGTTTTTATGTTATTGAATTTCCATTTTATAATTTTTCTTCATGTTTTAGATTATGTGGATCATGGAGATGCTATTTTTGTCTGTTCTAAATGTCAAGCATTGTTGTGGGAAGATGAAACACTTAGAGGAAATAAACATCGTAAGAAAACAGTGTTTGCGCTCTGCTGTTCGAATGGTGATGTTAAACTGCCTCCATTAGCTGATCCACCTGCATTATTATGGAATTTGTATAAAGGTCATACTCCAAAAAGCGAGAACTTCATGTATAACATTAGAGCATATAATATGATGTTTTCTTTTATGTCTCTTGGTGGCAAGATTGACAGAAGTTCTCACAGAGGTAAAGGTCCTTATGTATTTAGACTTCAGGGTCAGAATTATCATCGAATTGGTAGTCTTCTTCCGAATGATGGAGAACAACCTAAATTTTCACAGCTTTACATATACGATTCAGAAAATGAAGTTGTAAATCGTCAAAAGGCAGTTAGGTAATTTTTATAGTTAATGTTTTACATTTTTTGTTCTACTTATTGCTCATTACAGTTTTACATACGTTTTTCCTTTTAATTAAATCTTATGGTTAAATTTTTTATTTTTATGCAGTTCTGAATTAGAATCTAATTCTACTCCAAAAATACCCTTGATCTTAACACCATCAGCATTCTTAAAGATATGTTGGATTCCTGCAATCCCCTTGTGAAATCCTTCAGAATGGTAAGAGATTGTTTTCAAGAAAATGACTTTGAAAAAGTATCATTGAAACTTATTGGAACAAGAAATAAGGATGGAAGAGTTTATAACCTCCCAACTGTGTCAGAAGTTGCCGCATTAATAATTGGTGATTTTGTTAGATCATTTGACACAAGAGATATCATTGTTCAATCAAAGGCTGATGGACTTAAAAGTGTTGATGCACTATTATGTGGACGTCACTGTCGAATAGACTAGGGTTGAGTCTTGTATTGTATTACATGAGATTGTGGTGATCCATAAGGGCATTGTATGGATCTGATGCACTTGTAAATATAGGCCAAAACATAAAGTCCAGGTTCGAACCCTAGGTAAGGGCGAATGTGGAAATATTCCACATTCGACCTATACAAAGGGGCGAAGGTGGTTTTTGTTGTTGGACTATAAATAGCAATCTCATGTGTTGTTTTTCATTTGGATGATTTGAGTTTGTGCTTAGAATGCTCTCAAAGGAGAGGTCATGCCCGACCTCCCCCGGCCCCGAGATAGATGTTTATCCTACTGATGACAGTGTCTGTAACCGTTTCTGTAGTAATACGAATCTGTGATGACGTTGTTTTCGTATGTTTTTGTCTCGTCTCGAATCTCCCGTCTGAAACCGATTTGTTTTCGCGTATTCAACCCATGAATTCGGTTTCTAACCGGATTCTCAACTGTTGAGAATCTGGACTTTATGTTTTGGCCTATATTTACAAGTGCATCAGATCCATACAATGCCCTTATGGATCACCACAATCTCATGTAATACAATACAAGACTCAACCCTAGTCTATTCGACAGTGACGTCCACATAATAGTGCATCAACAATCTCCCCCTTGGACGTTGCTGGCGAATCCACAAATCTCTTGCACATCAACAATCAAAATCACAGGTCTCCCCCTCAATACATGCACTATTGTATTGAGTTAGAAATACAATATCCTTCGTGAACCGACCAAGTAATGCACTACGGATCCTCAGCATCAATACGTAGGAAGTCAGCTAGACCACGTATATCATTTGCGAATTCAACCGGCCGCTGAATTACAACCAGATCACCTAGTTACGCCAATGTGAAGTCGACAATGTAATGCACTGCAGTCTCGTAGCATCAGTACCCAGGAATGTCATCTTGACCAAGTACATCACGCGCAATCCAACTAGCCTGATAAGACCCCTACTAGAAGGATTCCATACTGATCGATCAGATATTCAACGTAACATGTAGGCACCACCACTAATTTACGTCTCATATCTGCACTTAATCTTTGCATCACCCTTCACACCAACTGGAGAAGCCTAACTGTCAGTACCCAATTAAACATCTCAAATGTGACTATGTGCAAAACAATCCACTCGGACACTAGTACTTCTATGAAATTCTTCATCTGTGCTGACTGTGATTGCATTAACACCTTCTTCTCTTTGAATGTTCTTGAGTAACTTCATCTGTTCAACGGAATACTAGCCGTAGACGAGTGGATGAAACAATCAGAAGTTTTCATCAGGAACTATCGGTACAATTGTGGACTTGAAATGCTTCAAAAACTGAAGTTTTCTATAGGGCCAACAATAACCACCAACAGCTCTTGAAATTCTTCAGGACTGTAACCTTGAAACTTTCGTTGAATCTACGTGCCACATGACTCCTACTAGGATCCCTCATTACTTTCGGAACATTGAGATCTCACTCTTGATTTGCTTGAACAAGTTCCTTCAATCACACTGGAACTGGGTTGACTGTTCTTATCTTGCGGAATACAATTTGTCTATTTTCTGGCCCATAATAGTCATCTGAATCTGATTATGTTAGGTCTGCTGACCTGGAGAAGAACAGATGATTAGAAAGCCAAAATATTCTATCTAATTGATCCTTTGAATAAAACAGTAGATTCAAGATACTTTCCCCAAAAGACTGTTGACCCTAACAACTGCTACACCAAACAACTGATGAAGACAACTGCTGCTGCTAAAAGGTCTGCAGAACAAACAACTGATGGATAAAGATCTGATGAAGAAACAACTGCTGATCAAGTACTGAAGACAAAGGTCTGTTGGAATCAACAGCACTTTGGATTCAACAGATGATAAAGACCATCAGAGTTTTCCTTACAGTAGTTTATGTTAGCAGTGTTTTCAATGTAACAGTAGTTGTAGTTAGCAGATGTTTTATATTGTTATTCAGTTAGAGGTCGTTGTCTTAGGTGACGTCAGCAGTGATCATCAGAGGTTTAGTTTGGTCTATAAATAGAACAGTGATTGTACTGTTCTATTTATCACTCTAGTCATTCTCTTAGACAAACATTCTCTGAGTGATCAGGCTGAGGGGGAGTACTTGTACAATTGTAAACTTTCAATCTAATGAAAGCTTTCGATTAAAAACATTTATTCTCTTGTTTTGATTTACAGTTTATCATTCCGCTGCACTTTCCATTTATATTTCACTTCATTTATTTCATTATTCTTCTAAACTATCAAAACAATCAAACTCAGATCCTAACAATTGCTATCAGAGCTTGGTCAATTAAATTCGATCTAATCAATCAATTTAATATAAACAGATCAGCTCACAATTTATTGATATCGTTTGTTTGTCGGATTGAAAACAGAGTAATAGTTTATTTTCGTTTCAACCGTTAGTAAACAGATTTTGTTTTCGTAAAAATCAGAGAATGACTTCAATTAATCAAGATCCACATAACACTGGCACTAGCAACAAGCCACCGATGCTTGTCAGATCTGAATACAATATCTGGAAACGCCGGATGAGTCATGTGCTAGCACAGCAAAATACTGGGTGTTGGAAGTCGGTTGTCTTTGGACCTCATGTTCCAATGGTGCCGAGTACCGAAGATCCCAAGGTCCAAGTACCTAAGAGCGTTGAAAACTATTCTGAGCAAGATTTTCAAAAAAAATGAGTTAGATGCTAAGGCTTTCAGTATTGTAGCGATGGCTCTACCAAATGATATCTATGCTGGACTGTTGCACTGCGATAGTGCAAAAGAGTTGTGGGATGCTCTGAAAGAGCAGTTTGGTGGGACTGAGGATGTGATAGAAAACAACCGAGAAATACTTAATCAACAATATGAAACTTTTAGTCATGTGAAGGGAGAGTCGTTAACACAACAGTTTGAGAGATTTAATTGTCTGATTAGTGAACTAAAACTGGTGGGTCTAACTTACCCTAATTCAACTTTGAATCATAGGTTTCTTAGATCACTTCAGGAAAAATGGGACACTATAGCAATTGTTATGAGAAACTCTATCGGATTTAAGGACCTGACTCTGACCCAGCTTCATGGTAAGCTCTTGACCTATGAGAGAGAGCTTAACCAGAAAAAGAAGCTCCAGGACTCTGGAAAAGTGTCTGATGACTATGTATTTGGTAATACAGCACTTTTGGGTCAAGATGACGTACCTGGAAGTAGTAAGGATCAGGATTATGATCATTACATTGATATAACCACTGGTTTTAACACTGATTCTTACTCATCACCCAGCTATGCTTTTACAGAAAGTGGTGATATCCAGGCATCTGATAACACATCTTTTGTGTATAATGACCTTCAATACATTGACCCTGTGGACTTAGAAGAAATGTACATCTTGCATCAGTTGGCCCTGCTCAGTATTAGAACCAATAACTTCTATAAGAAAACTGGCAGAAGGTACCCAAGTTTACATGGTGGGTCAAGAGTGGGGTTGGATAAATCAAAGATCAAGTGTTATAAGTGTCATAGAATGGGTCACTTTGCTAGGGAATGTAGGAGTCAAAATGGTACCCCTATGATCACCTATCCAAACCAAAGACCTCAGACCAACACTTATCAGTTTTCCCAAAACACCCCTGCACCTAATGTGCAAAACACTGCTCACTTTGCACAGACCCCAACCACTGTTCCTGTGCACTATGTCCAAACCACTGTTCCTCAGTATCATTATGTCCAAACACCTGTTACTCAGGCACAAGTGCCAATGACTGCTGCTTCATCCTCTGCTTCTGCAGAGACCAGTCAACAGAGTTTCTTCACTCAAGGCTTTGGTTTTGGTTTTCAAGAAACCACTGCTCAAAGTTCACAAACCACTGACAAAAAGGAACCACAGTTGGTTGAAATCATCCCAACCAATTCAAAAGGTCAAGAAATCAAGGTTACTGAACCCAATGGCAAGAAAATCATTCTTGAAAAGTTGGAAGGTACACCCTCATTTGATGAGATTGAAAAATATCAATTCAAACCAACCTGGTCAGATAAGTGTGATGTCCTTGAAAATTTTCAACCAATGACCTTCAAAACCCCTGATGGTAAAAAGGCACCACAGGCCAAAGTCATCCCTTTGAGAGATCTTCCAACAGATGATCAAACATCTGTTGAAAAGAAGAAAGGAAAAGGGAAATCCAAAGATAACTTGTTTTGTGATTTTGTGAAAAGAAGAATCATGTCACCAAAAACTGTTTTCTTCTAAAAGCATATGACATCAACAAAGCAACAAGTTTAAGTGATTCTAAAACCAATGAATGTTTAATTTGTAAGAAAAAGAATCACAAAACAAAGGAGTGCCTGTATCTCAAAATTTTTGATGAAAAGATAAAAGAGTACAAGGCTAAAACTCTTGAAAGTCAAGTGATGAGTACTTCAAAAGGAAAATCCAAACAGACTTTTGAACCAGTCCAAACAGCTGTTACCAAATGTCTGAGCAAAAACTCTGCTCCCAGAGATGTTCAGGTAACAGATGTTCCACCAGCTACCAGACTTCCAAGAGGATATGGACAACCAACTTGTCATCGTCTGCCACATGTTTATGAAGAGCCCAAAAGGCCTTAAAAACCTAAAGTGAATAGACATCCTCATGGTTATCAGCATCTGATAGGAAATGATCAAACATCTGTTGGACCAAGTGTTGACATACAAGCACTGGCAAATGGTCAACTACAGCTGCTGAACCTAGTTCAAAAGCTAGTTCAAACCACTGATAATTCTCCTCAACTTAAGGCTGAGACATCTGAGAACCCATCCAAAGCCAATTTGGCTTTGGACACTCACCAAAACTAAACTCTTTACTGATGTGCAGGGAGCTTCTGCTTGCTTAGATAGTTTATGGTATGTAGATAGTGGAGGCTCCAGGCACATGACAGGATGTAGAGCCCTTCTTCTGGACTTTCTTGCACATGGAGGGGGTGATATATCCTTTGGTAATGATTCTAAAGGTAAAGTGTTGGGTTCTAGATCTGTTCAAGCAGGGACACTTAAGTTTGAAAATGTTAATCTAATAGACAATCTAAAATTTAATCTACTTAGTGTATCACAAATGAGTGACAAAGGATATGGGTCATTCTTCACTAAGAAAACATGTAAGATTGTTGGACCAGAAGTGGTTGAAAAGATTAACACCATCATTGCTGAGAGTAAAGCACAACTTGTTGCTCATAGAAGTGGCAATGTGTATGTAGTTGATATGTTGAAGGATAATCCTATGGCAAATGTCTGTCTGTTCTCTGCTGCCTCTACTAAAGAGACAGAATTGTGGCATAGGAGACTGGGTCACACCAACCTTCAAACTATCAACTCTCTCTCCAAACAAAACCTTGTTAGAGGTTTGCCACTAAAAGAATTCAAATGTGATGAGCATTGTGTTTCCTGCCTAAAAGGAAAACAACATAAAAGCTCTTACAAATCAATTGATGAGTCCAAAACCAGTCAATATTTACAAATGTTACACATGGACTTGTTTGGCCCAGTTAAAATCATGAGTCTAAGAAGAAAGAGATTTTGTCTTGTCATAGTTGATGATTTTTCTAGGTTTACATGGACTTACTTTTTACATTCTAAGGATGAGACTGCAGGTATCTTGAAGGACTTTGTCACCAAAGTTGAAAAACAATATAACTTGCCAGTAAAAGTCTTTAGAAGTGACAATGGAACAGAGTTTAAAAATAAGGAGTTGGATGATTTCTGTGTGTCAAAAGGGATTGTAAGGCAGTACAGTATCCCAAGAACACCAGAGCAAAATGGGGTGGTTGAGAGAAAGAACAGAACTCTCATTGAAGCTGCAAGAACAATGCTAGCAGATTCTGGTTTGCCACTGTCCTTCTGGGCAGAAGCTGTAAACACTGCTTGCTATGTTCAAAACAGAGTTTTGATCAACCCAACAAATCAAAAGACTGTTTATGAAATTTTGTTCAAAATCAAACCATTAATCTCATTTTTCAAAATCTTTGGATGTCCATGTTTCATTTTAAACCTTAAAGATCCCATTTCAAAATTTGCAGCCAAAGTTGATTGTGGATATTTTCTGGGATATTCTTCTACTGCCAAGGCCTATAAAGTGTTTAACACAAGGACCAAGACAATAGAAGAAACTCTGAATGTGAAGTTCAATGAACTTTCATCTTTAAAAATCCCAGCAAACCCTGCTGAGCTATTTGATTTGGATAAATTCAAATTTGAAGATATCACTGTCAAAACTAACAGTGCAGGTATCTCACAATCCCCACAACAAGACTACAGAACAGATGTTGTGATTCCAAATCACTGTCAAGTCTATTCTGCATCAGAGGAAGCAGTAGTTCAAAATAACTGTCAAAACTCTGTCACAGCTGAGTCAGCCACTGTTGGCCAGTCCTATCCTCAAACCACTGATTCACCTTTTACATCCACTGCTCAATCATCTGTTGACAAAAGTCAAACATCTGTTGACAAGAGTCAGTCCAACCTTACACCACTTGGACCCATTCCTCCACCACCATTTCAAACATCTGTTGACACTACAAAAGTGTAAACAGATGTTATGACAACAGAGTCACCAAACCTCTGTCCTTCACCTCAAAATGCCATCATACCATATCAGGGAGATTTAATCTACCTAAGAGCTCATCCACCAGATCAAATCATTGGCAACATCAGAGAAGGTGTGCTCACAAGGATCCAATCCTCAAATATCTGTCTTTTTGCAGGCTTTCTATCCCTCATACAACCAGTCAAGTACCAAGAGGCACTAAAAGACAACAGTTGGGTGAAAGCCATGCAAGAAGAGCTCCTTTAGTTCAAAAGACAACAAGTATGGGAACTTGTACCACTGCCTAAGGATGTTTGTCCAATTGGCACAAAGTGGGTCTTTAAAAACAAAACTGATGAAAGGGGTATAGTTGTCAAGAATAAAGCTAGGCTAGTGGTTCAAGGCTTCAGACAAGAAGAAGGGATTGACTATGATGAAACCTTTGCTCCTGTAGCTAGGTTAGAAGCTATCAGACTCTTCTTAGCCTTTGCTGTCAACCACAACATCAAGGTGTATCAGATGGACATCAAGTGTGCATTCCTATATGGCAAAATTCAGGAGGAGGTCTATGTATGTCAACCACCTGGTTTTGAAGACACATTCCATCCTGAGTATGTCTACAAGCTAAATAAAGCCTTGTATGGACTCAAGCAAGCACCTAGAGCCTGGTATGAAACTCTTTCCACCTTTCACTTATCCATTGGTTTCACAAGAGGTAAAATTGATAAAACCTTATTTTTAAAATGGAAAGGAAAAGATCTAATGATTGTTCAAATATATGTGGATGACATCATTTTTGGATCCACATGTAACAAAATGTGTGAGGAGTTTAGGGAACTCATGACAGCAGAGTTTGAAATGAGTGCTATGGGTGAACTTCAGTGCTTCCTTGGACTCCAAGTAAAGCAGCTGCAAAATGGCACATTCATTCATCAAAATAAATATGTGAAAAACTTGTTATCCAAATTTGAGATGAATGATTGTAAGCCATGTAGTACACCCATGAGCACAGTCAAGCCACTCACTGTTAATGACAAGGATGAACTGGTTGATCAGACACATTACAGATGCTTGATTGGGTCTTTATTGTACTTAACAACATCTATGCCAGACATTATGTTTGCCACTTGTGTTTGTGCAAGATCCCAGGCTTCACCCAAAAAGTCAAACCTTATTGCTGTGAAAAGGATATTCAGATACCTAAAAGGTGCTCCCACACTTGGTATCTGGTATCCTGCTAATGGAAACATTGAGCTTTCAGGCTACTAAGATAGTGATTTTGCTGGCTGCCACACCACAAGAAAGTCCACATCAGGAGGGTGCCAGTTTCTGGGGAATGCCTTAGTTTCTTGGCAAAGCAAAAAGCAAGCAGCTGTTTCAACTTCAACAGCTGAGGCTGAATACATTGCTGCTGCAAGCTGTATAGCCCAACTCATGTGGCTTCAAAATCAACTGCTGGATTTTGGGATAACTGCACTAAGGACCCCATTCATGTTGGATAGTCAAGCTGCTGAAAATATCATCAAAAATCCAGTCTCTCATTCAACCACAAAGCACATAGACATCAGACATCATTTTGTCAGAGATAGCTATGAAAAAGGTTTGATTTCACTGCACCATGTTCCAACAGAGGATCAGTTGGCAGATGTGTTGACAAAAGCTTTAGACACATCTACCTTCATAAACTTGATCTCTCGAATTGGAATGCTAAACATGGATTAAAATAACAAAAATGTTTTAAATAAAAACATTAAAATGTTATCAGAAAATCAATTTTCTCCTTAAAAATAGCTCTTTTGGTTGAAAAATCTGTTTCAAACATCTGATCAGATAAAACAACCACTGTTTCATTCTCTCCACTGTTGGTCGAAATATCTGTTTCAAACATCTGATCAGATAAAACAACTGTTATTTCATCAGTCTTTTGGTTAAACAACAGCTGTTGGCAACAGACTTTTGCAAAACAGCTGTATTCCACCAGATGTTTAACCATCAGATGTTTGCCACGTCTGCTCTCAAAAGCAGAGTTTAACCACATCAGCAGTTTCACCAGAGGCTATAAAACCCTGTTTTTCCCCCAACAGCAGTTTTACTGTCTCATTGTATTCAAAATACTCAAACCGCCTTCTTCTTCCTCAAACCCCTAATCAAATTTCATTCACTCTCACACTCGAAATCCATTACAATGGATCTTCAAACAAAAGCCACCCATAATTACCTACCATATCTGGTCAAAACAGAAGACAACGTACCATTCCATTCCACTATCGACATCATCCTAAATTCCAAATACAAAACCGTCCTAACTGCTGATGCTCCCATTCATCTTGAAACCCTCTAAGAATTCTGGTCTAAAGCTGAAGTCTTGCTTCAAGACAAAAAGCCTACATCCATTATTTCCAAAATTGGAGCCACAAGCATCTCCATCACACCTGAATTAATATCCACAACCTTCTCCCTCAATGACTTGTCAGGTAAGGACTCTTTTCCTAAAACAGAGCTTCACACAGAGTTTCAGGAAAGAGGGTATGATGCTCAAATGACTGGATCAACACTATTCAAAAAGTTTTTCCCTCCAGTCATGAAATTTTTCTTCCATACTCTCCTTCTCTGTGCCTCGGCTAAGACCACATCCTTCAATGAAATCCCATTAAGGATTCAGTACTTGGGATATGCTATGTTGTCAGACTCTGACTTCAATCTATCCCAGGGTCTGTTTATGGACTTAGTTTCAAATGTGAAAGCCATAAAATCTGGCTCAAACAATGCTTTTCTACTTTACCCAAGAATTCTTAGTGTAATCCTTCAAAAGGTTTTACCTGAAAATGATTTTCAAAAGGGTGAGTCTTTTCAAATGAAAAGTTTAACTGATGAAACTTTCACAAGAATGTTGGGTTCTTCTACCCAAGAAAAAGTGTCAAAAGTGACAAAAGTTTCTAAAACACAAACAAAGAGGTCCAAGACAACAACTGTTGTTCAAACCTCTGTTGTTGAGCCCACTGCTCCTGGTGATCATGGCACTTCATCCAGTGCTGTGAAACCCACACCAGCCACATCCAAAAGAAAACGTCTATCTACAAAAACCACATCCACATCTAAAAAGGGACTTATGGAAGATGAGATACCAGATGAAAACCCTGTTGCATCACAAAAGCAACCTGAAACCACTGTTGTTACTTCCTCACAACAGTTGGAAATATCTCAACCCAAACAAACTCCTCATGCATCCTCACAAAAGGATCATGTTGTATGCCAAAGGGAACTACATAATGAAGCATATGAGTCACTTGATCATATGTTTACAAGCCCCTCTCCCAGGCTTAGCTCTCTTCTTACTCCTCCACCTTCACCACAACATGTCCCTCAAACCATGCAACCTCTGTTTGAGGCTATTGATAAAACTCAGGATAATCCCAGTTCTTCTCCTTCACCTGTCACTGAGAGTATACCCCCACAAGTGACTGGGCCTGAGAAAAATCAATCTGCTAACCAACAAACAGAAGAGGAGGTTACACTCCCAGAGTTCAATGTAACTCTTGGTGAGTTTTCAAGAGAAGCAGCCACTACTGATGTAGAGACCATTGTCTCACAACAGGACAATGGTTACATAGCTAAGACTTCCTTGAAGGCAACAACTGAGGAGGCCACAATTGTGTCCCCAAAATCAGTTGGAAGTCCCCAGAACCAAGACCAAGGGGCATCTGGTTCTCATTCCCTGGACTCACCTCCTAGGACTGAACCAGTTAAAACTACCACTGGTAGGAATTCAGATGATCCTATTAACTTAGGTGATGGATTAAAATACCAAGAATTGACGGATAGAGTTCAATCCATTGAAACCTCTGTTGCTGACATAAAATCTGATGTCAAGTCAATATTGGAATCCTTGGCTAACCTCAACAAAAGTCAACCATCCACAGCTGATATTGCTAGTGAGCTATGGCAATTTGTTTCGCCCATCATCATAGCTCACAGGAAACTCGCAGATCAGACTCAAGAGACCTATATGAACCTGATCAGAAATATGGTGGATGCCAGGTTCAATGATACCAAGGCAGATATCAAAGTGATCAAGGACCACCTGCTGAAGACTACTGGCTATGCCCCTACCACAATTCTCAGAGATGATGATGATGATGCATTTACAGTTGATGATGCCAAAAAGGGGGAGAGTGGCAGAGATAGGTTGCCAAAATTAAATCCTTTTGGTTCTCCACCCTCTCAAAAGGGTAAATCAAAGTCTGCTGACAAACCAGAGTCTACCCAAACAGCACCACAAAAACAACAACAACAACCAAGTTTTCAAACCTCTACTGCTACTGAAACTGCCAAGACCAGCAAGGCAAAGGAAGTTGACACCTCTGCCAATGAAAAAGCTAATAAGGCTGCTGAAGAGAAGCTTAAGAGGGATGATACTCTGGAGGTTAAAGCAGAAAGGTTAATTCAGCTGAAAAAGGAACAACAGCAAGAAGTTGAAGATGTGGGTTCCTCCAAAAGAATGAAAATCTCTGCAAAACATACAAGGAAACCACCATCCAAACTAACTACTGAAACCCCTGATGCTGAAACCACTGCTATCAAAACCACTGCCACCAAAACCACTGCTACCACAACCACTGCCACCAAAACATCTGAAATCACCAAACCAACCACCAAACCAACAACCAAACCTACTACTACATCCACTTCACAACCAAAACCCCAAACAACTGCTGGTTCTACAAAAGAACCAACAGAGGTTAACCCAACCACTGCTGCAACATCACCTTCACCAAAACTCTTGTACAGCAGAAAAGAAAGTCTACTTTTGTTGTGCAAGATGAAAACATTCACACCACACCACCCAATACTCCACTCACACAACCCTTAAATGCCATTCCAATATACTCCACTCACACAACCCTTAAATGCCATTCCACTCTCATCATTCTCACCACACACCTCACAATTCAAATCACATAGACCACCACCAACCATCACACCATTGGCTGAGAAGTATCCTCTTGAACTTGATTTACTCAAGGGGGAACTTCAATCCTTCTACAATACTGATCAGCCATCAGAAAGATCTTTCCCATCTCTTAAAGATTTTCCTGTTCCCGTAAACATTGACACCTATCTGAAATACAAGGGGGAACAGGCAGATGCCATAATTAAAGAGAAATGTAAAGGGAAAGATGACAGGAGTGCTCAGGGCATCCATTCAGCAGAGCTTAGCAAACTGAGAAGGATTGAAGATTTTGCTAAGACCCTGAGCAACAATGTCTTCCATGCCTCTCAGCAGTGATATGGAAAGGGAGGTCAGGGATTCTCTTCTTGAACAAATCTTAGCATCCATGCCTTACAAAGCAAACAAGAAACAGTTTGCAGGCTGGACCACTCATGCACTCAGAGAAGAATTAATCAGAATTCAAGAAATGGCCAAGAATCCTCCATCAAAGGTCTCTGCTCCTGACTTCAGCAAATGCAGAGATCCAGCCAGAGCTCTAAAGTTTAAAAGAATGAGACAAGAAATTGTGGCTGCTGATTATGGAGAGATGAAGTCTGTGGCAAGATGGTTTGAGCTTAGATTGGTTGAAACTTACAAGAAGTTGGAAGAAAACAGGAAGAAAGACCCTACCTTGCCAAGAAAACCTGTTTATGCTGATGAGCCCATTTTAAAGAGACCTCAACAGGCTTTTACCTTAGACAGCTTACTGGACACTTCTGACTTATCCATTGCTGCAAGAAGACAATTCAAAAAGCACAAGGAGATGTCAGAAGAAGAACAGAAACAGTTTGCTGATACTTTTGTGAAAGAGGGACTCCTTAACCAAATCCGCTACTTCTCTGATCCAACAACTGAAAGACTCAGAGAACTCATTGGAAGACCTCCTTCACCAAACTCATCCAAAATAAAGATGCATCCCAGCCATTCCTCTGATTCTAAAATTCTAAAATGGAAGTCCAATAAAGAAACCCATGAATTGACTCTGCTCAGATCAGATGAAAAGATTCAGAAACTCAGCATGGATGATGCTCATGGCCTGAGTTTGTGCTTAGAATGCTATCAAAGGGGAGGTCATGCCCGACCTCCCCCGGCCCCGAGATAGATGTTTATCCTACTGATGACAGTGTCTGTAACCGTTTCTGTAGTAATACGAATCTGTGATGACATTGTTTTCGTATGTTTCTGTCTCGTCTCGAATCTCCCGTCTGAAACCAAGTTGTTTTCACGTATTCGATCCATGAATTCGGTTTCTAACCGGATTCTCAACTGTTGAGAATCTGGACTTTATGTTTTGGCCTATATTTACAAGTGCATCAGATCCATACAATGCCCTTATGGATCACCACAATCTCATGTAATACAATACAAGACTCAACCCTAGTCTATTCGACAGTGACGTCCACATAATAGTGCATCAACAATCTCCCCCTTGGACGTTGCTGGCGAATCCACAAATCTCTTGCACATCAACAATCAAAATCACAGGTCTCCCCCTCAATACATGCACTATTGTATTGAGTTAGAAATACAATAACCTTCGTGAACCGACCAAGTAATGCACTACGGATCCTCAGCATCAATACGCAGGAAGTCAGCTAGACCACGTATATCATTTGCGAATTCAGCCGGCCGCTGAATTACAACCAGATCACCTAGTTACGCCAATGTGAAGTCGACAATGTAATGCACTGCAGTCTCGTAGCATCAGTACCCAGGAATGTCATCTTGACCAAGTACATCACGCGCAATCCAACTAGCCTGATAAGACCCCTACTAGAAGGATTCCATACTGACCGATCAGATATTCAACGTAACATGTAGGTACCACCACTAATTTACGTCTCATATCTGCACTTAACCTTTGCATCACCCTTCACACCAACTGGAGAAGCCTAACTGTCGGTACCCAATTAAACATCTCAAATGTGACTATGTGCAAAACAATCCACTCGGACACTAGTACTTCTATGAAATTCTTCATCTGTGCTGACTGTGATTGCATTAACACCTTATTCTCTTTGAATGTTCTTGAGTAACTTCATCTGTTCAACGGAATACTAGCCGTAGACGAGTGGATGAAGCAATCAGAAGTTTTCAGCGGGAACTATCGGTACAATTGTGGACTTGAAATGCTTCAGAAACTGAAGTTTTCTATAGGGCCAACAATAACCACCAACAGCTCTTGAAATTCTTCAGGACTGTAACCTTGAAACTTTCGTTGAATCTACGTGCCACATGACTCCTACTAGGATCCCTCATTACTTTCGGAACATTGAGATCTCACTCTTGATTTGCTTGAACAAGTTCCTTCAATCACACTGGAACTGGGTTGACTGTTCTTATCTTGCGGAATAAAATCTGTCTATTTTCTGGCCCATAATAGTCATCTGAATCTGATTATGTTAGGTCTGCTGACCTGGAGAAGAACAGATGATTAGAAAGCCAAAATATTCTATCTAATTGATCCTTTGAATAAAACAGTAGATTCAAGATACTTTCCCCAAAAGACTGTTGACCCTAACAACTGCTACACCAAACAACTGATGAAGACAACTGCTGCTGCTAAAAGGTCTGCAGAACAAACAACTGATGGATAAAGATCTGATGAAGAAACAACTGCTGATCAAGTACTGAAGACAAAGGTCTGTTGGAACCAACATCACTTTGGATTCAACAGATGATAAAGACCATCAGAGTTTTCCTTACAGTAGTTTATGTTAGCAGTGTTTTCAATGTAACAGTAGTTGTAGTTAGCAGATGTTTTATTTTGTTATTCAGTTAGAGGTCGCTGTCTTAGGTGACGTCAGCAGTGATCATCAGAGGTTTAGTTTGGTCTATAAATATAACAGTGATTGTACTGTTCTATTTATCACTCTAGTCATTCTCTTAGACAAATATTCTCTGAGTGATTAGGCTGAGGGGGAGTACTTGTACAATTGTAACCTTTCAATCTAATGAAAGCTTTCGATTAAAAACATTTATTCTCTTGTTTTGATTTACAGTTTATCATTCCGCTGCACTTTCCATTTATATTTCACTTCATTTATTTCATTATTCTTCTAAACTATCAAAACAATCAAACTCAGATCCTAACAGATTATCTTACTGTTGATTCTCATGACTACCCCACAATAAAACGTTTCATCATCATTTCTTCAACAATTTTTGTAGACATCATCACCATTCTCCCGAAAATCTTCAAAAATTGCCATATCGAAGTTGAGAATCCGGTTAGGAACCAAATTCATGGATCGAATACGCGAAAACAATTCGGTTTCAGACGTGAGATTCGAGACGAGACAGAAACATACGATAACAACGTCATCACAGATTCGTATTACTACAGAAACGGCTACAGACACTGTCATCAGTAGGATAAACATCTATCTCGGGGCCGGGGGAGGTCGGGCATGCCCTCCCCTTTGAGAGCATTCTAAGCACAAACTCAAATCATCCAAATGAAAACCAACACATGTTGGGTTTGCTGACCTGGAGAAGAACAGATGATAGAAAGCCAAAATATACTAAGTGTTGATCAAGAATAAATAACAGTGGTTACAAGAAAGCTTCCTCCAAAGAACTGCTGATTCCCAAACTGCTGATGCTTAAACAACTGATACAAGACAACTACTGATGATGAAAGGTCTGATGGATAAAGTCTGAAGAGCAAAAGTCTGATAAAGAACAAGTACTGATCAAAGATCTGAAGAACAAAGGTCTGTTGAACCAACAGCACTTTGGTTCAACAGATGATAAGAAGACATCAGAGCTTTAGTTTAACAGAGTTTTCTTTCAGTAGTTTCAATGTAACAGTAGTTTATTGTTTAACAGATGTTGTAGTTTGTTAGTCAGTTAGGGGTCGCTTTCTAGGTGACGTCAGCTAAGTGATCATCAGAGGTTTGTACTTGTCTATAAATAGAACAGTACTTGTACTGTTCTATTCGTCACTCGTCATTCTCTCTAGACAAACAAACTCTGAGTGATCAGGCTGAGGGGGAGCTTTAATTGTACTATTGTAATCTTTCAGTTTAATGAAAGCATTCGATTGATAACAATTATTCTCTATGTTTTGATTATTATTTATTCCGCTGCACTTTCCATTTATACTTCATTCATATTTCATAGTTAATCAAAACAGTCCAATACTCAGATCCTAACAATTGGTATCAGAGCTTGGTCAATTAAATCTGATCTAATCAATCAATTTAATACACAGATCAGCTCATAATCATTGATATCGTTTGTTTTGTCGGGTTAAAACAGAGTAATAGTTTATTTTCGTTTCAACAGTTAGTAAACAGACTTTGTTTTTGAAAAAAAAAAACCAAGAGAATGACTTCACTTAATCAAGATCCACACAACACTGGCACACACAACATGCCTCCGATGCTTGTCAGGTCAGAATACAACATCTGGCAGCGTCGGGTAGCTCATGTGTTAGCACAACAGAACACAGGGTGCTGGAAATCGGTAGTATTTGGACCACATGTTCCAATGGTACCGAGTGCCGAGGATCCAAAGATCCAAGTACCAAAGAGTGTTGAGAACTACTCAGAGCTAGATTTTCAAAAAATCGAGCTAGATGCCAAGGCTTTCAGCATAGTAGCCATGGCACTGCCGAATGATATCTATGCCGGTCTCTTACACTGCAATAGTGCTAAAGAACTGTGGGATGCTCTTAAAGAGCAATTCGGGGGAACTGATGATGTGATTGAAAACAACCGTGAAATACTTAACCAACAATATGAAACGTTTAGTCACATAAAAGGGGAGTCATTAACACAGCAGTTTGAAAGGTTTAACTGTCTAATTAGTGAACTTAAACTGGTTGGTCTAACTTTTCCTAATTCAACACTGAATCATAGGTTTCTTAGATCACTTCAGGACAAATGGGACACTATAGCTATAGTTATGAGAAACTCTATCGGATTCAAAGACCTAACCCTGACCCAGCTTCATGGTAAGCTCCTGACTTATGAAAGGGAGCTTAACCAGAAAAAGAAGCTCCAGGACTCTGGCAAAGTGTCAGATGACTATGTATTTGGTAATACTGCACTGTTGGGTCAGGATGATGGTTCTGGAAGTAGTAAGGATCAGAGTTATGATCATTACATTGACATAACAACTGGTTTTAATAATGATTCTTACTCATCACCAAACAACTGTGCTTTCACAGCCAGTGGTGATATCCAGGCTTCTGATAATTCATCTTTTGTGTACAATGACTTGCAATATATTGACCCTTTGGACCTAGAAGAAATGGACATCTTACACCAGGTTGCCCTGCTCAGTATTAGAACCAATAACTTCTATAAGAAAACTGGCAGAAGGTTTCCAGGTTTACATGGTGGGTCAAAGGTTGGGTTGGATAAATCAAAGATAAAGTGTTACAAGTGTCATAGAATGGGTCATTTTGCTAGGGAGTGTAGGAGTCAAAATGGAGTTCCTATGATTACCTATCCAAATCAAAGACCACAGACCAACACTTATCAAACCATCCCTAATGTACCTAATGTGCAAAACACTGCTCACTTTGCACAGACCCAAACCACTGTTCCTGTGCATTATGTCCAAACCACTGTTCCTCAGTATCACTATGTCCAAACACCTGTTGCTCAGGCCTCTGTGCCAATGACTGTTACTCCACCCTCTGCTCCTGCAGAGACCAGTCAACCAGGCCAACAGAGTTTCTTTACTCAGGGCTTTGTTGATTGGAGCAGTCTACCAGATGAGATAACAGATGACAACATTGCTCTAGTTGCTAACACTGAAAAGGATTTTTGTTTTATGGCACTAGAAACAATTGTTGAAGAGACTGATTCTGAGGAAGTGGTGTCTATGTCTGAAAATGTGACTGATGGTGTTGTTGGTGAGATTGTTTCAGCTGAAGAATCTGAAGTGGAGGTTGTGAATCTCTCAGACCCCTGGGGTAGTGATGACTGTGACTGCCAGTGTAACTGTGCCTTGATGGCTGCTGCTAAGGTATCTCCTCAAATCTTAAATGACTTGTGCTCAGACAAATGTATTGTGGCATTTGCTAAGATAAAAGAGGTGAATGAAAACTTTAGAAAGAAAATTTTGGATTCTGAAATTCAGTTTGAAAATCTAACAAAAGAGTTAAAATCAAAAATATCTGAAAAAGAGTCTGAAATCAGCAGTTTAAAACATGAAGCAAGCATAACCAAAGACCAGCTTCAGACTATGATAACAAAATATCATAGGTGTAAGAAGGAGCTTGAGTCCACCCAAGTTGAATGTAAGAAATGGGTGGAATCATCAAAGGGTTTTGAGATGATTGTCAACCAACAGTCTAAAAGTCATGTGAAATTTGGGTTTGGTTTTCAAACCACTGATCAAGTTTCACAAACCACTGACAAAAAGGAACCACAGTTGGTTGAGGTCATCCCTACAAACTCAAAAGGTCAAGAAATCAAGGTTGCTGAACCCAATGGCAAGAAAATCATTCTTGAAAAGTTGGAAGGTACACCCTCATTTGATGAAATTGAGAAATATCAATTCAAACTAACATGGTCAGATGAGTGTGAAGTCCTTGAAAATTTCAAACCAATGACCTTCAAAACCTCTGATGGTAAAATGGCACCACAGGCCAAAGTGATCCCTCTAGTAAATCTTCCAACAGATGATGAAACATCTGTTGAAAAGAAGAAAGAAAAAGGGAAGGCCAAGAACAACTTGTTTTGTGATTTTTGTGAAAAGAAGAACCATGTCACCAAAAACTGTTTTCTTCTAAAAGCATATGACATCAACAAAACAACAAGTTTAAATGATTCTAAATCTAAAGAATGTTCAATCTGCAAGAAAAAGAATCACAAAACAAAAGAGTGCCTATATATCAAAAATTTTGATGAAAAAATAAAAGAGTATAAGGCTAAAACTCTGGAAAGTCAAGTGGTTAGTACTTCAAAAGGAAAACCCAAACAGACTTTTGAATCAGTTCAAACATCTGTTACCAAAAGTCTGAACAAAAACTCTGCTCCCAGAGAAGTTCAGGTAACAGATGCTCCACCTGTTAACAGATTACCAAGAGGATATGGACAACCCAGTTGTCATCGTCTGCCACATGTTTATGAAGAGCCCAAGAGGCCTTCAAAACCAAAAGTGAACAGACACCCTCATGGTTTTCAACAACTGATAGGAAATGATCAAACATCTGCTGGACCAAGTGTTGACATACAAGCACTGGCAAATGGTCAACTGCAGCTATTGAACCTAGTTCAAAAGCTAGTCCAAACCACTGATCATTCTCCTCAACTTAAGGCTGAGACAGCTAAGGACCCATCCAAAGCCAATTTGGCTTTGGACACTCACCAAAACTAAAATTTTACTGATGTGCAGGGAGCTTCTGCTTGTTTAGACAGTTTATGGTATGTAGATAGTGGAGGCTCCAGGCACATGACTGGATGTAGAGCCCTTCTTCTGGACTTTCTTGCTCATGGAGGGGGTGATATATCCTTTGGTAATGATTCTAAAGGTAAAGTGTTGGGTTCTGGTACTGTCAAAGCAGGGAGGCTTAAGTTTGAAAATGTTAATCTAATAGACAATCTAAAATTTAATCTACTTAGTGTATCACAAATGAGTGACAAAGGCTTTGGGTCATTCTTCACTAAGCAAACTTGTAAGATTGTTGGCCCTGAGGCTGTAGAAAAGATTAACACCATCATTGCTGAGAGCAAAGCACAACTTGTTGCTCACAGAAGTGGCAATGTGTATGTAGTTGATATGTTGAAGGATAATCCTACTGCAAATGTCTGTCTGTTCTCAGCTGCCTCTACCAAAGAGACAGAATTGTGGCATAGGAGACTTGGTCACACCAATCTTAAAACTATCAACTCACTCTCCAAACAAAACCTTGTCAGAGGTTTACCATCAAAAGAATTCAAATGTGATGAGCATTGTGTTTCCTGTCTAAAAGGTAAACAACATAAAAGCTCTTACAAATCCATTGATGAGTCCAAAACTAGTCAGTGTTTACAAATGTTGCACATGGACTTGTTTGGCCCTGTAAAAATCATGAGTCTAAGAAGAAAAAGATTTTGTCTTGTCATAGTTGATGATTTTTCTAGGTTTACATGGACTTACTTTTTACACTCTAAGGATGAGACTGCAGGTATCTTGAAGGACTTTGTCACCAAAGTTGAAAAACAATATGACTTGCCAGTAAAAGTCTTTAGGAGTGACAATGGAACAGAGTTTAAGAATAAGGAGTTGGATGATTTCTGTGTGTCAAAAGGGATTGTAAGGCAGTACAGTATCCCAAGAACACCAGAGCAGAATGGGGTGGTTGAAAGGAAGAACAGGACTCTCATTGAGGCTGCAAGAACAATGCTAGCAGATTCTGGTTTACCACTGTCCTTTTGGGCAGAAGCTGTAAACACTGCTTGCTATGTTCAAAACAGAGTTTTAATCAACCCTAGACATCAAAAGACTGCTTATGAAATTCTGTTTAAAATCAAACCACTGATATCATTTTTCAAAATCTTTGGCTGCCCATGTTTCATTTTAAATCTTAAAGATTCCATTTCAAAATTTGCAGCCAAAGTGGATTGTGGATATTTTCTGGGGTATTCTTCTACTGCAAAGGCCTATAAAGTGTTTAACACAAGGACTAAAACAATAGAAGAAACTCTGAATGTGAAGTTCAATGAACTTTCTTCTTTAAAAATCCCAGCAAACCCTGCTGAGTTGTTTGATTTAGATAAGTTCAAATTTGAAGATATTGCTGTCAAAACTAACCCTGCAGGTACTCCACAATCTTCACAACAAGACTACAGAATAGATGTTGTGGTTCCAGACCACTACAGAGTCTATCCTGCATCAGAGGAAGCAGTGGTTCAAAACAACTGTCAAAACTCTGTCACAGCTGAGTCAGCCACTGTTGGCCAGTCTTACCTTCAATCCACTGATTCACCCAGCCAATCCACTGTTGATAAGAGTCAATCATCTGTTGACAAAAGTTAGTCCAATCTTACACCACTTGGACCCATTCCTCCACCTCCATTCCCAACATCTGTTGACTTTTCAAAAATGCCAACAGATGTTATGTCAACAGAGTCACCAAACCTCTGTCCTTCACCACAAAATGCCATCATACCATATCAGGGAGATCTAATCTACCTAAGAGCTCATCCACCAGACCAAATCATTGGCAACATCAGAGAAGGTGTGCTCACAAGGAGCCAATCTTCAAACATCTGTCTTTTTGCAGGCTTTCTATCTCTTACACAACCTGTCAAGTACCAAGAGGCACTGAAAGACAACAGTTGGGTAGAAGCCATGCAAGAAGAACTCCTTCAGTTCAAAAGACAACAAGTATGGGAACTTGTACCACTGCCTAAGGATGTTTGTCCAATTGGCACAAAGTGGGTCTTCAAAAATAAAACTGATGAAAGGGGTATAGTTGTCAAGAACAAAGCCAGGTTAGTGGTTCAAGGCTTCAGACAAGAAGAGGGAATTGACTATGATGAAACCTTTGCCCCTGTAGCAAGGTTAGAAGCTATCAGACTTTTCTTAGCCTTTGCTGTCAACCACAACATCAAGGTGTATCAGATGGACATCAAGTGTGCCTTCCTATATGGCAAAATTCAGGAGGAGGTTTATGTATGCCAACCACCTGGTTTTGAAGACACATTCCATCCTGATCATGTCTACAAGCTTAACAAAGCATTGTATGGACTCAAACAAGCACCAAGAGCCTGGTATGAAACTCTCTCTACTTTTCTCTTATCCATTGGTTTCACAAGAGGTAAAATTGACAAAACCTTGTTTTTAAAATGGAAAGGAAAAGATTTAATGATTGTTCAAATATATGTGGATGACATCATTTTTGGATCCACATGTAGTAAAATGTGTGAGGAGTTTAGGGAACTCATGACAGCAGAGTTTGAAATGAGTGCTATGGGTGAACTTTAGTGCTTTCTTGGTCTTCAAGTAAAGCAACTGCAAAATGGCACTTTCATTCATCAAAACAAGTATGTGAAAAACTTGTTGACAAAATTTGAGATGAATGATTGTAAGCCATGTAGTACACCCATGAGCACTGTCAAGCCACTCACTAATGATGAAAAGGATGAACTTGTTGATCAGACGCACTATAGATGCATGATTGGGTCTTTATTGTACTTAACAGCATCCAGGCCAGACATTATGTTTGCAACCTGTGTGTGTGCTAGATCTCAGGCTTCTCCTAGAAAGTCTAACCTCATTGCTGTGAAAAGGATCTTCAGATACCTAAAAGGTGCTCCCACACTTGGTATCTGGTATCCTGCTAATGGAAACATTGAGCTTTCAGGTTATTCAGATAGTGATTTTGCTGGCTGCCATACCACAAGGAAGTCCACCTCAGGAGGGTGCCAGTTTCTAGGGAATGCCTTAGTCTCTTGGCAAAGCAAAAAGCAAGCAGCTGTTTCAACATCCACTGCTGAAGCTGAATACATTGCTGCTGCAAGCTGTACAGCCCAACTTATGTGGCTTCAAAATCAACTACTGGATTTTGGGATAACTGCACTAAGGACTCCACTCATGTTGGATAGTCAAGCTGCTGAAAATATCATCAAAAATCCAGTCTCCCACTCAACCACCAAGCACATAGATATCAGACATCATTTTGTCAGGGATAGCTATGAAAAAGGTTTGATTTCTCTGCACCATGTTCCAACAGAGGATCAGTTGGCAGATGTGCTGACAAAAGCTTTAGACACATCTACCTTCACAAATCTGATCTCTCGAATTGGAATGTTAAACATGGATTAAAAACAACAAAAATGTTTTCAATAAAAACATTAAAATGTTTTCAGAAAATCAAATTTTGCTAAAATGACACTTTGGTTGAAAAATCTGCTTTAAAACCACTGATTCAGATAAAACAACCACTGTTTTATTAAAACCACTGTTAGTTGAAAAATCTGCTTCAAACATCTGATCAGATAAAACAACCACTGTTGGTTGAAAAATCTGTTTCAAGCATCTGATCAGATAAAACAACTGTTTTCATCAGTCTTTTGGTTAAACAACAGAGGTTGGCAACAGAGGTTTAACAAAACAGCTGTATGCCACCAGATGTTTCAACCATCAGATGTTTGCCACGTCTGCTCTCAAAAGCAGAGTTTTGCCACATCAGCGGTTTAAACAGAGCCTATAAAACCCTGTTCCTTCCCCCAACAGCAGTTTTACTGTCTCATTGTATTCAAAATACTAAAAACCGCTCTCGTCTTCCTCATAACCCTCAATCAAAGTTCATCACTTTCACAATCAAAATCCATTAAAATGGAACTCCAAACAAAAGCCACTCATAATTTCCTTCCTTATTTGGTTAAAACCGAAGACAACACACCATTCCATTCCACCATTGACATCATCAATAATTCAAAATATAAAAATGTTCTTATTGCTGATGCCCCCATATACCTGGAAACTCTCCAAGAATTCTGGGCGAATGCTGAAGTCTTATACCAAGACAAAAAGCCAACTTCCATAATTTCAAAAATTGGAGCCACCAGTATCGCCATAACCCCTCAAATCATATCCACTACCTTCTCACTGAACGACTTGTCAGGTATGGAAACTTTTCCAAAAACAGAGCTTCACACTGAGTTTCAAGAGAGAGGGTATGATGCTCAAATGACTGGTTCAACATTATACAAAAAGTTTTTCCCACCAGTCATGAAATTTTTCTTCCATACCCTCCTCCTCTGTGCCTCTGCCAAGACTACATCCTTCAATGAAATCCCATTGAGGATACAATACTTGGGATATGCTATGTTGTCAGAATCTGACTTCAATCTATCTCAGGGATTGTTTTTGGACTTGGTATCAAATGTGAAAGCCATAAAATCTGGCTCAAACAATGCTTTTCTGCTCTACCCTAGAATTCTAAGTGTAATTCTACAAAAGATTTTACCTGAAAAGGATTTTCAAAAGGGTGAGTCTTTCAAAATGGAAAGTCTAACTGATGAAACTTTTACAAGAATGCTGGGTTCTTCAACCCAAGAAAAAGCAACAAAAGTACAAAAAGTTTCCAAAACACAACCAAAGAGGACAAAGACAACAACTGTTGTTGAAACCTCTGTTGGTGAGCCCACTGCTCCTGGTGATCATGGCACTTCATCCAGTGCTGTGAAACCCACACCAGCCACCAAAAGAAACCGTCCATCCACCAAAACAACCACCAAAACCAAAAAGGGACTTCTGGAAGATGAGATACCAGAAGCTAACCCTGTTGCATCACCAAAGCAACATGAAACCACTGTTGTTACTTCCTCACAACAGTTGGAGATATCTCAACCCAAGCAAACTCCTCAAGAATCCTCACAAAAGGATCTTGTTGTAAGCCAAAGGGAAACTCATACTGAGGCATATGAGTCACTTGATCATATGTTTACAAGCCCATCTCCCAGGGCTAATCAGCTTCTTACTCCACCTACATCACCACCACATGTCCCACAAACAATGCAACCTCTGTTTGAAGCTATTGACAAAACTCAGGACAACCCCAGTTCCTCTCCTTCACCTATCACTGAGAGTATGCCACTACCAGTGACTGGGGCTGAGGAAAGTCAATCAGCTATCCCACAAACAGAAGAGGAGGTTATACTCACAGAAGTAAATGTTACTTCTGATGAGGTTTCAAGAGAAGCAGCTACTACTGCTGTAGAGACCATTGTCTCACAGCAGGACAGTGGTTCCATTGTTAAGACTTCCTTGAAGGCAACAACTGATGACGACACAATTGTGTCTCCTAAAACAGTTGGAAGTCCCCAGAACCAAGACAAAGGGGCAGCAGGTTCTT
Source organism: Ambrosia artemisiifolia (assembly GCA_032199755.1). NCBI lineage: Eukaryota > Viridiplantae > Streptophyta > Magnoliopsida > Asterales > Asteraceae > Ambrosia > Ambrosia artemisiifolia. The sequence continues at coordinate 46,892,935 of CM063519.1, read as the reverse complement.
ATTCTATGGACTCACCTCCAAGAACTGAACCAGCTAAAACTACCTCTGGTAGGGACTCAGATGAACCTATTAACTTGGGTGATGAGTCAAAACTTCAAGAATTGACGGCTAAAGTTCAAAACCTTGAATCCTCTGTTGCTGACATCAAATCTGATGTCAAGTCAATATTGGAAACATTGAATAACTTTACAAAAAGTCAACCATCCACTGCTGATGTTGCTAATGAGCTATGGAAATCTGTTTCCCCCATCATCATAGCTCACAGAAAATTAGCAGATCAGACACAAGAGACTTACATGACATTGATCAGAAACATGGTGGATGCCAGATTTAATGATACAAAGGCTGACATCAAGGTGATCAAAGACCATTTGCTGAAGACCACTGGCTCTGCCCCCACCACAATTCTCAGAGATGAAGATGATGATGAATTCACTGCTGATGATGCCAAAAAGGGGGAGAGTGGCAGAGATAGGCTACCAAAACTTGATCCATTTGGTGCACCACCCTCACAAAAAGGGAAGAAGCCAACTGCTGACAAACCAGGGTCACCTAAATCAACTCCACAAACTCAACAACCAAATGTTCAGATCTCTGTCTCTGAACCAGCTAAAGCATCAAAGGCAAAAGAAGTTGATACTTCAGCTAATGAAAAAGCTGAAAAGGCTGCTCAAGACAAAAGAAAAAGGGCTGATACATTGGAAGTAAAAGCAGAGATGTTGGTGCAAAAGAAAAAGGAACAGCAGCAGGAAGTGGAAGATGTGAACACTTCAAAGAGAAAGAAGATGCCAGCCAAACACACCAGAAAACCACCTTCCAAACTAACTGCTGAAACTTCTGATGTACAAACACCTGTTACCACAACCACTGCTCCACAAACCACTGCCACCACAACCTCTGCTACCCAAACCACTGAACCTAAAACAACTGAACCTAAAACCACTGCTAAAACATCTGCTCAACCCAAACCAGTAACCAAACCAATCACTAAACCAACCACAACTCAACCAACCCCCAAACCTACTCAAACCCAAACCACTGCCTCATCCTCACCTTCACCCAAAATCTTGTATAGCAGAAAAAGGAAATCCACCTTTGTTATACAAGATGAAAACATCCATAACACACCACCTAACACACCAGTCAATGCCATTCCACTCTCATCTTACTCACCACACACTGCCCAATTCAGATCCCATAGACCACCACCAACCATCACCCCATTGGCTGAGAAGTATCCCCTTGAGTTGGATCTAATCAAGGGGGAACTTCAATCCTTCTATAATACTGATCAGCCATCAGAAAGATCCTTCCCATCTCTCAAAGGCTTCCCTGTTCCACTCAACTTGGACACCTATCTTAAATACAAGGGTGAACAGACTGATGCTGTCATCAAAGAGAAGTGCAAAGGGAAGGATGACAGGACTGCTCAGGGCATCCATTCAGCAGAGCTTAGCAAACTCAGAAGGATTGAAGATTATGCTAAGACCCTGAGCAATTCCATGTCTACCATGCCTCTCAGCAGACACTTGGAGATGGAAGTGAGGGATTCACTGCTGGAACAGATCTTGGCATCCAAGCCTTATAAAGCAACAAAGAACCAATTTACAGGCTGGACCACACATGCTCTAAGGGAAGAACTAATCAGAATAGAGAACATGGCCAAGAATCCTCCTGCTAAGGCCTCTGCTCCTGATTTCAAAAAGGGGAGAGATGAAGCTAGAGCCTTGAAGTTCAGAAGAATGAGACAAGAGCTTGTAGCAGCTAAGTATGGAGAGATGAAGTCTGTTGCCAGATGGTCAGAGATCAGGCTAATTGAAACATACAAAAAGCTTGAACAAGAAAGAAAGACCAATCCTGATCTTCCAAGAAAACCAGTGTATGATGATGCTCCCAAGAAACCCTCTCAGGCCTTTACATTAGACAGTTTACTGGAAACTTCAGATCTTACCATTGCTGCTAGAAGACAATTTAAGAAGCAAAAAGAAATGACTGAAGAAGAAACAAGACAGTTCACTGATACTTATGTGAAAGAGGGGATTTTGAATCAAATCAGATCTTTTTCTGATCCTGTTTCAGACAGGCTCAGAGAACTCATTGGAAGGCCACCATCACCAAACTCATCCAAAATAAAGATGCATCCCAGTCACTCCTCTGATTCTAAAATTCTAAAATGGAAGTCTGATAAAGAGACCCATGAATTGACATTGCTCAGATCAGATGGTAGTATTCAGAAGCTGAGTATGGATGAGGCACCTGGCCTAAGTGCTGAAGATCTCCAGACACTTCTGAATTTGACACTGGATAGAGATGCTGAAGACCTCTTCTCTCTACACTTTGAATTACAACTAAAAGGACAAATTAGAGAAAGTCTGATGAGGAATAAAGATCAAGAATAAAGCAGAGTTTTGGCATCATCTGTTCTAGGGGGAGATTGTTGGATAAAGTCTGAAGAGCAAAAGTCTGATAAAGAACAAGTACTGATCAAAGATCTGAAGAACAAAGGTCTGTTGAACCAACAGCACTTTGGTTCAACAGATGATAAGAAGACATCAGAGCTTTAGTTTAACAGAGTTTTCTTTCAGTAGTTTCAATGTAACAGTAGTTTATTGTTTAACAGATGTTGTAGTTTGTTAGTCAGTTAGGGGTCGCTTTCTAGGTGACGTCAGCTAAGTGATCATCAGAGGTTTGTACTTGTCTATAAATAGAACAGTACTTGTACTGTTCTATTCGTCACTCGTCATTCTCTCTAGACAAACAAACTCTGAGTGATCAGGCTGAGGGGGAGCTTTAATTGTACTATTGTAATCTTTCAGTTTAATGAAAGCATTCGATTGATAACAATTATTCTCTATGTTTTGATTATTATTTATTCCGCTGCACTTTCCATTTATACTTCATTCATATTTCATAGTTAATCAAAACAGTCCAATACTCAGATCCTAACAACACATGAGATTGCTATTTATAGTCCAACACAAGAAGCCACATTCGCCCCTTAGTATAGGTCGAATGTGGAAAATTTCCACATTCGCCCTTTACCTAGGTTCGAACCAAGACTTCGTGTATTGGCCTATATTTACAAATACATCAGATCCATAAAATGCCCTTATAGATCACCACAATCTCATGTAATACAATACAATACAAAGACTCAACCCTAGTCTATTCGACAGTGACGTCCACATAATAGTGCATCAATAATCTCCCCCTTGGACGTTGCTGGCGAATCCTAATCACAACTTGCATCTCCAGTCAGTAATTGTTGAAGTATCAGACACATTGTTACATCAACAATCTCCCCCTTGACTGATGCTTCACAATGTTTCTCTAAGATCTCGTATGATAAATCAATATGTTCTTGAGTAACTTCATCTGTTCAACAGAATACTAGCCGTAGATGAGTGGATCAAGCAATCAGAAGTTTTCAGTGGGAACTACCAATACTATTGAGGACTTGAAATGCTTGAAATTCTTCGGGACTGTAATCTTGAAACTTTCGTTGAATCTACGTGCCACATGACTCCTACTAGGATCCCTCATTACTTTCGGAACATTGAGATCTCAGTCTTGATTTGCTTGTAAATAACAACTTTGTTTGAACAAGTTCCTTCAAACACACTGGAACTGGGTTGACTGTTCTCATCTTGCGGAATAAAAATATATCTGATTTTTCTGGCCCATAATAGTCAATTGAATCTGATTATCATACTGTTGATTCTCAGGACTACCCCACAATAAAATGTTTCATCATCATCATTTCTTCAACAATTTGTGTAAACATCATCACCATTCTCCCAAAAATCTTCAAAAATTGCCATTTGAAATTTTTTTTACCCCTAAAAATACCAATTTTTCATTTCATATATCGAGGGTACGAATGTGGGAATAAAGCTACATTCGACCCTTTTGTAAGGTCGAATGTACCAGGTAGGTCGAATGAAGTTCTGACAAAAATTGTAATTCCACATTCGCCCAGTAGTGAGGTACGAATGTGGAAAATTTCTAGGTTCGACCTTTCGTGTGGTACGAATGTGGAAAATTTCCAGGTTCGACCTAAAAACCTACGTTCGACCGAAAACACTCCACGTTCGCCCTCACGTACTCAAAAATTTTCTGCACGTTCGACTCTTGCAGACAAACGTGTTCTTCTTCAATATTTTGTGCAAATCAGTCCATAAACACTCCAATTCTTCGAATTTGATGATGAAACTTGTACAGAAAGGTGCGGAAATGAAAACCTAACCCTCGAAATCACAAAAACATGGAGAAATCACATGACTTTGGGTTTAATTAAGAATCTAGGGTTTCAACCTTTCAAACAAAAACTGAATTTTAACGTCTGAAATCATGAAAACGAGCTGTGATTGATTCAAACGACTGTTAGATCATTCAAATCTGTACCATAGCTCTGATACCAGTTGAGAATCCGGTTAGAAACCGAATTCATGGATCGAATACGCGAAAACAACTCGGTTTCAGACGGGAGATTCGAGACGAGACAGAAACATACGAAAACAGCGTCATCACAGATTCGTATTACTACAGAAACGGTTACAGACACTATCATCAGTAGGATAAACATCTATCTCGGGGCCGGGGGAGGTCGGGCATGACCTCCCCTTTGAGAGCATTCTAAGCACAAACTCAAATCATCCAAATGAAAAACAACACATGAGATTGCTATTTATAGTCCAACAACAAAAACCACCTTCGCCCCTTTGTATAGGTCGAATGTGGAATATTTCCACATTCTCCCTTACCTAGGGTTTGAACCTGGACTTTATGTTTTGGCCTATATTTACAAGTGCATCAGATCCATACAATGCCCTTATGGATCACCACAATCTCATGTAATACAATACAAGACTCAACCCTAGTCTATTCGACAGTGACGTCCACATAATAGTGCATCAACAAATAGAATTAGTGAACTTCATCCTTGTTATCTTGCCATGCAGTCTCCACTTATTTTCCCATATGCTGAAGATGGTTACAGACTTGGTATTAAACATAATGGGATTGATATTGATAATAAAAAAGTTAGAACCAATGTTTTAATGAGGGATTTTTTTTCTTGCAGGATACAAGATAGGCATAATCAGCTTTCAATAATAGTTCATGCGAAAAACCGGTTTCAACAGTTTTTAGTTGATGCGTACACAACGGTAGAGTCTGCTCGCCTATATTATATAAAACATCAACAAGCAAAACTTAGAACCCAAAGTTTTAATAATTTGAGTGCTACTGTCGAAGGTGGAGAGAATAATGCATCAAATTGTGGTAAACGTATAGTTTTGCCTTCATCATTTACTGGTGGTTCTAGATATATGATGCAAAAGTACATGGATGCTATGGCAATTTGCAAGGCAGTTGGATATCCGAATTTATTCATAACAGTTACTTGTAATCCAAAGTGGCCTGAGATTTTCAGGTGTTTGTTTGATAAACGTCTTAGCGCAGAAGATATATCGGATATTATATCTAGAATATTTAAGATGAAATTGGATAATTTAATCAAAGTTTTGCACAAGAATAACTGTTTGGTGAGACACAAGCAGGTACCTTTAAATAAATATATTTAATTGTTTATCAATAAAAGTATTCTTATTTAACTTATAACTAATGTTACTGTTATAAATTTTCCAGTTCTTTATACCATTGAATTTTAGAAACGTAGACTGCCACATGCCCACATATGTTTGTTCCTGAGTGCTGAAAGCAAATTCCCAACTGCATCTGATATCGATCGTGTCATTAGTGCAGAGATCCCCGATAAAGTTGCAGATCCTGAATTGTATGAACTTGTGAAGCAGTTTATGATTCATGGACCTTGCGGTACAGACAATCCTCAATGTCCATGCCTGGTTAACTTTAAATGTTCTAAAAAGTTCCCCAAAAAATATGTGGATGAGAGTTACGTTGATTCTGATGGTTATCCAGTCTACCGTCGTCATGAAACTAGTAGAGTTGAAAAAAAGGGCGTCCAGCTTGATAATAGGTATGTAGTTCCTTACAATCCTGTTTTGCTCAGAAAGTATCAGTGCCACGTGAATGTTGAATGGTGCAAGCAGTCAGGTTCTATTAAATATTTGTTTAAGTATATTAATAAGGGACCAGATAGAGTTACAGCTTCTGTTTTCCAATTGAAGTCTGGTAACAATGATACCGAGCAAAACAATGAGGTAAATGAGATAAAGATATACCTTGATTGTAGATATATTTCTGCATGTGAGGCTGCTTGGAAAGGAAAATTACAGAATACAATAATTCTAAAGCGTCAAGTCTAACTAAAATACAATAAAGTCAAAGCTTAAAAATAAATCCAAAAGCTTAAAAGAAGCGTCTCAAAACAACCTGAAACATGTACGAAAATAGTAGATGTCAATACAAAAATGTATTGCTGAGCATACACTCTTTGAATACATATAGTAGAAAAAGAGTTTCGCAATTCACGTGTTATACTGTCTACAATTTAGTGTTCAAGCTGTGTACAAATGCTACCCAAAATCAAACCTTTAGTTCATAGAATCAAGAGTCACATATATATATATATAGTATTCGCTCATAGTAGGCGACGAGAATAATCGTTCACACATAACAATAATCAAGTACTATTTATTGCTATGCTAGGCCGCCCAGCGGTTAATGATTAAGGTCATAAGTACACACTATCAGCGATCAACAAGTAAAACACATATAAGAATTGCAATTGTGAATATATGATAAAACATGATTAAGTGAGTGAAGTAATAACTAATAAGCGTACATGAGTCACCGCAAAAGTGTAAAACATGAAAAAGGGGAAAGATATACTCACATTGATTATGTTGGAATTTCTACAACTCAACAAGAATTAACAAAGGTCTGTATAATCCCTAACGCTTGAATCATGCATAGCGAATCCCTAAAATATTATAGCAACTTACTTTAATTCAAACTAGGGTTTTTGTTAACCCGCCGCAAAGCGGCGGGACACGTTTGTTGTGCAGAAGTGTTTAGTAGCACTATGGGCAACGATTTTCCTGCATTTTTTTCGCGTAATTGTGGACGGTTTCGTGGACCTAAAAGATAATATTAAGTGACTGTTATTGTCGTGTGGGCTTAAAAAAATACTCGCGGCTAAAAGATAAAAGCTTCGTGGTCAAAGTTTGAAATCCTAAAAGCTAAAAGTTTGGTGGTCAAATTGGAAGAAAAGAAAATACATAAGTTAGTAAGAAAGTTAATGGCCAAAGTTGGGTGGTCAAAGTTTAAAATCCTAAAAGCTAAAAGTTTGGTGGTAAAAGTTTGAAATTCTAAAAGCTACAAGTTTGGCGGTCAAAGTTTGGTGGTCAAATTGGAAGAAAATAAAGTACATAAGTTAGTAAGGAAGTTAGTAGCCAAAGTTGAGTGGTCAAAGTTTGAAATCATAAAAGCTAAAAGTTTGGTGGTCAAAGTTTGAAATTCTAAAAGTTAAAAGTTTGATGGTGAAAGTTTGGTGGTCAAATTTGAAGAAAATAAAGTTAAGCTAAAAGTTAGTGGCCAAAGTTTTAAATCCTAAAAGATAATAGTTTGGTGGTCAAATTAAAAGAAAGTAAAGTTAACCTAAAAGTTAGTGGCAGAAAATAAAGTTAACCTAAAAATTGGTGACCAATATATATTATATTAAAATATATAGAATAAATATAATTGGCCGGCTCATTTTAGCGGTTGTGCACTATTAATCTGTCTCTAATTTAATATATAGTAGAATATTTTAAGTCCTTAAATTTGTATCGTTTGGCGAAACAAAACTATCTATCTCTAAAAGAATAGATGCACTAATCTATTTGGTTTAAAAAGGATATATATTTTGAAAACTATACTTCTCAATATCCAAAATAACCGACATAGTTTTTATGTGTGCTATAAGTAATAAAAGTTTTACTATATATAAAACAACTCCTTTGACCATGGCTAGATTTTTCTTTCGAGAACATTTTATGGAGTTGACCAAACTTAAATTGTATTTCACCTATTTTATAAGGGGAAATCACGAAAATATTCGTTAACTGCCCCCACTTTACGAAAATAGCCAGTGGAACCTTCTCTGTGAGATGGTCGAGTCACCTTAACCGATTCCCATGACCTTTGATAAAAAGAGCCACTAAGACGTGGCCACGTGTCCCAAAATCCTCCGAAACGTCTTTGAGACCTCTCAACGCTCTTGTTTCCTCTCCGAATATCTGGGAGACGGTTCCAGCTCTTTACGGCTCATGGCTTGAGCCGACTACCATTTTGTCAGTCGGCTTACCTGGATCCGTCTCGGAGAAGGCCCATAAGCAGGCAAAGACGGCTCCTCAAGACTCTTGGTGAGCTCCGAAAGTTTTTTCTGTTTGTCATTCTTGTGTTTGTTATTTATATTAAATAAGTTAAAAAAAATTAAATGTAATGGTTCGATTTGTCGTATACCTTAATGTGAAGTGGGATGTCGTAAATGGCAGGCTTGAATATGTCGTTGATTCAAAAAGTAGAAGGTGTCTTCTTGAAATCGAATCAAGCATGTCTTATCTTAGTATATTATCTTATCTGGCGGATACGTTTCAGGTTTTGCCAATTTCACGTTTATCATATAAAATGTCTAAGTTTGATGATACAATCGACATACTTAATGACCGTGATGTATCCTATCTTTTTAAAATTGCTGAGGAAAGTCCTCTTGAAATATTCAAGTTATATGTTGTTTCCGACTGTGGTGTCGGTACGTCGAATTGCGTTCCTTCAAATGATTTTAAAATTCCTAATTTAAATGTGCCTTTTGAAAACTACACAACTCCTGACAAAAATGTGTTTTCAAATGAAAACGCAAGCTTTTCAAATGAAAACGCAAGCTGTTCACATCAGAACGCAACCCCATATATTTCGCTAGGAAAAAGAAAAAGAAAAGTTCTCTCGTCTTGTCCTTTTCCTCAAGGTTATATATTTCCTGACAAAGACGAAATGAAACTGGACTTGGGGAAATTGTGTTTATCAGAGTGTTTCTCTTATAAAGTAGAAAGATCTAGTAAAACATGTTATGTGGCATCATGTGTCAGTGAGAATTGTAGCTGGCGTTTTACGGCATATTCCTTCAACGGTTGTAAAAAGTTTTTTGTTAAACACTTTAATGATAATCACACATGTTCCAAGACTCAAACTCACCCTCATCTTCGTCAAGCTAACCCGAAAGTGGTTGGGAACATATTAAAAGACCAATTGAGAGATAGTGGTCGTGTCTATCGTGGTAATGAAATTGTCGTAGATTTTCAACAAAGATTTCACGTGGACATAACTTACGCTCAAGCATGGCGTGGGAAGTGTCACGCTCTCGCACTTTTGCAAGGAAATAGCAAAGATTCATTTGCTAAGCTCCCGCTTTGCTGCTACAATTTGGAAAGGACGAATACAGGGACAATTACTCGCATCCGGACTGATGAGGAGAGTCGGTTTGAAATTCTATTTGTTTCCATTGGTGCTGCTGTTAGTATCAAACTTTTCACAAGTTGTTATAAGTTTATTTTTTTTATAAAACTGACGATTTGTTTTTGGTTTTTAAATTTGTTTTAGATTAGGAGTTTTATTCATTCTTTAAGACCAGTGATAATTATAGACGCGGCGCACTTGCGCGGTGAGTTTAAAGGAACGTTGTTTCTCGTGGTTGGAATGGACGGTAACAACCAAATCTTACCGGTTGCGTTTGGTATCGGCAAATCAGAAGATGGTGAAAGTTTGATATGGTTCTTGTCTAGGCTTAAAGAGTGTATCGGTCAACATCCAGATCTGGCGATTATTTCGGATCGCGCGAATTCCATAGACTTGGCGATACGTACTGTTTTTCCCCGTGCTTATCATGGGTTGTGTTGTCGTCATCTTTTGGTCAACCTAAACCTACCCTCAGATAAAAAGAAGGAATTACACGACCTCTGGTGGGCAACTTGTAAAGCTTATCGAATATCTGATTTTAATGATAACTTCAATTCCTTGTGTGCAGAGGTCCCGCGGGTAAGGGATACTTTGTTAAATATCGGATTGGCCAAGTGGACAAGATCACATTGCACGAGTAAAAGATATAATTATATGACATCAAACAGTGCAGAGTCGATAAACGCATTATGCAAACATTCAAGAAAAAATCCCATCACCCACCTTGTTGAATTCTTTAGACAAAGACTTCAGCGCTGGTACTATCAGCGTCGAAAGGAAGGTATCGAAAACACCCACACACTTACTCCCTTTGCGGTGAGAAAAATTCATGAAAAAATTAAAGGGTCTAGGACGTGGACTATTCATGGTGTTGCGCTTAACAGTTTTCAAGTCGAAGATGGAAAGAAAAATGGCTTCGTTGATATGCAGAATCGAAAATGCAGTTGTCAGGTGCCTCAGATATCTGGTTTCCCATGTGGGCACATGATTGCGGTATCAAGATATTTAAGAGAAGATGATTGTAGTCATCATACTTCTCGTTGGTACAGCAATGAGCTATACAAAAGAACATATGAAGAGGCGATTTATCCGCTTCCCCATAGGTCTGATTGGGAGACACCCGATGAAATAATACATTTACAACCACCGCATATTACAAAACGACAATCAGGTCGTCCTCCTGAAAACAGTCGAATCTTATCGCGAGGTGAGCAACCCACACCAGTGTACTGTAGTCGCTGTAAAAGTTATGGGCATCATCGTGACCGATGTTCAGCACCAGCCCAATCTGAATCGAGATTATCAAGGCATTGTTCAGGTTCAGGCAGGAACGTAAATGTTTGTGAAAGACCGTCTCTTATTTATGTCGAACCTAAAAACTTCCAAGATTTTATTTTTCAAAATACGTGTGAGGCGACAGTTAACTTGGATGATGATTAGCCGTTTGTTTGTTTGGTAATTAAAGGTAGAACTAGCCAGACGCGCACCGCGCGTCATATGGAAAACCGATGAAACAACTGTATTCCGCCGTTACTTCGCCATGCGTCAGTTGTTTATTTATATATATACTGTTATGTTTTTAAAAACTCATCAGAATACATTTGGTTTCTTTTTTATTTACTTTAATTCGCACGTACATAATGATACTAGATATAAACATATACTACGTTATATGAAGATAAGAATAAAAACTAAAGCTGCTAGGTTGAAATATTTTACGGGTTGAAATGGGCAGCATAAATTTCATCTGCCATAAAACGACGGTATCTCATACATGCATCATGAAGATTCATTTCTTCCCACCTCATTGGCATGTTTTGAACCAAATTTCGCAGCAGCATACAAACTATGACCCCTGAATGCCGACCTATTTTTTTATCGTTGCCAGGCCAGACCACTTCTCCCCAAATTTGTATAGAATGGATTTGGTCACTAGAAGATTTTTGCCAGTACATTATTGCTTCTAGAAACCATAAGAATGCAGACTCAAATTCTATAAGAATTTGGTGAATTTTTCTGTGAACGCAGAATGTGTCACCACAGTTATTCTCACTACAAGTATTTTCGAAATACACAGTTACTTGCATCGATGGCATGTCAACCTTTAAAATTAACCAGTTATTTGTGTCTAAGGATACTGGTATTTATATCATATCAACTTCCCAAAAGGGAGGATAGATTCTTCTTGAACCATCTACATATCCAGATGCATGATTATCTTGCTCTAGCAGAAGAGTATAAAAATTGGGTTGGAGTACACACCAACGATTATTACTAGAAAAAGACCTTTGTCTCCCTCCTTCAGTATCTCTTAAAGACATCAAATAGTTACACCAAGCACGCGCATGCTGTAAAATAAATAATAAATAAAAATTAAAAATTATTTGTGCATAGTTACATCGGTATATTTTACTGGATTCATAACGTACCGTCTTCTGAATAAAACCATTTCCGTAATAACCTAAAAGACTAGCCCACCACTCTTTGTTTAACGGTGTTTTGCCCATATAGGTTGAAAAGCAACACGAGCTATCACCTTCGTAATAAAATTCCAGAACATTTGTCGACCAAAAACTTGATTTGTCTGTTCGATGTAACCAATTTGTGTTTTCTACTGGATTAGGTATGTTGGTCATTATGGTGGTGGTGGTTCAAGTAATGACAACATTGTGGGCACATAGTAGGTGGTATTTAAAGGGTATTTAAAGATGGGTAAAATGACCAAGATGGCCCATTGACAGTGTCATTTGACAGTCCGTTTGACAGCCATTCACGTGGGTCAAGTACTGTGTTGCGTCTCTGTAGTCTACAAGATACCTGCAAAAGCAAAAGACGTCTCCCCAAACGGCATGGGGTCCTAGTGAGACGTCTAACCATGACGTATTGTGGGTCCCAGACAGTATGAACCGATTCAAGCGGCACAAAGAATTCAACCATTTTCTGTTTACAAATATAATATATATAATTATTATAATTTATTACAATTTGCCCCAATATTACAACAACTTTGATTTTCAAAGCACAACAAATATTACATTTGGCCACCAACTAAACACAAGGGCCAATATAAAATGCATTATTATAAGGTGCCTCTTATTTGCACCTGTTTAAAACTTATTTGTGTTGGGTCAAATTAGAGAATGATGTTATCAATTACAAGCAAGTTTTCCAAGTGCTCACACAGTGGGCTGAGCACTTAGTCAAGTACTCAGCCAAGTACTCACACTGAGCACTTAGTTAAGTACTCAGCCAAGTACTCACACTGAGCACTTAGTTAAGTACTCAGCCAAGTACTCACACATTTTAGTGGTTTTCCAAGCAAGTGGCGGCTTGCTTGGAGGACAAGGCTCAGGATCTATAAATAGGACACTAGACACCATAGAAGGGTGTGCATTTTGGAGCCACCACCCCGGGGGAGCTCACCCGGGGTGGGTAATTATCTTGTCATTTGTTTATTACATTCAATGAAAGTTTTTTTTGTTTAATCCAATATCTATCTATCTTTTTATATTAGTTGTTTGTTCTTGGCTCAATTTCACCCGTATCTATACTTATATCAATTCAAGGCTTAAACAAGATCATTTGGGAATATCAATTGGTATCAGAGCCACGGTTGGCTCGTTTGAGGCTTGTTTTGATTGGATCTTCAACCGAAACCCACCGGAGACGTAAAACAGTTGCTGAATATGGTGTTTAGATGAATTTTCAGTTCACGTGTGGATGAATTCTGCGCACTTATGCTTGAATGTTGAGTACTTGTTTCATATCTTGAGTACTTGTTTCATATCTTGAATGTTGAGTACTTGTTCGGGGATGAATTTTGAGCACTTATGCTTCAATTTTGAGCACTTATGCTTCAATTTTGAGCACTTATGCTTGAATGTTGAGTACTTGTTCATGAAGAACAATACGTCTGTTGTTTGCTCCTCCATGTGCCAAATGAGATCTAGAGGTATTGACCTAATTTAATTAGGTGAAACTCTAGAAACACAAAGGTAGCCAACACAGAAGGAAGATGATGCTGCTGCACAAGAGAAGAAGAAGTAATAATATGGTGTTGGGTAACTTGATAATTTTGATGAAAAAATTTGAAGAAACCAGATGGCGGCTGATGAGCATGTATGACTCCTAGGGTTTACAATGATTATATCATGATTATTCTTTTTGGGAGTTGTGCAATGATTGTCCTATTCAAGCAGAGCTGTACGGCTGCTGCATACTTGTGTGTGTCATCCCTGAGCACTTAGTCAAGTACTCAGCCAAGTGCTCACACAGTGGGCTGAGCACTTAGGCAAGTACTCAACCAAGTGCTCACACAGTGGGCTGGGCACTTAGGCAAGTACTCAGCCAAGTGCTCACAAAGTGGGCTGAGCACTTAGGCAAGTACTCAACCAAGTGCTCACACAGTGGGCTGAGCACTTAGACTATGAAGCTGTTTACACTACTTCAATCATTCGGAGGTTTGAACCTTTATCTCATGCCAATTATAGTAGAGATGATCAATCGAGCGTAAAGCTTACACGGAGTGGAAGTTGCTGATTGAGTTTTAGTGTCGAATTAATTAGGAGGGTCTATATTTGCAGGGGAAAACAACAATGAAAGATTTTGGGTGTTTAGCCGATTTGTGAAGATTCGAAGACAGTGTCAGATATACTTTTGAGGATCATATGAAGAATTGATAGCATCATTCTCGGGGGAATATTGTTGGGTCAAATTAGAGAATGATGTTATCAATTACAAGCAAGTTTTCCAAGTGCTCACACAGTGGGCTGAGCACTTAGTCAAGTACTCAGCCAAGTACTCACACTGAGCACTTAGTTAAGTACTCAGCCAAGTACTCACACATTTTAGTGGTTTTCCAAGCAAGTGGCGGCTTGCTTGGAGGACAAGGCTCAGGATCTATAAATAGGACACTAGACACCATAGAAGGGTGTGCATTTTGGAGCCACCACCCCGGGGGAGCTCACCCGGGGTGGGTAATTATCTTGTCATTTGTTTATTACATTCAATGAAAGTTTTCTTTGTTCAATCCAATATCTATCTATCTTTTTATATTAGTTGTTTGTTCTTGGCTCAATTTCACCCGTCTCTATATTTATATCAATTCAAGGCTTAAACAAGATCATTTAGGAATATCAATTTGCACCGGTCTATAGCTCGTAGAGAACTCTCCTTCTAGATCGCCCTTAGAAACAGCTAACCTCTTTAACAATTAAAGCTAGCTGGGGGCAACATAAACTAACTCGTTGCACACGTCGACCACCGAGAGTTATCCGTGCAGTGGGATATGCATTTGCTTGAATGCCTCTTGTGCTCTTCATAGACAAAGAAGCGAACTAGCAAATGCAAAAAGACCACCACATCATAGAGGCAATCTACACGGTTCTAACCACGTGCAGATGCAACAACGATCCAAGTATCTGTACGCAGATGTAACAACGATCCAAGTATAATCGGGCAATATTTTCGTAAGCCGGTAGGCTTCGTTGAAAAAGTGGGTGTGGTTTTAAAACCAGCATGAATTGGAAAGCTTCAAGGTATGATAAAGGTTTAGTAAACATGATAGAGTGTGTGTAAAATTTCTGAAGCTAAGTGGGGTATTTATATACGTTGGTGACGACTTTGAATCGTTTCATGGCTCCCGAGATGACTTTTAGTTGTCTCACGGTTACCGAAAAGCCTTGGGAAACCGTGTTTTCTTAACGTCAATTTTTTTTAGCCTTTTTTTAATATAAATTGAAAATACCGTATCAGCGCAAAACGGTGAAGGACGATTCGAAACTAATGAGTTGGGTATCGAAAATTATTAACCGCAAATGCAAAAATCTTAAAACGCAATTGAAAAAATAGACTTACACACGCAGGTGCAAAAATAAAAATGTTAATAATATTCTCCATAAATATTTTAAATAAATTATTCTTGTAATATGGTGTTTTTTTAGATGTTTAAACTTAAATAAAAATTTAATAAATGTTCACAACATTTTAACATCATCTTTTGTCTCCCGACTCGGAGAGGCCACCGAAACATCATCTTCATTCAAAATGTTATCACGAAACAACAGTGCAAGCCTACATCTCATATGTTGTGCAGCTTGAATGCAGTCTTCATCTTGATTAATTTGTTGTTGATTAATCAACCTTTCAAGAAAGATGCAGACCCAAACCCCACAATCACCTTGTGTTCCTTCATGTTGAGGTACTCCAGGCGGATAAACATTTTCGAACGGGTACCAGGAGTGATTTGGTTCCTGCTGTTCTTTGTAATAATTGTTCTTCCGTAACCATCTGTCAAATGCAAAATTCGTATGACAGGTAGACTCTCTGGAATCCAATGCAATTCCAGGCGCACTCGAAAAACTGAAATTCCCAGAATATAATACATAATTAGAAAATGCACGTATACAACATCAATAATACCAAATTAGAAACGTGACATACTTGTCGTATACGGTTAGAGTTTTCCGTTGTAGGTTGAATACTACAAGCACCCAATGTATACCTTTAACGTTTAAAAGAATGTACACCTGCAAAAAAAAAATACAATATTTTACTACAAGCACCCAATGTATACCTTTAACGTTTAAAGGAATGTACACTTGCGTTTTAGATTGTGTTAGATATATTCAACTTGCGTTTAAACAATAAATGTATTATTAATGTGAACACTTATTTTCTTTAATAAGTAAGTTTTTAATAATTATTATTGTTCTATTATTAATAAAACTTGGTTTATATCACTATTTGCGTTTTGACGTTGAATGTATTTGCGTTTTATATATTGATCAAATAAAGCACAATTTATACTACAATCATTGAACATTCTGTGTATATAACAATGAATATTAAATTTTAATAATAAATATGAAATCTGCCAACTAAATTTAAAAAAAAATATTATTAAATATTTAGAATACCTCCTCAACATCTCGGATGCATGGATATGGTGCAGAGCCGTGAAAATAATCCCCAAAGGTCATTGTTGAGAGCGGGTTAATCAAACCCTGGTGAAAAGATGGAGGAAGAATGCTCCAGCGGTCGGTTTCCTTCCTAGATTTATACAGGTGATTTATCCACCTGACAATATGCTGTTAAACAATGCTAATTTCAGTTACTACGTTGTATTTATAAAATTACAAACAAATCAAAGTATCTAAAAATAATATTATTGGTTACCTCGTCGCTCAACCAACCATCACCATCATCACCAAGCAAGGTACTCCAAAAATCATGTGATAGCCGATTTCCCCCGGTCAAGACGCATTTTCTTGATCCATTGTTTGGATACCAAGCTTTGATTTCTATTATCCTATCTTGATCCTCTTTCGAAGTTTGCCTTCTTCTCTTTTGGTTTTTTTTCTGAGCTACATACGGGTAAACCGTTTTAGGTCCCGACTTTGTTGACCGTTCTGACCTTCTCAACTCTACAGCTTGGGGCTTATCACTCTGTAATTAAAAAAAATAATAATTAATATATAAATTTACACGTTTAAACAATAAAACTATAATGTGGCTTTAAGTTACATCATTGGCTTCACCCAGTTTTTCCATGTTGGTGATCTCTTCGTTGTAACCATTGGCATTTAAATACTGATTAACCTACAAAACAAATAATCAGTTAAAATGAACCTGGTTTATTTATTTATATTTACTTTTGTTCAGCAATGTAATATAAAAAAATTATCATATAAACCTCATCGTCCTGTTGTTTGTCATCCTCTACTTGTTTTCGTTTAGACGACTTCGAAGAGATTGACTTTTGTGCCTAAGAGCAAAGATATCGTTGAATTATTTAAAATGTTCAGTTAGCTATGTTTACATAAAATAAGATGATGTCTGTAAACGATACCTCCCTAAACAAGTCACGCAACGTGTTGGTTTGTTCATCCAACAACCGTTTAATTATTGATTTTAAATCACTCTGCGAATCATCAACATTATTCGACTGATGATAATGATAAACCCCATCATTAACTTGAAGCATATCACCTGCAGGATTGCCCTGGTGATTGTGTGTAACATTATCAATCTGCAGTTGTTGATTTCGCATTGCCATCTGGGCATCCAGGAAAGCGGAACTTGAAATGTACCAATCGGATTGCATCTCCGACTCGGTCGCCACCAAATAATCGAGAGGTTTATAATCAACATGCTGAGTGATAAGTTTGCCATTAATATTCCGGTACCATAAATAAATTTTTGTAAAACCGTGAGCATCGAAACTTACCTTAGCTGCATCCGCGAGGATGTTGTCAACACTACCCTTAGTTAATCTTCTACATTTTCCCCATCCTAGAAATCTAGGAATTTGCTGTCTAATAAAAAATTTGTTTCGCTCAATTTTAAATTCCGGAAAAATTTCAAAGATCCAAATCTGCATACAGAACTTGTAAGACAAACAATCGAATTGGAATAAATGAAAACATTTATTATTGTAAACAAATACCTTGAATGCCCAAACAAATCCATTTACGCTGACAGTCTTTTTGTCTTTCTTTCTTCGTCGGTGCAAATTATACAACTGTGGCCACAGCTCATCCCAAAACTGACTCCCCTAAGGATAGTTGTTACAAACTTCCAAATCATCAACCAAATCTATGAGTTTCTGATCAACTTGCCCATTCTTTTGGCTTCCTTTAAAGCAGTCCGCTATCATCATCAAAATACAAATTCTAACATAATCATCTTCCCCTAAGGTAGTCCAATCAGACGTAAAAAGGGACACAACCTCATGAACACCCACTCTACGCGATTCGTTATGTCCAAAAAATCTTCTTCTGAAAGACTGGGGATGGTGATGCGGTACCCAGTCAGTTACCCCGAGCCGAAGACCGGTTACTAGACAGAACTGTTTAGGGCTAAAGAATATTTTTTGTTCCCCTATTGTATAATAAATACCGTCTTGTGGGTTATTTGTATCAACCTGATGTTGAAGAACACCGTATAAGACGTTGCTACATCATACCCTCGCCTCAACATCAAGAAAGCGGCCAAAACTTGTTTCCCTAAATTTGGATTCTATGGAGCGGCCGCGATCTCCTAATGTTGAAATTTTTTGTTTGAATTTGTCTAAAAATGTCGAAGCAATTCGGACCCTAACACTACAATCCTCCTATGCAGTAGGCAATGTTTAAACACAGTCAATCAACAGAACAACCGAACATAAAATTTTAAAAAATGAAGAAAATGTAAAAAAATAATAACTTACCACTGGAACCTCGTCGTCGTTGGGAATTTGTTGGTTGGCAATATTGTCAATTTGTGGTTTGGAGAGATTCATTTGCTGGTAACAAATGGGTTGCGGGTTAACATTATGATTCTGGATTAAACTTGTTTGCTGGCACATTAAATTAGCTGTCTGTTGCACACAAATAGATGGTGGGTGAATATTATAATTGTCTGGCTAGTAGTTCAAGGTGTTTTGCGGCATATAATCGATTCTCGCTTGCTGGTTACAAATCTGTTGTTCGATATAATTCTGTTGCTGGAAATAATTATGTTGTTCTTGGTTATAATTCTGTTACAGATTCAGATCAGTGTGATCTGCACCAAGGTAATCGAACTGTGTGAACAGCAGTTTCGTGAGATTCGTCGGGTCATCAGGTTGACTTGGATCCATTTGACTTGTCAAACGGGTCAGGTATTACTATTTAAACCGGGTCGGGTACAAATGTGGTTAGTTGGATAAACTTTGTTTTGACGTAGCACCGAAACGTGTTGTGGTCCTTACCTGTGGGAGCGGAGTTGAAGGATTTGCTGGATTTGGGATTGGTCGCCGGAGTTGAAAGAGTTCCGGAGTTAAAGGAGTTGCCGGAATTGGGATTGGTCACCGGAGTTGAAGGAGTTGCCGGAATTGCCTTCGGACAGCGATGTGGTCCAGGGATTTTTCGGATGGGTTGTCGGTGTGGTCCCGAGATGGTTTGGGACAAGACTTTTGAATTTTGAAAAAAAATAATTTCGGGAACCGTATTTGTGTCTAGTCATGGTGGGAAAGAAATCTTTGTCAGCACGGCAAAGGAACTCGTATACGTGTGAGAAGACGTCTCGGAATGTGGGACACGAATTTAATTCTTATCGAAAAAGGTGAGACGTCTTTGACTTATTGGGATGGGGGACCACTTTACCCAACCCAACCAAACCCCTTTAAATTTTATATAGTAAAAACATAGTTTTTTGAACAAGTCTGTTTTTAATAACATTTACCTAACATTTATATCCAAATGTTCAAAAAATAAACTAAGTCATTTGGTTGGGTAATTAAATGATTAGAAAATAAGTGGGTATGAGAAAAAAAATTATTTATAAAAAAAAACAATTTGCCAATCAAACATTAACAAGTGTCATTTCTCGTTGTTCACGATGTTGGTCCACCAGACCATGTTTGCGAACTTATAACTTATTTTTAATATTTTATTTTTATCTTTTTAATTGAACTAGCGGTAATTGTTCACCAGTGGGGATGGTGTGACAATCTTTATAAATAACTTTACAAAGAATTGTTAGTTGGAAGCAAGTGTTTCACATAAAGAAATGTCCTCGAAATGTCTGACAGACGACTAAAGAACTTACCGCCTGCGGAATACTCTTCTCTACCAGCAGAGAAATCATCCAATTGGATCTTAGAACAATGGAGGCAACCCAAAAATAGGGCGGAAACTTCTAAGTCCGCAGAGAATACTGAAGAAAGCAAATATGTACACAATCGACAAAGCTTACACCAACACAATACTGGAAAATGGGCTATTCCAGACGATGAAACAGATAAGTGGTCCAAAGATGTTTTTGAGTTTTACCGTAGAGGTGACGCACCATTTTGTTATTCGGCAACATTTTCAAGAACAGTGGAGTTGGATAAAACATTTTGGGGAACTTTGTTAGGAGTCAATTCTACCCGATCACTCTCAGTAACAGTTAGTTATTAAATGTTTTGATATTTCCTTTTTTTATGTTTATAATCTAAAACGTTGTTGACGTTTATTTACAGCATATAGAAGGATGGGTTGGAAGACTAATGAACTGGAGGAGTAGAAAGATTCAAGAAAATGGTTCGCTAAATATGCGGTGGACGATAATGCCACCACAATTTTATGATTGTTTATTGCAATCTGTTCCTAAAAACGTGGTCAACTATTGCAATGGTAAGGTAAAACTGTTTCCGTCATTCTTTAATGTAGATTATGTCTTTTTCCCGCTTCCACTTGAAAATAATGAATGGTTACTCGTGCGACTCGAATTGTTGTCCCAAGAGCTAGTCATGTATGCTCATCAAGATGTTTGTATCGGTGAAAGATACAGAAACAATATTCACCCAAGGTTGACGAAGGTACAAATATATTTAGGAGCTACATTAGTGCACATGCGATACTGGAAAAAGTCAGGGCATCAGGAAAAATGTATGACATTTAACCTTAATGAAGACTATGTTGCGCCATCCAATTCTTTATCTGGTAACGATGCGGTGTATCTTTGTATGCTAATGGAACATTTAGTCACTGATAAACCCATTGCCGTCGATGTGATCTAAATCAAGCATGTTTGTCATACAGACGGTTTATGGCCGAAAAATTGTATTTTTGGCGGTGTTTACCCCGTCCGAACGTTGCTTAACTTATTGTAATTCTATTGTAATTTTAAGCCATATTTTTCGTTGAACAAACATGATGAAACAACAATTGGTATTATACATCAATGTTCTGTTGATTAAGTTATTGTTCCTTGCGTTTAAAAATTTCTAAACCCGATCAAATAGTATCTGTAATTTTAAAAAATAGTATCTGTACTTGCGACTGAAATTTAAACACTTGCGTTTATAATTAACATACTTGTTACAATTTGTACAATATTATAAACGCAATTGTTTAACATTCAGACGCAAGTACTATAAACGTAGCAAATTTTTAAAAAGTACATATATTACTTGAACTTAGAAATTTTTAAACGCGAGTAATAATTTAAGGTGTTTACATTTAGACTCAATATGGTATGGAAAAGTTATGTTGTAATTTTTTATTAAAATACCTGTTACAATTTGTACAATATTATAAACGCAATTGTTTAACATTCAGACGCAAGTACTATCAACGCAGCAAATTTTTAAAAAGTACATATATTACTTGATCTTAGAAATTTTTAAACGCAAGTAATAATTTAAGGTATTTACATCTAGACGCAATATGGTATGGAAAAGTTATGTTGTAATTTTTTATTAAAATACCTGTTACAATTTGTACAATATTCACCGTTTTTACCGTAAAGTTTCTCATGATATAATATGCAATATAATATACGTATATGTTACATTAATTTTACAATGGAGAATGGTACAATTCTTAATGCTATTACAATAATGAAAACAGATATGCGCTTGTTTCACGAATTGTTTTCCCTGGGCTGTTGACGACGCCGTTGAAAACTGCAATCCACCACGTCCGTATAGTAGCTTTCAGTGTGGAATACAGCCTTTGCAATAATGAGGTCTCTAGTAACAAGTGACTTTGTGAACTAGTTCCAACTGGAATGGTGTAACGGATATGACACCTTGCCTCATGACTTGATGATTGCAAACCACCACGTCCTTGTTTCTTGCAGATGTAACATCGACCCAATGTAAATAAATTACCAACATAGGCAAGATGGCCATTGAATTGCCAAATCTGCTATATTTGGTAATTTGTTTCGCGGTCAATGGTGAACGGGTTTTATAAACATGACTTGGTGGCAACCGGTAACGGCTGAGACCATAAGTTAAGTTTGAAATGATTCCCTTCTCTTCCTGAACCACAACACGAACATGTTGCGTTTTTGGAAGGATATACAAACGGATGTTTACAAACCCTGTATGTTGAAGGGAATCATAAAACCGAATTCCCCCATATTCTATCGTCAATAATGATTACCGTTACACCACGTGTGATCAAGGAACTCATCGGGATCCACTACTCCAAACAAATCCACCGATGTCCTTACATACGTGGAGAACGGTCATTTTAACGCTTAACGACATAGAAATGGGTGGTTCACCATCGTTGCAATGTTATAGAACTACCAGACCAAAGTTGCAGTCTACATGGGTTATACCACATGCGAATGCAACAACGGCAAAGTAGTTTTATGCAGATGTAACAACGATCCAAAAAATTTCGTGGAATGTTGATGTAGTTTGCTAGTATTAGGTTTGATAATTCGAATAAACATATTATGTGAACCGAAAAATTATCGGAAAACATTTTTTGGTTAGTATAATGCAAATTTGGGGAGCAATTTATAAACAATATTGAAAATCGCTACTCCTCTTTTTGACGTCTTCGAGTCTGTAAGACAACACAGAGACGGATCACTTCTCTGACGTCTCGGGAGTTGTCCCTTCTCTGACAGAAGACAATCGAATACGCTCGATCCTTAACACGTGTCCCGTCTCTATGACGTCTTAGACAGATTGAAACGACATAAAGTCCGAACAGTCCTCTGCCTTCTATTTTCTTCTCTCGTCTCTGACATACGAACAGTCGTCGTCCATTTAAATATTTAAATTATTTTATTTTAATATATTATTATTTTAACTACATCATTTTTTACACCATATATACCTCTGTACCTATTCTTCACATAAAAACGTTTCTAACATATCACATACACAAAAGAACAAAGAAGGCCTCCTAGACCCAAGAAGAAATTCTTGGAATTACACTGGCCTAGCGCAATGTTTCCGAAAACACCCGATTGACTACCTGTACCTGTTGGACTACGATGAAGACTTCATGTATGTTTCGACGTGGCAGTTGTTACGTCCATATTATATTTATGTTTAACTTTAAGAATGTAATGGATGTAATTTCGAAGTCTTTAAATGAAGGTTAATGTTTTAATTTTCTATAGATATCTAAATTTTAATACGTCAAGAAGACAATTGCACGCAAGTTGGTGAAGCTTTGTCTATCTTGCTGAAGAAGCTTCACTGTGTGTCAGTCTCGCCGACGTAGAACGGGCGGGCGATGCTGCGCCGACGTAGAACGGGCGCATAAGTCTGCGTCATCCGTTGTCTATGTGCCGACGTAGAACGGGCGGGTGAGGCTGCGTCATCCCAACACCTAATATATGAAGTTAATGTGAATTCACTCTTTACAACAGGCGCTAGCTTTACTTGTGAAAGTTGATTCATTAACGAACTCCAATCTCTATACATTATATTCATCCAACAAAAGGGACAAACATGACAAGAAGGTTATATTCTATTTCATAAGCTAAGCATCTTTACATATATAAAAGACACTTAGATTCACCATTCAAACCTACCGAAACTACCATTCTAACCTACCCAAACTACTAGGGGGGCTCATGGGCCGTCCCCGAACTACCCAAGCCACTGGCCTTCGCGGCAGCATCAGCAGCTTCTTTTTCAGCACGCTCGCGGCCAGCACGTTCGGAATCCTGCACCCACCTTTTGAATCGCGCAATAGGGTCAGGATCATCCAGGCACTGCCTAACAACTTGGAGCACAGGAAACTCCATCCGCTCAAGCTTATCGAGCTCCGCCATCAGCGCCTGCTCAGTATCATAATCCTGGAAAGGTTGGTGTTCCACAGGAGCTCCGTCTGTAGCACACAGGTACCCTTCCAACCAGCCACTATGAAGGCCCGTTATACGGGCAGCCTCCACAATCTGAGCAACCTGTTCACCCATCTTTGGCTCGTTCCAACAACGATCAAAGACCTACAACACAAAGAAAAGTCAGAAAAAGAAATACCAATTAGATGAGCAAAACAGAAGAACAGGACTTACGGCGGAGATCCCATCCGACATGATCCACAAAGCCTTCTCGCAATAAGACTTCTGAGTATCAAGCATTAAAGCTCTCTCCAGCTCCCAGGCTTCCTTCTCTCTCAACAAGGTGCCGACCTGCCCTTCCAACTCCGACACGCGGCTAGTCACCTTCACCACCTCATCATCTTTCTTTTTCAATTGCCCCGTGGCATCAGCATATTTTGAGGATAAAACCTCCAGTTCTTTATCCTTTGCGGTGACAATCTTCTGTTGCTCAGCTAAAGCAGATTCAGCTTTTTGCACCGCCAGTCGGCGGCGCTCAAGCTCCTTATTGATATTCTGAGAAGATGCCTCCCAGGCCTTCTGCTTTTCAGCCGCCTCTACATCCTTCTGACGTAAGCCAGACTCCAGTTGCCTGACCTGGTCAACCAACCTCTGCTTGGCACCCTCAAAAACCTCCTTCTCCTTCGCCAAGCGATCCGTTTTGGCTTTCACAGCAGAAGACTGATCCACAAAATCATCCTCCTCTCGACGCAACGCATATAAGTTTCCTAGAGATTGCGCCAAGTTCATGCATAGCTCTGAGAACAGTGTAGCGCGGTCCTGCGAACGTTGATATATTCGCTCAGCCGGGGGAAGACAGTAGTTCACAAATTCCTCAGCCACGAAGGGGCTCAGGAAACGACAGCTGTCAGTTATACGCCAAGTTGGCGTATACACTGGAGCGTCCAGTTTAAAGCCAGGGTCACTTGTAGACGCCTTGGCCCGTTCTACTTTCTGAACTTGTGGGCCAGTAGAGCCACCAGCCACACTAACAACCAACCTATCAACCGGGACGTCACCCCCGTCCAAATCTACCACAACTGGCTCCGCATGCGACCCACCAGCACCTGAAGATGACGGCAGCCTACTTTCCGCTCTCTTCACGGCCACCACCGCCGCATGCTTTCTAAGCAACTCTTGAAGCTGGTGCTCCTCCTCCTTCAGCCTTTTCAACTCAGCTTGACGCTGGTCCTCCTCCTCCTTCAGCTTTTTCTCGGCCGCAAGACGGGCCGCCTCCTGTTCCACACGTTGCCTTTTAATGGCAGCCTCCCTAACACATGCATCCTCCTCATCCTTCTTCTTTAGAGCGGCAGCAGCATCACGATTATCTTCCTCAAGCTTCTTTTTAGCCTCAGCATCAGGCGCCACAACACCTTGAGCCGAAGCAGTTTCAGCCTTCAACCGCTCTATCTCCAAAAGCTTCCTCCTCCCCTCTTCCTGAGACTGCGTAACAGAAGCTGGAACAGAACCGTCAAAGAGCAACAATCATAAGAGAAGATCCATCATATTCAAAAGTATTGCTCAAATAGACAATCACTTACCACTCAGCTTACGAAGAGTCTTCTTGCCAAACGGCTCACGTACTGGCGGAGGAGTAAGATCTAAGCCCATCGGATCTGATGGCCTAATCTCAACACCCTTGGACGGGGCGGTTTTCTTCTGAACGGGTTGATCAACGTCACCCTCCCCCGTCATCACCAGACGACGACGCTTATGCTCCCCCTCTGCAAAAATGAACAGACAAGGTAAGTAGGACTCACGCGAAATTACAACTTAACAAGTATAGCTTACTACTTACCCTTCTCCTTCCCTTTGGAATCCTTCGCCGTGCCACCTACAGAGTGACGTGAACGGGGAATCAATTTAGAAGATGAGCCGCTAGACTCGTCATCAGAGAAAACAACCCAGTCAACCCCTTCCGCAGTTCGCGCAGAAAGGGGTTCGGGATCAAGTAAGAAACCAACAGCTAAAGGATTCTCAGGCGCACCTTCTATCCGCGCAGGGAAAATGAAATTCGCGCGCTTCAGCTCCACACCGGCAACTTCACCCTGTGGGACGGGCGTAAACATGGTTCGCGACACCCTCTTCGCCCAAAAGTCAAACAGACATTCACCTACATAACAAGACAACAATATACATCATCCAATGTAACAACCCGACCAGGAGGGGCTGGACGTTACGACAGTTTGGTAACAGACTTGCACAACGGAAGCAACGATAGACTAATATTAAATGTTATAAAATTTCTAATCCAATAAATATAAATACACAACTTATAAATAGACTAATAAATATGTCGGGACGGCGGTCGTCGAAGCAGCTGGCGGGTTGTAATCCACTAATCTATCCGATCTCTACCCGTGCATATTTCTAGAAGCTCTATTCCACAATGCTTATAGCTCGAATTTTCCACATCACAATCTCTAATCCACTTAAGCAAGCATATACCTCGTCTTCATGATAATCCGAACGCAGTACCTGAACACATGCTTAAAAGCGTTTTGGTCAGCGTAATGCTGGTGAGTCCGTATAATAGTTAAGTGGATCCAAAACAGTTTATCATTTCACAAACAAGTTTACACAATTTAACATGTGGTGATGTACAAGCGACACCTCAATCCTAACACAGAATCTATCTACTGCCATTATAGATTCTCCTGGCAAAATACATGTCACAACGGCCCGCAGACCTCAGTGGAGGGTTTTCCGGGCTTCCGGATCCACTGTGTGTGGGGGTTTCCCCAAGTAGTACTACCCACATATTAAGCGGCTCACCTCTGAGTTAATGAGTGTCAGTATAATCTGGCAGCCAGTATCTTGTCACATCACAACAGTTTATAAAAAGGAAGCATGCATTCACCCCAAAATAGTAAAACGGAAAAAGGGGAAGTACACGAACTCACCTTAGCAGCATTTCACGTCACACGGTGTCATCTAGCATTCCAAGTCGATCCCATCTCTCAATTACTCGCAAGCTCCTATTCAAGTTCATAAATGTCAGCTCGTGTAACCAATATCGCGGTTACACGTGTGGACAAGTTTAGGACCTTTGTTAATGCGAGCTTATTCTAGTTGTGAGATTGTGTTCTACTTATCTAATTTTTATAACTTATAATCCTTTATCCAAAGTTCCATATTTCCATGATATGTCCAATTGTCAAAAGTCTTAATTTATATTTCTACATTTCAATTACCATCGTCTCCATATAGTCAATATCCTGTTATCCATAAACGGTTACTCAATGTTTAAGTCTTTATTTCTTTTATTTGGTGTAAACTTCTATTTAAACAGAATGTACAAAATATGTCCGATTACTTATATTTATGTGTATACACAAATAGACTTACTTGTAGTATTATTATTACTAAGTTAATTTGAGTAAGCTTAACAGGTTCCACACGTGTATCGCAATAAGTATTATACTCTCGGCATAAATATATATAATGGATGGATACTTAGTTGGTTCAGGTTTATGTTTATACCTCTCCCTCTGATTATAAATCTGATGGTTGACTGCTGTTGACTTCGTCTTGACCGGGTCAACAACTCTTAACCCAAGCTCCCATGTTTACACCTATAAAACTATTCCTTCCCTTCATCAACCTTACCATCATTAAGACAACCTAATCCATCCTCCTCCTTGTGACCAATACCTCTATAACCAACCAGGAACCACCACCACAATTACTACAACACTCAACCACCGTCACTCGTCTATTATCAACCACCCTTGTCGCCCCCGTAAACCATCACCTTTAGAACCCATGTCAACGCCACGTCTTTCTCTCTCTCTATCTTTGCTCTGTTTTTCTATATATGTATTCGTGTGGGTGTGGGTGTGTTTGTTGTCACCGGGGCCACCGTAGATGGTGGTGGCCGAGGATCCTTCTTCCGGTCGTCTGCTCTTTCTCTTTCCTTCTACTCCTTTGCTTCTCTCTCTAGGTTCCTTCCTCTTCTTCGATCGTGTCTCTCTCCCTCTCTCTCTCTCTCTATCGGGACTCTCTCTCTTTCTAGTCCGACAGGTGTGGTGGCGCCGTCGAGTAAAACCGGAGCTCCTCCACGTCTTCTTGGAGTTCAACTAGACTCTCTCTCTCCAGTTCACGAGTGTGTTGTCTGTATTTTATAAAATGGTGTGAGTGTGAGAGAGTTGTGAGAGAGAGGAGTTTATAAAAAGGTGAGGATGTATGAGGTGTTTGGAATTTGTGTGGTGTCCATAACATAAAGGGGGACACGTCTCTTGATCTTAAAAGGCCATTGTCAACACATGGGGAGGACATGTGTCCTCCCCCAATGACTCACCGATTATCGGGTGGGTTCGTTATCGGATATCGGTTTGGTACCACGTCGTATGCTCGTGTATAATATTTCGTCAAAATAAATATATAACGCTTTTAGTTTCGGCTTTATAATTATTATTACTCGGTCACTCGTTATACTAGTTTTAGGCGCGAAAAATTTTCGGGTCTCAGACCGGGGTGTTACATTCTCCCCCCGTTATTGGAATTCCGTCCTCGGAATTAGTTTCGGGTTATCTATCGTTGCAATCCAGTATTTTCCATACTCGGGCTCAACGTTCGGTCTACGTACTTGTGTATACATAATTCATTTATAAACCAAGTCGTATTTATAGTGGTTCCACCTTGGACCTCCTACTACATTCTAAAATCTTGATGTAACATCCTATATAATGTTCGTTGTGATCGTAACTTACTTCCCTCGTTAGAGCATACTGTCTATCTCTAATTAGTTTATACGGATAGCTTTTGTTATTTAGTCTCAGATGTCGATATAACAGTTACGAGGTACTAAGATCTCTCAAGATCGAAAGAACGGTCAGAACCTCACAGAGCCCATCACTATACTCTAGGCATATAAGATAAAATCAAGCGCAATGTCTATGGTTTATACCGGGTACACTGGTACTATTGGCAGATCTGTCCTCGGTTTAATTTCCAGTCCCATTTTCGATGCACCGTAGGTGTTCATATATAGGGTGTACCGCAGCCAACCCACGACACCTTTGGTAACTTTTAAAATGTCCTAGAAATTTCATAAATTCATATTTGTTTTTGGTTTGACTTTTAGTTTTGTTTCCAATGCATCATTGGTGTTTATATATAGGGTGTACCGCAGCTAACCCACCACACCAACGATGCGTTGTAAACGTACTGAAAATCTCCCCAAAACCCTGATAGAAAACGTACTCGAAAATGTACTTGTTGAGAAATCCTATGCGTGTTTCGAAAATTATTAGTTCCTAAGAACTATGCTTAGGATAGAATAAATACTAGAGGGGATCTTATATAATACTATGTTCTTAAGGCTATATATATTTCTCAAAAAAAAAAATGTAGGCCTAATGCTATGATTAAATTTTATCTTTACCTCAACAAAATCATCGTATTCTTAAGTCCTCAACAGTTTCTATGATACCTGGTGTAAGGCATGGTGACAATTTTATCGAAAAACATGAAAAAGATAGATATCTAAACGACATGGGTTGATCTTAAACGTATCAAAGAGACACATAATATTTCTTTGATGTCCTAAATCTTGTCTTCTTGTAAGGTCGAATTACTATCTATGATGATTTTTCTTATCAAACTTCGTTTACATTCTCTTATTTCCGTCAAATATTTCTTATAACAGTAGTTGTGAATGTAATCACTCCCCCCGTTAAGGTCTACTTATATAATTCTAACATGTTTCATACGGGTAATTCGTCCGTATTCTAGATGATTACATTACTAATCCGAAAGTTCGGCAACAATCTTAAGACAACACGGTGTATTAAAGTGGTGAAACACATATTAACTTTTCAAAAAAAAAAAAAAAAAAAGACCTCATGTCGTGTTCAATCTTAGTCTCTTCGGGTCATCAAATTGAGTTTCTACGGAGTACATATACTCTTGAATCTAGTTTATTGGTATTACTTGTTGATACTTTCGGAATTATCTCCAAGACCTGCTATGCGATCACAAATCCAATACACTACATATATATATATATATACATATTTTAACTTAAATCTGCCGAGATCGATGTCAATTAAGTCCAAATGAAATAATCTAGTAACCAATGGTTTTGATCTTTTATCTTCGATCTAGTTGGTAATGCAAAAATTTAACCTATACATACCCACTAACCATGTAATCAGGGACCATATAATCAAAAATAACTATTTGGTTCGAAACAAGACTTATCGGATTGGGTATCCACTTATTGGGTTGGTCAAGTCTCTTCTCATCACTTCAGATTCTTTCAAATTGTAGCGCCAAGTTTTTCGCGGGGTATCTAGTTCTCGTGATTCGCTCATAGCTTGGTCAGAAAAGTTTATCACATATATAGAACTAAATGAATAATTACTTTAATACTCTTGGATGCGTGTATATACATATACATATCATTAAAACACGCCACGTCCTATTAAGTATGCCTAGTTTCAAACCTTCACTATAGTCGTACAAGTGTAACAACACCTATTCGTTGATGTCTCTAGCATAGTTCGTCTTTTCACAGACGTTTATGGTTATCATGGTCAGCTCATTACTTAATCACAAAAGTTATACACATATAATAGCGTTCGTGTAAATTCATATGTATATATATAAAATAAGGACCTGAGGATATCCTGGTCTTGTATTCTCAAGTTCTCTTGTAACAAAACACTTAAGTTCAAAACCCTTACTATGGTCACGGTCACGGTCACGCAAGCCTAACACATGCTTGCTTACGCCTCTAACATAGTCTATTTCCTTGCATAGGTTCATAGTTATCATAGTTGACACCCATAATCTCGGCGACTCTTCGGATTTCTTAGAACATTTTCGTGCCTGTAAATTCACAATTACATGACGTCAAGTGTAATTCTCAATTTACCTCACGAAATTATTCTAGTAATCTCCGTTGTAGTCATCATTCACATATCATACATAACTCGTTGTTGTGTCAAACTGGTTCTAAATTCCTGTAAGCATTCTGGTGTGTTCAGGTACTCAAGTTTTGACTATTTCGCTTCTTATATAGTTAGTCTTATGTAATTCCAACGCACGTCCTAGCTAGGTAATCTCAGAGGCTTAAACGCTAAGTTTTCTTAAGTTATCCTGGTGTGGTATAAGATATCTGGAGATATCCTAGTTTGCTACGACCGTTGCTCTGATACCAACTGTAACAACCCGACCAGGAGGGGCTGGACGTTACGACAGTTTGGTAACAGACTTGCACAACGGAAGCAACGATAGACTAATATTAAATGTTATAAAATTTCTAATCCAATAAATATAAATACACAACTTATAAATAGACTAATAAATATGTCGGGACGGCGGTCGTCGAAGCAGCTGGCGGGTTGTAATCCAACTGTAACAACCCGACCAGGAGGGGGCTGGACGTTACGACAGTTTGGTAACAGACTTGCACAACGGAAGCAACGATAACTAATATTTAGTATTTTTACAACATCTAGTCACAAAATAAAACAAATACAATATAAAATATAACTAAAGTCTAATGCCGGGTCGAGACGCGGCGGTCGTCGAAGCAGCTGGCGGGTTGTTATCCACTAGTCAATCCGATCTCTACACGTGCGCTACTCTAGAAGCTCTAATCCGCGATGCTTACAACTCAATCTTCTATCCCAATAATCTCTATTCCACACAAGCCAATATATACCTCGCGTTACCATCCATCCGTCTGTAGTACCTGAACACATGCTTAAAAGAGTTTGGGTCAGCAATTACGCTGGTGAGTCCGTATAAATAGAGAGTGGATCCAAAACAAGTTTATCATTTCAAAACAAGTTTCCATAGTTTAACACGATTTACACAAAGTTCAACACAAGTGATGTACAAGCGACACCTCAACCCTAAACGAGGAATCAATAACTGCCATATTGATCCCGTGGCAAAATATATGCCGCAATGGTCTTAAAACCTTAGTGGAGGGTTTCCCGGGCCCCTAAGTCCCGAGTCCACCATGCGTGGGGGATTCCCCAAGTAGTACTACCCATATATTAAGTGGCTTATCTCTAAGTTAATGAGTGTCAGTTTTATCCGGCAGTCTGTATCTTGTCACATCAAACAATTTACACTTAAACAGTTTACACACACAAGCAAGTGTTCACCCCAAAGCGTTTAAAACAGAAAAAGGGGAGTGGTATACGGAACTCACCTGGAAAACAATGCACACGTGTAATCTATAATAATCAAAGCGTCCGACGTCTCGTACTGGTAATCTTCCTGATCGATTCCTAAACCGACAAATATTGTTAGTTTTGGTTTTATTAATTAATGGTTACACGTGGGGACGAGCTCAAGCTTATGGTTTCTATATAGTTTGGTATTCGAAGTCTTATGTGCTAAGTCTACCACTTAAGTTAAGGTATCACAGATTAATATCAGTTTACACCTACTAGGCATTAGTTACAACTGCGTTCGAACCTTACGACTAAGTGTCTAGCTCCCTGTGTCATGTCTAGTGCTTTGAATCTTAGGCCCAACATTGTTTTTATGATCCAACTTAGTACATATATAAGGGTATGCGTGGGTGTTCATGCTATATATATATATACTTTGTCGCGTGTTCGTTCTAGTTGAGTCCGAACCTTACTTGTCTTAACCATATCCGAGTTCTTGTTCCAAAATCCATCTAAGTCCAACGGTTCAATATCCATGTTTACGTGTATAAACGTATAAGCTTATATCTAGTATATGTCGCTTATGTCTCGGTCCAAATCCTATGCTCTAATGTTTAAGTCGAACATCCAATGTCCAAAGCATCATGTGTCAAGGCCAAAGTCTCGCAATCCAATATCCATTTCTTATAATCCGATATTCCCATCATTACAAGTTAAATTTCTAGTTGTCAATCTTCCATGTATCAAGTTAAGGCATGGGTGTCCCTTTTCCATATTCGGGTGTTAAAGTGTCCAAATGCCCTAAGTCGTAATATCTTATAAACTAGCATTTTATTGTCCAATCCAAATGTCCAAGTTAAGGTTCATACAAATATCCAATCTAACTCATGGTTCGGCTTCTAATTCATACGAGCTCGTCAAATCCCACACGCAATATTTATATGTAAATTATTAACGTTTATAATCATCGATTTTATAAGTTCGGTTATACCTCACTTCCAGTCTTGGTTCGTGTTGACCCAGTTTGACTCGGTTGACTTTAGTTGACCGCCTGGTGGTTTGTTGGTTCCTGTTGACTGCTGCAGTTAACTACTCGACCCACCTTCCTGACCCGAGCCCTCGTTACAACCACCACCACTTACTGATTAATATTATCCCTGTCCACTAAGTAGCCACCATGAACCAGACTCGGCAACCACCAGTTCTGACCACCGTCACCATTGGTTCCAGCAAACGAACCGTACCAACATACAACACCATCATCCTCCTCCTCTAACCTCTGTACAGATTCATTATAATAGGTTCCCTTTGTAACAATTCCAACATTCTACTTTGCACCACCATTATTCAACCATTTATCATCCTCACCATAACCATATTGAAGAGTATAGAAGGAGGAGGAATGAATAAAGGGGTTTTACCTCTTATGACCAGATCTGGCTTGAATGGAACCTATCCTAACAACCATGTCTACTACCGTCGTTACTTGGAGCTACCACCATAAGTCGTTGCCGCCGCTTCTTCTTCATCGGTTACTCTTTCTCTCTCTACGTTACTCTCTTTGAAGATATGGGGATGGTTTAAGGTGATTGAGAAACTAGAGGGTTGGTTGCTGTTGTGGCTGCCGCCGGGACTCGCCGGAGCTCCGCCATGGAAGTGACAGGAGCCGGCAGGCTCCCTTCTTCTCTCTCTCTCTCATTTTATGTATTGTGTGTGTGTGAGTTTTGTTATATTATCAACAGAGGTAATTTTAAAGTGGCTGGGGTATTTATAAAACCCAATGTGTTGATGGTTTTCTTTAAAACCATCAATCCTTTGATGGGTTTTTAAGTGATGTGTCACCACAAGGGGAGGACATGTGTCCCCCCTTGGTGACTCATCATTGCGGTTCGGTTTTCGGGTTCGGGTTCGGGTTTAAATTCGTAAACAGGTGTCGGTCCGGTCTCGTGTCGTGCACTCGCGTATAATATTTATCTATAATAGTTCGGTTTTCCGTTTCGTACCCAAACATATGGTTTATTATTTATCCCTGGTTATTAATAATTATATACCAATAATATTATGCGAAAAATTTTTGGGCCTAGTAACCGTACTGTTACATTCTCCCCCCGTTACTGGAATTCCGTCCCCGGAATTCTTTTCGAGTTATCCGTTGGACATATCCAGTATATCCCATACTCGGATTCAACGTTCGGGTCTATACACACGTACGTACTTAATTCTTTCCTTAATCCCGTTCATAATTTAGGCGATTCCACACTATGTCTCACGCTATGTTCAGGTTTAAAACAAATGGTTCATACTATCGACAGACTAGTGTTGGTTATTGGTTTGATTCTCAATCTCATTTTCAAAGCATCATTGGTGCTTATATATAGGGTGTACCGCAGCTAACCCACCACACCAATGATACCTCGTTAATGTATTGAAAATCTCCTAAAAACTTGGTAAAAGACGTATTTGTAAACGTACCTAGCCGAAAAATCCTATGTGTTTTTCAAAGGTTACTAGTCCTTAAAATCTATGTTTTTAGTGTAGGTTAACTTATCGAAATATGGGTCCTTCGTTAGACTATGTTCTTAGAGTTTGTATGTTATTCTCACAAATTTTATACCTAGTATTGGAGTTAATCTTGTCTATATCTTCTGCAACATAGTTAAATTCGTAAGCCTACAAAATTTTCTACTAATCTTAACGTCGCTTTCTTATTCATATTGATTATTCCTTATATCCTTTAACACAAATGCGTCTACTCCCCCCGTTAGGCCTATCTATATATCTCTATCGGGTAATTTATCACTATGCTCAAAAGGTCATGTAACTAACCCAAAGTTTTTGGTAATAATTTAAGGTCGATCTTAAACCTATAAGTGGTTTCATGACATTCCTTGTGCGTCCTGGGACTTATCTTACAACAATAAGTTGTAAACTATAGTGATTTTTGTTAGATCTTAGTATTTTCGCTATGAACGTGACATGTATTTTATATAGTCGGCATCTTAATTGGTTTCACTCCCCCGTTTGGATTTACCTATTTTATTTCTTCCGGTTTTATAAGGATAACTTATCACTATGCTAAGGGGTTATGGAATTAATCCAAATATCTTGGCCATAATCTAAAGATAACATGGAATAATAGAAGGATGGAACATGTATCAAGTCTTATGGTTACCTCATGTGGCGTTTAATCCTAGCCTCCTTGAGTTACCGGTTAGGATACTTATGGTGATCGTTTCATTCTTAAGCCCAGGTTACCGCCTTTCCGGTTGTCATTCTTGAATCAACTCTAAAATCTGTTAAACGATCATAATTCCAACATACTATATTTATCTTAAATCTGCTGAGGTCGGTATCAACTAAGTCTAAATAAAATGGTCTAGTAACCAATAGTTTAAATTTCTAACTTTGGTCTAGTTGGTGAGAAGATACTAATATAAGGTATGACATATATAAGCGCACAATTCTTATACTAAGCGATAACAATCTAATTGGAAATAAAACTTATCGGGATAAGGTATCATTTGCTAATCAACTCTTTCCTTGATATTTCGGATTATCTCAAACTATAGCACCAAGTTCTTGCAACGTACCTAACGATTATGGTTAACTCTAACTTGGTTAGGAAAATTATTAACACAAGGTAATACTCATATAAATTTATGAACATATATATATATATATACTTATCAAAATACGCCAAGTTATATCGACTATTCCAAGTTCATAGTACTTACTAAAGTCACGCAAGCCTAACACATACTCGTTTATGATTCTATTATAGTCCGTTTCCTTTGCACGACTTCATGATTATCATAGTTAACTCCAAGGATCTAGGGGACTCTTCGGATTTCTTAGAACTTTCGCGTGCCTGTAAATTCACGATTACGTGATATCAAGTGTAATCGTCAATTTACCTCACAAGATCGTCCTAATAGTTTCCGTCGTAGTCATCTTTCACGTATCACACATAGTCCGTATACTAGTCACACTGGTTCTAAGTCCCTGTAAGCATTCTAGTGTTCAGGTACTCAAGTCTCGACTTATTTCATTTCTTACTCTGGCCAATCTTATGTAGTTTCAAGGTATTCCCTAGCTAGGTAGTCTTAGAGTCTTAAACGCTAAGTTCTCTAAGTTGTCCTGGTGTAGCATAGGATATCTAGAGATATCCTATTCCGGTACATCCGTTGCTCTGATACCAACTGTAACAACCCGACCAGGAGGGGGCTGGACGTTACGACAGTTTGGTAACAGACTTGCACAACGGAAGCAACGATAACTAATATTTAGTATTTTTACAACATCTAGTCACAAAATAAAACAAATACAATATAAAATATAACTAAAGTCTAATGCCGGGTCGAGACGCGGCGGTCGTCGAAGCAGCTGGCGGGTTGTTATCCACTAGTCAATCCGATCTCTACACGTGCGCTACTCTAGAAGCTCTAATCCGCGATGCTTACAACTCAATCTTCTATCCCAATAATCTCTATTCCACACAAGCCAATATATACCTCGCGTTACCATCCATCCGTCTGTAGTACCTGAACACATGCTTAAAAGAGTTTGGGTCAGCAATTACGCTGGTGAGTCCGTATAAATAGAGAGTGGATCCAAAACAAGTTTATCATTTCAAAACAAGTTTCCATAGTTTAACACGATTTACACAAAGTTCAACACAAGTGATGTACAAGCGACACCTCAACCCTAAACGAGGAATCAATAACTGCCATATTGATCCCGTGGCAAAATATATGCCGCAATGGTCTTAAAACCTTAGTGGAGGGTTTCCCGGGCCCCTAAGTCCCGAGTCCACCATGCGTGGGGGATTCCCCAAGTAGTACTACCCATATATTAAGTGGCTTATCTCTAAGTTAATGAGTGTCAGTTTTATCCGGCAGTCTGTATCTTGTCACATCAAACAATTTACACTTAAACAGTTTACACACACAAGCAAGTGTTCACCCCAAAGCGTTTAAAACAGAAAAAGGGGAGTGGTATACGGAACTCACCTGGAAAACAATGCACACGTGTAATCTATAATAATCAAAGCGTCCGACGTCTCGTACTGGTAATCTTCCTGATCGATTCCTAAACCGACAAATATTGTTAGTTTTGGTTTTATTAATTAATGGTTACACGTGGGGACGAGCTCAAGCTTATGGTTTCTATATAGTTTGGTATTCGAAGTCTTATGTGCTAAGTCTACCACTTAAGTTAAGGTATCACAGATTAATATCAGTTTACACCTACTAGGCATTAGTTACAACTGCGTTCGAACCTTACGACTAAGTGTCTAGCTCCCTGTGTCATGTCTAGTGCTTTGAATCTTAGGCCCAACATTGTTTTTATGATCCAACTTAGTACATATATAAGGGTATGCGTGGGTGTTCATGCTATATATATATATACTTTGTCGCGTGTTCGTTCTAGTTGAGTCCGAACCTTACTTGTCTTAACCATATCCGAGTTCTTGTTCCAAAATCCATCTAAGTCCAACGGTTCAATATCCATGTTTACGTGTATAAACGTATAAGCTTATATCTAGTATATGTCGCTTATGTCTCGGTCCAAATCCTATGCTCTAATGTTTAAGTCGAACATCCAATGTCCAAAGCATCATGTGTCAAGGCCAAAGTCTCGCAATCCAATATCCATTTCTTATAATCCGATATTCCCATCATTACAAGTTAAATTTCTAGTTGTCAATCTTCCATGTATCAAGTTAAGGCATGGGTGTCCCTTTTCCATATTCGGGTGTTAAAGTGTCCAAATGCCCTAAGTCGTAATATCTTATAAACTAGCATTTTATTGTCCAATCCAAATGTCCAAGTTAAGGTTCATACAAATATCCAATCTAACTCATGGTTCGGCTTCTAATTCATACGAGCTCGTCAAATCCCACACGCAATATTTATATGTAAATTATTAACGTTTATAATCATCGATTTTATAAGTTCGGTTATACCTCACTTCCAGTCTTGGTTCGTGTTGACCCAGTTTGACTCGGTTGACTTTAGTTGACCGCCTGGTGGTTTGTTGGTTCCTGTTGACTGCTGCAGTTAACTACTCGACCCACCTTCCTGACCCGAGCCCTCGTTACAACCACCACCACTTACTGATTAATATTATCCCTGTCCACTAAGTAGCCACCATGAACCAGACTCGGCAACCACCAGTTCTGACCACCGTCACCATTGGTTCCAGCAAACGAACCGTACCAACATACAACACCATCATCCTCCTCCTCTAACCTCTGTACAGATTCATTATAATAGGTTCCCTTTGTAACAATTCCAACATTCTACTTTGCACCACCATTATTCAACCATTTATCATCCTCACCATAACCATATTGAAGAGTATAGAAGGAGGAGGAATGAATAAAGGGGTTTTACCTCTTATGACCAGATCTGGCTTGAATGGAACCTATCCTAACAACCATGTCTACTACCGTCGTTACTTGGAGCTACCACCATAAGTCGTTGCCGCCGCTTCTTCTTCATCGGTTACTCTTTCTCTCTCTACGTTACTCTCTTTGAAGATATGGGGATGGTTTAAGGTGATTGAGAAACTAGAGGGTTGGTTGCTGTTGTGGCTGCCGCCGGGACTCGCCGGAGCTCCGCCATGGAAGTGACAGGAGCCGGCAGGCTCCCTTCTTCTCTCTCTCTCTCATTTTATGTATTGTGTGTGTGTGAGTTTTGTTATATTATCAACAGAGGTAATTTTAAAGTGGCTGGGGTATTTATAAAACCCAATGTGTTGATGGTTTTCTTTAAAACCATCAATCCTTTGATGGGTTTTTAAGTGATGTGTCACCACAAGGGGAGGACATGTGTCCCCCCTTGGTGACTCATCATTGCGGTTCGGTTTTCGGGTTCGGGTTCGGGTTTAAATTCGTAAACAGGTGTCGGTCCGGTCTCGTGTCGTGCACTCGCGTATAATATTTATCTATAATAGTTCGGTTTTCCGTTTCGTACCCAAACATATGGTTTATTATTTATCCCTGGTTATTAATAATTATATACCAATAATATTATGCGAAAAATTTTTGGGCCTAGTAACCGTACTGTTACATTGATTTGCACAACGGAAGCAATGATAACT
Organism: Ambrosia artemisiifolia; assembly: GCA_032199755.1. Taxonomy (NCBI): domain Eukaryota; kingdom Viridiplantae; phylum Streptophyta; class Magnoliopsida; order Asterales; family Asteraceae; genus Ambrosia; species Ambrosia artemisiifolia. The sequence goes on along the minus strand of CM063519.1, from coordinate 46,853,693 downwards.
AATATTTAAGTGTTATACAATTTCTAATCCAAAAATATAAATACATAATTTAAACAAATAAACTAATTTCTATGCAGGGACGTAACGCGGCGGTCGTCGAAGCAGTCGATAGGACATGATCCGCTAGTCGATCCAACGTCTCCTCTTAGGTATCAAGTTTCCGTTATCCGAGTAATCATTATTTACGCTATGGCATAAAGTTTCCTGTGTTTATATCTTCAAGGGTTTCTTGTGTTGCGCTTATATAAAGATATATCTATAGTTAGTAAGGTGTAGTGGTTTCCTTATATTCAAAGTCTCATATGTTAATCAATTGTTTCAAGTATACACTATACGTTAATAGGCATTTGTCAGTCCTCCAGCTTATGTCCCATAGTCTATAATCTTATGTCCCGAGTCCATATCCATTAGTCAAGATAATGTCCATTCTAATATCTATTTATTTATTCTTGGCATATGGATATGGACTCGGGACATAAGATTATAGACTATGGGACATAAGCTGGAGGACTGACAAATGCCTATTAACGTATAGTGTATACTTGAAACAATTGATTAACATATGAGACTTTGAATATAAGGAAACCACTACACCTTACTAACTATAGATATATCTTTATATAAGCGCAACACAAGAAACCCTTGAAGATATAAACACAGGAAACTTTATGCCATAGCGTAAATAATGATTACTCGGATAACGGAAACTTGATACCTAAGAGGAGACGTTGGATCGACTAGCGGATCATGTCCTATCGACTGCTTCGACGACCGCCGCGTTACGTCCCTGCATAGAAATTAGTTTATTTGTTTAAATTATGTATTTATATTTTTGGATTAGAAATTGTATAACACTTAAATATTAGTTATCATTGCTTCCGTTGTGCAAATCTGATACCATCTGTAACAACCCGACCAGGAGGGGCTGGACGTTACGTCAGTTGGGTAACAGACTTGCACAACGGAAGCAACGGTAACATTATTTAAATGTTATTATACAAATTCTAATCCAAAATAATACACAAGTAAAATAAATAAACTAATAACTATGCAGGGACGAGGCGCGGTGGTCGTCGAAGCAGTGAAATCCTTAGTCGATCCAATCTCTAATCCACATATCTCTATATGCTCTAACCGCAACATATAGCCGAATCTTCTAACCAATAATCTCTAGTCCGCTACTAGCTAACAAACGAACATAATCCGTATGCTCCAAACCATCCGAATGTCGTACCTGAACACATGCTTAAAAAGAGTCGGTCAGTAATCATACTGGTGAGTCCGTGTAATTAGTTAAGTAAATCCAAAACAGTTTATCAGTTCAAAGCAAGTTTACATAGTTCAACACACGTGATGTACAAGCAACACCTCAACCCTAACGTGGACTCTATCTACTGCCATTATAGGTCCTGGCAAAATATATGCCGCAATGGTTCCATAACCGTCGTGGAGGGTTTCTCGGGCCCTTACGTCCCGAGTCCACTTTGCGTGGGGGTTTCCCCAAGTAGTACTACCCATATATTAAGTGGCTCACCTATGAGTTAATGAGTGTCAGTATTATTCGGCAGCTAGTATCTTGTCACATCACAATAGTTCATAAAACGGAAGCATGCATTCACCCCAAAATAGTAAAACAGAAAAAAGGGGAGTGGTACACGGGACTCACCTTTGGTTGCGTTTCGCACGATCACATACTATTCCAAGATTCCATCTTCCAATTACTAGCAAGTTCCTATTCCTATTCAAGTTAATAAACATTAGGGCGTGTAACCAGTACCGCGGTTACACGTGTGGGCACACTTGGGTTCTTTATCCAAACTCCTAATTGTCGAGTTTATCATCTCATGTTAATACGTAAATTATAAATAGCGAACTAAGATCTTAACGTTCGTGTGATAGCGTTCTATAATCCTCCAAACTTTACGTGTCGGGTTATTAATTATATAGTCGTTTATTAGCATGTCTCACGAGTCCTACTTCCGTTCATGTTAACTTTCCTACATCCCAAGGTACTCTAGTCAACGTTTATATATACTTCTTTGTGTCGCCTATGTTCCAAGTCACAAATCGTCAAAATTGTCATAGTCCTCATGTCCAAACTACAAGCAATAACTAGTATCTAATATTACCAAAGTTATAACCATCTAACTATTAATCCATCATATAACCCAATCAACCTTATTATATTAATTATACAAGCCAAATATTTATAATATTATCACATATATATCTATATAGGTATATTAGTCCATTACTTAGTTTATCTAATTGATTTGGGTCCAATTCGTTATTCGAGTCCCACACGTGCCGGTCCGCATATTCAATAAGACTATACACTACAATGGTTTGGTTTCTCGCGTTTGTACCTCTTAACGACCAAACAGTTGACCCATCTTTGACTAATGTTGACCTGTGTTGACCGGGCTTTTGACCGGCCTTTGACTGATGTTGACCGAGTCAACAGAGTTGACTCGGGTTCTACCCTTTTGTCCATTTCCTGCTTCTAATTTCCTATAACATCACCACCATCATCTACCACAACCTAACCCATAGCAGCCACCACCCACAGTACTTACAAACCATACCACCTCCACAACTTCACCATTAATCATCTTCTGTTACCCACAAAATAACCAATACTCCTGATTATCAACAAGACCCGACTATCACCATTCATAATGCTACTGTCGTTACCATTAATAATCACCACCACCGACACCATCTCCTAACGGTTACACGCGCTAATGTTTATATACTTGACTAGGATCTTGCCGAATAATTGATAGATGGAAATTTGACTTGGAATGTTACGTGACCGTGTGAATCGCTGCTAAGGTGAGTTCGTGTACTTCCCCTTTTTGTTTTACTGTTTTGGGGTGAATACATGCTTGTGTGTCTAAACTGTTTTGTGTATAAATTGTATGATGTGACAAGGGCTCCCAAAACCAGATGCACACTCATTAACCCAAGGGAGATGGGCCACTTAATGTATGGGTAGTACTACTTGGGGAATCCCCCACGCACAGTGGATCCGGAAGCCCGGAAAACCCTCCACTGAGGTCTGCGGACCGTTGCGGCATATGTTATGCCGTAGGGAATCCATAAAGGGAGTAGATGGATTCCGTGTTAGGATTGAGGTGTGACTTGTACATCACTGTGTGTTTGAATTATGTAAACTTGTTTTCGAACTGTTAAACTGTTTTAGATTTATTTAACTACTTACACGGACTCACCAGCATAATTGCTGACCGAACTCTTTTAAGCATGTGTTCAGGTACTGCTTTGGGATAAACATGAAGACGAGGTATATACTTGCTTGTGTTGATTAGAGATGGTTACGGTAGAAGATTCAAGCTGCAAGTATAGCGGTTTAGAGTATTTAGAGCTAAGCATGGATTGGGATATGGATCGACTAGCGGAACACACTTTATCAACTGCTTCGACGGCCGCCGCGACTCGTCCCTGCATAGCTAGAAGACTTTTAAATTGAGTTATGTATTTATATTGGATTAGAATTTGTATTTTACACTTAAATATTAGTTATCGTTGCTTCCGTTGTGCAAGTCTGTTACCAATCTGTCATTTCGACCAGCCCCCACCGGGTCGGGTTGTTACAGAGATACCAACTGTAACAACCCGACCAGGAGGGGGCTGGACGTTACGTCAGTTGGGTAACAGACTTGCACAACGGAAGCAACGATAATAAATATTTACTGTTTTAATACAAATTCTAATCCAAAAATACAATTACACAACTTAAAGAATAAATAAACTAATAAATTATGCAGGGACGAGACGCGGAGGTCGTCGAAGCAGTGTATCCGTTAGTCGATCCAATCTCTACACGATCATAACTCTAGAAGCTCTAATCCACAATAGCAACATATACCCTGTCCTCAATATCTTCCCAATGCAGTACCTGAACACATGCTTAAAAAGAGTTGGTCAGCAAAGTATGCCGGTGAGTCCGTGTAAGTAATCAATGAATCCAAAAACAGTTTATCGCTTCAAAAGCCAAGTTACACAGTTTAACACAGTTCAAAACACGTGATGTACAAGCAACACCTCAACCCTAACGTGGACTCTATCTACTGCCATTATAGGTCCTGGCAAAATATATGCCGCAATGGTTCCATAACCGTCGTGGAGGGTTTCCCGGGCCCTTACGTCCCGAGTCCACTTTGCGTGGGGGTTTCCCCAAGTAGTACTACCCACATATTAAGTGGCCCAACCCCTGGGTTAATGAGTGTCAGTATGGTTATCTGGCAGCTAGTATCTTGTTACATCAAACAGTTAAAGTCACACACACAAGCACATGTTCACCCCAAAATAGTTAAAACACGAAAAAGGGGAGTGGTACACGGAACTCACCTTAGGTTGCGTATCTTATCTCCATCGCATATCATTCCAAGTCAACGTCCACCTATGGTTCACATACCATGTCCTAATATAATCACGAGCGTTAGTGCGTGTAACCATTATCGCGGTTACACGTGTGGGCACACTTAGGTCTTTTATTCGGAGTTCTATTTGTCGAGTTTATTAACATATATGTATGGTTGTCTAAGTTGTATTTTATCTTTTGTATCCGAATGACATGTCTCAAGTGTTTTAATCATCCATTGACATATAGTTATTAAGTAGTTTATGAAACTAGTCTATACAAGTCCATCGTCTCTCGTTATAGTTATAATTATAATTCTATCAATCGTCTAATGTTCGAGTGTCCCAACATAACAATCGTTCCATTTGTCATTTTTAACCAAATCATACCTTGTGAGCAGACCAGGGCTAGGACACCAAAGTGAAGATTATGTGCCCTTGATACGGATAAAATCAACAATTCGCAGTTGGATGTCTAAATTTCTTAGGTTCCTTAACAATTCGTTACCCTACCATACCCTAAGGATCATGGAGATTTTGGAAACTTAAGAATTCGACCAATTTTTAAGGGTATACACAACATTAATCACATGATTAAGCATACAAGCGGGTAAGAATAACATAGGATCCTAAGAACATAACTTAATGTAAGACCTTTATTTTGTTAAGTTAACCGACATTAGAACCTAGTCTAACAAAGGACCCATTTTTCGATGAGTTAACCTACACTAAAAATGTAGATTTTAAGACTAGTAACTTCAAAACACACATAGGGTTATTTTACCAGGTACATATACAAATATGTTTACTATCAAGTTTTTGGGGAAATTTTCAGTACATTTACGAAGTATCATTGGTGTGGTGGGTTAGCTGCGGTACACCCTATATATAAACATCAATGGTACATAAAAAAAAAAATGAAACTGAGAATCAAACCAGAAACAGACCATAGCTTGTCAAATGTACAAATTATTCATTCTAAAACTAAAGGTAGCGTGAGGTTTAGTATGGAACCACATAAATCATGATGGGAATTAAGAGAGGAATTATGTATGCAAAGGTGTATAGGCCCGAACATTGAATCCGAGTATGGGATATACTGGATATGTTCAGTGGATAGCACCAAAGTAATTCCGCGGACGGAATTCCGTTAACGGGGGGAGAATGTAACACCCCGGACCTAGGGCCCAAAATTTTTCGCGCCTTAAAGTATTATAATAATTAATAAAATAATAATACACAACGAATACGAAGTTGAGCTGGCAAGTTGGATAATTAATTTAACGAGAGGGAATAATATTATACCCGTTACGTTACCGGACCGGCACCCGTTAACGAACCCACCCGAAAAACTTTGGTGAGTCACAAGGGGGGACACTTGTCCTCCCCTTGATATGCCAACTCATGACCAAAACCATGAATGGTTTTGGTAAAACCATTAAACCCCCACCACTATTTAAACCCCAATCCACCCTCCCTGCCCCTTTTTCTCCCTGATGAATTCTCAAACCAAACAAAATAGTGTAACAACCTGACCCGGTGGGGGCTGGTCGAAATGACAGATTGGTAACAGACTTGCACAACGGAAGCAACGATAACTAATATTTAAGTTTTATACAACTTCTAATCCAAAAATATAAATACACAACTTAAACAAATAATCTAATAGCTATGCAGGGACGAATCGCGGCGGTCGTCGAAGCAGTCGATAGGATGTGATCCGCTAGTCGATCCAAACCTCAAACCATGCTTAGCTCTAGATGCTCTCTATCGTTACGCTAACATCTTGAATCTTCTATCACAACAAGCTCTAATCCGCGCTAGCAAGCTTATATCTCGCTTCAATATTATCCAAATGCAGTACCTGAACACATGCTTAAAAGAGTTTGGTCAGCAAAATATGCCGGTGAGTCCGTGTAAGTAGTTTAGTAAATCCAAAACAGTTTAACAACTTGAAAACAAGTTTACACAGTTCAAACATAGTAATGTACAAGTATCACACCTCAATCCTGACACGGAATCCATCTACTCCCATTATGGATTCCCTACGGCATAATATATGCCGCAACGGTCCGCAGACCTCAGTGGAGGGTTTTCCGGGCTTCCGGATCCACTGTGCGTGGGGGATTCCCCAAGTAGTACTACCCATACATTAAGTGGCCCAATTCCCTTGGGTTAATGAGTGTGCATCTGGTTTTGGGAGCCCTTGTCACATCATATTAGTTTACACACAAAACAGTTTAGACACACAAGCATGTATCCACCCCAAAGCATTTAAAACGGAAAAAGGGGAAGTACACGAACTCACCTGGTAACGTATCCCATCACGTCACTTTGTAACATGGTATTCCAAAGTCTTGATTCCTTCTAGGGTTCACGTGCAAATCCTACTAAGGTCATACATATTAGTTGATGAAACGCATATTGCGGTCACAAGTGTGGGCGGCTAGAACCTATATTTGTTTGGGGTTTATTTGTAGTAATCATTGGTTCATGGTCTCATTAATCCAAATAATGTCTAGGCATGGGTTAATATCAAGTTGTTTCTAAAGTCCATGGTTTGGCGTTTCTAGGAACTACGTGTTCGTTTTATGTCTCAACGATCTTTGTTATCTAAATCATGTATTATAATGTCTTGGTTGTAGTATTCTATGTCTGGGCGTCTGTATAAATATCTATACCGTCTTATTATTTATCCTAGCCCATCGTCTCGTATGTCTTCTTCATTTTCCTACGTCTTAATCTTTATCATTGTCATAATTAATTAGTTAGTTATGTGTCCGAATCCTAGATATACGATCTCCTTTTATTAACATCATAAGTATGAGTTGTTCCATGAATCCTTACTTATATTCAAAAGTTGCTTAATATCTTGTGTCCAATGGCATTTAATAACCGAGTTATGGCATCAGTCCCTATCCGAGTGATTGCCCAAAGTTTAATACCTCCTACCTTGTATTTGAGTTCCTATATCCAATTGACTTATCACATTGTCCGATGTCTAGATCAACATCTTCATATTTCAATTATCCAATCACCATATTATCTACTTGTATAGATCCAAGTCACCACAAAGTATATATTTAAATTTGCATCCTGGTTTATATATAGTTTATATAGGTTTAGTATTCATTTAGTTTTACTAGTCAACTTAAATTTGGTCCAGCTAAGATGCTCATAAAAGGCCCACACTTGTTCTCGCAATAGATTAATAATAATATAACTAATGAAATTGTTGAGTAGCTTTTTATACCTTTGTAACCTCCTTTACCCATCAGTTCTTTCGGCTACTAATCATCAGCTCTTTGCCCAGAATCATCATCTTAACATTCTGTTGACGATATAACTTCCCAGCCATAACCGAAACTCAGACCAGAATCACTCTATAACCTTGACCCTTATCATTAACTCTAACCCATGTTGTCATGAGCCGCTTACCACCATCTCTATTACAGGTCTGAACCTTATCACTAAATAGTACCCGACCTTCTGCAAAACACTATAATAAGGCCTGAGCTGAATCACAACCGTGTATACTCTCGAGGAACTCTAATCATCATCGGAGCCCTAGGGAAATGCCACCGTTAGCAACCGCCATCACCACCGTATGCCTCCTTCAGCATCTCTGTCGTTTCCCTCTCTCTATGTTTAATACGTTGAAGTGAAGTGGGTATAATCGGTAGGTGTGTCATCGAAAGCAGCGCCGCCGTGGCCGCTATGAATGGTGTTCGTGGACTCCACCGTCGGTGGTGACAGGAAGCCAGCCGGCTCCTTTCATCTTCCCTCCATCTCTCTCTTTTCTTGTCTGATCTCTCTCTCTCTCTCACTATTGATATTTTTGGTGGTATGTCTTATGTTTAGAAGAGAGAAAGGGTTAGAGTGATCTTGTGTTTTGTGCAGTAAAACAAATGGGTGTGGTGAGCTGTAGATATATATCACAAAAGGGGTGGGGGTACGTGGGTGTCATTAGATAGAGATGGGGGCATGTGTTTCCATTTGAGGGTTACACATGTCCCCAAGTGGTGATTCACCACTTGGTTTCAAGACGGGTGCGGGTTTGTATCGTGTATCGGTTTGGTCTCGCAACACACGTATAATAATATTCTTATATAATTATTCGGAATATAAGCATCGGGTTTGGTTTTCGTGTTACTAGATACCTTGATATTTATTGTTTACTTATTCATCGGTTATAATTAATAAAAGTGCGAAAAATTTCTGGGCCCTAGTTCCGGGTTGTTACATTGAATGTAACAACCCGGACCTATGACCCAAAATTTTTCGCAACTAAAAATTAGAATGACGGAGAAATAATAAAAATTAATATTAAAAGATAAGAATAACTATTATACGCGAGTACTAGTTACAAACTTGAACCCGAATAATTATTTTTATCCGAAAAATACCGTTACGCGACCGAACTGACACCCGATAACGAACCCGACCATGACTAAAGTGGTTAGTCACCACTTGGGGACATGTGTCACCCATGAAAGGGGAACACATGCCCCCATTCTCCACTTAAACAACACTTGTACTCACACCCATATTATACATATCTGCACACATAAACACATACCACACACACAACTATCTGATAGTATAGAGAGAGAGATCGGAGGAAGGTTCACAACCACCGCAGGCGGTGGTTTCCGGCGACGCTACTCCCGAAACATACACACAACCACCACCACCTTCTACTCTTACTTATACATACACATATCTGATACAAAGAAAGAGAAAGAGAGGAAACTAGAGAGAGAAGAAAGACGGTGGAACGCGGCGGTGCTCCGGCGGCGCTATTCCCGACAGCACCCACACACATCCCACCCTTTACCCAACCTTATTATAGAGAAAAAGGACCAGATCTAGAGAAAGAAAGAGAGAAAGCTCAAGGGAAGGAAAGGAAAGAGAATCGTAGAGAGAGAGAGGGAGAGAGAGACGAGAAGCAAACGAAGACAGTAGCAGCGGCGGTACACTAGGGTTCCGATTAGGGGTTAGAGGTGAAAGGTTATGGTGGTTTGACCAAGGGTGATAGTGGTTACGACTGGTTGTCCGGTTCGTACAGGGGGTGGTGTACGGTGGTCTGCAGGTAGAGATGGTGATGCGGCGGCGGTTCTAATTAGGGTTCCTCCTCCTCAAAACAAACATCAGGTAGCCTCGCTTCTTCTCCTTATTCCGATCTCTATCATATTATAGGTTATAGTGATGTTAAGATTTGGTTATAATATACAGGGGTGTTCATGGTTATTAGAGGTAGCTATATTGGTTTTGAGGTGAAGGATTGTACAGGGAATCTAACTATGGAAGGGAGTTTGATCCAGGGTGTTGACCAAGTCAAACCCGGTCAACTCAGCCAACAGAAGAGATGCAGGAGGTATACCACAAGAACTCGAACCATGTTGATATTATATATGACGTGTGTGCACGTGTGGGCCTGGACTAACACATTGGACCCAATCCGACCATACTAAACTAAATAACGGATTTATATTTATACTAAATATTGTGTGAACTAGAAAGTAAACAAATACAAAACGAGCAATTAATAGTTGATAGAGAGATGTTGATGATGGACATGAATGGATTAGAGATAAAGGCAATTGGACTGTTAGAACATGAAAAGGACGACTAGGACATTGAGACTTTAGATAATCACATATAAACCTACTACTAGTACTCGACACTTGGAACTCGACGAACTATATAAACAAAGTAACATAAACGTTGGATAGTTAGTAGTAAGACATGAGATAATGAACTCGGCATGTAGAACTTTGGATAGATGACTACACATATACATGAATGGATAAGAAATGTTACCAACCGACATTAGAATGAACATGAATGGATAAGAAATGTTACCAACCGACATTAGAATGAATCGAACTATGATAACTAAAGAACCTAAGCATGCCCACACGTGTAACCGTAATATTGGTTACACGCGCTAATGTTTATATACTTGACTAGGATCTTGCCGAATAATTGATAGATGGAAATTTGACTTGGAATGTTACGTGACCGTGTGAATCGCTGCTAAGGTGAGTTCGTGTACTTCCCCTTTTTGTTTTACTGTTTTGGGGTGAATACATGCTTGTGTGTCTAAACTGTTTTGTGTATAAATTGTATGATGTGACAAGGGCTCCCAAAACCAGATGCACACTCATTAACCCAAGGGAGATGGGCCACTTAATGTATGGGTAGTACTACTTGGGGAATCCCCCACGCACAGTGGATCCGGAAGCCCGGAAAACCCTCCACTGAGGTCTGCGGACCGTTGCGGCATATGTTATGCCGTAGGGAATCCATAAAGGGAGTAGATGGATTCCGTGTTAGGATTGAGGTGTGACTTGTACATCACTGTGTGTTTGAATTATGTAAACTTGTTTTCGAACTGTTAAACTGTTTTAGATTTATTTAACTACTTACACGGACTCACCAGCATAATTGCTGACCGAACTCTTTTAAGCATGTGTTCAGGTACTGCTTTGGGATAAACATGAAGACGAGGTATATACTTGCTTGTGTTGATTAGAGATGGTTACGGTAGAAGATTCAAGCTGCAAGTATAGCGGTTTAGAGTATTTAGAGCTAAGCATGGATTGGGATATGGATCGACTAGCGGAACACACTTTATCAACTGCTTCGACGGCCGCCGCGACTCGTCCCTGCATAGCTAGAAGACTTTTAAATTGAGTTATGTATTTATATTGGATTAGAATTTGTATTTTACACTTAAATATTAGTTATCGTTGCTTCCGTTGTGCAAGTCTGTTACCAATCTGTCATTTCCACAATGCTTATAGCTCGAATCTTCCACATCACAATCTCTAATCCACTTAAGCAAGCATATACCTCGTCTTCATGATAATCCGAACGCAGTACCTGAACACATGCTTAAAAGCGTTTTGGTCAGCGTAATGCTGGTGAGTCCGTATAATAGTTAAGTGGATCCAAAACAGTTTATCATTTCACAAACAAGTTTACACAATTTAACATGTGGTGATGTACAAGCGACACCTCAATCCTAACACAGAATCTATCTACTGCCATTATAGATTCTCCTGGCAAAATACATGTCACAACGGCCCGCAGACCTCAGTGGAGGGTTTTCCGGGCTTCCGGATCCACTGTGTGTGGGGGTTTCCCCAAGTAGTACTACCCACATATTAAGCGGCTCACCTCTGAGTTAATGAGTGTCAGTATAATCTGGCAGCCAGTATCTTGTCACATCACAACAGTTTATAAAAAGGAAGCATGCATTCACCCCAAAATAGTAAAACGGAAAAAGGGGAAGTACACGAACTCACCTTAGCAGCATTTCACGTCACACGGTGTCATCTAGCATTCCAAGTCGATCCCATCTCTCAATTACTCGCAAGCTCCTATTCAAGTTCATAAATGTCAGCTCGTGTAACCAATATCGCGGTTACACGTGTGGACAAGTTTAGGACCTTTGTTAATGCGAGCTTATTCTAGTTGTGAGATTGTGTTCTACTTATCTAATTTTTATAACTTATAATCCTTTATCCAAAGTTCCATATTTCCATGATATGTCCAATTGTCAAAAGTCTTAATTTATATTTCTACATTTCAATTACCATCGTCTCCATATAGTCAATATCCTGTTATCCATAAACGGTTACTCAATGTTTAAGTCTTTATTTCTTTTATTTGGTGTAAACTTCTATTTAAACAGAATGTACAAAATATGTCCGATTACTTATATTTATGTGTATACACAAATAGACTTACTTGTAGTATTATTATTACTAAGTTAATTTGAGTAAGCTTAACAGGTTCCACACGTGTATCGCAATAAGTATTATACTCTCGGCATAAATATATATAATGGATGGATACTTAGTTGGTTCAGGTTTATGTTTATACCTCTCCCTCTGATTATAAATCTGATGGTTGACTGCTGTTGACTTCGTCTTGACCGGGTCAACAACTCTTAACCCAAGCTCCCATGTTTACACCTATAAAACTATTCCTTCCCTTCATCAACCTTACCATCATTAAGACAACCTAATCCATCCTCCTCCTTGTGACCAATACCTCTATAACCAACCAGGAACCACCACCACAATTACTACAACACTCAACCACCGTCACTCGTCTATTATCAACCACCCTTGTCGCCCCCGTAAACCATCACCTTTAGAACCCATGTCAACGCCACGTCTTTCTCTCTCTCTATCTTTGCTCTGTTTTTCTATATATGTATTCGTGTGGGTGTGGGTGTGTTTGTTGTCACCGGGGCCACCGTAGATGGTGGTGGCCGAGGATCCTTCTTCCGGTCGTCTGCTCTTTCTCTTTCCTTCTACTCCTTTGCTTCTCTCTCTAGGTTCCTTCCTCTTCTTCGATCGTGTCTCTCTCCCTCTCTCTCTCTCTCTATCGGGACTCTCTCTCTTTCTAGTCCGACAGGTGTGGTGGCGCCGTCGAGTAAAACCGGAGCTCCTCCACGTCTTCTTGGAGTTCAACTAGACTCTCTCTCTCCAGTTCACGAGTGTGTTGTCTGTATTTTATAAAATGGTGTGAGTGTGAGAGAGTTGTGAGAGAGAGGAGTTTATAAAAAGGTGAGGATGTATGAGGTGTTTGGAATTTGTGTGGTGTCCATAACATAAAGGGGGACACGTCTCTTGATCTTAAAAGGCCATTGTCAACACATGGGGAGGACATGTGTCCTCCCCCAATGACTCACCGATTATCGGGTGGGTTCGTTATCGGATATCGGTTTGGTACCACGTCGTATGCTCGTGTATAATATTTCGTCAAAATAAATATATAACGCTTTTAGTTTCGGCTTTATAATTATTATTACTCGGTCACTCGTTATACTAGTTTTAGGCGCGAAAAATTTTCGGGTCTCAGACCGGGGTGTTACATCCAATGATTACAAGACAAGCAAAAAAGATACACAAATAAAGTACGACCTACCTGCCACTAGATCCATACCACCGTTGCCATAGGGAAGGACATCCATGCCCTCCCTCATACCCACACGGCTCAGGCCCACCAACCTTAGCATTCCTTCATCACAATGTTCCAAGTTGTCCAACCGTGTAGCATGAGACACCAGGATCTTACACCAGTCCTGCTGTTGGAAATGCCTGTCAAACTCAAAAGAAAGAGGCTACTGCCCAGGCCGGAGAGTGAACCAGCCCATATCCACAGGGATCACCTCCTTTATAACGTAAAAGAAGCACCTCTTCCAGTCCCGAAAGCTTTTCGGTGAGCTTCCCTTTACCACAAACGACACCGACTTCGACCGCTCAGCAAAGGAGGCCCACCCACTCTCTTTCACCTCCAGCTTGTAGAAGCAATTAAAATGGTCAAAAACAGGCTCCCTTCTCATCGCACGACAGGTACCCTCATAGTGCATCACCCTTACCATTCCGAACGGGCTCAATTGGGTTATATGCACGCTATATTTTTGTAAAACATCAATCAGAAACCGACTCGCCGGAATCCTAAAACATGCATACTTGAAGAACGCCTCATACCGGCAGATCTTGCCTAGAGGGGCATCCATAGGCGTTTTCCCCTTTTGTGGAAATTCAGGCTCCCACTCTCTCAGAATCTCATAGTTTTCAAGAAGAGTTGTGTATTTGTCAGGAGACCAATTGATCTGGGCCTCTACCATGGCCAACTCGGGCTTAGCAGGTTTATCTTCAAACATTTTTATCTAAGGAGAAGAAAGAAAACTATTTATTTTTCGGACTTAAAAAACTCGAAGGATTGCAAAGATGGCCGGAGAAGAAAAGCAATTAGTTGGAAATATGAAGTGATAAATTAAAAAAACAATTCAAGGAAGATGCATATATATAGGTACTGCAATGAATGTAGCGAAAAAGGTGGAAGAAACGTGGCTGACGTTTCAGAGCCCAAAACGGGAGCTTAGGCGACACGTGTCCCACCTCTAGGAAAGGGACAGTCCACTTCTGATCGTGGGCAACACGCCCCTGACACAAGACGAAATTTGCCGAAATTTTCAAGGATTTCAACCGGCCTCTCAACCGTCACACGACTCCTCAAAAACTTCATGACTTTTCAATTAAATGCACCATCAGGGATTTAATACAAGTAATCATAATTTCATAAATATTAGAGCTTAATTGTATACCATTAAATAACTAATTTCTTAAAAAGTAGGGTTTTTTAATTCTCATAAATTGTTCGCATATATATGTACATCCAACAGACCAACACTGATGATACACATTTGTCTAAATTAATCACAACTTAAAGTAAAATAGAACTTGAGAATTAAGTCACAGCAATAGTATTTGCGTCCTTTTTTAGCAAACTTGTTTGTATGTATTTATTTTGTTTTGCGTCTGTCATAAGTTGCGTTTAAATTGTTTTGCATTTGCGTGTAAATTTTGTATGTATTTATTTCTTGCCTTAATCACACTTCATATAAGTGACTTGAAATTGAATCATAAAGCATACAAAAAAACATTAATATTTAATATTAATATCATATTAATATTACCAAAAACGTTGTTCAGTTACATTAATAAGAAACGAAACATTTAAAAAAATCTTAAAAAAAAACTAAGGAGAGAAATTAGTCATGTCCTCATGAACAACCTCCATGAGCTCTGGGTCATACAAGTTGTAGTCATCAAGGTCTCCTTCTTCCTCTTCGTAGTCTGATTCCGGGTCCATACCAGACCACAATTCAACCTGTGCCCTGACCATCGAAACAAGTTTTGAACCAAACCCTGATCCACTTTGGTTTATGAGTGGCTTCTCTGACAGGTTTTTCAGAAAACCCATATCAGTGGAGAAAGATATCTCCTTAGGCTGGAATTCTTCAACTCTTCCGTCATCAAACGTCACATCCACCTCAAATCTGTCTTCAAAAAACTCCCATCTGCTCACTCCCCTCAGCTCACAATTCTTAAACATTTTCTTCAAAACATGAAAGAGTTTGTCCACCTCTATTGAATGGCTTAGATATGGAATACCTAAAGCCAACATTCTTTTGAGTACCTCCTTGCTACAATTTCGTAGCACACTTTCTTTACATTTGTACACATGTTTTTTATTATCACTCATGAGCAGATAGAAAGTACTCTGCTCATACCACCATATGCTTAGGGTTGCGTTGGCTGCCATTTTTTGTTTAGAGTTTGAAGTGACTTTAGTTTTTGGGGGTTTTCTAGAGAGATTGATGGTGTAGATGTGTGTTAAAATGTGTACAATTGATGGTTATTTTATAGTGTTTAGGTTATAGTACCTCAAAAGACTTTTGCCGTTTCAATGATCACAAGGGCTAATAAGTTCAACAGTCTGCAGTTCATCATAACTATCCACGTTTCAAAAAATTAATTTTGTGAAATCACATGTATTTACTGGTGTATGTTAATTTTGTTACTTTTTATAATACATTAATTTATTCTTACCTTTTTTTTTGTACAAACTTTTATACTTTTAAAATGTAATTTACACTTTAATACTTATAAAAAATGTGATTCTTAACGTGTGGTTTTTTTTGTACAAACTTTTTACTGAAAAAACATCAACCTTGCAAGATTTTGATCAATTTTAATTGTAATCTTAGAATAGGTTTACATTTGCGTTTAACTAGATTACCAGTGCGTATTACAAAATCACCCAATTTACATAACAAATGTTAAACATATAAAAAGTACCACACAGATAAAAATGTATCTTGTTCATAAACAAAAGAAAAATCTATGTTCCTTTTCAATTTTTTTTTTCTTCTTGTCGTCTTCAATAAGTTCATCTTGTCTTTTCTGCAGTTTTTCCTTGTTGTTGTGGAGCACTTTCTTCTTATTGGGGTATTTGTCAAATTCTTCTGCCAATTGTAGAACCTTTTCCCTTTCTGTGTTGTATTCATTAAGGATAATCTTTGCGCAGTATTTACGCCTCAAATCTCTAATTTGCCTATCTTGCTCAGGCCCTTCTTGCTTAAAACCAGATGACCAGTTTTCTTCTCCTTTGTATGTTTCCATGTGTCGCATTACAAACACACCGCAGTCGACATCGTTGTGTGTTGTTCTCCACTCCATTTCCCTGCGCTCTATTTTTGATTTTCCCAGTTTGGGGAATTCTATGTTTTCTGGGCATGCGTTGGTCAGGAAGGTGCATATTAGTTTACTCTGGAAAATAATTCGAATAATATAATCAGTGAATCTTTAAGAATAATCACAGTATATTTTTAAGAATTTTACGGTGTGTTTTTACCAGCTTGGACGGCACTCCTTTGTATCCTTGTATTTCTTTACCTCCAACTGCTGAGTTGTCAATTAGTTCAATGGTTAAATCGTTCAGATTGAAGCATACCATGTAGAAATGTCGGCTTATCAGTAGTGGGCAGATGATTATATCAACTTCATCTAGTTTTCTTACATCTGCTCTATCCATGAAGGCTATTACATTACCGGAGAAAATATCAAATGTTTCTTTGATTGGTTTTCTGCTGGTATAGTATTCATCTGGCTGCATGTTGTGCAATAAATCAAAACATTGTGTTTAGATTACACAATACTTGCGTTTATTTGTGAAGAGTACTTGTGTTTAATTACATCATTTATTATATAAGTTGCGCTTGAACAATAATTATACATGCGTATAAATAATAAAATAAACATACCAAGGTTTGGGTGAGGAGGAACAACCTACGAACAGAGCTTTTCCCTTTATTAGCTACTTCCTCAAAATTCAAAATCTCCGCCCATGTGTCAACTACACCTTGGTGTAGCCATATTCCATCGCACAAACTCTCCATCACTACCTTTGGTGCATCCAACCATATCGTGTTGTACACAAGATCGCTGCAATATTTAGAATGGGAGTCAAATAAGATTTTATAATTTTATATTCAACAAAACATTTTTATACTAATTTTTCCAACGTACAAACGTTCTATTGTTGGCGTCAGGATGTATTGATATACTATCCACTCCTGCCGCGTTAACTTCTCCACTATGCAGACTTGTTTGTTAACGTATGGGGAAAGCAATGGTGGTGCAGGGAATTTCTGTCTTTTCCCTCGACCCTGTTCATCCTCCTCTTTGCCCTTACCCTTATCTTGCTGAATTTCTGGGGATGTAGGTTTTGGGATTGGTTGAGCCTTTGGTGTGTGCACGTTCTCTTCAGCACCTAACTGACAAATTGGAATATTATTTGTTATAACACCATAAATAACCGTATCGACATCACCACCGAAAACATCAATTGTAGAATTGTAAACATCTTCAATCAGCATGGTTTTATTCCCTTCTTCTGGTTCAACTCTTTCAGCTTCAACATTTTGACTTTCTTC
This sequence comes from Ambrosia artemisiifolia, assembly GCA_032199755.1. NCBI lineage: Eukaryota > Viridiplantae > Streptophyta > Magnoliopsida > Asterales > Asteraceae > Ambrosia > Ambrosia artemisiifolia. The sequence goes on along the minus strand of CM063519.1, from coordinate 46,836,004 downwards.
CAGATTCAACAAGTGAGGTTCTTCTTCAATTTCAACCCCACCAGCTGGATCATCATTTTTATCAATATCATATCCATTTTGACCTTCTTCTTTATCCTCTTCAATTTTTTCAACATCTATTTCATCTCCGCCCATCAAGTCACTGGATATGGTGTCGTCCTTGGCCATATCAGATGTTTTGTTAATCATATCTTCGCTGACATGGTCAGCAGCCAAATCATTTCTGTTCAAGCTGATGTTATCAACTTTCTCACCCTCACCATCATCACCTTTGGTATTATCAACCACTTGCTTATCAGTATCAGCTTCTAACTGATCTTCAAAATTTCCCACGTTTTCAGCAGATATGTTTTTTCCATCCTTATCATTAGTTTCAGATGCCGTTGCATGCTTCTTTGGAAACTACATCCCATTTGTTGCACCTTTCCAGCAAAGATGGAATCCAAGAATATTCATTCCTTATTACTCCAACCATTACAGTCATTTCTTTCTCAATTTCTTGGTATCTTTTAATTTTTCTATCAATCAAGGACCCCAATTCCTGAGATAAATGGAAAGAAAATGAAAAAAAAAACACAATTGCGTTTAAAGGTGGATAAACCTGCGTCTAAATAACTTTTCTAATAAAAGAGAACTTGCGTTTTAAATATTAGTAATTGCGTTTTACCTCTCTGGATTTTTTGCTTTCATTATCTTCCTCACCCTCCTTTCCCAAATCCATCTCATTACAATTTCTGTAAATCTCATCTTCATCACACGATAAGTCAAATGCATCGTCAAAGTCATGCAAACCTGTTCTTTTTGGACTTTCAGCCCGATGTATTTCGTAATCATCAACGAGGATCATTTCTTCTTGGTTTTTTTTCCTGTTCCGGTAAGAGGATCAATGCGCTGGCAACTTCATTTTCAATTCCCGGGCTTACTTCAGTCACATTATGTTTTCCTGCTGCAGCTTCATTTATATGAACCCTAAAAGGACTGTTGTCCTGTACATACGCTTCCAGTTCAGCCACTAAAGATGAGGTTATGTAACTGATAGCCGGTCTTTTCAATGCATCTTCTGACTCGTTATGTTTATTGAACTCATGTGTGTACAGAATCTGTGCCAGAGAACATAACATTATTAATTATTAATTTTTTGTATTTAGAATGTTTTTTGAATTTATGACATCTACGTTAATTTTGTTAGTTACTTACTGTTAGCAAAGCTATAGGACCATTATACAGTTCCTTATACCCACTCCATTCTGATTTTGTCCTTTTCAAACATTCAACCATGTAGGCGCACCAATTCATGTTCGGAATTTCATCTTCACTGTCAATTGACTCCAAGAACCTTTGGTTTATTGTAGTCGACTTTGTTATTTCACCGAAAACTGTGTTCCAGAGCACCAAAAAATTTAGTTTAAACAAGCGACCACCGTCTTGAGTTGCTTTGATCAAATCCACGATGTTGCCAACTTTCACTTTGCTTGTGGGGAACTGATTCTTGAATTCATCAAATGTTTTTGCAGACCCTTTTCTTGGTCTATTCTTCTCTGTTACGGGTATTTTACCCATTGGGATTCCGAACACCTCATGCACCGTTTCGTCTGTTATGTTAAGTTTACGATCACCAACATTCAGCTGGCAAGTTTCATGATCAAAATTCATTAACAACCATAACCCCAAAGCCGTTGCAGTTGAATCATAATCAAATGTCAAAATTGATCCGAACCCGATTTTCCTTATGTCTTCCTTCTGTTCGTCCGACAAGATCTTTACTGTTGACATAAACTCTGCTGGTGAGCATCTCATGCTTATTCTTCTGTGCATGTACTCAAAATAGTGTCCGCTCTTACTCTTTTCATGAAACATCTTCTTTTCTGCTATTTTTTTAAGATTTTTGGCTTTCTTCTTTTTCTTACTATCATCCCCGGACGAAGAAGATTCAACAACTACATGTTTTTGTTTCTTTTTTTTCTCGACTTTAACTTAATCTCAAATACAGCGTCGGATGATGATTCATCAACGAGCACATGCTTCTTTTTCTGTTTTTTTTTTTTTTTTGATTTCTTCTTTACTACCACAACTTCCTGGGATGATGATTCATCCTCGGATGACGATTCAACAATAAGCATACGTTTTCTCTTCTGTTGTTTTTTTGGTTTCTTCTTTCTCTCAACATGTTCATCGGAGGACGTTGAATCAACAACTTTTCTTCTTTTCCTTTTAATAGCTTTGTTTTTTAGCAATGTGCTGATAGGTTGCTCATCTTCATTATCAGGGGCAAATGAAACAATTGCATAACTTGAGGTATCTATATTTTTTAAAGGAACAAATCAAAAAGGAACAACTTGCGTCCAAATATAAAGTAGTATAAAAAACAATAAACATGGTTTAAACTTGCGTCTAAACATGTTTATTTTATTCTTTAATAGTATACAAATAACATTTGCGTTAGTTATTTGATAAACGTTCAATACTTTGTACATACCAACAGACATACTGAACAGTCAAATAATAAAAAACGGAAGTTCTATTTACATTAAAACGTAACTTATATTCAATTCAAAAAAACCAAACATCGACTAAATTTTGTTGTCTTAGTATGGCTTACACAATGCAATATATTGCTTAATATATGTAGATCATCATTACAAAGTATTTCTTCTTTCTACCGCAAAGTAATATGAAACAGAGTTTTATCAAAATCATGTGCTAAGGGATGCTAACACTTCTTCTAGAGTGTGCCACACATCATAGATTATGTTGTTGTCCCCTTCTTGTTGTTCTTCCATATTCACATTTTGTTCTTGTTCTTGAACATTATTATTGATTTCAATAACAGCTTCATTTTGTAAATCCGGTGCAGCTTCAACATCTCCTTCTTGAGCAGGAACTAAATGGTTTCTATTCCTACGATGATACACCAAACCATATCGACCCTGAACTTGATCTTGGTTGTTTTTGTTATTAAGTGCGTCTAAAACGTCATTATCTATTGCTTGTTGTATATGATCATCAACAACACCACTTTCTTTCAATATTAGTAGGGCATCAGCAGCCTCTACTTCATCTTGGTGCTCTTTGAGAGAGATATAACGTTTTGACATTGTAATTTAATTTTTGATATAGCAGACGCAAGTGAAAATGGTATGATTGTTCATATTCTTTTATTATATATAAAGGTTAATTGTGGTGATTAGGTTAGGGTTCTTTATTAGTGTGTACTTATTATAATTTTTTTACTGACAAAGCCGACTGATTTACAATGACAGTAGGTAATGCAAGTACAAATAATATTTAATAGAAATTTACATGGATCGTCATTACAAAACCCCTAAGAACCTAATACATTGAAAGACGCAATAAACATGTATATGTTAAAAAAAATATATAAAATCAAAATATGAAAACTTATTAACCGCTTATAATTGTTCAGCGAACCTGATCTTGAAGTTTTACCCGGCCTGTCATGGTTTCCCTATGCTTGCCTTTCATATTCAACTCCTGTATAGTATGATGTTGGTTTCTTAACTCTAACAACTAATTAAATAGAATATTATGACAAATTTTGTATATAAATACCTGGTTTTTCCTTCGACGCCATTTTTTTTTGTGGTTTATCGTTCTGTTTCTCTGATTTTAGAGAGTAGATAAAAACCGTAGTTGTGTTGATTTGAATTTAGTGTTGATTTGAATTTAGTGTTGTTTTGAATTTAGCGAACGGTTCTTTCTTTGTAATTTTAGAAACTGAAAGTGAGTTGAGTGATGTTTGTAATTTGCCGCTCTTTTATTGTTTTGGTCCAATTACTATTTTGCCCTTTCGCATTTTAGTATTATATTAGACATAAATCTTTGTTGGGGGGACAAGTGACAACATGATATTGGACATAAATTGTTGGGATTGTTTTTTCTTTTTTTAACTTCACTCTCCGAACTTCTCCAACACCACTGGGATATTTCCATGTGGATAACCTAAACCAATACAGTATTATATTAGGTAAATATAATGCTTTCTATTTACAAAATAAATCAAATTATCAGATTTACAAATGATGTCTTAGACTCACTAAAACGAAAGAGAGACGGATCCCAGTCTATGACGTATCTGGCTTGTCACATCTCTCTTCACGTGTCCCAATATGATGTCTTATACCCAGTAAGACGACACAGAGACGGATACCAGTCTGTGTCGTCTCTGGCGTGTCCATCTCTAACTTAATGCTTACACGTCTACCAAAATGAGGTACTTTAAAATAATTATTTATAATAATAAATAAAAAAACATTAAAATGTAGAGTAGGTTTAAAAAAAATAATTAAACTTCTCCCACACGTCTCCCAAAATGTGAAAATACAAAACTAATTAAACTTTTTCATTTGCGTATAATGTTATTTGTATTTGCGTGTAAATTGAACAGTTATTTAATAATTTTCTTGAGTAACTTTTAACAAAAAATAATAATTTATCTTCAGAAGAGGAAAGAATTAAAAGTTTAAAAAGAAAATAATTTATCCTAATAAATGAAACATGATCATAATTCTTCTAAAGTTGTTACATAAGTGAAATAGTTATCAAACAAACTAAACACAATAACACCACTTGTGTTGTAATACTAAATGTCTAACCAACTATTGAAGATTAGATCCTGATGTTCGAAGTTTCCTCCATTGCGCCGTCTAATCCATCCATCGTCTCTTTTTCTTGTAATACTAAATGTCTAACAAACTATTGAAGACTAGATCCTGATGATGTTCGAAGTTTTGTTTCAACACACACCTTCAACCCATTCCGAATGGTTTATCCCTCAACACAAGCTTTGTCATCGCAGTTTCCATCCACTAACACCATGAACATTTATAACCTTTCTGTACCTGTGGCCAAGAGAACTAGGCTTCAGACAGGTGATGGTGGTGGTAGCAGCAGGGGACGGGTGGTGGTACCAGTAGGGGACGTCGGACGTAGGGTTCATGGGATATTCCAAGGTTTACTTGTTTTGAATCATCGTTTTGAATGATGATTTGCTCTACATAGACAAAGAACTATTGTTTTTCCAAATGATACGTTGCACACGTCGACCGCCGACACATATGCAAGACGTATCGTCGTTTTATGTAACAATAGTTTGCGGTGTAATTTACACCGACTGTCCTGTTTCACCTTCATCAACGGATGATGAAGAAATATATGAATGGGCAGATGTAACAGTTTACAATCGGTGTAAACCACACTAGCAAGTACTCCCAAATAGATGCGCTGAAGTTCCTTCACACGTGTGTAAGGGACTTTGCTGCAGCGAAATGGGGAGGATGGAAATGCCACTAATGTAGGAAAACACACATCATAGATGATATTTCTCCGGGTTAACCCACGTGCAGATGCAACAACGATCCAAGTATCTTTACGCAGATGTAACAACGATCCAAGTATAACCGGACAACTTTTACATAAGGTGGCAGGCTTCGGTTGGAAAAGTGGAGGATTTAAAAACGTCATGGATTGGAAAGCTGAAAGGTGAGATGTATTATAAGAAAAATATAAGAAATTCTATTCTATAAAATACATAATGCAAAAGGGTTAGATTTTTTGAAAAGGGGTTACAAATCTGGGGGAAATATTATGGAAATTTATAATAGCCCCGTCTGACGTCTAAGATTCATTAAGACGACACAGAGACGGAACCAACTCTTTGACGTCTCTGACGTGTCCCATCTGACGTGACAAACTGACACAAGACGAGATTTTCAACAGTCACACTAATCCTCGAAAACATCAAGACTTTTCAAATACACCTGATTTAATACATGTAATAATAATAATTTTTTTATTTTTTTATGAATTTTTTATAATCGCGTCTAGAAAACACGATAATAAAAGAAGAATTTATTTAAAATATTAATGGATAATATTTAATATGTTATTTATTTTTTGCACCTGCGTGTAAGTCTCTTTTGTAAAAATATAGTTGTAATTTTTGCATTTGCGTTTAATAAGTTCCCATAATAATTTATACTTGCGTTTTGTTAATAATCGTAGTTGCGTCTATGTTTTGTTATACATCATAAGTTGCGTTTAATTTGTTGTGCATTAATAATGTTAGTTGCGTTTAACTTATATTTAAAAATAGTAAATATAATTAACAGAAAAAGAATAATAGTATAAAGAGTTTGACATTAAGAAAAATATAATAAGTGAAACACATGATCATAATTCTTATGAAGTTGTTACATATGTGACACAGTAATCAAAGAAACTAAAGACAATAACACCTCTCGTGTTGTTATAATAAATGTCTAAAACTATTGAAGACTAGATCCTGATGTTCGCAGTTTCCTACTTGTTTCAACACACATCTTCAACCCATTCCGAATGGTTAATCCCTCAACACAAGCTTTGTCATCACAGTTTACAACCACTAACATTAGGAACTAGTCATCAATAGTTGGTTAGACATTTAGTATTACGGAAAAAATATACATTGAGCAAAAAGTAGTGTTTGAAGCCTAGTTCTTTTGGCCACAGTTACAGAAAGTTATAAATGTTCATGGGATTTCTGTACCTGTCGCCAAAAGAAATAGGCTTCAAACACAACTTTTTTGCTCAACGTATCTTTCAGTAGTAATACTACATGACTAACCAACTATTGATGACTAATTCCTAATGTTAGATGTTTCGTCCCCTGCTGCTGTTTAATGATGTTGTCCTTGAAGATAGCGGTACCCTTGCCGACTTACACATCGCCAACGGACCCACCCTCACAGGCATTGATAAAGAACCCAGTAGGGGACGTGATTTACACCGATTGTCCTATCTCATCTTCATCAACGGATGATGAAGAAATATATGTAAGGACAGATGTTTACAATCGGTGCAAATCACACCGGCAAGTACTCCCTAATAGATGCGCAGAAGTTCCTTCACACATGTGTAAGGGACTTTGCTGAGGAGAATGACATAGATTGGGGAGGAGAATTAACTTGCCAGTAACGTAGAACAACAAAAATCGAAGATGACATCTACACGGGTTAACCCACGCGCAGATGCAACAACGATCCAAGTATCTTTACGCAGATGTAAAAACGATCCAAGTATAATCGGACAAAATTTACATAAGGCGGTAGGCTTCGGTTGGAAAAGTGGAGGATTTAAAAACGTCATGGATTGAAAAGCTAAAGCTGAGATGTATTAAAAGAATATTATATATATTATTCTATATTCTATATAATACAAAATGCAAAGGAGTTGCAAATTTTGGAAATTCTGTATAATACAAAATGGAAAGGAGTTGCAAATTTTGGAAACGGGTTAAAAATCTAGAGGACGTATTATGCAATTTTATATACCCACGTCTGACGACTAAGACTAAGTAAGAGGACACAGAGACGGAACCCAATATGTGACCTCTCTGACGTGTCCCATCCGACGTGCCACTGACACAAGACGAGATTTTCAACCGTCAGACTACTCCTCGAAAACATCATTGACTTTTCAAATACACCTCATTTAATACATGTAATAATAATAATTTTTTAATATTTTAATGAATTTTATAAGTTGGATATTTTACTTTTAATTTATAAATAAATAAAATATCAAATCTTAATTCTAAAAAAAATAAAATATAATATCACTTTCTAAAAAAATATATTACGAACTTTATTGTTGGGTTTTTTATTTCAGAGTAGAAGTTGCGCATTATTTATCTCTATAATTCTATTTTATATATAGTTGTTTTTTTACAATTTGTGTCCGAAGATGTATGTATTTTCGACTTTAGACTGAAGACTACTAAACCTTTTTTTTAGAATATCTATTTTGTAGATATGTTAATTGCGTCTGAATTTATTTTTACTTGAGTCTAGAAAATACCATAATACAAGTAAAATTTATTTAATATATTTATGAGGAATATTAATATAATTTTTATTTTTGCACCTGCGTGTAAGTTTGTTTTTGTAAAAATTTTGCATTTGCTTATAATAAGTTCCCATAATAATTTATAATTGCGTTTTGTTAAAACTAGTAGTTGCGTCTTTGTTTTGTTTTATCAAATAAGTTGCGTCCTTTTTTACAAATTAACTTATATTTTAAAATAGAAAATATAATAAACAGAAAAAGAACAATAATATAAAGAGTTTGACATTAAAAAAAATATTAAAAAAATATTTGGAAATTAAATTACTTTCATTTTTCACTTTCTATTCTTTATACTTTCTGTTAACAAATTAAATTATTTACAAATTAAATTATGTCTAGCTAAATGCATGCTGACACGTGTCGCATTTATGATGTCTTAGACTCAGTAAGATGATACAGAGACGGATCCCACTATGTGACGTCTCTCACGCGTCAAATCTCTGACTAAATGCTTACACGTCTATGAATTCTGACGTCTTCGACAGAGTAAGACGACACAGTGACGGATCACTCTCTATGACGTCGACGTGTCCCTTCCTAAATTCTTACACGTGTCCCATTTCTGGGTCAATTTTACCGACACGTATATGGCTTCCCAAGATGACTTTTAGCGAATTCAAATTCCATAAGTATATAGATGTACGACCTAGTCCAATCACCGTAAAAATCTCGACGGAAATTTTTGTAACGATCTGATCCGAAGTGCCCAATCCGATTAAAAACAACACAAAATAAATGGCACCAGCTCGTTGGACTGAAGAGGAAGAAATCGCCCTTGTAGTCGGATGGCAACTCGTTGAAGACAACAATCATGATAGTAAGAAGTGATACCATATCCTAAACGAGTTCAATAGCTTGGTAGGGGGTTCCAACAGAACAATCGATTCGATCAACCGTAAATGGACCGATTTGAATGCCAAGTGTCAAATCTTCAACGCGTACCACAATCAAACACTGTGAGACTTTTCAGACACATCAGAAGACGTGGCCATCGCAATAACCAAAGTCGAGTATGAGTGCAAGCAAAAGAAAGAGTTTAAACACATCTCTGCTTGGCAAATGATGAGGGAAAGGCTTAATGGGTAGCTTTCGCAGGTGTTCGTTTTCATTGTAGTGATATTTGCTTTGGCAAATGATGACGCATGTGGTGGTGATGATTGTGGTGTAAAATGTTTGTTTATGTTTTTTTTAATGGACTGAAAGGTTAATCTTAATTATGCTTTTTGTTATTGTTTCTTATGTTTTTAATCGTAAATAATGTTGGCTTTCAAATAATATTTAATTTTTAAAAAATAAATAAAACTACAACATAGTGTAAAACATAATTATATGTTGCTATCATGATATATTCAAGTGACCGATTAACATACAAATTACTCGGTATTAAATGGACAAAAATAAATAAACACATTTTGACGTGGTTCTAAAAGAACAAAAGGCTAGTTCTCCAATTTCCATATATCTGATAGCTTACTTACGGCATCCGGTTTCCTCTTTCTCCCGCTCATTATTCTTGAAATTCCCATTTCCCTATATCTGATAGCTTAGTTATGGCAAAGGGGGGAGTTACACCATGGCGAATGTCAACAGGGCAAAGAGGTCACCTCTTGTTCGTATTTGACATCAAAAAGACGCAAAGGTATACATGGCTATTGTGAGTTTAACTTGGTTTGTGGTTGCGTTTATCATGGTTGGTGGTTGCGTTTAACATGGTTTATGGTTGCGATCTCAACTAACGTACTCGATGCTCTACATCCGCCGCGAGGAGTCGTCGGCGTCCACAACAATGCCATGACGTAGATATGGGAGGTGGATGATCGCTCGGATATTGTAAAATACAAAACCGAAATTACATTTTACACGTCTTATACAACGTGCAAATGTAACAACGATCCAAGTATTTCTACGCAAATGTAACAACGATCCAACACTTTTGATAAGTTATAACAAAATAATGTAAAAACAGATGTGAGGACATAATAATATAAAAAAAAATTATCAAGAAGTGAATATACATACTTTGATTACTTACAAAAACAACCAACATTTATACATAAAAAAATTTTAAAACACTGTTCGGTGGAGACGTCTCCGACTCGGTTCCTACTCTGTGTGGTCTTACTATGTCAGCTGTGTCAGACGGAATATTTTAAAATTAAAAAAATAGTGGCTAAAGACGTCTCCGAAAAACTAGTCGAGCCGTTTGGTAGTCGGCTCAAGCCATGAGCCGAAAAGAGCTGGAGCCGTCTCCCAGATCTTCGGATAGGACACGACGGCGTCAATAGGTCTCAAAGACGTTTCGGAGGATTTTGGGACACGTGGCCACGTCTTAGTGGGGGTAGTCAACGGCTATTTTCGTAAAGTGGGGGTAGTCAACGGCTATTTTCGTGATTTTCCCATTTTATAATGTTTTCATCTATCAAAAGAGAACCCATATTACCAATTATACACACTAAAGTATGGTTTTTTTTAGCATTACTAATCTGTTCATATCATAGTTTTATTTACTCTATAATAAACATTAGATATTTAAAAAAGAGAACCGCAGGTCAATAGCACTCTCTTACCTTTTGTGGCATGTCCTTTTGTTGCAATCAGGATCAAGGTTTTATGCTTTCTTCTTTGAGTAGATCCTTTCTCTATAAAAGAGAAGCTCAGGATCAGATTTACAACACACCAAATCTATCACTCACTTCTCACTCTAAGTTATTCTCTTGGTCCCTCACGTGTGGAGAACAATTCTCTTCACTCGAGTTCCAAGATCTTCTACTTCTGATCTCGAGTTTATCTCAGATCAGAAACAAAAAGCATACATAATAAATAATCCAAGCCTTGAACCTCCTTCTACGTTTGCAACGTAGAAGGACACCACGACCTGCGTTTGGCAGATCGAATCCCTTGAACCTTTGAACCTCCCTTGCGACTCAGGACTATTGTTAGACAGATATTTGTTGTAGCAACAAGTTGGCGCCCACCGTGGGGCTGCGCCATTTTCTTTATCTGAAATCAGTTGTGTAGCTCCGACTCTCTCTATGTCTGACCCTGAGTCTACAGAGGAGGTCAACCAGATCTCCCCTGGCACAGATCAGACCTCTCCGGCCAGATCTGTGTCCTTTTCCACTCCTGGAGGAACTTCAGCTGGGACTCAGTCCCCACCCGCTAACACAGCATCTGCAAACCTGCAAACTCCACCTCCTACTCGTTCTGGGGTAATGTCTCCTCTCCCTGATCTTACACAAACTCCACCTCGTATAGATCTTACCCCTGAAGGAGTGGAGAGAAACTTCTTGCAGCTAAGGTCTCTCCTGAACCAGTACGTTATGAGGGAAAGAGATAAAGGAATCCGTCTCCGACTGGATTACGACGAGGAAGAGGAGATCTCACTCTCTCCTATACCTCCTCCTCCTCTCACTGCTACCTATGGACGCAGACAGTCACCCAGAAACAATAATGCTGGACCCAACAGCACTTACACTGCTTCCCACCATGAAACAAGGTCCAGTCCTACTGCGTTCCCCTTGTTCACCACTCAAGCTGCCACTACTGGCATGCCTTTGGGACACGAGCTGACTCTGGATCAACTCCTGCAGTCACCAGTGTCCAGTGTCCCACCTCCTACTGCTACTTCCTGGGAACAGGCTATGGCCTCACTTCCCATGGCCAGAAGCGCCTCTATGAGTCTCCCAGTGGCTACCAACACTGTAGTATCCGAAGGCATTCAAGGCTTCAACCTTATGCCCTACATGATATCTCAAATGATGGCTAACTTCCCTTGGCAGCAGCTCATTAGCCAAGCCATCGCTGAACAACAAGGAAACACTGGAAGGGTCACCAACAACAGGGTTGAACATACTATCAACCAACCCTACAAGCCGAACAGCTTGTCTTGCTTCTCACCTGAGATTGCAGATTATGATTTTCCCAACAAGCTGAAGATGCCAGCCCATATAAGAACGTACGACGGCACTGATGACCCAGAAGACCACCTCCAGATCTTCTCGGGAGCCGCCAGAATCGAAAAGTGGGGTGACCCCGAATGTTGTTTGATGTTCATGCAAACCCTTGTTGGATCTGCACGAATCTGGTTCAACGGTTTAGCAACTGGAAGCATCCGAACCTTCGATGAACTCGGTAAAGGGTTCCTGGCCAACTTCTCACAACAAAGACGTTGTGTCGAGGATGCGACCGTTATCTTCCAGATCAAACAAAAAGATGATGAAAGCTTGAAGAGCTTCATTGAAAGATACAAGAAAGAAGGCCTCACTTATGTCGGTGCTGATGAAAAAATGAAGGTTGCAGGGTTCATGAATGCTATCAACTCGAAGTATTTAACTAGGGAGTTCAACAAAAGTCTCCCTAGAACCCTTGAAGAGGCCTTAGAAAGAGCTGAAGCTCACATTCGAGGAGAAGAGGCTGTGGATATCAAGGAACAAAGGAAAAGAGGTTCCAGCTGGAGGAGCAACAGTCCTTCCCGAAAAAGGAGCAATTATGGCACATATGACAAAAGGTCCAGAGGATCTGAGTCACGAAGGTCTGAAAGCAGGAACCCTCCAAGCAGAGACAGGAACGTCAATTTCACAGCACTCACCAAAACTCCTCAAGAAATTCTAGCAACCGAAGAAGTCAAGCACACCTTCAGACCTCCTCGTCCCTTACCAAGAAGTAAAAGAAACGAGAACTCAAGCCAGTACTGTGAGTTTCATGAAGAGAAGGGACACCACACCAACGACTGCTTCCAACTCAAGAAAAGGATCGAGGAAGCTGTCAAGTCTGGAGAACTGGCCCACCTGGTCAAGGGTGTAAAAGAGAACATGGCAGATGGTAAAAAGAAAGATGTTGCCATGGTCTTCGTTGAGAATGAAACCCCAAGTAAAAGGCAAAGATTGGAAGATTGGGAACGACAAGGCATCTACTTCCCTTACACTAAGGGAGAAAAGCACTGTGATCCACTTGTGCTTGAAGCCTTCGTAGGTTCCACCAAAACACAAAAGGCCTACATAGACACTGGAGCTGCCACTGAAATAATGTTCGCCAAGTACTTCAACCTTCTAAGCCTCGAAGAACGCTCCATGCTATGGCCTGCTGAAGCTGCCATAAAGGGTATCGCTGACATACCTATCAAGCCTTTGGGCGAACTAACACTTGATGTAACCTTTTCTGATGGTCAACTACGAAGGACTGAACCACTCACCTTTGTGGTTTTGGACCTGCCATCTAGTTATGACGTTATCATTGGAAGGCCTGGGGTAGTAGTCTTCGATATGACTGTCTCCATTAGCCGAAAGAGTGCAAAGTTCCCAACCAAAGACGGTGTTGGAACCCTCCAACCCTCCACTACAGTGCTGACCATCGACGAGGACCACAACAAACTTGGTCTCAGCATCAACCCCAGGTATCCTGACCAAAGGGTACGAGTCAACACAGCCCTTCCTAGTGACACTCTCATTAGGCTTGAAGGGTTACTAAAAGATAACATGGACGTCTTCGCCTGGTGCCCAAGTGACATGACAGGGATTCCACGAGACATTGCCGAACATGAACTAAGGATCCCTTCCAATGTCAAACCAGTTGTCCAAAAGAAAAGAAGTCTTGCCCCAGAACGAAGCAAAGCTGCATGCCAAGAGGTTGACAAGTTGGTTGAAGCAGGTATCCTTCGAGAGGTGAAATATCAATCATGGGTTGCAAACCCTGTGATGGTTAGAAAGCCTGATGATTCTTGGAGGATGTGTATCGACTTCAAAGACCTCAACAAAGCTTGCCCCAAGGATTGCTATCCTTTGCCTGAGGTTGATCTAAAAATAGACTCACTTACAGGCTTCCCCTTCAAGTGTTTTCTGGATGCCTACAAAGGCTATCACCAGATACAAATGAAGGAGGAAGACGAAGAAAAAACTGCTTTCCATACTGACAAGGGTATATTCTGTTATAGAAAAATGCCCTTTGGTTTAAAAAATGCAGGTGCAACTTATCAAAGGCTGGTTGACAAGGCTTTTTCCCTACAGATTGGCAAGAACATGGAAGCTTACATTGATGATTTGGTCATCAAAAGCAAAACTGAAGATCAAATGCTTGCTGACATACAAGAGACCTTCAACAAGCTCAGAGAAATCAACATGAAGCTAAACCCTGTCAAATGTTCCTTTGGTTTCGAAGAAGGAAAGTTTTTGGGTCACGTTGTAGGGAAGCAAAGCATAAAGGCCAATCCAAGCAAGGTTCGAGCCATCCTCAACCTGAAGTCGCCTCAAACTAAAAAGGAGGTTGAAAGCTTGAATGGTAAACTTGCTGCCTTGAAGCGTTTTGTCTCGAAGCTAGCTGAAAAATCACTACCATTCTTCAAGACCCTCAAAGGTTGCACCGATAAGAAAGACTTCCGGTGGACGGAAGAAGCAGAAGAAGCCTTCAACAGCATGAAACATCATTTGGCTTCCCTTCCCGCCATTGCAACACCCGAAGCAGGGGAAATGATCTCTGTCTATCTTTCAGTTACTGATGAAGCCTTCAGCGCTGTTCTCACCATAGAAAGAGACAAAGCTCAGGTACCCGTCTATTTCTTTAGTAAAACATTAAAGTTAGCAGAGGTCAAGTACCCTCCTTTGGAAAAATTGGCTTTAGCCTTAGTGCAAACAGCCAGAAGGCTTCGAAGGTACTTTCAAGCACATCCCATACAAGTGGTCACGGACCAACCAATTAAAAGTGTGCTTGAAAGACCTGAAACTTCGGGACGACTAGCCAAATGGGCTGTTGAACTAGGTGGACACACAATCACCTACGTCCCTAGAAAAGCAATCAAAGCACAAGTACTTGCTGACTTCATTGCTGAAATTCCAAAGGTGGAACTGGCTGAGGTTAACATAACCATAGACGAACCTATCGACCCTGAAGCCTGGAAGCTGTACACTGATGGAGCTTCCAGTGTTGAAGGGTCAGGGGCTGGCCTTGTGTTAATCAACCCCGAAGGGTTAGAATTTACCTATGCCCTTCGTTTGGAATTTCAGACAACGAATAACGAAGCAGAATATGAAGCCTTGATAGCAGGACTCAAGCTTGCAAAAAAGATGATGGTTCACAAGCTTCAAGTGTTCACCGACTCGTTACTTGTTTCCAACCAGGTGAATGACAGCTACATTGCTAAAGAACCTAACATGAAAAAGTATAGAGAGAAGGCTAAAGAAATCATGAACACCTTCCAGTGTTGCAAGATCAAACAGGTCCCAAGGTCTCATAACAAGAAAGCTGATGCTCTTAGCAAGCTTGCTTCGTTGAACTTTGCTCATCTTACAAAAAAAGTGCTGGTTGAAGTGATCAAGCATCCTTCAATAGCTGAAATTGAGGTTCAAGACGTCATTACTGAAAGTGAACCAAGTTGGATGACTCCATTTGAAAGATTCCTGCAAAGAGGTGAACTACCCCAAGATCCTGTTGAAGCTGAAAGAATTCGGATCAAGTCTAAGCAATACACAATTCAAGATGACATACTTTATAAGAAGGGTTACTTGGCTCCATTTCTTCGATGTGTTGGTCCTGAGCAAAGCAGGTACTTGATCAAAGAAGTTCATGAAGGAATATGCGGAGCTCATTGTGGTCCTAGATCAGTGGTGGCAAAACTCATGAACCTTGGTTACTTCTGGCCTACTATGCATCGTGATGCGTCAGAACAATTGAAGAAGTGTGAAGCCTGCCAAATCCATGCACCAGTCCCAAAGAGCCCCAAGCATGATTTGGTTCCAATCACTTCGGCATGGCCATTCCACAAGTGGGGAATGGATATTGTTGGACCCTTCCCACCCGCCAAAGGAGGGGTCAAGTTCTTGTTGGTTGCTGTTGATTACTTCACAAAATGGCCAGAAGTAAAACCATTGGGAAAGATATCCGGAAAGAAGATAATTGATTTCGTGTGGGAAAGCATCATTTGTCGATACGGCCTACCCGGGGTGTTGGTCACAGACAACGGCAAACAGTTTGCAGAAAAACCGTTCAGTGCTTGGTGTAAAGAGTATCGGATTACACAAGTCTTCAGCTCTGTGGCATACCCTCAATCCAACGGGCAGGTTGAAAGGATGAACAGGAGTGTGGTTGAAGGGATCAAGGCCAGGCTGGGTCGTCAAGGGGGAAATTGGTTGGAAGAACTGCCAAGTGTTCTTTGGGCAATCCGAACCACCGAAAAGACAAGTAACAAGAAGACACCCTACAGCCTCACCTTTGGATCTGAAGCAGTCATACCTGCTGAGATTGGGGTTACCACACCCAGAACCCTTCATGTCGACATCCAGGCTAATGAGCATGAAACCTCACTCAACCTTGACCTGCTGGAAGAAGCAAGAGACTCGGCAGCGATAAGAGAAGCCAAATACAAGCAAAAAATGGAGTCTTATTACAATGCCAAGGTCAAGCATGAACGCTTCAAGCCAGGAGACCTGGTCCTCAGAAACAATGATGCAAGCAAGAAAGAAAATCAAGGAAAGCTAGGACCAAAATGGGAAGGCCCCTACACCATCCTTGAGTCTCACAAAGGAGGGTCTTACAAGCTTGCCGACATGGATGGCAAGAAACTCCCTCGTCACTGGAATGGTAAAAACCTTAAAAGGTTCTTTGTTTAAGATGTAAGACAAGTTGTTCTTTTCAAGAAAGCTATGTAATGCTATCACGTAATGAATGAAAAGATCCATGAATCCTCTTTTGAAAAATGTTGTCTTTCTATCCTATAATCAGGTTGAGTACCTAGCAATAAACTCCATGGCAAGGGCCATGTGAGGGGTTGAGCTCCCAGGCCATTTCGCTCAATAGGTTCGAGGGTTGAACGGACCTATATAAGGGGTGAGTTCCTAAATCAATACGACTCCATGAGATAAACAAAAATAGTTTTATAAGTCTCATCGACAGGCTTGAACAACCTACACCAATCGTTCCTTAAGTTTAAAAAATAAACTTACGAAAATGACAAACACTTATATAAGTGTAAATAGGATAGCTGGTGACATGTTTGCCTAGACTACCTTAAGGATGAATGACTGCAGCGTTCAACCTTTGAAGGTGCTATCGGATAAACATTCCCAAACAATAACAAAGACAAACAAACACATCACAAAAACAAAATAAGAATGAACAACCATGAAACTTAAGCAAATAACCATAAAGACCTAACATTAACAGGCTTTATACAAAAGCCAAGCAAAGTCATAAATTGTTCAAAGGGCCTCAGCCCACAACCACCAATGAACCACTACAGGTTCAGACAAAAGATAAAAGTGTTTAAGACACAACGACATAGTTAATTGTTTTACAAACCACAGATGCTAAGAAAGCTACGAATAAAGGGTTCAGGCGTCATTACCAGAACCTGAAGGCTTGGAGGCTTCATCCTCATTCCTAGCCTTGACCACCTTAGCTTTCTTCGCCTTCTTTCCCTTCTTGGGCAGCTTCTCAACCAGACCAGCTTCGGAGGCTTCAACACTGGCATCCTTGGAAAGTGTATCAGTCATATCCAAGGTCTCCTCACTATCACCCGAATGTGCTCTCTTCTTGGAAACAGCCTGAAGCACCTTAGCAGAAACGGCTTCGTTCAATCCAGCAGGCTTTAACTCCTTCAGCTCCTGTAAAGGTTTCCCATAAAGGGAAGAAACTTGGGACACATAGGGATAACTGGAGTGTTCCATCTTGAGCACAGTCTCCTTGAAAACATCTAAGGAGTTGGGTTGATAAAGAGAAGATTCCTCCAAGACTTGACCAGAACTGCAAGCTTTGAACCCTGCAACGAAACCGGCATGCTTACCATGGGTCAACAGCTTGGTATACACTTCTCCAAGGGCTGAATTGAACTCCGCAGAATGAAGGAGATAGGTAACAACTTGCTGAAAACCTTCTTCAATCAACCATTTGTTGTCACCTTGAGCAGCAGCAAGAGAGATTTCCAGTTCCTTTTTCTGACTCTCAAAAGCTTTCCTCTCTGACTCCAAGGCTAGTTGATCTGCTTCCACCTTCAATCTGGCAGCTTCATGCCTTGCCATCTCAGCCTCATGCCCCTTCTTCAGCTCATCTATAAGGGCAATCAAGGTGACCTCCTTGTCAGCATACTCCTTAGCATCCCTTTTCATGTCAGCAATGGACTGCTTCATTTCTTTCTTCTTCTTAGCAAACTCACTGTACTCACCCATGACCTTCCTAAACCTGCTAATCCCCTCTGGTAACATGGCTGCCAGATTACAGGTTCCTACCATCATCTTTGCTAGAAGAGCATCATCATCCAAACCCTTGAGACAAGCCTTAGCACCAGGAGTAGCAAAGTGTGCTAAGACTTCCTCACATACAGCAGAAGACTTGAAACTGTCAGTTGCCTTCACATTCCACCCAGGCACATAAACACCCCCTTCATCAAAACTCCCAGACACATCTGGTTCCCTCACCACCTTAACCTTTTTTCCCTTACTCTTCTTCACCACCACATCCACAACAGTATCATCCACCGTCTGATCCTTCTCATCCTCAGAATCCTCAATGTCATCGCTAACAGTTACTGCCTCAGAAAGATCAGCAGATTTAGCAGCTTTCAGCAATCGCCTGCTTGACCTTCTTGTTGAAGCCTTCGAGGAACTGGCTTTAGCAAACCCCTTGACATTGGGAACGGCAACATAGTTGGTCCCATCATACCGACCCTTCTCATACTTGGTTAAAGCATCTTCACCATCCGCTGCTTCAGCATCAGTAAATGCAACACCAGAAGCATCATCAGCTTTAATGAAATCCAGAGCAGACATGACTGCAAAATAAACAAAGTATAAGAACCAAGCAAAAGGAAAACAATGAAACCAATAACGAGCAAAAACTCATACCCCGATCACCCTTCATTATAACAGGATCTCTACCAGGCTTGTCCCAGCGAGTGCTAACCCCAGATAATACTAGAAATGGTTCAGCAAAAGGATGAAGCCTTGAAGGACAGGCCCTAAGAGCAGTTAAAAAGCTATGATCAAGTTCAGATTCTGAGGGTTCTGCCTCATTCAAAACAGCCTCAGGAGACCTCCAAACAGGCTTAAAAGGGAAAATCGAATCAGAAACCCAGAAAAACTTGGTCTTCCATTGACCAACAGTAGTAACATGAGAAGAAAGGAGGTTGGTCTCCGCTGATGAACCCTCGAAGGTGAACCAGTCACCATTCTTAGCAAGACGAAAAAATCGCCTAAACATCAGCAAGGTAGGATCATAACCTAGGGCTCTGCACAGACATTCAAAATGCAACACACGGCCAACGCCATGTGGATGGATTTGACCAAGAGACACTCTATAATATTCAAGTACATTTAAGAGAAAAACAGAGAAGGGATGACGCAGATTTGCAAACTCAAAGTGACGACAATATAAAGCCACAGAACCAGAAGGACAATCAGAAACGGCAAGCTGCTTGGCTGGAGCAACAGGATTAAAGGAAAGGTCTATTTCCCATTCAGAACAGAACGATTCAACCTCTTTCTGAGAAAGAGTTGAAAACGTAACGGCCATATCCTTCTTAGCACCCATTGTGCCTATGAAGGATGATCAGTACACTAGACAAGGAAAAAGAGAACTAACCTGATTATGGAAAAATGAAGAAACCCTAACGGTGGAAGAGGCGATTGTGAAGAAGAAAGTGAAAAAATGAGAAAGGATTAAGTAAAAAATGAAATGTAAAAGGGGTTAAAAAGAAAAAGAAACGGTTATATTATTTAAATATAACTGTCATTATGACATGCAATAATACAGCCCTGAACAGACTGCCACATGTCACATCAGGGTCAAATCAAAGTTAAAACACTGAATATTAACCGCCTAAATCACAGCGAACCCTCGAACCCTTCAAGCAAGGAACAAATAACAAAAACAGTCAGAAGCTTTCAAGATAACTCGTCAAAACCTTCTGACTTGGGGGGCTGATGACGTGGGTAGCTTAAAGGAAAAACGAATAACTAATATTATGGAACAAACGCTTGAAAGGTTGGAGCCTACAAGGGTTCTACAACCGGTGGTGACACAAAGTCAAAAAATGACTTGTCACGTCGTCCCTTTCATCGAGTCAAACAAACAGGACTGATGGAGTAACATCAGCCCATAGACCGCAGGTCAATAGCACTCTCTTACCTTTTGTGGCATGTCCTTTTGTTGCAATCAGGAGCAAGGTTTTATGCTTTCTTCTTTGAGTAGATCCTTTCTCTATAAAAGAGAAGCTCAGGATCAGATTTACAACACACCAAATCCATCACTCACTTCTCACTCTAAGTTATTCTCTTGGTCCCTCACGTGTGGAGAACAATTCTCTTCACTCGAGTTCCAAGATCTTCTACTTCTGATCTCGAGTTTATCTCAGATCAGAAATAAAAAGCATACATAATAAATAATCCAAGCCTTGAACCTCCTTCTACGTTTGCAACGTAGAAGGACACCACGACCTGCGTTTGGCAGATCGAATCCCTTGAACCTTTGAACCTCCCTTGTGACTCAGGACTATTGTTAGACAGATATTTGTTGTAGCAACAGGTACCATGTTGGATCAGTGAATTGCTTGATGTTTATTATCACTAAATGATACCTATAAATACACAAGACTAATACTTAACTTCTAGGAACTAAGAATGGAAGATATACAAAGTTTGACCAAATATTAAATACAAATTATTACAAAATGAATGGTGAATAATATGTGGAGAAATAAACGGCTAATAACAATATTGTAAAATGGCCGATTTGATTCAAAAGTGAATGCCAAAATTTATGGACAGAAACAATGGGTAAATTGCCTTGATTTATGGTTGAAAATGCGTTTGATGATTTGCTGCATTTGATAATCATCTACGTGTACGTGTGTATGTGTGAGTATAAAACGACCAATCATATTATTCAATCATGTGATTTTCTAATCTTTTTTTTATATGACTGTTGAAAGTGAAAATTTTAAAATAGGTGAGCGACTGAAAGTGTATATTTGCTTAAAGTGGAAGGTGTGAGTGTCACAGTCTCCCATACTTTAAAGAATTTCGTCTCGAAATTCCTTTTGAGTCGAGGTTTCTGTGAAAAATAAAGTATCGTAATAATAGAATAGATAAGTAAAGTTTAGTAGTGTAGAAATCGTGATTTGGGGAAGCTAAAAAAAATAATTTGTTTCAAACCGAAAGAAAAAAGGTTCCATAATTTTTTAAACATTTGATCCTAGATTTTTAACGAGGGTTTACAATGTAATAATTTTGAAAGAAAATAAATGGAATATTTAAAACGTGCATAACATGTAAGTGTAAGGACACTGTTGTTCCTGTCTCCCCTACTTTAGAAGGTTTCTGAACAAAATTTCGTAGAGGTACATGCGACAAGATGTCAAGTAAATAGGGAGCGTGAAAGTACGCAGAGATTGTGTTTTTGCGATAAGCCAGAAGAAAATGCATGGAGAACGACTTGAAGCCTGGGTAAAAAGGTGTACTTAATTAAAAGAACTATAGTTGTTGCGCAATGATCCTACTAAAAGGGATTGCACCTAATACTACCAAGAAATTGAAACACGAAATTGCGCCTAAATAACCCAAATATGTGTGAAAATAAAAGAATACAGTCGGTTCTTAGTCAGACTCTCAGTCCGTTCCTGCAGTATCGTTAGTGTTTATATATAGGGTGTACCGCAGCTAACCCACCACACTATTGATACTTTGGGCTCGTACTGATCGTCTACCAATGGCCTAAGTAGAATCGCACACCACCCATATGTACCTGTAAACCCATGATTACGTTCGCGACCGCAATCATCGATTTACCTTACATTAAGGTGCTATGTTATTCCATCACACTAACACAAATGATATAAAACACAATGCGTGCAACTAAAATGTGTTAAGTAATAGATACTGCTCAAGTATAAGATGCGGTTAGAGGTCCTTCACCTTTTGGGTTCACCCGAATAACCGTAATGAGAATAAGGTGTCAGTAGCAAGCACGGTTAGCGGTTCTTCCCTTTTCAGGTTCACCCGCACCAATAACCGGTCAATTTCTGTTCAAATTGTTTGGCTCTAAACACCCATATCGATAGACTCTAAGGATTACACCGTTCCCCTAGGGTTAGAGGAGTACTCCGACCCGAGTCGTACGTGGGCATTGGCTTAGACCTCATGTGAGTTATCAATTAGTATGTTCATTGACCATGTTGATGAACAAAAATAATGAAAAAGTATAACAGGGTCATGCTCAAAATAGGAAAATATGTGTACAAAATATGCGTTCAAAGTACATAAGTATAGTATAAAATTTCGATTTGAAAAAAAAAACAATATAACACAAATCGATTAAATCAGGCAATTGCACGACATGAGAGTAAACGAATTGAATTAATGCTCAAAATCAGTGATGTAAGAATAACTGCTAATAAATAGTGTGAGATTAACCGCAAATAAAGCGTTAGAATAACTGCGAATGCGAGAATAATCATAAATAAGATAATGCGCGAACATAACTATAAATAAAATGTTGTAAGAATAAAATAATGAAATTTACTGCAAATGAGAGTGCGCAGAACAGACATATAGTCTACTGACATGAGGGTTTAATTTTAGTAATTAGACCAAAAGTTTTGCGACTGAGAGAGTACAGGTGTAGAAAAGAGAAAGTTTCGTTTATAAGAACGTAGTTTACTCGAACTTTGTGATACAGTTGAAAGAATAGTAGTAATGCATGAGAATAACTTTTTAGAAATCAAACAATGTTTTAGATTCAAAACAGGTTCACATGGAAGACTTCGTAAGTACACACTTTCATGTGTTTACGAGAAGTCGAGTTGAAAATTGTTATAAGGCATATTATTAGTTGCAAGTTTCTTTTCCCGAATACATATATTAGATCCGTTAAATGAAAACTAGAAGGTTTATATTTGACTTGTAAATAAGCAAAATAAGTTTATAAAACGCAAGAGGAAACCATATAAATCAATTGTGTTTTAAAAGACCAAGATTTAAAAAAAATGGCGTGAATGATGAAAACCAATGTGTATGACACGAAAAGCTTATAATTACATAGCATTTCTGAAAACAGATTTCAAGCTTTGAAAAGAAGATCGAGTTACAGTAAGGAAAATGATAAGGATTGTGGACGTGTAAATTACTAGTCTCCACTCTAGCCGGTAACCTAGCTTCAAAAACCCAAATCAACGTTGAAAGTCCACAGCTCACAAATTTCTCGTGCTGCGTTGATTGAGTGAATCGGCTCGGTATTTTTGATAATATGGTAGAAGTTTATGAGTTGAATACAAATGGAGAGTCTGGCATGGTTTGGGTTGATTCTCTTTGATAATATTTGGAAATTGTGGGTAGGATGCCTATAAGGTTGAGTATGATCCCGGATGCCTCGACGAATTTTGGAAAAGTGGATTTTCTGTATTTAAACATTTCTTTAACTTGTAAGTTAAAATTTTCATTAAAGTTGAAAATTTTCAATTGTTTATGAAATGTTTGAGAAAATCCAAGTGTTACCAGTTAGGATTGGGTAAACTTGAAACCTTTAGTTGTCAAACTTTTAAGAAATTTATACATTGAAAGACAATTTGTTTATAAAGATCATTAAGGCATCTCTTTGGACTCATAGTGTGCTATTGGTTTCAAGGCACAAGGTGTGTATTAATATGGTTAATAGGCTTTTCTAAAACCGGGTATTTGGTTTTGTGCTCTTGTGGAAAGACAACAGAAGAAATAGTTGATATGTCAATTGTTTTAGAGAGTAGTGTACTGACGTGTATCATGTATATAGGCATTTATGATGTTGTGTATATTGTAGAGACACAAGGAAATAGTTTAAAGATATACTGTGACATCGATCGAGTAAATTTGTAAACATGATGATAATAACAAGATGATTAATAAGTTTGAAAAACACATTCGTGTTTAACTGTGCACCGTTCAAGAATCAAGATTGGTCTACTGGATCATGCCAAATATTTGTCTGTCAAAGATCGGTCACAGTAAGGAAAATATTTGTCTGTCAAAGATCGAAACATTGTTGCTTAACAATGGGAGTACACTAAAAAACTTTCCAGACATGCCAAATGCTCCTGAAAATTATGTTTCAGCGGTAAATAATCGATTGATATTGAAAGAACTTTCTTATGATAGATCATCTCTACGGATTGATTATGCTGAGTATTTAAAGTGTTTAACTGCTGAACATCATAGAGTTTACAAAACTGTTATGGATGCGGTTGCAAAAGGTGAATGAGGTGTGTTTTTGTATATGGATATGGTGGCACTGGGAAAACTTATCTTTGGAAGACTTTTTCAGCCGCATTAAGGTCAAATGGTGTAACAACCCGGTCATAGGGCCCAAAAATTTTTCGCGTCTAAAAAGTATTATAACAAATAAATAGATAATAACCTAATTAAGTACAAACAAATATGAAGTTGAACCGGTGAGTTAGATAATTATTTTTACAAGGAGAATAATATTATATATGAAGGTGTGTTACGTAACCGAAATAATACGCGACGCGAGACCGGACTGACACCCGATAACGAAACCCACCTGATGACTTATTGATGAGTCATTGGGAAGGACATGTGTCCTTCCCATGTGTTAACAACACAACAATCAAAACCATTTAACTAAAAATGGTTTTATCAAAAACCATCTAACCTAAGTCTATTATAAATACCCCTAAACCACCCATCCCTTCCCTGATGACCACACACACACTTACAACACATTTGAAGAGAAAGAAGAGGGAGATAAGAAGAGATGGAAGGCTGACCACCACCACAATGGGTTGTAGCGGCGGCCCTGTTTCCCGACAAACACACCCACCCACCGGATATTATCTAGAGAGAGAAAGAACTGGAGAGAGAGGAAGAGAAACGTAGAGGAGAGAGGGAGACAGAGGACCCGTCGACCATGGCCTTCGGCCGGCCGGCCAGCCGATCTGCACAAGCTGACAAGGACAGCGATGGTTCAGGACTTCGATTAGGGTTTGGATTAGGGTTAAGCTAGTGACGGTGGTTTAAGGGTCCGTTTAGCTTGGTAAGATTATTAATCCTTGATATTTTCCCTTAAATAATATTGATTGGTTGTTAAAGGGTTTCGATGATGGGTGATAGATGGTGGTGAGGAGCGACGGTATAGGTGGTAATAGTTGATGAAGCCGGCGGTATTCTGGAACTACTGTAGAACCAGACACGATCTCCGAAAGAGGAGGTAGGCATGTGATCTTTGCTTCGATAGGTAGTAATTAGAACAAGGAATGATGATGGTGATTAGTTATTGTCTAACTACATGATGGTTAACAGGGTGGTAAATGATGTTGGTTAATGCTGGTTATTGGTTGATGGAGGTTAGTCTTGAACCAGGAACCTAATCAACATAGATTAACTGGTCAACTTTGATCAACTCAGCAACTTTCAGTCAATGCTGGTCAAACACAGCTTAGGATTGCCGACAAGAAGGTATAAACGAACGCTTAAGACTCTTTAATTAAATATAATCTAGATTAGGTGAGGATTTATATCGTGTGTGACACGTGTGGGACTCGACTTAACTAACACCTTGGACTCGATCCAATCCGACTATACGAACCTAAAATAAATGATGAATCAATAAGGTGAACCCATGAACATATGATGTTTAATTGATATATATATATATATATAAATAGATAGTGAATAAGTTATATATATATGGATGGTATAGAAATGATGGTGATGATAGACATTACGTGTACTCGGACTAATTGGTTATAAGATCAATGACGACAAAGATATGAGAACACAACTAGGATGTATGACACCTTGGAACTTAAGACGAACTTTGCGGACACAAGACATAAGACACATTTGATAACCATATGTATAATTAGGATCATTTATCACTTAATGAATAATATATAAGCGATTGGAACATATACAATACTAGTAACTATTGCCTATTGGAACACTTGGTCGTATAGTAAGACGTATACACAATGGTTGGACAATTGGATCATAGGACAATTAGTGGGACATTGGACACAAGATAAATAATGCGAACATTAATATAACTAGTTATTATGCGACAATTGAAACTCGAAGAACTATATAAACAACATAACATAAATATCGGTTATCTAGTGACTAGTATAACCTAAGATGATGAACTCGATACTTAGAAGTTGGATAAAGGACCTAAGTGTGCCCACACGTGTAACCGCGATCTTGGTTACACGCGCTGATACTCGTGATCATGATAGGACTTGGTACATGATGAATAGACAGACTCAAGACACCGGATACCATTATTATGCAACCAAAGGTGAGTTCGTGTACTTCCCCTTTTCTGTTTTACTATTTTGGGGTGAATACATGCTTGTGTGTCTAAACTGTTTTGTGTATAAACTTACTTGATGTGACAAGGGCTCCCAAAACCAGATGCACACTCATTAACCCAAGGGAGTTGGGCCACTTAATATATGGGTAGTACTACTTGGGGAATCCCCCACGCACAGTGGATCCGGAAGCCCGGAAAACCCTCCACTGAGGTCTGTGGACCGTTGCGGCATATGTTATGCCGTAGGGAATTCATAAAGGGAGTAGATGGATTCCATGTTAGGATTGAGGTGTGACTTGTACATCACTGTGTGTTTGAACTATGTAAACTTGTTTTCGAACTGTAAAACTGTTTTAGATTTATTTAACTACTTGCACGGACTCACCAGCATAATTGCTGACCCGACTCTTTTTAAGCATGTGTTCAGGTACTGCTTTGGGATAAAAACGAAGACGAGGTATATACTTGCTTGTGTTGATTAGAGATGGTTACGGTAGAAGATTCAAGCTGCAAGTGTAGCGGTTTAGGGCATTTAGAGCTAAGCATGGATTGGAATATGGATCGACTAGCAGAACACACTTTATCAACTGCTTCGACGGCCGCCGCGACTCGTCCCTGCATAGTTAGAAGACTATTAAATTGAGTTATGTATTTATATTTTGGATTAGAATTTGTATTTTACACTTAAATATTAGTTATCGTTGCTTCCGTTGTGCAAGTCTGTTACCAATCTGTCATTTCAACCAGCCCCCACCTGGTCGGGTTGTTACAAATGGTGAAGTAGTTTTGAATGTTGCTTCCAGTGGAATTGTATCACTGTTACTAGATGGTGGTAGAACTGCTCATTCTAGGTTTGTAATTCCAATAAACGTTAATGATGATTCTATATGTTCAACAGTACCTAACAGTGAATTAGGTGAGTTAATTAGAATGACAAAATTGATTATTTGGGATGAAGCACCCATGATGCATAAACATTGTTTTGAAGCTCTCGATAGAACAATGAGAGATGTATTACGTTCCAGTCAATCAACTTTGCAGATCAAGTCTTTTGGAGGAAAAGTTGTTGTTTTTGGTGGTGATTTTAGACAGATTATTCCAGTAATTATTAAAGGTACCAGAAGTATGATAGTTAATGCTTCTCTAAATTCTTCTTATATATGGAAATATTGTAAAGTACTAAAACTAACAGAAAATATGAGGTTAAGGGTTGGATGCAAAGAAAAGGATTTTGAAGAGACTAAGGAATTTGCAGATTGGATTTCAAAGCTTGGTGATGGAGTCCTTGGTGATCAAAATGATGGTGAGACAGATATTTATATACCGGATGATTTACTAATTCATGATCAAGAGAATCCTATTTCTTCTTTGATTTCATTCACGTATCCGGGTATGAATAAGTCATTATGGGATTCAAATCATTTCCAACAAAGAGCCATTCTTGCTCCTACCAATGTTGTTGTTGATTCAATAAATGATGATTGTTAAAAGCTCTGCCTGGTGAAGAAAAGGTTTATCTTAGTTCAGATAGTTTATGTGAATGTGAACCAGAATATGATGTTAATGTAGCATTATTTTCTCCTGGTGTGCTAAACAGTTTTCATTTATCTGGCTTACCGAACCATAAGTTAGTATTGAAAGTGGGAGCTCCAGTGATGTTACTTAGAAACATTGACCAGGCGAATGGATTGTGTAATGGAACTCGCTTACAGGTTACGAAACTCGGAAAAGTTGTTATTGAGGCGAAAATTATCACAGGAAGTAATATTGGTTATACTACATTGATTTCCAGATTGAAGATGCTACCTGCGGACAAGCGAATACCTGTAAAAATTTGTCGTAGACAGTTTCCAATTTGTCTGTGTTTTGCAATGACAATAAACAAAAGTCAAGGACAGTCGCTTGAACGGGTTGGTTTGTATCTGCCACGTCTTGTTTTCAGTCATGGGCAGCTGTATGTTGCCGTTTCCAGGGTCAAAAGTAGGAAGGGTTTAAAGATTTTGATTTGTAATACGGAAAAAAAATGTTTCTACGATTACCACTAATGTCGTTTACAAAGAAGTTCTACAACTTCTTTAAATAAGTAAGTTTGTTATTTCTTTTTGATTTTGTAAGTTTAATTGTTTATGTTCTTTAATGAATTTAAATTGTATTTGTAACATTTGATTTGTAATGATTCTCTGTTTGTTTTCTACATTTATTCTGTTTAACGATATTGAAATTTATGTGTACAATTGCTCTGTTTAGATGAGTTTGTAAACTTATTTTTTCAAAATTTATTTTGTGGTATTTCCTAAATAGACCTTGTAAGATCCTTTTATGTTGTGCATATGCAACATCTGTTTGTTTAAACTGTTGAAATAACATCTGTTTATAGCAACAACTGTTTGTAGTAAAAGCTGTACTTATAAAATGTGTTTTCACAGAAACTGTGAAGTTCCAATATAAATTATAGTTATGATAATCAGAATAATATTAAATTAAATTATTATATATATTATTTTATTATTTCTATTTGTAATTGTGTTGCAGTCTATTAAATGTGTAGAAGTCCATATTTAAGATTACAATATTTTTTTTTGTTTTTTTTTTTTTTTTTGAATTGCCAACGTAAAGGTTATTCAAAACGCTAATAAGACGCTTGCACATAATGTCCGAGTACAAGAACCGAAGTAAAACCAAACCGGGAATACACATGATTAAATTTTTCTTGATTATTATATTTTTTTGTAGATGATTATATTTTTTTAGAATTTTTATTGTCATAAAATATATTTACATTTTTTCAATTCATAGGAATAATAAATGAGTTAAAGTTATTTATAAAATCATTTTCTGAAATTGAGTAAATTCATGATAACATTTTTTAGTTGTTTATTAATAGTAAAAATAGTACATCTAGCATTAATGTCCGTCGTATTGCGTAACTTTCCATGTAAAACCTTCATTTGTATAATTGGCATCACAAAGTTTTAGGGGTCTCACATGTTTGTAATTATGAAGTTGAAATGACTAATATAATTTAATTTTATTTATATTGTTAGACCAGTTGGCATCATAGACCTTTTTGGGTCTTTATTGTGTAATTATTTATTAACTTGAAAAGACTGATATATTTTAAATTTATCATATTGTTAGCACAATGAATAGCAGTTATTATCTTTGAAGTTTAATTGTTTATGTTGTTTCGTTAACTATATTTTAATTCATGACAGTTGTTTTGATAACATCTGTTAACAAACGAATAAGTATTGTATTCATTTTAACTTAAAAGAAGTTCGAATATACAATTTTGAAAATATCGTTCAACTTTATATTGTTTGATTGTGAATTTTAATTATAAATTTTAAATTACAATGGTCATAATAATATTCACTTATTACTAATATTAATTATTTTTTCTTCTTTGTGTCTGTTATTGTGTTTCACTTTATATTAAAATCTTTATTATAGTACCTATAGTTATTTTTCAGTCTATAAAAAGGGAAGAAAAAGTCATTTCAGTTTGGAACTTTATATGCATTCAAGCGTTTTGAAAAACACACCTACCTTTCATGTTTGCCTAATAATGTTGTTTCCTTCAAATTTTCTTCCACCATTTCTGTCGAAAATGCTTACAATAAAAGAAAAATGTATTACCAATAAACCAATGGTAATGAAGTTGGAATTGCTGTTGTCTGAAAATTCTTACAATCAAAGAAAAATATTTTTTGTAACATATGTACCTGTTGAGTGTAAATAAATGGAGATTGGTTTGTAGGGTAATATTATGTTTCCTGTTCTTCGAGAACTAAGAGGCATAATGTTTTCTAGGGTTTGTTTTGTTTTTCTCTTTCAGTATTTTATTTGTTTCTTTTGCCTGTATTTTCTATCAGTTTTGTTTTGTGGTGTTTTACCCATATTTTGTATCTTCTATGTTTGTTATACTCGGATATTTTCATTAGAATTATGGAATTTCAGTAATTAGATTCATTGCTATAGCCGCTTCTGTAAACATATGTTGATACCTGAAGATATATTTGTAGCACAATATACAATAAATTTAAGATACGTTTGATCAATCAATATTTTTGTGAAACAGGTGATTATGTTTATGATTACGCTCGAAAGCTCATTTTAACACTATTTGTGTTGAGTGGTAAATAATAATTATAATAATCTTCAAGCTTAGTTTATTTATGTTCCACATTGTTATTACTTTAATCTTGATGTAATATTATTAAACAATAAATTTGAACTATAATCGATGACAGTTGTATTATAACATCTGTTGACAAGTCAATAAATACTATTTAGCTTTCAATTCAATAGAGGATCGAATACCCAAGTGAATCATTACAATTGAAAATTTCTTTATTCATTTCTTTTGCATACTTACTTTATTCAATTTTATATTGCTTTAATATAATTTTTATATATATTTTAATTATAGAATTAGATTTATTTGAAATCCAACTGATAAAGTGCCAAAAGTAAGTTCGAACTTTAAATTTATTTGAAATCCAACTGATAAAGTGCCAAAAGTAAGTTCGAACTTTAGATTTATTTGAAATCCAACTGATGAAGTTGAAAACCAACTTTACGAATATTTAGTATATTCACGCTATAAAAGGGGAGGACTTCTCAATATTCATTTTCCGTCTTTATATAATCGTTTAACTATTCTCACATGCATCTCTCCATGCTATATGCATAATGATATTACTTTCAAATGTGTTTCCATAAATTTTCGAAAGATTCTTACAATTAAAGGAAAATATATTGCCAACATTCCGGAGATAAGAAACTTGGAGTTGATGTTTTTCGATGATTCATACAATCAAAGGAAAACATGAATCCATTATTATTATTATTTATATATGCTACACAGATTCCCTATTTTTAATCTTTAGAGATTTTAGATTTATCATGCTGGATATTGGCTTTTTCATTGCCAAAGGTCTTGATGAATATTTTCATGAATATCCAGATTTACTAATAAGTGTGAGAATCATCTGTCCCTTTGGTGTTGAATAACAAAGATATTGTCTTTTTAATCTTTAGGGCTTTTAGAACTGGTGGTCATTTAAATACGAGCTGTTGTCGTGTAGTGCTTTTCATTGTTTTTGTTTGTAATTTTCTTCCGATGATGCTGACAAGAAATACCATTCTGTAGGATTTGGGTGTTAGAAGGTGTAGAGGAGAGAATTCGACACGAAAACAGGATTATATGATCATACAAGTTGCTAAACCAGGTGCGGAAACCCTAGCTTAGAACAAACTGATATAAACTCAATCAAAACACAATAAAGATCATTTTAAATGCTTTTCATAGATTAACTTTTCAATAAACTTGATTACAGACTCAATATAGTTAATCTAGACCTCAAACAGATAATCTCTAACCTCTCAGGAACACACACACAAAACACACACTCTCTAAGACTCGTTATACATTACAAAAACTCGATTTCTATTTATAGCCACTGTTCCTTCGCCCAGACTTACTGGTCGAAGGTAACAGATTTCCACATTCGCCCAGTAAACTGGTCGAATGTGTTCTTCTATGCATTCCTGATCTTCATTCGTCCAATACAAGTCTTCCTTCGCCCATTCTAAACCTCCTTCGCCCCTTCTGATATTCATTCACCCATTAACACATGTTAGTTATCTAATCATTAGTCGCAAAACGGCATCTACAAACTCCCCCTCGACTATTGATTAGATCTTTTTCTATCTTCATCCATGGCTTTGTTTAGCAGCTTAATTCTCAGAATACTCTTCTGCTCTTTTGTCATTTCCGGCTCTAACTTTCTCTTAACCGGCTTCGACACATTCGCCATCTTAACCTTCTTGCCAAGCTTCCCTTCCAAATTGCTTCCAGCATTGATATCATAAGCAAAGCAAACACCCACAACTTGTGTGTATTTCCTTGCTTGATCTGCGTCGTTAGGCTCATGATGAATCGGATTATAGAATAACATGATGATGTCTTCGAAGGTGCAATTGATTAGCCACATAGGATCAAATACATGCACATGCTTGTATTTATCCTTTCCATCTCTCAGCACTATCACAGCTTCTGCTTTTCTCCAATCATAATACCAAAATATGAAGTCAGCACTGAAGTGTTGCGGCATAGGCATCAAAGGAATCTTTCTCATAACTTCAGGTGCCTTATAAATCAAGGTAACCTTCTTCAACTTGGTTCGAGGATCAGTCTCCCTGTGAACTTTCCTCCGGGGATACTGTGGCTTGAATCTATTCCACTTCGTCCTACTCTCCCAAACCAATTTGTCTGCACACCAACCAACATGAGTATTATTTACTGAAGCACCCGACATTGGGAATCTGCATAGATCTCTAACCGCCCAGTACGGTAGAGTTAGCAAATCAATGAATCTGTAGAAATACAGGATTCCTGATTCCCACTTGGCAGCTAAGCACTTCAGCCTGCTCAAGTATGTCCACCCAAGAGCTCTTCCTCTGAACTTTGCATTATGGAACCTGTAGAAGTTTCCTTGAGCTTCGGGTTTTGGTCGGTTTTCATCCATCAATCTTAGTTTCTTCAAGTACTCTTTCAACTCATCAGACTTACTTGAAGATTCTGGCACATCTGCTCCAAGTACTTTTTCAACAAATTCAGCACTTCTTTTTCTTGCCTTCTTCTTAGCAGACGTATTATGCCTTTCTGTAAAATCAGGAAACACCACGTCTTCATCATTTTGTCTGAAGTACTGTGGATACTCCTCATGTGTAATATCCTCAATCTCAACTTCCTCAAACTCAGGGGTTTCTTTATCATCAGAGTGAGTTCCAACATCCTTTTCAGGAATAGGAGGAATCGACTCATCAACAATGAACTCTTCAAAAGTTTTCCCTACTCTCTGTGCAAGACCATCCAATATCTCCTTTGCTACAGAAGCAGGTACTTCCCCCTCTTCAAGATCTGGATCGTTATATTCCAACTCATATCTCATATCATCTGTTTGGAATATTTCTGCAAAACGACCTGTGAACTCAATGGTCCACTCTCTCTTCTCTAACATGTCTTTGTAAACTTGTTTTGCATCATCAGATAACGACCTCACCTTCTCGTTCCAGAACACAGTCTCATCATCTACATTCTCTCCCTTCTGCTTAGAACTAGACTCACCTGTGTCTTTCTTCTTCTTAGAAGGTGGTCTCTTTTCAAATGTGAATTTAGCAGTATCATCTCCTCCTTCATCATCATCACTGCTACTACTATCATCATCCTTTTGACTTCCTGACCCTTCAGCATCATCATCATCATCATTGTTATCATCTTCATCATCATTCTTATCCGATTCTTCATTCTCATCATCATCCTCATCCTCCTCTTTATCAGATTCGGATGGTTCAAAGTCTACTTTCTCAACTTCTCTCTCTTCATCTTCTTCACCCTCCTTCAGCTTGGGTGCAGTGTTGTACAAGTCATTTATCAGATCACTAAGGCGTTTGTTTTCAGCTTTCAACTCCTTATTGTCTTCTTTGATTGCCTTATATCTGTTTTTGTTTCTCAGAACTTTACCTTCAAGCTTCTGATTCTTTGCTTCAAGCTTCTTAACCTTCTCATCTATTTCATCTTGATTGGTTTTAGAAGCAACAACTATCTGAAGCATCTTCTCCTCATTCTGTTTAAACTTGGCAATCTCAGCTTGTTGAGCCACAAGCATCTTCATCATATCATCCATTCTTTTGTTCATCTGTTTCATCACTTCATTATCCACAGTGATCTTCTTAGACTTGGATTTAGACTTAGATGGCTCATCCTCAACTTCTTTTCCCTTCTGAGGCTTAGTAAACATGTTCAGAACATTATCCAGTGCAATATTGAACTGCTCCACTGGTAATGTTGTAGCCTCCTTAGTCTTTTGTTTCTTTGCAGCTGGTGAAGATTGTTTAGATGATGTTCCAGCATCCGGTAATCTTTTTCCCTTCAACAATAAGTTCAACTCCTTCTCTCTGAGTTGCTTTGTGCTTGTCTTCTTAGCCATAGACTTGTGTTTGGGCTTGGGCAAATTCACAACAACTGTTTCACCCTCATTCAATTCATCTAAATTAACAGTCAAAACTTCATCTACAGCATCAATAGATTGCTTACCCTTATTAGCTTCCTCTATTGATCTATTCAAAGATTCAGACTCACCAACCAAAGTGGCCTTTTGTTTGGTAGTCCTAACATTCTCAGCATCCGAATCCCATTGTTCCTCAGTTTCAGTCTCCTCAGAATCAACAGATTCCTCATCTACCAAACCTGTCCCCTTCTTGGCAGTAGTCTTCTTCCTCACTGTCTTTTGTTTTGAAGTTCCCTGCTCTGTCTTTCCCTTGTCCTTCCCTTTGGCTCCGGGATTGACAACCTGCCTTTTCCTCTTTGTGTTTGCATCAGCATACACAAGTGGATCATCGTTATCACTATCACTGTTAGGATGCCTTGCTAGATTCTTTCCAGGATCCTCATAATCCTCTCTAGCCAAAGCTCCGAATAACCTTCTGTAAGGTGGTCTTTCATCTTCAGGTATACCTTTGTAACCCTTCATTCTTGCTAAGGTTCTCACATTCATATGATCCATGTTAAGTATCTGTGTTGGATCTTTCTTCAAGTGTGGATATTTGTGATCAAAGATCATCATCAGAAATCTTGGATAAAGCATAAAGTACTTCTTCTTCAATCCCTTCAACATCTCCAACATGTGATCTAGTATCATACCAGCAACGTTAAATGGCTTATTGAGAGTCAATGCAACCATTAACGAGCTTAAACTCTTTCTCATCACGTCATAACCCCCACTAACACATCCAAATACTATTAAAATGACGTGAGCAAAATACTTGAACTGCACGCTCAGCTTGCTTTTATACATAGAACCATCAGTAATCGGTCCTTTGTATTTCATTCTCAGAAAACATGCCTTTTGCTCAGTCCAGGAAAGTTCTCTAGGATCTTCACTTGTTTCAAATTGGATCTGGAGAGCTTCTCTGATATCTGCTTCAGTGATGAACATCTCCATTCCCTGAATCTTGCTTTTAATGATCGTCTGATTATCGAAGTAATCATATTTGGCATTATTATAAAAATCCTCAACTATATCCTTGTAGATAATAGTTGGTGTTGCCAGTGCATAAACCACTCTACATCTCTTCAAGAACTTAATGATCTCTGTGAATTCTACATTCTTCTCTACATCACCAAGATATGCACAAACGTTGTGAGTCTTCTCAAACGGCCATTTTGTACCGCTTGATGATCCTTCTTCTTGTACTGTCTCTGGGATAGGATCAGTCACTTGAGTCTCCACAGGAATCTCAACATTAGCTTGTTCTTCAGCCATCTGAAATGGAAAATCAAAAACAAACATCAAAACACAAAATCGTCAAAATTTCAAATTTTTAGGTTTTCAAATTTCACATTCGCCCCAAAATAATTGGTCGAATGTAAATTACTTTGGCCGAAAGTGCACAATTCTGGTCGAATGAAAAATTTATTTTGAATAAAATGTACATTCGCCCAATTCATGTCTCCTTCGTCCATTCAGTTGTACCTTCGTCCAAATCGACAAGCCGAAGGTGGAAAAGGTTTAACCCAAAATTTAAAAATTTTCAAATCATGTTTTCAGGCCTTGATTTTGATTGAAATCTGTTCTAAATTGGCCGACTAAGCTTCGCCAATCATCAATTTCTTTAATCATTCATTTTACATCAGTTTTTAACAAGAAATTAGGGTTCTTCTCATTTTAATAATCAATCAGTGATTAAAACGTGTTAAAATCCTAATTCCTAATACATTCTCCCCCTAAAACTGATGTGGGATGAATGTATAACAAAAACAAGCATTAAAAACCAGTCAATCATCACAGAAACTAAAACCCTAGGTCCGGTTCTAAAACAAACGATTCCATGTTCAATCCGTCACCATTACCTGTAAAATTGGTATGAAAATGATCAGTGAACACTAGGGATTAAAACGCACAAGCAGGGAATTAAAAAGCAACAAGGTTCGGTTATGATGAAAAATTTTGAAAAAATGCAACTGTTTGGTCGAACCTGTTATGGTATATATATAGGGCATCACATTCGTCCGTTTCCTTTGGACGAAGGAACAGATATCCCACCTTCGCCCCTAATAAAAGGCACGAAGGTAATATGGTTTTTACCCGAATGTAAAAATTGAATAGAAACCACATTCGTCCAAATTGAAAGGGTCGAACGTGAACAAAAATCCCACATTCGTCCACAATTAAGGGCGAATGTAAAATGGGAATTTTGAAAAATTTTACCAAATTACAAATTCGAATCCCGTTCAACATTTTCCAATCCGTTAAGCATCCAAAACACAAATTTTCACTTTAGAATGATACAAAGCCCAGATGGTGGTGTCAAATCTCAGAAATTGACTATCGAGCATCCCCGGTTATCAAAAATAAAGCAGAAATGCAAAAAGTTTTGGATTTTCTGAAATTTATCAAAACACACCTAAAATCTTTTTGGATTTTGTATCTTTTTGACATTAAAAGTAAATTGCAACAAAATAAAATGCAGCAAAGTAAATGAAAACAGTAAACATTTTGTGAAATCCGGTCAGAGGATCATATCAGTTTTCTGAGAAATCTGATCACAGCGTTGATCTTTTTGTCTAATATTATCATTAGAAACAGTATGTGATACGGCAATTGCTGATATTGTGGTCCACATAAGCTCACATGCAGACAATTACGCAATGCTTTAAAATGATACGAGTTAAGTGTATTAGACTAACACGATGTGGTGCCCACACACACGACATACTCCCGTATCAAGTAATTGCACAAAGCTTCGTCGTAACGCGTGATTATGCCAGAGTTATCCGTAAAAGTTACAAAGTATATAGCACAGAGGTGTACAGGTCAGCAAATGAATGCAGCAGAGTAACATGTGCGTATACACTAGGTTGAGGCTGATATTAATCACTGATTTGCATCAGATGATCAATACGATGTAATAATGATCTATGATCAATTAAAACATAAAGTTCCTCAATTCGGTAACTTCCGGTTTTGGCAATTAAGCTCTTTTAGCAAATATTCTGATAAAACTAGGTCCGTAAATCAATACGACAAAAGTTTATCAGAATATTCCGGATAACTATAACATAACGACCCGAAACCTCAGATTTTGACAATCCTATCAAACGAAATTACGGTACTAAGACCATATGCCCATGAGGTGTTCAGCCACGAACGCGTAGTTCGTTATGTTTGTATCACTAATGCACGCAATATTTAGTCTACGAAGCCTATCAGCATATCACACGTAATCAACACACGCCTCATAAACTATACAATTCTTTAGCCTGTGTCAGATTCCCACTGATGTACTATCATTTCCTCAGTTTTACCAGGAAATCATTTTTGCTTTTCTAATTTTTAGGTCTTTTTGAATTTTATAATGTTTTTGGCTTTTCTGATAAAATGTCTCCCCCTAAAATAAAGAACATATTTTTGGATTTTCATTTTTCTGAAAAACAAAATAAAAACAAAATTTAAAAGAAACAATCCACTCGAAAGCATCAACTTCTTTGAGGATTTTTCAATCCCCTTGAAAGCATCAACTTCTTTGAGGATTACGAAAGTAAAGAGAAATTCCCAATTAGCAAAGAGAAATTCCCAATTAGCAAAATATAAAAACTAAAAACTAAAAAACGATAAACCGAGGTGCCGATTAGTCCTGTTTTTCCTTTATATTGTTTACTTTTAAAAGATATTCAAAGCGTGAACGATCAAAAGCTTTAGTAAACAGATCTGCACGTTGGTAGTCAGTATGTATTTTGACCATATCAATCAATTCCTTAGCGTAACAATCACGGATAAAATGATATTTGATCCGGATATGTTTCGCTTTAGAATGATTATCAGAATTTTTAGTTAAAGCAATTGCGGCTTCGTTGTCACAGTAAATAGGAGTTTTTAGAAACTGCAAACCGTAATCCACCATTTGTTGTTGAATCCAGAGTACTTGAGAACAGCAACTCGAGGCTGCAATATACTCGGCTTCACAGGTAGATTGTGCTACGGAAGTCTGTTTCTTGCATTGCCAGGTGATTAACCTGCTCCCGAAAAACTGGCAACCAGCTGTAGTAGATTTGCTATCCTTGTCACAGCCGCCCCAATCTGCATCACTAAAAGATATGAAATCAAAATTATCATCATTAGGGTACCAAAGTCCTTTTGAAGGACAACCCTTCAGATATCGAAGGATACGCTTGACCGCCGTCAGATGACTTTGTTTCGGCTTCGATTGATAGCGGGCACAGAGACACGTTGCGTACATAATATCTGGTCGAGACGCCGTCAAATACATCAGAGATCCGATGATTGCTCTGTATGTAAAAGGATCAGTCAGCTCCCCCTTAGCGTCCACTCCAATCCCGTGATTGGGTTGAATCGGGGTATCCATCGGCTTTGAGTCCTCCATCTGGAACCGGCTCAAGATGTCGGAGACATATTTTGTCTGGTGAATGAAGATCCCGTTGGGTCTTTGGTCCACCTGCAAGCCTAGGAAAAACTGCATCTCCCCCATTGCGCTCATTTCGAACTTTTCCTGCATGACAGTTTCAAACTCCCTGCATAAAAGCTCGTTAGTTGAACCAAATATTATATCATCAACGTATATCTGTACTAGAAGCAAATCATCTCCCGTCTTTTTCGTAAAGAGGGTGCAATCGACGAGGCCGCGCTTAAATCCTTTGGTGATGAGGTATGTACTCAGCTCCTCGTACCACTGTCTCGGAGCCTGGTGCAAGCCATAGAGAGCTTTGTTCAACACGTAGACCTTATCCCGGTGAATTGGGTCCTCAAAGCCTGGTGGCTGCCCGACATACACCTCTTCCTTGACTTTCCCGTACAGAAATGCGCTTTTCACGTCCATCTGGTAAACTTTGAATTTCTTATAAGAAGCAAACGCGAGGAACATCCGAATAGCTTCGATTCGTGCTACTGGTGCATAGATCTCATTATAATCAATCCCTTCGATTTGATGGAAACCCTGCACGACCAATCTGGCTTTGTTCCGAACAATTACCCCACGATCATCCTTCTTACACTTGAACACCCATTTGGTGCCAATCTTCTTTCTATCTGGCGGCAAATCCGTGAGCGTCCACACTCCTAATTTCTGGAATTGTAATAACTCCTCCTGCATAGCTTCCACCCAGGCATCATCCTTCAAAGCGTCCTTGTACGTCCTTGGCTCTACCTGCGACACATAACACGCAAACGACCAATCATTTTGACTACCAGATTGTTGAATTTTGGCATATAAAGCTAAAGCACCAAAACTCTCTGGCGAATTAACGCTTTTAAGCTGCCCTCTGGTCATAACACTACTTCCAGGATCACCGATAACTTGCTCCAGCGGGTGAATACGATGAATCCGAGATTCCGGATAATCAGGTACTTGCACTCCCGTCTGAACAGTCAAGTTCTCTACAGCATCCAGATCATGACCCGTATTTGATGATGAAGCCACATCAGAAGTTGGAGTTGGGTTCACTGGTGGTGCCTCCTGTTCTTCAGCTTGATCAAGAATAGCTTCTTCAAATTGTTCATCTTCAGATTCTGAAGTGTCTAATGAAGTTGAAGCCTCTTGAAAAATCTCTTCTTCTTGTATAGGAGCATTGGTATCATTAGAAGCTGGTAGGGGGTTCACGGTGATCGGACGCACCAATGGTGAAGTTGTTGCATTTTCACACTTGTAAAGTAGTCTAATAACAGCTTCTTCAACCAAGCTATCTAGATTGAATGATTCAAAGAAATCTTTGTAATCAAACATCCAATCAGGACCCGTGCCTTGAATATTTTGAGTATATCGTTGAACTTCCACGTTAGCCCAGTCTTCCACACGACGAGTTCGCTTGTTGTATACCCGTTTGAGTGGGGTTGCATATCCAACAAAGTAACCCTCCTCGGCTTTAGGACTAAACTTTTCGCTTGGATTCAACATAGTGCAAGGCGCCCCGAAAGGTTCTAGATACTCTAAGTTCGGCTTCCTTCGGTGTAACAGTTCATAAGATGTTTTACCAAACTTCTTCACTGTTAGAACCCGATTTAATGTGTAATTTGCTGCATAAATCGCCTCATTCCAAAACATAACTGGAAGATTTGAATCAGCGAGCATTGTTCTAGCCGCTTCAATTAGAGTCCTATTCTTTCGTTCAGCAACACCGTTCTGTTGAGGGGTGTACGGAGCCGAATATTCATGATGTATCCCTTTGTTTTCACAAAGTTCATCCATCTTGGCATTTTTGAACTCCGTCCCATTGTCACTCCGAATTCTCTTTATCTTCACATTGTAGAGATTCTCCAATCGAGTGAACAGAACTTTTAGATTCATAAAAGTGTCGCTTTTATTCTGCAAACACATCACCCATGAAAATCTTGAGTAATCGTCAGTGACGACTAAACAATAAAGCTCTCCAAGATGACTATGGCGCTTGACCGGTCCGAAAAGATCCATGTGCAATCGCTCTAGTGGCATCTCTACAGAGTTAACCTTTTTCACTTTGTGGGACTGTTTGTGTTGCTTCCCCTTTTTACAACTTACACACTTGTCATTCAAATGGAAATGTTTCACATTTACTCCCTCGACAAGTCCATTCCTCACAAGTTGATTCATTTTCTTCAGATGAATGTGCCCCATTCTTCGGTGCCACATTATCGATTCTTTCTCAGTCGCCTTGGACAAAAAGCACGTAATTTGCCCCTGTGATGTCATCGCCTTGGACATATCAAGAATGTATAGATTGTTGACGCGAGGTGCCTTCAACATTATCCACTCTTTAGGAATTGTAAAGCCCGGTTTCAAGATATAGCAGGATTTGTCATCAAAATGCACAGTAAATTTCTTATCACAAATTTGACTGACACTCAACAGATTGTAATCTATCTGCTTCACATACGATATCCGCTCAAAACTCACTATCCCATTGCTCACACTCCCTTCCATCGTGATATATCCGCCTTTGTTTCCCGCAAACGCTACATACCCTCCATTGATGTTCTTTACGTCGAACAGCAACGCAAGATCCCCTGTCATGTGGCCTGAAGCTCCACTATCAACAATCCAAAGACTGCTAATAGGGCCAGCTGAAGCTCCCTGCACACAAAAAGTAAATCATTTAGTGCTTTCGGGGGACCCAAGCCTGAGTCTTGGGTCTTTCAACATCAGGTTTCGCAATAACATTTTCACAAACATTTTTAACAACATTTTGATCAATCTTTTTCTGATTGCTCAAAATTGTTTCCTTTTTCTCATTCACTTTTGAAGATGAGGCTCCTGGAGTACCATTGGATGACCAAGATTGTTCAGTCCTTTTCAGGATACGAATCTGAGACTTTGGGTTCTCAGTCGGTTTCTGAACATTGTTAGCAAATGTAACTTTCTTGGTAACCTTATCTGATTTAACAGACTTAGGTCCAACATTCGATTTGACAATCGGTTTTGGTGTAACCTTTTGTCTATCAAAAGTTGAGTTCACCACAGGCTTCCTCCACGAGTTTTCCATCGCAATCCGATTCCTTCTATCATAGTGCATTGGACGAGTGTTCCTCATTTGAAAATGGTTTTGATTATAAAACGGTTGTGGTTGTTGCGGAACAACTCTCCTATGAGGTGGCACATAATGATCAATCGGCTTTCGCATAGAATTCCTCATTTCAACTTCGTGCCTCTTGTGCCTTACATATGGACACTGAGCAAGTAAATGCCCGCGTTCCCCACATTTAAAGCACGCACGGTACTCTTCAAAAACATTTGGAGCATTTGGTTGAGCAAATGATCGAATAGGGTATTGATCATTGTACTGTTGCTTCCTTAAACTCTCAGGAAGTGGCCCTTTTGAGTAAGTAGGCTCGTTGAAACCATTAGCTCTGTTTTTGGGTTTAACAAACTCTGTGACATGGACCTTTGGTTCTTGAGGAACATCCAAGTACAACTTTTTCAACAAAGCTGGTGGAATTTCATTAGTTCTCTCATGTTTTGGGAACCAAATAGTACTCTCTTGCCAAATTTTGTCAATTTTAGCATAGTTAACATCTTTTATTGGAAAATCCTCGTCAGAGATGATCTTATCGGATCCTTCCATCCGATAAAATACCTTGACAGGTTTGTCACATTGTTCGTTTTTCTCATTTTTCTCAAGATCTTTCTTAATCACATTAAGATCTTTCTTCACAACATTCTTCTCAGATTTTTTCACATGATGAACATTTCTCATTGGAACAATTTGAGATGATGAAATTGGTTCATTTGTAATGATGTGATTTTCTTTTGGAATATCACATACATTAACAGTTTGGTTACAACCAATCTCATCACTCTCTGAATCTGAGTCAACACTTTCTGCAGTAACTCCTTCATCATTGATTCCCAAAATTGGTCTAACATCGGAATTTGGATCACCTACACTTGAAGTGTTTGATTCATTTTCCGATGCTGAATCAGATTTTACCGAACTCTCCGGTGTCACTGAGTGACAATTATGGTTTTCAAAAAGAACCGGAGATGGTACAGCCCGATAGTTGGTTGTTTTGTCATCAATGATGTGGTCTACCACATAAGCCACATTCTTGTAACTTTCTAACTTTTTGTTTACTTTTTCAGCAAAGCATTTGATGGCGGCCATTTCTAACTTGGTATTTTCAATTTCATTAATGTAGTTGTTAATTGCCAATTGTTTTAAAGACAATGTGTTTTTCAAGTCAGAAATGTCCTTTTTGTAGCCATCTAATACTTTGTTAAAAGCATTCAACTCTTTGCGAGTAGATTGACTGTTCATGATAGCACTATCACGTTGAATACGGAGTTGTTTAACCTCCTCAGTCAATCTATCACATCCACCACAATATTTTTCACTAGAATTATCAGTATTACAAGCAGAACTTACAGGTTTTGGTGGGTCAGTCATGGCCATCAAAGCGAAATGAGCTTCCTTTCCTGCAAAGAATCTGGAGTAATCAATCTTTGTGAAAGCATCATCTGCAATGCACGACTTCCTAGTCATCAGAAAATCTGCTTCTGCAAGTAACTGATCAATATCTTCATCAAGAGAATTAACACTAGCTTCCGTATCCGAGTCACTGTCTGAATCAGAATAAACCGATTCACACTCCTCAGGAATGTCAGAAACAGTATCAATCACCACTCCTGAATTAGTCTCTTCATTTTCAACCTCAACATTCACTTCAGAATCAACCTTAACAGGTTCAAAATCACCATCTGTCTCAGCCTCAGACTCATCACTAACAACTTCAGTTTCAACCTTCTCCTCTACCGTCACAGACTCTTCAAGATCAACCTGATAGGCAACACACGCCACATTTCCCCCAGTGGTTATCTCCTCAACACCTATCTGAATGCTCGACCAGTCAAACCTTTCATCTTGTTGGGTAACCAATGCTTGATTGGTATTTTGTGTTTCAGCTGGTGTAGTGATTGGTATGACTGTTCGGTTAGTATTGTTTGGTGTTTGGTTTTGTGTCTGGTTTGGT
Source organism: Ambrosia artemisiifolia (assembly GCA_032199755.1). Lineage (NCBI taxonomy): Eukaryota > Viridiplantae > Streptophyta > Magnoliopsida > Asterales > Asteraceae > Ambrosia > Ambrosia artemisiifolia. The sequence goes on along the minus strand of CM063519.1, from coordinate 46,792,298 downwards.
GTGGTTGGTTGTCTATTTTGGTTGTTGTTAAAGTTGTTTTGACGATTTTGGTAGTTGTTGTTGTTGTTTTGGGAAGAAACTTGGTTTTGGTTTTGTTGTTGACGGTTCTGATAGGTAGCATTAAATGGATTTCTGTTGCCTTGTTTCGGTGGTTGTGTGCATTCACGTTTAAAGTGACCTTTACCCCCACAATTAAAACAAGTCACTTTCTCCTTATTAAACCCGTAGGTTGTGTTAGGAGAAGTTCCCAAGTCGGTTCTACCTGTTTTCTCAATAAACTCTGTTGCTCTTCGCATAATGCTCGCAAATGCCCATTGAATGTCAATGAGTTCCATTTCCTCCTTATCAATTTGTGCGTAGTCTTCATTGGTCAAGTTGTTATTACCAATTTGACTAGCAACTAATCCATTATAGGAAGAAACCATTGCAGAGACTAATGCAATGTGTTGCTGAGCAACTTCAACTGTTACATTTCCAAGATTAGAAGTCTCTAAAACCACAGTTGGTTGATTAGGTTGGTTCATTGGTTGTGGTTGAGTTTGACCAGCAGTGTAAAAAGCTGCTTGTTGTTTTGGTGAGAATGGTGGAATGTATGAATATTGATATGGAATTTGTGGTTGTGGTTGTGATAAAGATGAAGTTTGTTGATGGTAGTTAATGATGGGTGATTCTACAGCATTGGATATACAAGCAACATGTGGTGTTACTAGTCCTCCAGAACTTGTGCTTGTTGGAACTAAAGATCCTCCAAAGTATAAATTTGGATTCTGAGGAATCTGAGCTCTCCTAGCTTTCCTCTTCTCTTCCAACTCTTTGTTTTCCAGCTTCTCAACGAACTCTTGAAGAGACCAGTATTGAAAAGCATCCTTTTCCTTTAGAACATCCACATGCTGATCCCAGTTTGGTGGTAAAGCTTCAGCAAACTTGTCCACCTGTTTAGCCATAGGGATCTGTACACCATAACTAGACAATTCAGATATTAAATGATTATATCTAGGAGTTAGTTCTTTCAAAGTTTCATTTCCAACATATGAAAAATTCTCAAACTCCTTAACAAGCTCTTCCATCCTCAAATTCCTAGTCTTCTCATTTCCATCATGCTTCCTTTTAAGCATATCCCACAAAGCCTTCGAAGTTGTGCACGTCCCAAACTGATGCAAAAGATCATTAGTAATAGCTTGTGTCAGTTGTGAGAACGCCTTCTTTTCCACAGCAAACTTTTTCTTCTCATCCTCCGCCATGCTCTCCAATGGCACTGGTTCACCCGTGTTCTCCAGAACTGGTGGTGTGTATCCTTTAGCTATCATGTTCCATGCTTCAGCACCTTCTACTCCCATGCCTTCCAAGTGTATCTTGAACTTTTTCTGCCACTGATTGTATTCTTGAATCTCCATGAGCTTCGGTGGCCGAGTCCCGCTACCTGAAGACAAATCATTAATCAGTGTGGAAATAGCATTAGTAGTTTGAGTGTTTACCACCGCTGCTGCTACTCCCCAGTAGTCAGACTGTGGTACTGTAGGTGCATTCTGAGTCATGTAGTTGACCGGCTGCGAAGACTGTGTGCTCGTCTTCTGTGCTGCCACGGTCCATGGGTCCATCACCTGCTGTTGTGGTTGTGTAGTTGCTGGTGTAGGAGTAGTCTGATAACGCCACATAGTCACGTACTTCGAGAAATTCTACACTTAGAAAAATTTACCAAAAACTGTTACAGGTTCGTCCAAAAGAAATCAGGTTCGTCCCTTTTGGTTACGTTCGTCCAAAAACAGTGCCACGAATGTGAGAAATTCACCAGAATGTAAAATTTCACCAACACCTTTCTACCTTCGTCCTAAAATTCCTAGGTTCGTCCGTATGTGAAATACCTTCGTCCGCCCGATCTCCCGGATGTAGAAAATATGACCCGAATGAACAATATTCAAACAGAAAATTCTAGGTTCGCCCTCAAACACCTTGGTTCGCCCAGAAAATCACTCACATTCGCCCTAAAACACACACATTCGCCCACAACCTGCAGATTCGCCCATATCTCTGTTTTGAAAAACGGTTACACTATGAAAAACGGTTATTTTGATCTCTGATTTTCAAAAGTTTGTGGATTTGATTGATCTTAATCAGGTTATGCTTCGGAGATGATTTGGAACAACTTTAATACTTGGAATTTTGAATTTTAACCACAAAATCACCTCTAAATCTTTCAAAAACACACAAAAACCATTTTTAGTTGAAAACAGATGTGAATTGATGAAAATAATGTCCAAATCAGCTCTGAGTTTATCAATTTGTTGTTGTATGATCCTCTACGCTCTGATACCACTTTGTAGAGGAGAGAATTCGACACGAAAACAGGATTATATGATCATACAAGTTGCTAAACCAGGTGCGGAAACCCTAGCTTAGAACAAACTGATATAAACTCAATCAAAACACAATAAAGATCATTTTAAATGCTTTTCATAGATTAACTTTTCAATAAACTTGATTACAGACTCAATATAGTTAATCTAGACCTCAAACAGATAATCTCTAACCTCTCAGGAACACACACACAAAACACACACTCTCTAAGACTCGTTATACATTACAAAAACTCGATTTCTATTTATAGCCACTGTTCCTTCGCCCAGACTTACTGGTCGAAGGTAACAGATTTCCACATTCGCCCAGTAGACTGGTCTAATGTGTTCTTCTGTGTCTTCCTGATTCTTCCTTCGTCCATGTCCATTCTTCCTTCGCCCATTCTAAACCTCCTTCGCCCCTTCTGATATTCATTCACCCATTAACACATGTTAGTTATCTAATCATTAGTCGCAAAACGGCATCTACAGAAGGATTTTTTTATGTTTCCTTGTATTTTTATGTAGTTTGTAAATCACATACTGTAATTATATGTTGTTATTAAAGTAGTTTTTTAAAGATATTTGTATTTGTTCTTTTATAACTCTTCCATTTTGTATTTATTTTACTTAAATTAAATAGTTATATCAAATTATTGAATTGTAATAATATGGTTGAATCGTATAACAGCTATTTCACGGAAACTTTGTTAAAGAGAAGAAAAAAGATTTATCGAACTGTTGAAAACCATAGATTAATTATTGAAATCTATTTGGTATTATTATTGCTCTAAATACAAATTTCAGTATAATAAAACAGATTAAATAGCTTATTGTTAAAATCAATAGATGATTGGTCTTTAGTAAACAAGCATTAAAAATATAAATCTGTTATAGTTGATAGTATCAACTGTTTAAGAGAACAACTGTTTGAAACATCTGTTTTAAACAATCGTTGAAGTAAAATATAAATCTTTTTTGTGTTTGTATGGAAATTTGTATATAAAAATAAAAAGAATTTGAAGAGTTGTTTCAGTAGTAAAATTAACTAAACAGTTGAATTTACATTTGTTTTAATCAACAGTGTTTTTAAAAAACAGTGTTTTAAACACAGTGTTTGAAACAAAATATGCTTTTCGTTCTTTCAACTTTAGATTTACTTTTTAAATTTCCTCATCCTCTTCTTTTAATATGTGTTATCTCAAGAGCGCTTTAATTTCACTGTAGATTTATGTTTCCGTAGTTGTAATAGTTTCAGTTATTAAAGATCTGATGATTATTACTAACTGATATTGTGAATGAAACAAACGTTACGAAATACAGTTTTTGTTTTAACAGCAAATTGATTCTTTAATTTGGTTTTTACCTACAGAGCATAACAGTTGGCTTCGTAATGTTGATTTTAGTAAACAGACATTAAAGTAATTGCTTTAAAGAAACAAACAGATGGTAATAAACAGGTTTTCTTTTACAGCAGACGATTTCTTTCTTAATGTTGTTTTTACTAACAAGTTCTTAACATTTAAAACATACATAATAAAAACCATATATCTACTATATAAAACACTTAATTAAAATCTCGAAAACCCTTTGTTTCTTTTTCAGAATCTCGCTTGAGAGATCCTTTTTTAACTGCATCAATACTTCATGAATGTTGTTGTCGATTTGTAGTTGTTGAGTCAAGTAGTCTTCTATCTTGTCTCTCAAACCAGTTGGAGGTTCATTCAACGTCATATCTAGCAATCCAATGTTTGTCCATGATTGTTCCTTAACTACTTCTTCCATCTTCTCTACTTCATTTCTAACATCTTCGTCTTTTCTCTTTTCTGTTAGTGACCAAGTGCTGAATATTTTCTTAACGTCTGATGTATCAGCAAAATGATAGTATGATCTGTTTGCCATTTTGGTAGATGAAGTTTACAATATGTACTCTGTTGAATTTATAGATAAATTTTAGATTGGATATGAACATATTTAAAGTAATAATTTTGAAAGATAATTAATTTCACGCGATATTTGTAATAATTATTTAAATCTTTGATTTGTACAACTGATACTTGATTATTTCGGCTATTCGTTTTCTAAGGCATTCGTTCTTTCATGTTTCACAAGTTGTATACACTCTTCAGATACTAGAAACGTTTTTGTAATTAAATAATCATTATAACAACATTTTTCGTTTAACATGTTAACCCAAGTATAATAACTATACTACCCTATGACCTTTCATTTTCACTATTATTAACTGGTATCCTAAAATGAACAGACGTTACGAAATACAGTTTTTCTTTTTAACAATAGACTGAGTGTTTAATTTGGGGGTTACTAAACAGACCATTAAAGTTGGCTATAATAATAACTGTTATAAAGAAATAAACAGACGCTAGAAAACAGGTCTTCTTGGCAGCAGACGATTGGCTTCTTGGTGTTGTCTTAACTAAACAAGCCTTAAGGTAGGACTTGGTCTCCTGTCTGTTTCACACGGGATTTCACCTAGTGTATATTATAAATCATCAATTATTGAAATACTCTTCCCGTGTTTTCACACGGGATTTCACCTAGTATATTATTAAATGATATGTGTGATTACAATATTACTCTTAATCTTAAATTACCCTCCCGCTACGTATCAACATGAGAATCCTTCTTATCTTTCTACGAATTCTATCATTTGTATCGAAATCTTTATATATTTAGTATTGATGAGGTCACGTATTATAATAAATAAAATATGTCCAATAGTAATGATAATCTTATTTAGTTAGATGTTTCAACCAAATATATAAGTCAACAATTTAATGTTTCAACCAAATAAAAAACCACATGATAGAATACTTCTACACTAATCAACATACGTCTGCTATTATATTGTACTTGACATGAACAATAAATAAATCTAACAAGAAATCATAACCAAATATTGTCTTATTCCTTTGTTTTGTACATAAAAGTTGGTGATAGAACGTAACTACAACAACTATATCATTTTGATATGTTAGATGGACATAGGTATAACTAACTTAGCCATCATCAAACATTTCAAAGTAAACCGTTGTTTTGTCTTTTTTAAACTAGAGTTTACTTGTTACAAAATATTCATTCACACAGATGGAAAGGACCAATTACCCAAGATAAACTATAGTTTGTTAATGTAAATTAAATGACATAGCACCAAATATTCTCACAGCTTACTTTACACCAAATGTTTATAGTACAAACTGTTATTTATTTTAAGGTAAACTACACTTCACTTTTCACTTTTTATAACTTGTGAAAAGACCAAGTACCATAGAAAAAATGATAAGAAACATTATTCTTACGGGGTCATTAAAAAATTTAACATAATGTTTCTACTGAATTTTTAAAAAAATTATATTTGAGTCCTACTATCTCTACTAATTAAAAAACCTTTAAGGTCTCGGGACCTCAACCCACGTAAAGTGAGCTGCCCGTGGACACCAATATAACCAACACCTTTCATTAAGCTAATAAGTTATAAGTGTCCCACATATAAGCTAATCACACTTCTATAATTTGTTTTGGTGTCCCATGCAAGTATGCAACATAACCTTGGGTTCAAGTGACTTATCTAATCAGTGCAAACTGCAAAGTAACATCCAGAAATCTATAAATCACCCTAATAAACATCACCAAGATTTTATGAATCTACCACTACTAATAGTATCCCGAAACTTTTATGGAATAGAAGAAAATAAGTTTTCTTTTGTTGTTGATTTTCATGGGGAGAGATAACGTATAAAGCCACCTTAACGTAAGAAGCGTAAGAAGCAATCTCAGCCATTAGATTAAGGATGCAGATTAAAAACCCTAACCATACCTGGGTTAAAACAGACGCACTCATCAATTTTCAGACGCACTCATTAAAATTCAAACGCACTCATTAAAATTCAGACGCACTCATTAAAATTTTCAGACGCACTTTACAAAAATTTTAAACGCACTCATTAAAAAGTTTAAAAGCACTCATTGAAAATTTTAGACGCACTCATCAAAATCCAAAAAAAAAAACAAACGCACCTTTACCTTATAATCAAACACACCTTAGAAACCTTCATCACAAACAAACGCTCATGCTCTGTTTTTGTAGATGGTTGCTTGATGTTGCAGATCTGGAATAGGTAAGTTTGCATCAAAATTTGTAGATCGTTGCTTGATGTTGCAGATCTGGAATAGATGTGGTTGTTCAAAAACCAGGTATTATTCATTCCCTTGGTGGTGCTGTTACTGCAGGTTTGGTGGTGGTGGTGGTGGTGGTGATGGTGGTGGTGGTTAGATCTCGATCGTCTTTTGTGAAGTAAAAACAGAGACGTTTATAAAACTTTTGTGAAGGTACAGGAAGATGGTGGTGGTGGTGGTGGTGGTGGTGTTGGTGGTGGTGGTCGTGGTGGTGGTGGTGGTGTTGGTGGTGTTGGTGGTGGTAGTCGTGGTTGTCAGATCTAGATTGGTATGTTTTAAAATGAGAATGGTTAAGATTTGAACAGGGAAGATAGGATTTATTGTGTTTAACTGTGGTTAGGTGTGGTTAGGTTAGATTGACATGTGTCAATCTCTGGTGGCTTCTTATGCTTCTTATTTTAAGGGGCTTTATACCATATACTTTCTCGATTTTCATAGTCGTGTGTGAAATTTACATTCATGCAACACGACTCATTTACCCCTTTCTTTTGAACGACAAATTTCATGAAAATCTCAACCTTCGTTTTTCTTTCTCTTCTTGTCTTTCATGTCTCTCTTTATAGATGGAAACATCTGTCAAAAAGGAATTAATAAATTAATACATAGTTATAGAATATACATTTATGCTCATGATATATATATGTGACAAAGATGGATGATTTTAACAACATTGCATATGTGAATTTTTTAATACCAACTATCAATGATAATTGATAAGCCGTCTTGTACAGAAATGTTTAAGGCTACAACGATGATCATAAGATGTTTCTTGTTTGACTCATTGTTACTGTTTACCGAGTTATCATATGCGACATTGTCTTATCCTCTATTTGTTATAGAAAGGAATCTTTCTAATTAATTCTTAATATTGTATTATTTTCTTGGCATTTTCCACCTTTCAATTATTTTTCACTATCTCTATTATTATATTTTATCACTAGCTGATTACCCCGGGAGAGTTCAGAGGTTGAAAAATCTAATATGACGTGATAACCTATTGCAAATGACTCAAGTTAACTAACCACAAAATCTCTCAATCACTGTATGTCTATAGTATTCTAATCAGTAATAACTCATATTCTCTAACCTAAAATCTAATCAGTAATCATCTAAACAATCACCTATATAAGCTGCAACTATTTAAAAACTCATCAATCTCTAATGACTCCTACAATTCCTAACCTAATCAACTAAACAATCACTTAAGTTGGAAGTTGTAACCATTAAAAAACTTATCACATCTATGTACCAAGTCTCACAATACTAATATTGATACCTAACCTAAACGAATGTATAACTCTAATATTAACACCTATCATAAATGCTAAAAAATGCATAACTCTAATATCAATATTCAATACATAACCTAAAACAATGTATAACTCTATTATTAATACATGTCATAAAGGCTAAAAAAAATACATAACTCTAATATCAATATTCAATCCCTAACCTAAAACAATCTGTAAATCCAATGCTAACACCTAATACTTTAACATGAAGAATCACTAAAAACCTTACCGAATCGGTAAAAGATACATAAGATATTATAAGGAGAAGCTCAAAGTCTCTTAAAGGTTCTATCACACCTATCTTGGAAGATGTGCAATGAACATTATTCAAATTCAAAATATGAAACGCCCATAATGTTTATTATTATTATTTACAATTTAGTAACTAAAAATATACTCCCTCCGTCCCAATTTAAATGTCCCAATTCAAAAAACACACATTTTAAGAAATATTTTGTTTGTATGTGGTAAAATGACAATAATATCCTTAAAAGTGGTGATTGTGTTTTGTCTTTTATGAGCAAAACTGGAAATTACATTTCTATTTTTGGAAAGAGACATTTAATTTGGGACAAAACAAAAAAGGAAAGTATGACATTTAAATTGGGACGGGGGGAGTATTACATTAGCATTAATAATAATAATAAGATAAAATATGTTGACCGGCATCCCCTCAGCATTAATAATACTCCCTCTGTCCCAATTTAAATGTCCTTATTTCCTTTTTTGTTTGTCCCAAATTAAATGTCTCTTTTCAAAAATGGAAATGTAATTTCCAGTTTTGCCCATAAAAGACAAAACACAATCACCTGTTTTGAGGATATAATTGTTATTTTACCACATACAAACAAAATATTTCTTAAAAGTGTGTTTTTAAACATGGGACATTTAAATTGGGACGGAGGGAGTATCTCTCTCGCTGCACACGCTACCCGAATGTCGGAGGCCACGGAATCTGATAAAACGTTGTCGTTTCTAACGATTAGACACCATAATCGATAAGCCTCTGATTCAAATATTGTTTGATTATTTACAAGATACTAATTGTTTGATTATTTAGGATACTAATTGTTTGAATATTAAACTTTCGGAAACTCCATCCTCTTTTACGAAATTGTGAATTATGCTAAAGAAGATGAAGAAACAATTTAATAAATGTTTGAACAAATATAATATTATAATGGAACTGACCTGTTTGGCTTCGTCACCGTCACGACTTCTTGTTTGGTCGCTGTATATATTTTTTTCACAGTTTGATGTTTTTCTAGATGATTCCGTGGTATCCTGTGATTGTGTTTGTGAGCGGCTAGGGTTGTAGAGGGAGAAAGAGATTGAAAAGAAAAGAGATTATTAGGGTTTGGGGTGAGAAGAAGAAGATTATATATGATAATTTGTAGGTTTTATGTGATTTAATAAAAAAACGAAAAATTAAAAAAAAAAAAAGAATTGCACCTCATTATGCCACGTGGCAAATTCAAGGGAGGGTTGAAGCCACCATTGAACGTCACGTCAGCAACGTTCAATTCTTTTATATATATTAATAATAATAATAATTAATAATAATAATAGATAAATACATTTATTTGAACTCATATTAGTTTTAAGAATGTTATAAACTAGTTTTTTTGGTTTTTTAAGACCTAATAACTTTGTTATTGGTGTTACTTGTTTTTATTAAAATACACAATAACATAAAACAACTGATGTAACTATCAAATGAAATTAGGCTTCGTCGTATCAAGGTATTTAAAACATTGTTTATTTTTATGAGGTCAAGTATTTAGTTCTCGTGGTCGACAATAGTGAAGAAAAAGTGATATAGCTATAAAATTTGATAACACGTATTTAATCCTATTAAAGTTTTTTTTAAAAAAAAAAAAACACTTTATTTTAGAAAGCTATTGAAACTTAGATTTGAGGCTCTTATTTAAGGACGATTTTAAAAAAAATCTACCCTCCACAATTTAGGTTGCGTAATTGTTTTGTAGATGTGTATTTGACATCAAATGCAATGAAGGAATTTTTTAGTTATAGTTTACTATTTTTTGTTTTTTGTTTTAAATTTATATGAGGATGACTTTATCTAATAAAAATCTGAATTAAAATTTCATTCAAGACTCTAAAATTGATTAAGGGGCCGTTTAGCAACTTTTGAATGGGTAAATGCTGACCTAGTAAGAGGTCTGAATGGTTAACAAGTTCTGAATGGTTAGTTAAGTATTGAATCATTAAGTAATGTTTAGTTGGACATCGATCTGAATGGTTAATAATAAATAAAAATCTTTACATCCTTTTTATCAAAAACAAAAAAAAAAAAAAAAAAGTTCAAACACCACACCACACAAACATCATACTTTTCTTTATATTACACACACACCCCATTCTCTTTAACCCACACAAACACTCACACACACCCCTCTCCTCTCTCCATGTTTCTTTTTCTTTCTTTTTCTTAAACACACACACTTGACACCACACACCCACACAAAACACACACTTAAAGCTCGAGAGATGGGAGTGGCAGGTGATCGGAGTTGGAGTCGAGACGAGGAAGGGCGGGGGCAATGACGGGTGATCGGAGCAGGAGACGAGAGGAGGAAGGGCGGTGGCGTGTTTCGTTTTGCAACCGAACAGTTCACTGGGTTTCGTTTATTAGTCAGACTTGCTATCAAATCTGACTAGATAAGAGGCACGGTCAAACATTGTGTTCGTTCAGACGTCCCTAGCCAAACAGTCTCTCGTCTTGTAACACCCTAAACCGTTTTACAGACAATATGCAGCGGAAAATACGGACTAGAAAATTTCTTGCTTACAGAACATTCTCAAATGTTTGGAAAACACATCTAAGAGATATTTTTGGTGTTACATTTTTTTAATACTTCTTATTACATTCAACGCGACTCATCTTTATTAGGTTATGTGACCGTGACCACGTACAATCCGCTCCCTCGCTCGATCTCCATCCTTTCCTTACTTCATTAGGTAGACAAGACAACCTGCAATCACCACATAACCGTTTCGTTAGTTCAATAGGTGACTTCATGTAAATTACTCACGATGCGGAAATAACATCCAACAATACTCCGTGATCCTGTTCAAATGCCTTCTTGCAAGTTCGGGTGTGATACCCCGATCCGAACCTCCAAGTCCCATGCATTCATACTTACATACCTGCATCTTCATTTCCATTCTCATAATAAAAGGTTAATAACCTTACAATACATACAAGCGTACATTTCCTATACACAACTTACCTTGACTCGTCATATTACTCTTTTTTCATGTATTCTCTAAGACCAATATGACGTTTCCAATCCTATACTCAATCTACACATAATGACCAACCTTTACATACATAAAACTCTCACTCAACCCGGGTATAAGTACCCATATATACCTCACATTATCAACTTACAAAAGCATAACAAATCTACTTACCGTATTTGTTACTATGTATACACACATATCAATTTAATTACAAACACACGCATCATTCCGTACTTGAGTCATATTTGCAAATCCGACATTCCTATTACTTGCTACACCCATACCTAGCATTCTCGAGTCCAACGATGTTATTCGATGCGTTAAACGCAAATACGGGTTGCGCATATAAGCGAAACATCAAAATACGACAAAAACAGGAAAATAACCAGTGGTGGGCGCAAGCTTGCACCCCTCATAGAGCGCAAATCAGCCCAACTTGTCCATCAAAGTCAGGTTGCGCCCGTTCAGGTCACGTTGCGCCCGGACCTGATGTGAGGTTGCGCCCACTATGCACTTTTCATGCTTTAATGACATATCTTAAAACCCAAACCTCACAAGGTTCTAAGATCATTCCCCATGATTTTCCTAGGCGTTAAACTACTTGGATTACGTGGTATCATCGCTAATGGCGTAACATTTCCTTGATGACCCGTTATCTCCTTTATATGAAACCAAACATGGGTCAATCTATGGTTGACCCATCACCAAGTTTCTTACCTTGGCACCACCATTAATTATTTGTTTCTTTCAAGATTCCCATGCTACATTAACATATAAATTCGATATCATAATGCAAGTTAAGTTCGGGAATCAATTACCTTAAGTCCTCCAAGTTCATGCTTGTTTACTTGCCTCATCTTGACTCATTAGCTTCCCATGCTTGAGTCCATCATTCCTATCCTTTCATGGCATCATGTTCACATCATTGTTAGCATACATGTTCATTCATAAACCAATCATATCCAACTCATATACCACATTGACTTGCATAGGTCAATTTCTAACATGCATACAACATAGCTTCCCACTCTTTTTGATTCATCATTTCAAGCAATTAAACTCAACAACGTATGTGTCACATAACCAAACTAACGTGTCTCCCACGAAATCCTAAATCTCACAATCATGCTAGAAAACATACCACATTATTCCCACGTCAGTTGACTTTCCAGAAAGTCAACTTTCAACAATACAAACTTTCTTTTTACAAACATATGTCTATATTAACATACTAGGTCATATGAATTTCACCATAAACATCATATTCATATCTCACTAACATACAAGATCATTCATCATACCAATTAACCATCACATGGTGTGCATCATACTATTTAAGCATAGTGTACACACTACTAATGTATACTTCTTACCAATTCATATAATTCAATAAATTCCCACACGAATACTCTCTAAGACGCAATCCTCTTGTTAACCAACTATCAATTGCATCAATTATCATACTACTTTCATACTTGTCCAATCTTGCCTACAATTTCACAAGTTAAACTAATCTAGACATTTCATCAAATACTTGGTGTGCATACAACATTTAAAACACAATGTACAAGCATTTCATGCATACTTTCATAGTTCATAACATAAATCATCATATTTCTTCCCTACATTACATACCATTCATTCAATAGACATCAAATATAGCAAAACATCAAATTCTTTCAATTTACATATCAACTTAACCAAGAATGTTCATGGGTTACACCCAAAGATCAACATCCACTTCCAAACTCCATGAAACCTCTTCAATTTACAAAACTTCCACAAAATTAGCATGCATACAAGTTTCAATCACAATTTGCAACTAGTCTCCACATGAATTCACACATAATTATGTATGAACCCTAGTATTTCATCATCCATGAAATTCTACCACTTACCTCATGTTTGTTAACACTAGATGACAGGGAATCTTCCAACATGCAGGTCCAATAATCGATTTTAGCATGGATTTGGGGCTGATTAGTGAGTTTGGGATTGGGGGTGGTCTTCTCCTCTCCAAAACCGTGGACTCCTCTTCATGGAGTTCTTTTGTTTTGAGTCCTCCCCTTATTAACCCATGAATTAGGTTTTATTCAACTTAAGCCCCCCCCCCCCCCCTTTTGTTTACTTGTTATTTCAGGTTATAACTTATGTCACTACTAGCCATCCTTGTTTGACCGAAAACTTGGAGACCAAGTTATCTTTAATAAGATATGAACCTTTATTTTATACAACATGTTCACCTACTACCAAATATTTGCGTTATTTAAATATTTGGGGCGTTACACGTCTGACCGAGTCAGACGTAAGCCCCATTCAAACCATTCAGACGTTATCACAATTGATGAATTTTAATGTGTTAATGTGAAAGAATACATAAATTGTCTTTCATTTTCCTGTATAATCTCGTAGATAATGAAATTATGAAAACATCAGTTTCTAACAAAAGTAGGTTGGGAACTAAAATGGGAAGGATATGAATAACTAAAACTAGTACTTTTACTCCTGCATTGAGGCGTAAGTCGGTTTGGTTCGTCACGCTAGTAAGAAAAAAACATTGAAAGTTGAAATACAAAAAGGATTAAAAGTCGGGGATTTAACATGTATATTACCAAAGTTAAAGTAGAGGATTAAACAAGTATATAAGCAAAGGTAACTAATACAAAGAAAACTTTATTAAAGCAGAGGGACTAAACATGTATATTAGGAAACTTTATTAAAAATCATTTTTTGTTAATTGGTTTCAGTTAATTCCATTTTTGTTAATTTTGGTTCTCTTTCGCATGTTCAGTTAACCTTTCAATTATTGCTTACCCTTAGACATTGTTAATCACGTAATATTATATCAATTTCTTAACTAAAAACACTATAACATACTACTCTCAAATTAAAGAGAATGAAATGCTCATTTTTATAGTGTAATTTTTTTAACTATTAACGTATGAAAAAAGTTATAGCCGTTTAAAACTCGTGGGGGTAGTTAGTTTTTTTATAAGGGGTAACTACTAACTAACTACCTAGAACTTGATTAAAGATGAGAGAAATTAATGTGTAATAAGATAATAGTATTAAAGTGTTATATTGTTTACAAATTAAGTTTTTAACTTTTGAGAATTTTAAAATAACTATTTCAGACGCATTATAATATGGGAAATGTTCAAACAAACTTCGATTGAACTCACAGTTTCCTAAAAATATGAAGTCATAGGAATGATATTAAGCGAACGCTGATTAAACTCATTCTACGACCATTGGAACCGTCCAATCGAACTCTATGATTTTAGATTTTACGTTTTCGCTTTTGGAGTATTAACTTTTAGATTTTAGAATTTTTGTTGGATCATTGTGTCTTTTTTTTTATTTTCGTCATTGTTTCTTTCTTGCGATCTATTGTGTCTTTTTTCCTCGTCATTGCGTTATCTTTCTCAATATTATGTTATATTTGGTGATATACTTTGTGATCTATTATATTTCTTGTATCATTTGCACCATTCTCTTTTATTTTACCATATATTAGATGAATTAACCTATTATAGATAATTTATTTGTAACCATTCTATTACTTAAGTTAAGATTGCATTTAAGTAATTATATGTATTACACCATCATATCTTTACATATATATTACATCGAGAAAATACTTCTTATGAACAAAACATTAAATCTATACTATATTTTAAAGCATTTAGAAAGGAAACCAACAAAATTTAACTAATTACTACATTTTATGTTTATGGTATAATAACTTAATGAAGTTAGTAAAGGGGCAAAATTGTCTTTCTACGTAACTATTAACTTGATCATCTATCTATCTATACTTTCAATAATAGGAGAATCGTGAGTGACGTCAGAAAGCTGATGTGTCAACATCTTAGAGCATTCACAACAGCCCCTCCATATCTTCTTTTATCTCAAATTTTAGAGAAAATTTAAAGAAATTGATCAAAACATTACTACATCAGGTTCTCTAAAATAGAGAAAAATTTCATAGAAGCAACAGTGCTCCTCCAAACTTAAAACCTACTGTTCCTTCCTCCATCTCATTCTTCCCAACCTCCTCCTCCTTTGGCGCTTCTTTTCTCCCCTTTCAATCTCCCGCTTCTTTTTTTGCTCTTCTTTTCCATGTTGTATTCTTCTCTCATAGATCCTAAATCAAAGACAAATGATGAAGGCAAAAATGAGAACAGCTGCGCATCAAGATTAGGGCTTTTAGGTCTAGTTTTTTTCAATCCGATTGATCAGGGGCTTACGACGAGGCAATTCTGATATTGTTCTACAATTCTTCATCAGGTGTGTTTTCATTTTCTGTGTATATTTGAGCTTGGTAAGTGTGTATATTGGGTTAAATAAGGGAGGCATTGGGTTAAATTGATTGAATGGATAAATTGTTGATTTCTTGATTCTAGGGTTTTATTAGATGTAATAGAATTGGAGTTTAATTTGATGCTTAATTGGGTTTACGGTTTGTGTATGCTATTACATCTGTTTCAAGATATAATGGTGTTTCTAAAAGCAAGGAATTGATGTTTAAATGGTTGAGTACATTCACAGTTGGTTAAACTTGTGATCTATTGAAGATTGGAACATGCATTAAAATGACCATATTTTAATATGCAGCCAACATGTTCCTTGCCTTTTAGATTATAGTTTGCTTGAGTAAGGAATCTTCTTGTTTTAGTTTGTTTTCTCAGAATTTTGTTCCCAGATGTTCTGTTCAATCATGCCTCTGACTTTATTGTTTATAGTTGTAAAAATGTGTTTTTAGGCTTATGTGCAGATTGCTATTGTTCTAAGCAAAAATGTTGATTCTTATTTTTGTTATTTGCAGTTGTGGTCACTTTATACACCACATGGCGCGTACCGTCTTTCGCAAATATTTGGCTTACATATCATCCGAAGATGATAGCGATGATGATCTTTATAGGGGTTACAATGAACATTCGTCAAGGAAACGTCGTAAGTTTATTTGGCGTGATCATATTGAGGGGCACAAGCGATTATTTCATGATTATTTTGCATAAAACCCATTATATCCCTCAAACCTATTTCGTAGAAGATTTCGGATGAGTCGACCTCTATTTCTCCGTATTGTGAATGAGGTAGTGTCTAACGAGCCGTACTTCATCCAAAAAAGAAATATTGCCGGAAGACTTGGCTTATTTTCTTTGCAAAAAATAATTGCAGCACTTAGAATGATGGCCTATGGGGTTACCGGAGATTTTATGGATGAGTACATACGTATTGGTGAAAGCACAAGTATGGAGAGCTTGCAAAAGTTCACTAAAACGATAGTAAGTGTTTTTTCGGATGAATATCTACGGTCTCCAAATGCCAACGACATTACACGGTTACTTGATATTGCTGATCAACGGGGATTCCCTGGAATGCTTGGAAGCATAGACTGCATGCATTGGAAATGGAAAAATTGTCCATCGGCCTGGAAAGGTATGTACTCTGGCCATATTCATGAACCTACTATTATTTTAGAGGCGGTTGCTTCATATGATCTCTGGATATGGCATGCATTTTTTGGTATGCCCGGTTCACATAACGATATTAATGTGTTGGAGAGGTCTTCCATCTTCACGGAACTTGCGCAAGGGCGTGCTCCTCCGGTCAATTACACGGTCAACGGACACGATTATACTATGGGGTATTACCTTGCAGATGGTATTTATCCGAAGTGGCGTACTTTTGTGAAGACGGTTTGTTGGATCAGTGGCCTATGTTATGAACACTTATGTGTATCAGATTTATGTAAGAGTTAATAAGCAGCGGAAATAACAAGTGTTCAAAGGTTTAAAAGATCACTTTTAAGAGGAGTTATTACTCCCCCTTGACTGAATAATAAATGAGAAACAATAAATACAGTTAAGTATAAAGCAGTAAGAGCAGTTTATGTTTCTCAGATGTGAAATGGATATAAGTTTAAAACTCAAAGGATTTCAATTTATATTAAAGGAATTACACAAAATCACACATGAAAATAGATGAACAAACTCATCTATTTATAGACCAATGGACTAAACCATTGTCTGAAATAACCTAAGATATTTCGGATAAAGATAAGGTTACTAAAGTCTTTACATCGAAACTTGTAATCAAGACTTTAACAAAACAATATAATAATAAAACTAAAACTGCTGATCTTCAGTCGGTTAGAAGCTTCTGAATACAAAGTGCTGATGAGTGACAAACTACTGATGAGTAGTTTGTCTTCAGTAGTTCTTCAGTGAAATGTCTAGTTAGACTTCAGAACTTCTGATGAGTAACTCTTCAGTACTTTGCAGATTTGTTCTTCAGTACTTCTTCATTTGTTCTTCAGCAGTTGTTTCCATACTTAAGCAGAATATGATTTGGACTAAGGTTATCAAAAGGTGGTTTCTTCAATCCTCTTTGTCCCAACAATCTCCCCCTGGATTGATGAAGCCAAAACCTTATCCAATCTTTATTGTTCATCTTTTCTCCCTTCTAATATCCTCCAGATTACTGCT
The DNA here is from genome assembly GCA_032199755.1 of Ambrosia artemisiifolia. NCBI lineage: Eukaryota > Viridiplantae > Streptophyta > Magnoliopsida > Asterales > Asteraceae > Ambrosia > Ambrosia artemisiifolia. The sequence continues at coordinate 46,774,715 of CM063519.1, read as the reverse complement.
GTCATCTTGGTAGTAAGGGTACATCTTTGTTGCTCAGTGAGAGGTCCAAGCTCAGGTGTTAGATGTTGAATTGTAAAAGGTCTTTGGAAGATAAAACACTCAACTCCTTTGAGTTTCTGTAGACCTTACTTGAACGATCTCTCCTGGTCACAAGTACTGAGTTGGAATCAGTAAAGGACCATTTAATGATGTTTACCTTTGACCTGTCAAAGTCAGAGGCATAGGAAACCAAGCCTGTTTCCTTAGGTTGTCCTGAGGATGATTGAGGGATGTCTTCAATTTCAGTGACTCTCAGGTGAGATTCTTGACTACCTTGAAGTTCAGCACCACTTTGAATAGGCATGTTGGGCAAGTGATGCTCTGTTACAACCCTTGTATGTGTCTTCTCTTGAATGGATTGTTGTAACTGATAAGCATAAGTAGCCTTGTCTCTGAATTGTGTTAAGAGGGGTTTCTCTTCTACATCAAAATCACCATGTACTAACTGATCTCCTTCCAAAAGTATCATCTTGAAATCAGTCTTCACAATGGGTTCACCCTCTGCTTTTCTTTTTGTGGCAGGCTTCCTTAGTGCACCAGAAGATCTCCTTATGATAGACGTTGGTTGGACTTCTGGAGTTTCAAATCTCTCTGGCTCTGCAGCTTTCTTGGCCTTGTATTTCTTGTAAGTCTCATAAAGTGTTTGTTCTTTCCATTTGGAGACTGAGGCCTTTGAACCATAGCCATTTGCCACTAACTCTTCTATGATCTCAGCTCTTTTGGCTTTCCTCTCATTCTCTGTTGCTAGTCTATCAGACAGCATCTGAGCTCTTCTTGTTAGTTCTTGTGTTGAGAGTCTCTTGAGAGCAACTTGTTTGGATTTGGAGTTCTTGGTTATGAATGTTATAAGCTGTGCCCTTTTGTCTTCTTCTGCAACAGCTTCAAGTGCTCTCTCTTCAGCCTCAAGCTCATCAAGCTTTTCTTGATATATGATTAACTTTTCTTGGAAGTTCAAATCATCTCTAATCTCTAGGCTGTTCCATACTTTGTCTTCTTTTGCCTTCTTTGCAGCCTCTTTTAAACTCTTCTCCAGTAGTTCTTTAGACATGGCAATGGGAGCAGGGTTCAAAACAATTGTGGAAGTTGTTGTAGGCAAAGGAATGGAAGTAGGTTCTCTATCAGGTGCCTTAGAAACTTCTGATGTTGGTTTAGGAGATGAAACTGCTGATGGTTTGTCTGTCTTCACAACTTCTGAAGGATTGTCTTCAGTAGTTTGATAAGTCTCTTCAGCAGTTTTCTCTTGTGCCTTAGATAATGTGAACTCTTTTGCTACTTCTTTTCATGGTCTTTGTTTTGGCATTTCAGCTTCAGGATCAGGATTTGGAGATGTTGTAGCAACTTTAGTTTCAGGTTCCTTAATCTTCTCCCCCTTTTTGGCTTCATCCACTTCTGGAAGCCTTATTGAGTGAGAAGTTGCAGCAGACAACCTTGCTAGTTGATCTTGAGTTTGATCCATCTTCTTGTTCAACTCAGCAAGTCTTGAATTTATCAACCCAAACTGGTTGTTAGCCTTTAACTCCCAAGCAGTTGTGAAAGGTTTGAGTTGATCAGTGATAATTTGTTTTATTGCCTGGAACAGGGGACCATCTGGGCTGCATAGTTGGTTCAGGTCTATGCCAGTGAGCCCAGAGAATTGGGTAGGTTGTTTTTGTGAAGGGGGGCTTTTTGGGTGATCCTCAGATTTCTCTAAAGATGCCACTTGTGGGGATTTTTGGGCTAAGTGGTCTTTAACCTGATCTTTGGTGACCAGCTTCTTGAGCTTGGATACCTTAGATGCAGGACCTTCAATTTCAACTGTCAATTCAGTTTGTGGAATGTTTGAAACATCATCCAAATTAATGGAATCATCTGAATCCCTGATAATGTCCTCAGAGAGGGCAGGATCAGTTATATCATGAGCTAGTCCCAAACTAGTAGTCTCATGAACCTCTTTGTCTTGGAACTGAGGTTTTCCTACTTCAGGCACTAGGCCTTCATCAGTAGTTGCCAAAATTGAGGTCTTAGCAATGTTACTACTGTCCTCAAGTTCACCACTGGGTGATAAGTGAGTAGTAGCAGCCTCAAAAGTACCAAGAGTTTCTAAGTTTGGGCTTATAAACTCTGGTCCATGCTCTGATACCAATTGTTGGATCAGTGGCCTATGTTATGAACACTTATGTGTATCAGATTTATGTAAGAGTTAATAAGCAGCGGAAATAACAAGTGTTCAAAGGTTTAAAAGATCACTTTTAAGAGGAGTTATTACTCCCCCTTGACTGAATAATAAATGAGAAACAATAAATACAGTTAAGTATAAAGCAGTAAGAGCAGTTTATGTTTCTCAGATGTGAAATGGATATAAGTTTAAAACTCGAAGGATTTCAATTTATATTAAAGGAATTACACAAAATCACACATGAAAATAGATGAACAAACTCATCTATTTATAGACCAATGGACTAAACCATTGTCTGAAGTAACCTAAGATATTTCGGCTAAAGATAAGGTTACTAAAGTCTTTACATCGAAACTTGTAATCAAGACTTTAACAAAACAATATAATAATAAAACTAAAACTGCTGATCTTCAGTTGGTTAGAAGCTTCTGAATACAAAGTGCTGATGAGTGACAAACTACTGATGAGTAGTTTGTCTTCAGTAGTTCTTCAGTGAAATGTCTGGTTAGACTTCAGAACTTCTGATGAGTAACTCTTCAGTACTTTGCAGATTTGTTCTTCAGTACTTCTTCATTTGTTCTTCAGCAGTTGTTTCCATACTTAAGCAGAATATGATTTGGACTAAGGTTATCAAAAGGTGGTTTCTTCAATCCTCTTTGTCCCAACACGGTTCCAACACCAAGAGGGAACAAGAATAAAAATTTTGCGAAAGCACAAGAATCTGCAAGAAAAGACGTGGAACGAGCATTTGGTGTGCTTCAACAATGATTTGCCATCATTCGAGGACCTTCCCGAATGTTCAAGGTGGATGTATTAACAGATATAATGAAAGCATGTGTTATTCTACATAATATGATCATTGAAGATGAGCGTGATGATAGTGACAATCTTAACAATGAGTATGATCAACTTGACGATGATCTCCCTGAATTGTCATGCAATCATACAGACGAGTTCATGGACTTCATCCAACGGCATCGTCATATTAGAGATAGCTCAGCGCATCATCAACTTCAAGAAGATCTAATTGAACATCAATGGCTACTTTATTCCCAACAATAAAGAAGATCTTCTTGAGGGTTAGTGTTCCTTTTTTTTATTGTTTGTTGATGGTTATTGTTCCTTATTTATTGTTTGTTGATGGTTATCGTTCTTTTTTTATGGCTACTGACCCTTTGGTGTTCTTTTTTTATTGTTTGTTGACTAATTTCTTTAAGTATTTTCATGTTGGGTAATCATTTTAGCACAAGGTTTCAGTGGACTTGGGCACGGACACAGTGGGTTTCAGTGGACTTATTTTAGTTTGCTTTCTCTTAATTTTGTTCACCAGTGTACAAACAAAACCCAAAATTAAAGCATGATGTTGTGTTCTATTTATCTTTGCTGTCAAGCCAGGTGTGTATTCTCAGTTTTTTTTTTCCTTGAAGCATTTTTATTTAAGAGTAGGAATGTTATTTAACCAACCCCTCTGACCCTTTCTTTTGATTCTATCATGTATTTGACTTTTAACTTTGCTATATTGCATTTTACTTTCAGCAGAATTTTCGATACATCTCAATTGAAAAAGAAAATGAGATAATATGACAAAATAGTTAGTTAAGAATGTAGATAAAAGAAAGAGAAAGAAATAATAAAAAAAAGATTATAAAGAAAGAGATGGAGAATGAGATGTGGGAGGTTTTTAAAAGATTAGCAAAATTTGAAGATAAATGTGTTTTTTTGTTAAATTATATAGATGGAGAAGGAGATGCTATTGTGAATGCTCTTAGGCAGGCCATCAATGCCTGCGTGATGCAAAAAGTGACGCACTAAGCAGCAAATTAAATAATTAAATAATGCCACTTGGCTGAACGGTGGTAAGAATCCCACTTGCCTCATCAGTTGTTGTTAATAAATTAATTAAATATTGCCACTTTCTTCAACAGACTTTTGAATGACTATTGCTTTTAAATTTGAGCTCCAAACAGAAATTCAAATTTCAAATTCGACATCCCATTACACAACTATATAAAGCTATCATGTCCCTCTCTTTCTCTCAGATAATTTTTAAATCTCTCCAATAATTTTGAAACCATAACAGCTGCTTCTCTCACATTCAAGTTCCTATTTGAAGGATTCGAGTATCAGGTAACCTAATTCTAACCGATCATATCAATAACAATAAAATTATTCCCTTTTGGTTTTCACTAACCCTCAATCTTTTGTTTGCTTAATCAGCAGCCAGAGTATTTACGTTGAAAAAGGTTTCCTGTTTGGAAGATTCTTACAATGAAATTCAAGAAGGGTATGTCTTTACTTTTTTAAAGCCATGTGTGGGAGTGTTTAATGCATGTTCATTTTTTTCTGTTAAACATTACTTTCAGTCATTCTTGATTTAGTATTTCTGTGAATGTTTGACCGTTAACAGATAGAGGGATTAGCTTAATCACTCAAGACTCTTTCCAGATGGCATTAGGCAAGACCTTGATTGCAATTGTGCTTTTACGCCACTATGCTTATCTTTTGATTGCAGTTGTTTCATTACATCTGTTAACTAAGTTAACAGATGTTTCTTTTACAATTAATGTTATAATTTATAAGTAGAAGAAATGTCTACACTCTGTTAGTGAAGAGATGTTTCTAAATATATTATATTGTATAAACATGAAATTGTGTTGGATGGGAGATGTTTTTTTTTTCATTACATCTGAAGTTTGTATTCGAAGACAGCTGTTTTGAGAGCAAATATTGTTATTGTTAATCAAGTATTTCCTTTACATGGGATATTCCAAATTGTAAGTCGATACCAATATATATCTAAGTCGATACCAATATATATTTTTGTGGTTTTCAATAGATGTAAACTACACATAAATATCATACATCATTTCGCCACATTACAACTTTATCTTTTAGTTTTTCTCTTTTAAATGTGATAAGGCTGAGAGGTGTGGAAAGGAGGAAGAGGTCGGGGAGATGAGGGCACCGGTCCCTATCGGAGAACAACCCCCCCCCTTTTCAAATTTCAGTGAGTTCGATGACTTTTCACCGTCTGCCCCGATGTCTTTCTCTTCATTTTTCTCTCTCTTTTCTTCTTCGGTGATGAGATGGCCAAGGTGACACCTTCTCATGACGGTACCACACCCAACACCTAATCAATGTCAATACCGTAAAAAACTCAACTAATTACCTTCGTGTAACAACGGGTTTCATTTTCTAGTTTTAGACTATTTGGTGTGCCAACGGGGAAGGGAAGCGGGGTGCAGACGTGGCTTCTGCCCCGTTTTTGAACACCCCCCCCCCAATTGTTTTCGGGGATTTCGGGGAAATAATGCCGTTTGAACCGATCCCTCCTATTGGCTAACTTTTTTTGACCGTTTCCCTTATTTAAATTATAGCCGTTAATTAAAAAAAAAATTTTTTAACCATTTACCTATATAAAAATCCCTACATTCTTTAAACACAACCACATTCTTCCATTCTCATACCATACATTTCACACCATATTTTTTAAACACAACCATATTTTTATAAAAATCCCTACATTCTTCACACTAAAAAAATTATTAAATGGATCCAAGGCGTTCATATTCGCAACCCTTTTACTCGAACACCCCGCTACTCCTTCGACACAAGCTCCAAACTTTCCCTTCCCCACTACATCGCTCGACCCTAGCACATACGGGTTTGGCGGTTTTAGTCAACCCCAAAACCCTTGGCAAATGCAAATGCATCAACAACAATTTCATATGCAAATGCCACACCCGAATCTAATGCCAATGTTTCGAGCGAGGCCTCAATCACAAACCGAACCCGAACACGACTTCATATCCTTAGGTGTCGATGACGACGTTATACCCGAAACTCAACCAACCTCAAAAAAAAGACAAGAAAGAGAAAAAACGTGTTGTTGAAGGAAAAAGGGGGTGGTAAGGCGGATAGCCAACCTTGGACTCCAGTCGAGCTCGAGGCCCTAGCACGAGCGTGGGTGAACGTCTCTACCGACCCGATACGAAGTAAGTTATTTTTAAACCTTTTGTTGTTTTTATTTTTTTTGTGCCCGTAGGCTATTTTTAAAGTTTTATTTAATTTTTTTTTTGGGCCGAAGCCCTTTTTTCACATTCTGTTTATTTATTTTTTTTTTCAATTTATTTATGAAATATAATTTAGATAATTAATTTAATTTATCACTTGTAGGTACAAATCAAAGACGGGATAGCTTTTGGAACGCTATTTGCAAACAGTTTTTTAAGTTAATGCAACGCGAGCCGTATCGAACCGACCATTCCGTTGGTACGAAGTTTAGGGATATGAACTCCAAATGTCAAGAATTTGCGGGTGTTTATCAAAGTTGTTGGGACAATCGAAAGACGGGTGAAAGTGACGAGAATGTGTTGAAAAAGGCGCTTGAGAGGTTTAACAAAAAGAAAGGGGGGTGGTTGTACATGAGACCGTGTGAGATTTTGAGGGCGTGTGAAAAATGGAAGGTGGTGCCAAACGAAGTGGCACAAGCAAAAAAGAACGAAGACGAGCTCGTCGGGAAATTCTAGTGTGGGGGGGGGGGGGGTCCGATGCACGTTGTGCTTTCGATATAAATGATGACCCGGAGTTTGAAGATGAAGCTCCAACTCCCGAATCGGAGCGGCCAGTTGGAAGGGACCGCGCTAAAAAAGCCGCGGAGAGCTCAAAAGGAAATGCCTCTGCTTCGAAATTAAGTGTGGTTGACAAAATAGATTGGTTGATTGAGAACTTTAACGAGTTTTAGGCGGAGCAAAAAGAAAGGTGGAATGAAAGAAAGAAGGAGAAGGAAGTAGCCGCGAGTATAGAGAAGGAGATACTAGAATTGGAGAGGGCACGGCTCGCGTACGAGCAAGAAAAGGTGGAGTTTGCGATGATGGAGAAAAATCTCGACGATCTTCCCGAGCAAGAAAGAGCGGGGTGGTCGGCGATCAAAAACAACATCGCGAACAAGTGGCTTGGAAAACAAATGCTTCAGATGTTTTTTTATGTAATTTTCTTGTTAATTTTTAAATTTCCATGCATTGTAGGTTGTAATTTTTTTAATTTAATGAAGTTTATCTTTAGTTTTTGACAAAATTACACTTTGTGTCCTTAATGTATCGCAAAAATTATGAAACATGCCCTTTATTATTATTTTTTGCATTTTATGTCCAAAATTTGCTTTTTTATTGCATTTTATGTCCTTTCTGACTAACTGGGTTAGATTTCTAAGTTAACTTCATTAAACCCAGGGGTAAAACAGTCCATCCACGTTCCTTCATCTCCTTTCCCCTTTATAACACCACCTGCACATGTTTCAAACCCTAATCCACCATTTTTCTTCATTTAATCATTTAGAGACACAAAAACTAAAAAAAAACCCACTCCAATTTCCATCTTCAACAGTTAGAGATACAAAAACTCAAAAAACCCACTCCAATTTCCACTGAAAACAACCACACACACACTGTGTATACCGAAACCCTAGCAAAACACCACTTAATCAATCATTCAATCAAACATCATGGTGAACAAACGAGTTCCTGAGTGGCTCAACAGCTCCATGTGGTAAACCACAATCACCGTCATACAACGATCGCACCAATAATAATAATAATAATAATAATAATAATAATAATAATAATAATAACAACTAAATAAAAAGGATATATATATCTAACCTTTAGTGAGTTCGTATGTGTAACTGGGTTTAAACCCGATTATAAAGATGATCCGCATCAAGTCGAGTTAACTGGGTTTGGGTTTAATAATAAACGAGTTCAAGTTCTTAAACAGAAAAGTACGAGTTAGAGGTCGGTTACTAGTCGGGTGTGTGGATTCTAAACAGAAGATGAGTGATGTTCAGGGATGGTTGTGAGTTGCTGGAGGGCCGCCTGAGAAGACAACTGAAGGCGGTCGTTGGTCGGGGGTCATGGTTATTCACCGGAACAGAGGATGGTCTGGTGTTTGGGAGTAGTAGTTTACAGGGGATTGGTAATCGGTTGCAATCATCGGTGAATGGCAGAAGGTGTTTGGTGTTGATAATTGATTCATTAGAACAGGAAGTAGGAGGTGTATAGATGGTTGCCGGTTATGACCAGAACCGAGAGTCAACCGGAGATGATGACTGGCGTTTGTACAGTGAGATCGTCGGTAATTGGTTGGCAGATGATGACTGGTCGTTTAGTGCAGGTGGTGTTATAAAGGGGAAAGGAGATGAAGGAACGTGAATGGACTGTTTTACCCCTGGGTTTAATGAAGTTAACTGAGAAATCTAACCCAGTTAGTCAGAAAGGACATAAAATGCAATAAAAAAGCAAATTTTGGACATAAAATGCAAAAAAAAATAATAAAGGGCACGTTTCATAATTTCTGCCATACATTAAGGACACAAAGTGTAATTTTGTCTTAGTTTTTTATTACGGTTTTATTTTATTTTTACGGTTTAAAAAAAATAATTATATGTTTTTTATACATTTTTTATAAAAAAATAATTATGAAATATAAAATATACAATTAAATAAAAAGAAAAAAGAATAAAAAAAGGAAGGGGGAATGGGGGACTTGGGGGAAAGCATTTCCAAACTTTAGGGGGAGAAAATGAGAGAAATGATGTGGCGCTAATGTGAAAGTTGGGGGAAAGGGGGCCACACCATATATAGCCTTTTTTTTTTTTTTGAACGGCAAATTTCTTCTCCTTGTAGGACTTGAACCCATGACCTACTCCTTAGGTGTTCCTAAAAGCTTTGCTTCTACCATTGGGCCACCAACCCCAATGGCGACACCATATATAGCCTTAGACAAAAGGAAAAAATGTCAATCCAACCTGCCCAACTTTATAATTTGTGAACTACAAATCCTTAGTCAAAAGTCAAAACATTGGTTTAAACGTAAAACCATTGCTTGAATCATATTCCTGTTTGGCCAACGTAAACTTCAACGCATAGCTGTCAAATTCCAATTCGTTTGTCACAAACCACCCTGTCACCTCTCCAAAACCCCAAACCCAAAAAGCACCCAATCCACTCACTTACCCAATCAAAAAAATATATACCCATCTCTCTCACTCCTCCTTCCTACTTTCTTCAATTCAATTCATCCACCAAACATACCTCATCAACATTATTATGCCCACTTCAACCTAAATCATTAACAATGGTCTCTCTTCAACAATCCGACAACTACAGCCCGGGTCGGTTCCAAATAACCCGACCCTATTACACTCCCCCTCCTTCTTCAGCTGCCTCTTCTCCTTCCCGGTTCCAAAAACACCTTGGCCGGTCCATGAGAACCGTCCGGTCCAATTTCTCTAACAGCTGCTCTTTTGTGGAAAATGAACATCTAAACCAATTAGCTGCTCCGTCTAATGTAACGGAATACACATTTTACACTGCGGAACAAGAATATATACATAGGGAAAAACAACAAGACTTTTCCTCGGTTGTATCGGAAAACTTAACTGATTCCGTTATTGACGTTCATTTACAGCAACTCGCTACTGCTAATAATAATAATAATAATAAAAATAAGTTGTCCAACTCATCTGATTCTGTTACTTCAGAAGATGAATACTACGGACTTTCCCAAGTGTTCAGTGATTTTTCCGCCTATAGTAGTGACATTTCTGGAGAGTTAGAACGTCTAGCTTCAGATAGTAACAGTAATAGTAATAGTAACAGTAATAATAAAAAGGCGGAGCCCGAGGCAGAGAATGAGCCCTGTCTCGGGTTTCTACAAAGGGAGAGTTTCTCAACGGAGATAATTGAGAATATATCTCCTGAAGATTTACAACCAACGGTTAAGATGTGTATTGATGGTCTTGGTTCAAATTCTATTGCTGTGAAGAGATCTGCAGCTGCGAAAATTCGGTTATTAGCGAAAAACCGATCGGATAACCGGGCGTTGATTGGGGAGTCCGGGGCGGTTCCCGGGTTGATTCCGCTTCTTCGGTGTGCTGATCCTTGGACACAAGAACATGCTGTTACTGCTTTGTTGAATTTATCTTTGTTAGATGATAATAAACCGTTGATTGTAGGTGCAGGAGGTGTGAAGGCGTTGATATATGTGTTGAAAACTGGCACAGAGGTGTCGAAACAGAACGCAGCTTGTGCGTTGCTTAATTTGGCTATGGTTGATGAGAATAGAGTGTCGATTGGGGCGTGTGGGGCGATACCGCCATTGGTTTCGTTGGTTATAAATGGGTCGAGTAGAGGGAAGAAAGACGCGTTGACAACTTTGTATAAGTTGTGTTCGATGAAGGCGAATAAGAAAAGAGCGGTTACTGCAGGGGTTGTGAAGCCGTTGGTGGAGTTGGTGGTGGCTGCAGGAGAGGTGGGGAGGGAGCAGGGGGCGGTGGGGATGGCGGAAAAGGCGATGGTGGTGATGAGTAGTTTGGCGGGGGTTGAGGAAGGACGGACGGCGATTGTTGAAGAAGGCGGGGTTCAGGCGCTTGTGGAAGTGATTGAAGATGGGGCTTCGGTTAAGGGGAAGGAGTTCGCGGTGGTGACGTTGTTGCAGTTGTGTGAAGGGGTTAATGGGGCGCGGAATAGAGGGTTGTTGGTTGGAGAAGGTGTGATTCCGCCGCTTGTTGCTCTTTCGCAGACGGGAAGTGCTAGAGCCAAGCATAAGGTAGAATGTTTTAATCAATTTTATATCAGTTCATCATGAAGATTAGGGATGGTAAATTGGTAATCAAACCTGAACCACCAAAACTTGAAACATCTGGGACGGGTAATGGGACAAGTATCGGTATGAATCCGTTCAAAACTCAAAGAAACAGTTAATGGATTAGAACATTCTTTGATTCAATTTTCTTGCCCAATTTGACATTTATTTAAACAATTGATGGTTACTTTGTATAAGGGGCTGTTTGGTTGGCACTTAATAGCCACTTAATCGACCAACACATCTGAATCGGTCAGATGTATGTGTTTGGTTCGGTCCACTTAACGATTAAGTGATCTGAATGGCCACTTATTGATTCAGATTTGAAAACCAATCTGAATGAAAAAATGGACAGGATTTGCCCTCAGATGTATGTCTTTGTTCAAAGCTTTGAAACCTTTGTTTGTTCATATGTTTCTTGCATTGTGCATTGTTGAATGAGTTGAAATTTGACAACTTTAATTGAATTTAATGTTTGTTTATATGTTTTTTTGCATTGTGCATTGTTGAATAATTGGAAATTTGACATTTTTTTGCAGGCTGAAACACTACTTGGGTATTTGAGAGAAGCAAGGCAAGAGGGTTGTAGTTCAAGTCCAAAGTGAGGTATTATTTTTTAGATAACATCATTATGATGGTAATAAACATATATGTTTTGCTAGAGTCTGTTGATTGTATATAACTATATATATTATTCTTTTTGATGGGCTTCTACAGTGATGTGTGAGTTTTTATATAAGGAAATACAACTTGGCTCGTTGTAAATTTAAGATTAGTGACAAGAAGCTGACCTTGTATTTGTTTATGTTCATTTGTAAATTCAAAGAGCTTGTTGCTTGTATGACTGTTACCTTGCCATCTTGATTATATAATATGTATGAATGTATATATGTATAAACTATTAAGATTTAAGTGTGTGTGTGTGTGTGTGTATATGTATATTTGAGAACCATTTTTATAAAATTAGATCCATTTATTAGTTTATCACTGCCAGATCAGCTTGATATGAGAAGCAGTTTTATAAAATGAGTTCCATTTCTTAGTTTATCGCTGCTGGATTAGCTATAACACACCGAGTAGTGCATTCACAGGTAAAACCAATATGTGTATAGTGTATTGGTAGTGATGCTTACTTGTATTTACCGATAGATATTATGTTCACCAGTGAATACGTGTTTTGGCACTGCGTAAGAAGAGATTACATGTATTCGTCAGTGTTTACTTGTATGAACCTGTTATTATGAAATGCCCCACATAAATGATCTTATCAAACTGATCCTATGGTTTAAAACTGATTCTGATTCCAGTGGTTATCATAAATCCTCTTTTGTTTGCTTTCACATTTAACACTAGTTTTCTATGTGGCTCCTGATCAAGAGTTTATATGATACAATTTGCAATAATGACAACTGTGTGTTTTGTAAAATTTTGGGGTTGAGGAACATTTTCTTTTATTCAAAATTGTAGCTTAGAAATTACAAAAAAAAAAAAAAAAAAAAAAAAAAAAAAACAAGAAAGAAAATTATGATGGTCCAGTTGATGTGCATTTCTTTGGTGTAAAGTTTGTAAGGTTTCTTTCATCTGCAGTGGTTGTTGGTCCTACATTCCTACAAAACCACTGGCATCTAACATTGAAGCCACCAACCCCACAAAAACCGTCATTATGTTTCTGTAATGATTCATACGTAGCCGACTAGCTCGTGAGCTTTTCGACGACAAGTTGATAAAAACTTAACTGACTAGTTTACCAAGTTTGAGTTGCGCTCAAGTTTGAATTGTACTTGAACACGGAGTTCATATATTTTATTTGATCAGGCTTACGAGTCTAAACGGGCATGCTGGTATATAATGTAACAATTAAATGATAAACATTATTATTATTATTATTATTATTATTATTATTATTATTGTTATTATTACATAATTGCTACAAAAATATTATATAATATACAAGTTTTAAGTTGATCAATCAAACTATCAAAGGGAGCACAAGATTTTGTAGATTAATGGTGCTTGTCTAAAGGTATGGAACTGCAGAATTTGTTTGGGTGGGGCCATTCCTATTAGCTGGCAAGTAGTAGATATGTGATTGTCATTGGCTGTATGTTGATGGGGATGGTCTGCTTTATTTATTGCAAACTCTAGCTCTACTATTTGTTTTCCTGGTTTTTTATATAGTAGTTTTTAATAATTGTGTCTAATTTTACAGGTTTAAATTGTCACGTGTAGTCCCGTGATTCCAGCCCAGCTGGTTGAGGATGTGAGGGTTTACTCCCTAAGGGAGGTTCCCGCACGGGGTCCCGAGTTCGAATCCCACTGGTGGCATAAATGCCCCATGTGGGTGTGGCCTATGGATGTGTTATTGCAGCTCTGCTTCGGTGGGGTGCCGATTCGAACCCGGGTGGCTTGACTTCCGCAAAAAAAGGGTTGAAGCAAGCTAATGGGTTTTCCAACTGATCTACACCTTTCAAAAAAAAAAAAATTGTCACGTGTGAACTGATCTAGACATACTTGTTAAAAATTAAAAAATCAATTAAAAATGTGTGAAGCAATTAAACATTTTTATGTTTTCAATAATTTTGTCTAATTTAACAGGTCATTGTCAAGTGTGAACTGCTGATTTAGACATAATTGTTAGAAAATCAATTAAAAGAAAAAGTGAAGTTATTAAACATTGGAATAGGGACAGGGCTCGAATTAGTGAACTAATAGTATGAGTTCTTAAAGACTTAAACTGATAATAATATCGTATCTCAAGTGTATCTAATCAGTGATTACTCATTGTTTGTCGAGTATTGTGTATGCCCTTTAGTTTGTAGGATCCTACCTATTCTTATGGACATCAAGAAAACTATTATTAGGAAATCAAACATGTCTAGCAAGGGGCTAGAACCGCGAATCCAATACATGCCGATCTAATACATTACATTGCACCATATTTTTAATCCAAACATATGTACTTGCCTTTATGTCCACAATGGTTTACTCTACATTTCTTTGAATGTTAAAAACATGGTGCATTCCTTCCATATAAACCGCAAAGTAGCCAAACCAATAAAATGAACCATTTCTTTAAAGGACCACATTCCCCTGAAATGTCTCTGAACTTGCAGTAGACCCATCATAGAATTGCCCATCACCACCGCTTAATCTGCACCTACATTCACAAACCATGCTCGAAGCCTTGAAACACACTCTTAACTTCTAGCCAACTCTTCACCGGTAGGAATTCTGCCAAGGCCGGCTCTCCAACCAAAAAAAAAAATCACCTTGATCAGGATCCGTTTTGCCCACTAATACAAAAAATTAAGTTGGAAAAGCACCAGAATTGTATAATCAAACAAAAAAATCACCTTCATATTGGTAGCCAATAATGCTAGCCATGACTTCACTTTGTCAAGTCGAAACGCCTACCCCAAGAATCTTGCTCTTTTAAAGATTTACTTTGACCCCGGACGCTAAGTAAAAGCACTTCAATTGTCTAGCCATATTTTTAACCCATTAGATATAGACTAGTCCCCTACGAAGATTACATCCTTCACATACCACGTAATATAGGTGCAACAACACCGGCCCCTCCAATAAAGATTCATTCCATTAAAAAAAATCCATATCGCATGTACCACATGTAAATCACAATTATGAATAACACAACCATGCCAACTTATCACCTTGGCAAACTCCCCTTTGGACTTAAAATTCTTTGGAAGGGGCTCCGTTTACAACGATGGACAAAGATGCCGACATGAGGCAGCCACATACCCATTTCCTGCACTAAGACAGGAACTCCAATTTAGCCACAATAGAGTCTTAACATGCACAATTAAGCATGTCGGACGCCTTTTCAAAATCCACTTTTAAGAATGTTGCCTTTTTAGTTAAGTATTTGGGACAAGACAAAGTTTCATTAGGATCAATGGGCCGTCGATGAAATTCCTTTCGGGACAAATGTGGATTGAACATTGCTTACAACCGAATCCACCACATTTTTAAGCTTGTTGGCTAAAGTCTTTGAGATAACCTTATATAAGCATGTAAGCAACCACTTAAATTGATTGGCTCGAAGGTGGAAACATTAATTTTCATGACCCGTAAGGAAGAATTTATCCATCATGTTTCAAAAGACCTTCTGTATGCAAATCCCCATAAGACTAAACGGTGTGCCTGCGGGGAGGAGGGCCGGGGAGCAGACGTGGCGTCTGGGGAACCGGGGAACACTGCCCCCCCCCCCCCCCCCCCCCGTAAACTTTCCGGGGAAAAAGTGGGAAAACCACCGAGGACACCGGCCAATCTGATTGGTTGTTTTTTTTATTTTTTTTTTAAAATCAAACTTTAATAATAAAAAAGAAGGGGAAGAAGGGGAATACCATTTCCAAACTTTGGGGGGGGGAAGGGGGAAATGACGTGGCGCTGACGTGGCACTTGGGGGAGTTGGGGGAAAAGGGGGGCACACCGTTTAGTCTAATGCTTAATGAATTTAAACGTGATACCGTCGGGACTATGCGATTACTGGTTGCCACGATTTCATATCGCTTGTTTTATTTCTTGCATTGTGAATTTTTACATTATGAGACCCACACCTCTAGAGGTGTTTATGATCCGGTTTTGATGATTTTTAGGTTAAACCGTGAGCCAGACCATTAGGCTGGTGCGTAAGCAGACATGAAAAAACCCATGTCTCAGTGCCACGTAGGTTGCCACATCAGCAAAATGGTGTCTCACCATTTTTGAGACATGGATGGGGTGTGCAGACATGAAAAACCCATGTCTCAAGCTTAATTCTTATTGGTGCGTTACACAACGGTTTTAAAAAATAAAAAATAAAAAAATAAAAGCTTAATTCCTATTGGTGCGTCCCTAATGTTCTTTGGAGAACGGGGAAGACGGGGGCCATTGGGCGGGGCAAGGGACGCAAGGCCGGGGCGGTGTAGCGAGAGGGACGAGGCATTTTTGGTGAGACGGGGTTGGGTAACGTCTGTTCACCCATTAGCCTTAGAAATAAGGTTTTCAGTATCAAAACCGAAACTAAACAGTTGAAATTTAAAACCTGAACCAAATACACGTTACCAACGGTTTCTGATTTAGTTTAACGGATTGGGCTTTATTGGGCCTATATATAAAGTGCCTAACACATAAAATATAAAAGATGAAGGGATGTAAAAAAATACATGAACTAAGCTACCAAAAAGCAACGTCATCAAGTATAAAAGTATTCAGGGATGGCTCGTATTAATGCTATAGAATCCAAAAAAGAATGAACCCGAAAATCATATATATTGAATATTTTTTATGTATTTAAGATGCCCACTTCACATGGACCCTTTTTTCTTAGGAAGGTGATAGATTAGATTAAGACAATAAAATAGTTAGCCCATGGTCACCAATTATAATAAATGAAACTCAAAGACAAAAAAATAAAAAATTAATGATGCCTAATATGAAATTTCTATAAAAATAAAGTAACTATCAATCTTACAGTCTAGTCCAGTTTTATATGATAACTCGTTTAAATCTTGTATGCCAAGGTATGAACATAATAAGTATTACTAGTAAAGTTGATTGTTAAGGGTCATGCAACGAATCATAATATCTATTGTCAAGACTTACTTAGGAGCGCGCCTAAGCCCACTTTTCAGGCTCATCGCAGTCTTCTCGCTTCCATTCAAAAGCGCAACTTTCAAACCCTCAGACGCATTTCTTAGACCAAAAATCATTTGAACAAGTCCGAAACAATTTTACTAGCCATGAACAAGTCTAAAATCAGCCTAAACTAACTTGAAAGAAACCTAAAACATGTTTAAAACCCATAAAATGTATTTTTATATTGTGTGTCTCGCTTAAAAAAATTCTTGCTTTTTAAGCGCCTTACACTGAGGCCTAAAACTCACCCTTTGTGTCAGTGCGCTTGTAAAACAACTATGTGATCAATTAGTTTAAAGTTTGAGGAAATTTAATCCATGAGGTTGAATTCTATAAGGAACAAGCTCGAATAAGGTAAATTTAGCTATTAACACTTCACAACCTTTAAAATTTACTCTCACTTACCTAGTCTGGAGTTCTTTGGTAACACGTCGGTTGTTGTCTTCAGGGCCGTCTCCGAGAACACTAAAAAAATTTGGGTCTCGGGCAGAAAAAAAAATTGGGCCCAAAATTTTGTAAAGAGAAATGAATTAAAATTTTTTTTGAATATGATTGAACTTAATAAGCATAATTTTTCCAACTCCTCTAACAAGACTTCAATGTTTAAAACACAAATAAATATCCTAAATATAGAATTTAATATATATACATGTATATTTTTAAAAAAAGTTTAAGCCCGTTTGAGGGTCAGGCTCTGAGGCGGTGACCACTCGGCCCATGCTCAGGCCGGCCCTGGTTGTCCTTCCTAGCAATGTCTGTTAGTAATTTATTGGTAATCAGCAACAGATTACCGACAACTCTTTCAATTTACTTTTCCTTAATGCTTTTTGTCTGTTTACCGGAGTCTATAGGTAATCGTTGACGAGTTCATACATAGTAGTGTAAGTAAGTATATCATATTTTGATTCATATTTCTCGTTAATATTTTTACTAGAGATAAAGACTATGTTAAAAAAAAATAGAAGAAATAGATGTATCATACATCATGTATGCAACACCACTACACAACGCTACCTTTGTTATGTGATTTTTTTTTTAAATTAATTGTATAGTCACCTCACGTGAATAAGACACCCCACAAGCAAAACAAAACTCACGATATCCCCTTAATTGACCAATGAAAAGGACTAAATTAAAAACCTACCTAGTTGTGGATTGGATATGCCTCAAAATCGTCCACCCATTTTGATAATAAATATGTAACTAGTTATTTTGCTGCGACTGTGTCACTGAGGAGACTCTATCAGTATCACAAAAGAGAGCTCCAAAAAGGAAAAATAATAGTCGTAATATGGCTAAAATGGAACCGCCGCTTGTTTTAGTGAATTTCAGTGTGATAATAGTGGCGAAAAGCATTTAAAAATTATTTAATTATATTTTAGTTAAATAATAAAAAGAAAAATACAGTTGTACGCTAAACTAGTCATGAATGAAATGAAAATTGGTCAAGTGAAATGAGAAGTAAGGGTTTTTAAAACATTTGTTCGAGACTGTTATTCACTCCTTTTTTAGGCTTCTAGCTATGTTTATTAACTACTCTACTTGTTCCGAACTCTCACAAAACCCGACACAAATTAAGAAAGAAATATGAATGGCTATGAATAAATAGTATTCTAACAGCATTCACAGTAGACACTCTATAATAGTGTGAGTGGGGCCTCTATATTATATAGAGTGGGTATAAGTGGTTGTGAGTAGATGAGAGAGAAAATATATAGAAGAGACACTGTTCATTAGTAAATTTGGAGGAAATACTGTTCACCCTCCATAATTTTTTAATATTTTTAAAAGTGGTTGTAAGTAGAGGAGAGAGAAAAGGTAATGATAAAAGTATAGAATAAGTATTATTAAATAGAAAAGGAGAGAGAATGGTAGTGATTTTTAGTGTAATTATAGACAATGAGATAGAGTATTTAGTGTGAATGCTCTAACAATGGATAATGAAAAACTATATAATAAATAGAGTGAAGTCCTATTTGAGTCCCTATGGTTTGGTCATTTTAACTATTTGAGTCAAAAATCAAAACTTGTCTCGATTTGAGTGCTTAAAGTTTCTAATCTTAACTTCTTGAGTCCAAAAGATAACTTCTGTTAAATTTTCTCAGGTAAATCTTGTAAAATGACTTAAATGCCCCTGATTTATATTTTTGTTTTATGATATAGAGTAAAGATCAAATACAAAGTGTTTTTTTTTGTAAGAACTGTAAGAATCAAAGGAGGTAAAAAAATTTTATTTTTTTTTTTAGAATTTTTTTCCTATGTACTTAAACATACTTTCTAGATGAATAATACAAAAAAAAAATTAGTGTAATTACGTCATTAAAGTAATACATTAGATTACACTAGAGTAATTATGTAATTACTCTACACGTAATTATTCTACACCAATTTTTTTTATTTTTTTTTAGTTTTCAATACTATAATACATGTTTAACAATATGGGAAAAAAATTCAAAAAATAAAAATAAAAAAAATACCTCCTTTGATTCTCACAGTTCTTACCAAAAAAACACTTTGTACAAAATCTTTACTATTATGATATATCATTAAACAAAAAACTAACATATAAATCAACTCGTCCTCTCCCTCTCTCTAAGTTTTCACTCTCTATTACCTATCTCTCTCTCTCTCTCTCTCTCTCTCTCTCTCTTCTCCTCTTGTTCTCTTCTTTATTCTTTTCCATCCACCAGTTTTATCACATAACCAACTAACCACCACCACACACAATCATCGTCTTCGCTACAAAACTCCACCAAACCTGTTGGAACCTCCACCACCAGCAAACACCCACTGTTCTTCCCCACTCAAACTCTTTGATTTCAGGATCCCATGTTTGTTTCTGTTATGGGGTTTTGAAACGGAATCGACGAGTGTTAAAGCAAGAGAGGTAAATAGGGGTTGTTTTGGAGGATTATCACCATCCATTGACTTCGGTTACCGAACTTCTGATGCTTCTGGCTTCAGATTTTTACTATGGCGATTTATCCTTTGGAAACCCTGACTGTTGCTTCAAATTCTAATTGTAAACGATGGCATAAGTGGATCAGAATCTGTAACAGGTCAAAAATTCAAACATAAAAGTCCGATCTTTACCAGATCTTATCTCAAGTCTTGAAGTGATAATCTTTAACGCCCTATTAAGGCAAAGTTAGTAAAATGAAATTAGATATTGCTATTTTCCATATATTTGTAAGATATGTTTTGCTAGTAACTTACAAGATTTAAGCAACTTGTGTAAACATATAGACCTAGCAAAGTAGGTCGGTTGGACAGGTTTGGGTGATAGGTTAAGATGGGTTTATTAAAAAACAGGTCAGGATCGGTATGAGTTAGGATGGGTTTATTAAAATTTAAAAATAAAAATTTAAAAAATTGAAAAAATCAAAAAATTTAAAAAATAAAAAAAAATAATTTAAAATCGAAAAAAAATAAAAAATCGAAAAAAAATTTAAAAATTTAAAAAATTAAAAATCGAAAAAAATAAAAAACTTTAAAAATTAAAAAAATAAAAAATTTAAAAATTACAAAAATAAAAAAAATTCAAAATTTAAAAAAATTTAAAATAAAAAATTAAAAAATTAAAAAATTAAAAAAATCAAAAAAAAATAATAATAAAAAATGTAAAAAATCAAAAAAATCAAAAAAGTCAAAAATTCAAAAAATCAAAAAAATTTAAAAAAAACAAAAAAAAATTAAAAAATTAAAAAATCAGTTCAGTTTAATGGACGGCTCCTCATACCGATTACAAGCAAGCAGTCCAGGCTCATTGCAAACCCTTTTCTGTTGTCCAAAGAAACCTTATCACCTCATATTAGACGTGGCAAAATAGGCAGGTTGGGTTGGTTGTTGGGTCAGAATGGGTTTAGGTTAGGATGAGCATATCATAAAATAAGTTGTGATGGGTTGGGTCAGGATGAGTTTGGATTAAAATCGATTTAGGTCAAGATGGGTTGATTCAAAAAATTGTTATTTTAAAAGGAAAAAGAGTATGTGGGCTTCGGCTAGTCCATCGTTTAAAAAACTGAATTTTGAAATAACTAAAGATAATTTCTAGAATAATCTAACTCTAAATAATCAATAAAATAAGTCTTCTCTCTTCTCTCTCACAAATAAAAATGGTGGCTAGTAAAAAAAACAGAATTATACTCTCTCTCTAGAAGCTCAACATATTATATTTTCTCTTTCATAAAAAATGGTGCCCAAGAAACAAAATAAACAGAATTGATGGAGCATTTGGTTTAATCGGTTGTGGGTCGCTCCATTTTAGAATCCAAGGCAATAGAGTAATGTGGTGGAAGACGTCGTTTGTTTGTTTATACCGGAGGTAGATGGTAATCGGTGTTGGTGGCGGCGACAACAGTCGGAGTACAGACAGACGGTGGTACCTGGTAGGAAGTATTGGCGGTAACGACGGTAGGAAATACCGGCGGCGACGGCAGTCGGAAGGACGGCTAGCGACGAAGGTCGGAAATACAGACAACGGTAGGTAACTGGCGGCACCCACTGTTTCCGTTTAACCCATCCTGACCTGCCCTTGTATTTTGTTTTACTCATCTTGACCCATGGACGTTCCGCCACTGTTTCCGTTTAACCCGTTTAAACCCATTGCTTAGTTTTCTTTTAACCCATGCTAAACCAGTGACTTGTAAAAATTACCCATATTGATCCAAAATCTACTAAATGGATCGCATTTGCCAGGTCTAGGGGACAAGATCCCCAACACCTTTGCTTTGTGCTTTTGGACAAGGTTTAAACAACTGTAAATGTGGCACTAAGTTTGCTTCCTATAGAATGTTACTTCGATTATGATTTTTTGTGATGTTACTTTGATTATGACATTTGTAATGAACACAACAGCCATTTCGGCTTAGGATGGTGCAAACACACATCCAAACAAGATGGTCAAAGATCATGAACAAAATCATGTAGAGAAAAATAATGTAAGCAGTCTTGTTTTTATAGAAAGACAAAGACATTAGAAATCAGTAGCTAAAGCAAATTACATTGTTGTTTAAACGACGCTAAGCTCGTTTGTGAATGCCCGTGGCAGCCTCATATATCTACGCTCCAATGAGATTCATTTCGGGTGTGGTATGATTGCTTGTGCAACAACTTGACACACAAGCAAGATCATAACCACTTCTCAAAATATATAAATTGCCTTCTCTTAAGATGTAAGTGAGTCGGTCTAAACCTGAGCTTATTTAGAGAACTCCAGCTCATAGGCCATAGCTCCTCTCTGTATTTCGAGATCCACTTGTGAGCCATGTTATAAGCTTTGTACTCAATTTATTTATTATTTAACTATTTTTATTTATAAGTATAATTAATTTTATATGTACTTATAATTATACATATAAGATAATATTTAAAAACTATTTATATATAATTTCATTGATTAATATATTATGCAATAATATTATAAAAAAAACCCTTCTTTTTGTGAACCTAGTTTAGATCAATATATGAAAGCTCATACTTGACTTCGTTTATTAGACAAGCTTTACTCTTGGCTTGAGTTCGACTAGAGCTAGTTTAAGCTCTAGCTGACCTCAATTAATTAGCTCACTAACGGTTCAACTCTTGCACCGATATCCCCACCTTGATTTTCTCTGTTTTTTTTTCCTTTTTTTATGTTGTCTTTATTCTAATTTTTAAACCAATATTTTCGTATCTTCAAATTATCATTGTTGATAACGTATGAAAGATTTGTCAATGTTATGTGCCCAAATTAACCCACATTCACATGACATAAGACACACAAATGTTCACATTTGTATTCTTGTTTCATGTTTAGGATTTCACAGTTATCACATGTTGTCATGCACACCACTCTTCCATTCATTTCCTTTTTATTAGGCATTTTCCTTTTAGTTGGTTTATTAGTTACTAGCTTTTATCCCGGGAGCGTCCCGGGTTGAAATATCTAATATAACATATCAATTTTACATATGGAATAGACTTATGCGCTTTACAGTTACATGCAAGAAAACTGTAATCAATCATTCTAAAAAGAACTAACATGAAATAAGAAAAAAAAAGTTATTTATTGAAATAGTATTATAATAACCATACATATATTTTAGTTACATACTATAAAGTTTTTAGTTTATGATGGTGCACGTATATTGCAAATATCGAACGTATTAGTCTGAGGGTTATGTGACGCGTTAAAAAATTCATGGGTATATGATCGGGTATATAGTTCGGGTATTTGGGACAATTTTTTTTTAAAACTAATCCCAAACCCGACACAATACCTGTCTGGTTACAAAAAATAGTCATTTTTTTTCTCCGTTTTTTTTATATAGCACTATGGTACTCGTTGGAAAGATAATAAAACGATCGTTAATTTGGTGTAATTTTTTTATTTAAAAAATCTTGTATATGAAAGATTAGGGGTGAGCATATTTGAACCGGACCGAAAAAAACCGAGGACCGACCCTAAAATCTATCGAAACCGACCCGAACCTATTAGGTAGGTTCTGTAGCCGGTCTAGGATTTTTGTACATTTCGGTTCTCGGGTCGGGTCGGTCCAGGAACACATTGTACCCGAGAAAAACCGATGGACCGAATATACATACTAGATGGTTTTTAATGAATCTGAACTGATGGTTTTTAATGAATCTGAACTAATGGTTTTTAATGAATCTGAAGTTCATGATTTATAATCAGCATGTGGCTGCTGCTGCAGACCTGCACTAACTTAAGGGGTCAATCAAAAAACCATCTTGCTGCACTAACTTAATGAGTTAATGGGTCAAAAAACCATGTGGCTGCAGTAACTTAGTTGTGAATTGTGATATGATGAGAGGGTAAATGAATGGTTAATAATAAGCCCATTTTGTGTGTTTTTGTTGTGTTTATGTTGATAATATATGATGAATTGGATAACTACGCTAGTTTTGATTGTTTCAGGATAAATGGTTAAGCGGATGGAATTAGAGCCGAAAAGTGTGAAGCGTGGTGTTCAAAGTTGAAGAATTGAGAATGCTCGGGAGCTCGTGGAAGAGAATTGGATGTTTGTAGGATGTTTGAAGGATGTTTGTGATGAAGAAGTAAAGATTAAAGTGTGTTTGGATGAAGCAAAACGAGATTGGAGGGTGTTTGGATGCAAGGATTTGAAGGAAAAATGTGTTGGAAAGAAGTTGAAGAAACAAGGTGTAAGCTACACCTTCTATTTGTAGCTTACTAATGAATTACAAGGCAAAGAGAGCTTTTTCACGTGGGGTTGGATAGTAAGCTACAGGGCTGATCTGTAAGGTACCGCTGAATAAAGCAATGCTGATAGATTGACTGAACTGTAAGCTACGCCCCTGATCAGTACCTTACGGCTGGCTGAAGAGCAAAATTAGGAAAGTTTGTTTTTCTTTAATATAATGATTTTTATCAACCCTAGCAGCCTCCTAAGCCCTTATGCACGAAAATTAGAGATCTTTTGGAGACTTTTGGAGCTACAAACACCATTGTTCATCATCTTTCATCCTTACTTTCGGTTTGCATCAACATGTTCGGTATTATTATTCATACTTTTGAGTTATTTCTTGTTACCTGAGTAGATAAACATCTTTGTAATCACCTCTGGGTGTATGGTTTATTTGTGAAACTTGAACTCTTGTTTGATTTGGTTTATGGATTGTTATTCATTTAGTTGAAGAATATTTGTGGTTTTTATCATTTAAACGAGTCACTTGTCTTCAATTGCTTATCTTGTTATCATTCACATTCGGTTTTCTTGCATCGTGAGTAGTTTGATAATTGGGAGGGTAAGTGATACTTGTGGGTTGGTAATTGAATTGTACAGGTTATCATTAAAAACTTGTGTTCGGTTATCACTTGATTTGAACCGTCCAACAAAGCTATGTCTATGTAGTATCCAATCATTTAAACAAGAGTAGAGTGGACCATTAACCGGAAACCTGGAGGGGATTACTTCTTTTATATTATTGTTTACAACTTCTTAAATTCGTTTTCTTAAAATTCCAAAACAAACAACAAAGCAAGTAGACGTTAATTTTATTAGTTAAGTAACAAAACTACTCTTTCCACCAATTCCCTGTGGAGACGACTCACTTTCACTATACTATATTTTTACTTGTTTTTGACCGACCTAACGACATCGATCATGATACACTTTTTTACTACTTTGGGTGTATAAGATGTTAAAAAATTGTTGTGAATTGTGCAAGTGTTGTTAGTAAACATTAAAATAAAGACATAAATGCCCCTGCACATATACATTCACATTAAGTTCTAGTTTGCTCTTTAGTCACTTTATCACAACCCATATTGACCCACTTATTGATTTTGTTATTTCTTTTAGAGTTCACAATTTTGACTTATTTTTTATAACTTAATCTGCACTATGTATTATTGTAAAGGAAATGGGTAGTAAGTTAGTAATATAATATAGCTTGTGTATCTAACAATGTTAACTGACCCCATATAGTAAGTTTTAGTAAGTTAGTAACATCTTATACACCCAAACTATGAACGATCTTTTGGTTTTTTAATTTCTTTCTTACAAATGTTTTAGTTTTTCACTTAGGAATTCTATCGAACACTTGGTGTGCAAACATATTATACGTACCAATCAAACATAATCAACCCAACTAATTAGCAAACAACACACCATCACCATATAAAATCAACAATATACAAAGTTACAACAACACAGATTAACCATCACCATCCAAAATCAAGATACAAAGTTCAAAAAGAAATCTAACCTGAAATTTTGTTGGTTCAGAAGATAAATCGTAACAGAATAGGTGGTTTTTTTATGTTGATTGCAACAGAATCGAAGGTTTTTTGCTGTTGGATATGTTGTTGCAGATCGGGTTCGGGTATTGAACCCTAGACCGATGGAACCGGGTGTGAAGGAACGGAAGACCGAACCTAATCTTAGGGTTTGAATTCGGTTCATGTTTTATGTTAGGATCGGGTCTCGGTTCTGGTCGGGTTTGGTCGGGTCGGGTCGGGTTTGGACCATTGCTCACCCCTATGAAAGATATTAACGTTTAAAAGTTATGGAAGAAAACATGAGAAAGAAAATAATAAAGGTTTAATATTTAGATTTAGTAGATTATGTTTTAATATATTATTTGCTTTTTTTAATTGGTCTAGAGTTGCCACATCACTGCCTATGTGGCATCTCTCAAAGGAGCGATTGCATAATACTATGACATGTAGGATACAAAAATAGTTGTATTTTTTCTCCGTTTTTTATGTAGCACTATGGTACCCGTTGGAAAGATAATAAAACGCTCGTTAATTTGGTGTAGTTTTTTTCTTTAAAAAATCTCGTATATAAAAGATATTAACAGTTAAAAGTTATGGGAAAAAACATTAGAGAGCAAATTTAATTTTGTTTTTAAATTCTTATCTTTTCCTTAAATAATCTATATCTATATAGATTTATTAAAAAAACTCAAAAATTAAAAAATCCTACATGATGCCATGTGGCACATTTAAGGAGGGGTTGATGCCTCCATTGAATGCCACATCATCAAAGTTCAATTCTTTTATTATAAGTTATAGATTATAGATTAGTAGTGGTTAGTTTTATATTTCATTGTAAGCCTATAAATAGGCAAGTATGTTTAAGGTATTAATATGAATGAAAAATTATAGAAAGCTTTGTGCTTGATCCCTCTTTATCTTGAATCCTTGGGAGTTTTGTAGGTTTTCTTTTGTAAAACCTATCAATTGGTGCTTTCATTCAACCTTAGCCTTTATGGCTTTGGAAGAACTCGAGCCCCTTGTGTATCTACCTCGCTTCACTGGTTTGAATCCGGCCTCTTGGCTTTGTGATATTGAACGGTTCTTTTCCTTGTATGAAATTTATGAGGAAGAACGGTTTCCTTATGTCGTTGTGTACTTTGATGATAAACCTTTTTATTGGTTCAATTCATGGTATCGAGGACCGGAACACCTCACATGGAAATCTTTCACTACCGCAACGCTAACGACCTTCCCTCCGGTGCCAAAAACAGCCTCTGCAACCATGCCCAAACACCCTTCTTATGCCGTCCCATTTGCACCACCTCCACCATTAAATTCAACACGAACCAATTCACGGAACACATCCCCTCTTCGAACCATTCCATTGAACCCCCACCACCAAAACTTTGCCTTTCCCCAGACCCGTTATGCCACACAAAAAACCAAGTTGACCATATTCCTAATGCCTTCAACACACCCACCTTACATCCGTGAGAATGATACGCACATGCCCAACCAAAAATTCCTATTATCATCGCCACCTCCATCCGGAATAAACATGTTCATTACGGCTAGGATCTTCACATCCGCTATGAAGCTTTTGCTGCCGTTAAAAGGTGCAATCAAGCGACGCGAGTGGCGCCCACCATGGCGTTTCACTCCGACGAGTCGAAATGGCACCGAAAGAGTTGAATGGCGACCACCATGACGGCCTGTCAATATTTCCCCAAATGCTATGGGACGAGTGGAATGGCGTCCACCGTGGGCGAGTGTTCTGTTCTTGAGGACAAGAACGTTTTGAGGCGCGTGGAATTGATACGTGCACTAATGTGTGCAAGAGCTCCAGGTCAACACAATCATGCACAATACATGTTCTCCATTATAAAACCACATTGCCATGCATTGCATTTGTTTTCATTGTTTTTAGTGTTTTTATTTTAAAGTTTATGTCGTGGGTTAGTTTTTAGATTAGTGGGTAGTTTTTAGTAAGGCTATAAGTAGACAATAATGTTTTATGTATTGGATTCAAGAAATGAATTAAGAAAAGTTATTGGAAAGGTCTCTCTTCTCCTCTTGTGTTCTTGGGAGTTTGTAGGTTTTCTTCGTAAACCTATCAATTGGTGCTTTCATTGAGCCTAAGCCTCAATGGCTTTGGAAGAACTCAATGACTCCACTATTCTATCTCGCTTCACCGGTCTTAATCCGGCCCGATGGCTTCATGAGGTTGAATAATTCTTTTATTCATACGCAATTTATGAGGAAGATCGGTTTGCCTATGTTGTCGAGTACTTTGATGAAGAACCTTTTTCTTGGTTCAATTCATGATATCGAGGGCCCGAACGCCTCACTTGGAAGTCTTTTACCACTGCGATGCTTCATCGTTTCCGCCCACTACCCACGACAACCGTCACTAAAAACAGCTCAAAAAACTCAAATCCACCACTGCCACAAAACCAAAACCCCAGACCTCCATTACCTACGTCATTTACACAACCACAAAACAACTCTATACAACTTTCTAAAATTACTCTTCCCACCTTCAATGGATCATATACAATGCCACACACACAAACACCAAAACCTACACCAAAATCTACCTTGCCTAAACCGTTTGTTTCAAGCCCCACTCAGACCCCAACTTTCCCACCACCACAATGGACATTGCCTCCTGAACCGTTTGCTTCCCTGCCATCACCAAATGAGAATTTCCAAGCGAAACAAATCGGTAGTTTCGCTGACATACGATTCAAAGGTGTCACAAATAGAAAAGAATGGCGTCCTCCATGGCGACCACCGTGGCGTTTCAACAAAGGCCCACATACACCAAAAAGATTTCCGACCACCACCTGCAACATTGTTTTTAAGGAGGTTTGTTCTCTAATTCTCGGTTTCAAAGGACCATCACTAGAGGCACCGATAACAACCTTTCCAGCGCCAAAAAACAGTGAAACCGCCAAAACTCGGACCACCTCTAACGTCATTTACACAATCGCTACCACTAGCACACATCCTACTACCTCCATCACCAACCTTACAACAACAACCCCCACCTCCTATGTACGAACATCCCTATCAGAACCACACCAAACCAACATCTCTTAGTTTCACCATTTGTCCACTTATAGTCCCATTCCTCATATTTGATGGCCCATCTCCATTAGCAAATTGGTACCCAAAGTTGAAGAACACATTTACAAATGCTACTGCAAGACGAGAATGGAGACCACCATGGCGCATGGTTGAGACCGCACCGAATGCCGTGGGAGACTTGAATGGCGACCTCTGTGGCAACATCGTTCCGTTCTTGAGGACAAGAACGTTTTGAGGCGCGCGGGAATGTTACGTGCCCAAATTAACCCACGTTCACATGACATAAGACACACAAATGTTCACATTTGTATTCTTGTTTCATGTTTACGATTTCACAGTTATCACATGTTGTCATGCACACCACTCTTCCATGCATTTCCTTTATTAGGCATTTTCCTTTTAGTTGGTTTATTAGCTATTAGTAGTGGTTAGTTTTATATTTCATTGTAAGCCTATAAATAGGCAAGTATGTTTAAGGAATTAATATGAATGAAAAATTATAGAAAGCTTTGTGCTTGATCCCTCTTTATCTTGAATTCTTGGGAGTTTTGTAGGTTTTTCTTTGTAAAACCTATCAGTCAAACTCTCAAAATGCTATATGTTTTGGTTGTGAGGTTTCCACTATCCCTCTACTCCACATGGATTTCTTCACCGTACACTGCAAACGCTCTGTATGAATGCGTGATGAGCGGGGATGGGGTTACCTTCACCTCGAAAATTCAAGGGAAGAGGGGAGCGGCGTGGTGTTCCCCGCCATCCCTCACCTCCACGTAGGCGTCTTGATTGTTCCTCCTACACCCATAAGTCATACGTTTGAAAATTCCAACTCATAAAAAGATACCCAAAACTTGTTATTCTCTCTTTACCTAAAGGTCTGTACAACTTCTAACTTCGTATAATAGACGCTAAGAATGTACAAACTCACTTGGAGCATGCTCTTTGTTTACCAACACATGATCAATGGGTAAACTCACTAGGGTAAATAACTTTGTCTATAATGACCAACAAAAGATGCAACCAATAATATACTTGGTGTGTGAAACAGTTGAAACATCTAAACATTGAATGAGACCAACACAACACATGTAAAGATAAAGATCTAAAGATTTAAAAATAGGCATGACTATATTACACTAGTCAGGTTCATAGTTAGTTTATTTTAGAATATATCATAAGAGTTTCGAGACCATATGTTTAATCAATCAGTTCTAAGGGAAGGAAAACTTCTCAATATAAACCACGGATGTGTTGAATTCGGGGCATAGCCAAATAATACCAAAATTACAGTTGAAAGGCCAAACTAGAAATTACAGTTGAAATAACGAGACTCAAGTCACACAAGGAAAAAGAAGAGATCTCCCCGTCTCTTCTTTCACTTATCTTCGTGTCACCCCTGAACGTGTGACAGTATCTAAACCGAAAACCGAGCTTTACATCTCGTATAAATCACAATATTTGAAAAGAAAAAAAAAACCAAATGAAATAAGTAACAGAACAAGTCCTTTGATTACCTCTAAAACTGATATGTATCAAGTAATAATTCACAGTCCTCCATGTTTAGTTCACAAACTTCCTAAGCAGCAATTCCTGAAAGTAACATTAACATCAATAAGCACACACAAATTATAAAAGATTAAAAATTTAAGTACACATTTTAATAAATCTACTTTGTGCGAAACGTACTCTGCCCCCCTTCTATATCACCCTCTATATACGCTCATACACGTAATAATTCAAGAATTCAGTACTGTCTTGAAAGTTACCTGTATTTGATCTATTTGCAGCACTATAACCAACATAACCAACCGATTTTTTCTGTACGGCATCTGAACTTCCAAACCCATAATCAAACAAACCCGGAATATCAAGATCCGGAGATGATGATCGCCAAGGGGGGTCTGCATAAAATGAGCGGGAGCCATCATCTGTCACTCCAAATGAGGCTGCAGCTGCAGTGCCATTACCACTGTTCCTACCATACGCGGTTGCATTCACTCCGTTTCCGCCACCAATGAAGCTGGAACCACCAGCCCCAGAATTCGGGCCACCCCAAATTGCCCCAAAACCATAATTACTCGAATTTTGTGAATTATGTGTATAACCATGATCCACACCTCCCCAAATGTCTCTTGAGTCAAATACAGATCCATTTCCATCACCACCACCACTACCGTTGCCATATCCACTTGGACCGGACAGTCTGTTTGGAGTTAAACTGTACAATGAGTTTACCGAACGCGTGTATCCAAGATTAGAACTAAAGTTTCCATTTCCACCGTATTGGGTGCCTAACGCAGAATCAGAACCCGGTGCAATGTTATAGCTAGATGGGCCAAGCCCGTTTCGACTCATTACAGGACTATATCTACCATCAACTGTAAGCCCATAACCTCCAAGTGAACTTAAATAACTACTAACTCTACTCAACCCATAATTATATCCACCTACATTACTCCTGTTAGGGCCGGGAGAAGACTCCTTAGGCACGGCTCGTTTCACTTCCACCATTTTACCATTGAGTTCATGAAACGTTTTATGCAAGACTCTATCGACAGACTCCTCGGACTCATAAGTGATGAACCCGAAACCTCGAGGCCTTTGAGTGTTGTGATCATACATCACCACCGCGTCTGTGGTTGACCCAAACTGGTCAAAGTAGTTCTTGAAGTCACTCTCGGTGACTGTAGATGCTAACCCGCCTACAAAAATCTTTTTCGTGCGGATGGGGCCCGGTGACCCGTGAACACTCCCATTCCCCCTGTTAACAACTTGTTGATCATCCCTTGGAACGGCCTTCTTCGCCTCCACCTGTTCCAAATCAAATAAATTCCAAAATATTTTACAAATGTATGATCAATGCAGCATTAAATATTCAACCCAATTATAAAAAATCTAAGCTTTAAACAAATATTTAAACCTATGATGAGAACAGAACATAACATAACAGAACAACTCACAGTTCTACCATCTATGATATGCTTATCTTTCACAACTCTTTCCGCAACAATTGGGTCAGCGAAAACAACAAACCCGAACCCACGTGCACGACCCGTGATTCGATCCTTCATAATAACCGCTTCAATCACTTCCCCAAATGTTTGAAAATACTCCCTCAAACGTTCTTCATTAGTGTCCCATGAAATTCCCCCAATGAACAACTTCCCATGCTCCATTTCCATCCTGCACAATCCAACCATTCATTCATTACACAACAAACTTTCAAAGGTCTCGCTAAATGTACCTCGACTAAGTAAAAGTACATAGATGAAACGACTAATTTAACACCAGGTGGGTACGTTTAGCACCACCTGTAAAATAATTCAGGTGATGAGGCTAAACGTACCCATATACTTAATGCACCCCCTTCCTATGACCCCAGTGATAAAAGTACATAGGTATAAAAATAGGGGGGGTACGTTTAGCACAACCCAATACCGGTTATACAAATAAATATAATCTAACATAGATCTAATGACAAGGATATACAATTCTTATACTAATAATAAATAATCTATCAACCCATCAATCAAATACCATAGCAGCAAAATTGCAAAAACATCATAATGCAGATTAGATTAATATTACAAAAAAAATAAATAAAACATGAAAATTACAGACAAAATTACCAGAAAATTTAAAGGTTGCTTTAAAATTGAGAAACGGATATTCGTGAATTCAATCAAATAGCATCGGATCTTCAACAGATCGATACTTGATCACCACGCAACACAGAATTTCTACAACAAAACATAGAATTAGAAATATTATTGTGTAAGTTTGAAAGTTAATAATATTGGGTTAATGAAATTAATAACTATGATTATGGGGGTACCTAGATGTGAGAAAAGATTGGGAAATTAAGATCTGATTCAAGGGTGATTTAAAGGATTAAAAGAGTGATTGTAGATTACCCAGATGAAGAAGAAAGGTGTGTGATTATTAATGGGTAGATGTACAGAGGAAGAAGAGGAAGGAAGAAGAAAGAACAAAGAAGAAGAAGAAGACAGCTTACAAGAGACGACCATGGAGGGTGTGGGTGTGACTTCATTCTCTTATACTGTTGTCAAATATAAAACTTTATTATTATTATTATTATTATTATTATTATTATTATTATTATTATTATTATTATTATTTAGTTTGTTAAAGTATTATTATTATTATTTAATTTGTTTTTTTTACCTTTTTTATTTTCTAAAATTAACCCATATAAATCTAGAATTTGCTTTGGGGGTAGATGGATGAGCGGAACTAGAGGAGGCGCAATAGGAGACCCGAGGGGAGGTTTAAGGATATGTTAATTTAGTGACGGATCTTGAACGAAAAACCTGATAGGGTCGTGTTCAATCTGATAGGGCGGACTCAGTACATATAAAACTTTTCGATAAAATGTACACTACGAAGCGAAAAAATTAGGTGGGCCGTAGCCCGGTCTGACCCTAGTGAAGAACTGCCCTTGTGTTAATTCTTTGGAAGCATTGGTTTTCATTTTCTTATAGTTTGGTTTATGAAGTTATCGTTGTAAAGTGATTATAAGGAATTTAAATGAAAATTATATGGTGATCATCCAGTTGAAATTTTACGCGTTTGGAAAGTTGTATAGGATGGTCATCCATCAAACGATTGATAAAAGAAAAGAAAAGAAAATTTAATTAAAGTTTGATATCAGCATCACTTTGTTCGATATATAACAATGGAATTTGTTTTTTATACAAAATCAAATATAAGTACACATAACTAAGAATTGGGTACTACATTTATATATAGTACTTGATGTATAAATGGGGAGTATAAAAGAGTGACACCATATTATGTTATGGTTACAACTATTTAAAAAATTACTACAGTTGAAACAACATGTAACAATTTCATACGGTTTTGTAGATCCAAGTTAGTTTTGTATTTCAAATGAGTATAAGACCATGCGTAGTGGGGGGCTTTATATATAAAGCCCCCCTTCCTGATTGGTCTATGTGGCTGCTGAGTCAGCATGGAGAGAGAAACTGAAAAAGAGGTGTAGTGGTGGGCTTTATATATAAAGCCCCTGAATCTGATTGGGCCACGTGGATTTTTTTTTTAATATTTTAACTCAAAATAATTAAAATAAAAGGCAAATAAATATAAAAAAATTACAAATAATATTAAGAGAAAATTACTCGAATAGTCCCTGTGGTTTGCACAATTTTCACCTATAGTCCCCAAGTTTTCAAAATTACAGGCTTAGTCCCGAAACAGTGAACTTTTTGCACTCGGATAGTCCCTGGAGCTAACTGAGGTTAAATAATCCAGTTAAGTGGGTGTGAAATTACTAACATACCCTTACTTTAATAAAAATAAAAAAATCAATTAATTAATAAAATATAAAGATGGCCCACTTAACCCCCTTAGCCAATTATTTTTCTCCACTTATTTTAGTGGGGCCCACCAACTTCATCTTCCTCACCCTATCACCATCACCACCACCAACCACCAACCACCACCACCACCCACCACCACCACCACCAACCTGCACCTCCCCCCTTCATTTTAAAACACGATATCAAGAGAGAGAGAGAGAGAGCAGAAGAGAGAGAGAGAGAGCAGAAGAGAGAGAGTCAGAGAGCAAGAGAGAGAGAGTCAGAGAGCAAGGAGAGAGAGCATCTCCTACCTTACAGATCGAGAGAGAGAGCAGAAGAGAGAGAGTCAGAGAGCAAGAGAGAGAGAGCAGAAGAGAGAGAGTCAGAGAGCAATGAGAGAGAGAGCATCTCCTACCTTACAGACCTGAGACGACGGTTCTGATTTGGGGGTTGTCATCGTCGTCGTCGTTTGTTTTACCATCCACGGTGATGGTGTTGTCATCGTCGTTTACAGCTGCAGTGGTGATTACCGTCCACGACGACGGTTCTGATTTGGTGTTGTTTTACCATCCACGACGACGGTTTTGATTTGGTGGTGGTGGTGGTGAAGAAGATGAACCAGATTCATGATCTGACTCCAGGATGCTCCATCTGTTTGCAGCTGCAGTGGTGATGGTGGTGGTGGTGGTGGTGGTGGTGGGATGGGGAAGATGAAGGTGATTGGGGTGGGGAAGATGAAGTGTGTGGGCCCCACTAAGGATTGGTGGAGACACATGATTGGCTAAGGGGTTATGTGGGGTCCTCTTTCTATTTTATTATTTAATTGATTTTTTTATTTTTATTAAAGTAAGGGTATGTTAGTAATTTCACACCCACTTAACTGGATTATTTAACCTCAGTTAGCTCCAGGGACTATCCGAGTGCAAAAAGTTCACTGTTTCGGGACTAAGCCTGTAATTTTGGAAACTTAGGGACTATAGGTGAAAATTGTGCAAACCACAGGGACTATTCGAGCAATTTTCTCTAATATTAAAAAAACACACAACTAATATTAAAAAAAAGTTACAAATAATATTAAAAAAAATTACAAATAATCTTAAAAAACACACAACTAATATTAAAAAAAAGTTACAAATAATATTAAAAAAAATTACACACCTCCTAAATTACTTATTTAAACATTACATATTCCTAAATTACTTAATTAAACACATAATATAATCCTAAATTACTTATTAAAACCTAAACCTTCCACTACGGAGAGTAGTTGTCCCAGTCCTCGAGTGTGTAGTACTCGGGGGATAGGGAACGTGAGCTGTCCCGTCCATCGGACCTCGCATCCGAGGGGAAATAGTAGTACTCACGAGGGGGGGGTAGGCATGCTCCAGAGGCGCTCCTGCTCCTCAACTTCCCTGAGGGCTTCCAAGTCCTCAGGAGTTGGGTCCCCATATTCACGGGGTGGGGTGGTCTGGTGGTGGTGGGTGGGGGTATTCTGGGGGATGGGGATAGGTTGGTGGTAGGGGGTAGGGGTATTCTGGGGGGTGGGGGTATTCTGGGGGGTGAGGATAGGTTGGTGGTAGGGGGTGGGGGTATTCTGGGGGGTGGGGATAGGTTGGTGTTAGGGGGTGGGGGTAGTCTAGTGGTGGTGGGTGGGGGTATTCTTGGGGGTGGGGATAGCAGCAGCAGTTCGGGGGGTGGGGGCCGACAACATTAGTCGGTCCATTTCATTAATAGCCATGCAATAATCCATGGCCCAGGCCCATTCTTCATCTGTGAAGTCATCATCGACTTCAGGATGAGGAAAGGTTGGTGGTGCCGCAGCAGGAGGAGGAGGGGTGAAGGTTGGTGGTGCCGCAGCAGGAGGAGGAGGGGGATATAACCAACGTTGTGGAGGCGGAGGAGGAGGAAGAGGAGGTTGTGGAGGAGGAGGAGGAAAGGAGGTGAATGGTAGTCTTCGTGGCCGGCCCCGTCCCCGGACCCGGCGAGTGTACTGCCGGACATTTGACGGTCCGGCAGCCCCTGGTTGAAAACCGCCCATGTTATTCATTGTGTTGAGGATTTGAGAATGAGGAAAAGGTGTGACTGAGAATTGAGATGAAGTGTTGTATTTATAGGGTGAGAAATATGACCGTTTGGGGGGAAAACGTTTGAATTTCAAAATTTGAAATTTAAACGTTTGGGATAAAAATTTGAATTTCAAACGGTTTGGAACAGTAACCGTTTAAAATTCAAATGTTTGAATATAATTTTTTATATAATCTATTTTTTTATTATTAATTTTAATAAATATTATTTTTTATATAATTTATTTTTTTATTATTATTTTATTAAATATAAATAATTTTCTGTTTAAATTATTATTAATATTGTTATGTTTATTATTATTATTAAAAAAAAATATGTTTGACCGGATTGGTTTGACCCCAGCCACGTGGCACATTCTGATTGGCTGGTGCAATTTGAGTATGGCGTTATCTTCATAACCCCCCCCCCCCCCCCTTTTAGCCTATAGCGCCTGGGTGTAGTGGTGTGGGGGGCGCTATTTTTTAAAAATTTTGACAAATAGCACCCCACTACGGTGGGTCTAAGACAGGAAGACACATTATCTACTTTTTTTAGACTAGTGAAACATAATGTTATTGAGGCAAAAAAACTCTACACATTACATCTTAATTGTTTTCCACAATAAAAGGTGATTTTAAAAATATTTAAGGTGATTAATTTTGACATAGTTACAGAAAATTTAAATAACAGCCAATAAATATTCTAGATTCTAGAACTCCCTTTTTTTTAAACATTTTACTAAATTATTTGTCTTTTTTATATCTTTTAAATCTTGATAAAAGTATAATACAAGTGACTTACACTAAAAATCATTATTCCACATCTAAATCTTCTTTCTTATAATTAAAATATTGATATTTTTTTATACTTTTATCATCATATTTTCTCTCTCCTCACTCACAACCTCTTAAAAAATATCAAAATATTTATAAGGGTGAACAATGGCCCCTCAAATATATGTGTGAACAGTGCTTCTACCAAATATTTTCTCTATCTTTCACTCACACACCCCATATAATTTGAGGGAAACACTCACGTACATCTTTTTTTTTTGAACGGCCAACAAATCAATCTTGAGCACTCTCGAAGTACCCACTGGACAAACAAGTACTCCGAGAGTAACCCGGGTCTACCAATAAATTCACACCAGTTTCCGGGGAAAACCCGCCGCCCGAAGGCCCACTGCGGTAAAACCCGACACACCAGCAGCATTTTGGTGCCGGTAGGACTTGAACTGCCCACCTCCCATAAAGAAAGCAAGGAAAGTACCACTCCACCATAAGGGGATAGGCAACACTCACGTACATCTGATGGATCAAATGTGAATAGGGCTACAAACGAACTGAACTTTCAGCGAACAGTTCATGAACTGTTCGGCGGGAAGTTCGTTTGTGTTCGTTCGTTTAATAAATGAACGAACACGAACAAAAATTTTTGTTTGAACATGAACAGAGGCCGCATTCGTTCGTTTATGTTCGTGAACGTTCGGTAACGTGTTCGTTTATGTTCGATTAAAATAGGGTTTATAATTTTTTATTTTCTTATATTTACCCAAATAAATAATATATGTGAGGTAAATATGTTTGGATAATTTAGTTATATTTTGGGTGGATCTAGCAGATATCTTAAGAATTATTTTTATTCCAAAGTTAATATATGTTCGTTTGTGTTTGTTTATGTTCATGAACATTTCTTTGTGTTCGTTTGTGTTCATGAACACTTGTTTGTGTTCATTAATGTCCGTTTGTGTTCGTATACGTTCATGAACAAAGTTAACAAACGAACACAAACGAACACGAACACAAGTGTTTTCTTAACGAACGAACATGAACAAAAAATCTCGTTCGGAAAGTGTTCATGAACTGTTCGTGAACACATGATTTCCTTAACAAACGAACACGAACAAGGCCTTGTTCGTGTTCGTTCGGTTCTTTTGCAGCCCTAAATGTGAATGCTCTAATACATGTTTTCTAAGGTTGTTTTTTTTCAACATTTAAGAATAACAATTCGATTATATAAATTTAATATAATACAAAAACGATGTATTTTGATTACAAATAGTATTTTCTTGGCTTACCATAGTGGATAAACTTAGGAGGTGAATCTACCACAAAAATATTGTTTTGTGCGTCTATAGTATTTTTATATATAAAGCCAAAGTCATATGTGTTCAAACAAAGATATAAGTAACAGTAACAATAAAAAAAAGTAGCAGTAACAGTAACAATAAAAAAAAAGTTTACTTTTTAGTCTCTAAGCATGGAACAAATACATGTACAAGATCTTTGCTATTAATTAAGCGGAGTAATTATAAGATACCTGGATCTTAATCGTCAATTGAAACATAATCCAGGAGTAAAAAATGTTTTTATTTAGTTTTAAATATTGAATAACTTTCATTTAAACCACTAAATAATCAACAATTTTTTTAACGATAAATATGGATCGCTAACGAACTACTGAAGTATTATCGTGCCACAAACAATTAACAATTAAGGAAATGGTTTTTACCTTTTGTCATGAAATGTCAAGTTTCATGTAGTAGAGAAAAATAATAAGAGATAAAATCTTAACTATCAGTTGAAATAAAATACAGCCAATAATGATGATTATTTTAATTTCTAAGTGTTTAGTAGTTAGCTAAAAAAACACATTAGTTAAGCGTGATTTTTTATCCCATAACTCTTTTCTAGGCTCCCAAAAAGTATTTTATAAATCAGTTCTATTTTCTTATCTTATATTAAATTAAGGATAAAGTTGGAAATGGATGATGGATGATGGATGTGTGAAAGACAGAAAGGATTTCCTCATCCAAGAACTGGAACATGCATCATTCACTTCAGCATATTTTTATATTTCATTTTAATATTAAAAAAATACGTTTGATAATAATTAATTTTTATGTTAATTACCTACAATTATTCATACTTCTGGTTGTACAAATGACTTGCATTGCACACATTGAGATTTGTAATTTATGAACGATATCCTCAAATTAAAATATTTACTAATAAGCTATATCCATAATGCTTATAATAACATAGCGATGAATTAAGAGAAAATAAAACAATAGAGCTAATTTGTGATGATGTAATGTAATGACAACTAAGAGAATTGCTATAAAGAGTTTATATTAATTAGATGATGTAATGACAACCAAAAGAAAATAATATAAATTTTATGGTTACAATAACATACATGTAATAATGTTTTGATACAAACAACTAGCTACTTATAGCTTGCACATCAAGACTTTTTAATTTGTGGTTATTCAATAGAATAATAAAATATGTTATTATTATATTAACTTAATTTATTGATATAAATTGATTTTGATGATAAGAATATTAGCTCAGCTGGATTATTATTTATATTTAGATTTCGTATATGACTAATTTAAATTAATTATAATTTCTTTTAGTTTATTATGTATAATTTCATGTTAGATTAAATACACAAGATTAAAACAAAATTAGACTGACACATATATTAAAAGTTTCAAGTTAACTAGACGATTTTAATGATTTACGACATAATGAATTCTGGGTAATCCTAGATGCGTATATTAAGAAAAAAATATAAGTGAAATATCGAAGATAAGTTATAATTCTAATCGAGATGTATTCATAGATATATGTTTGTGTGACATTAATAAAGAGAACATATGCATTTTGGACCCTTGACGAGTCACATTCTAATCCTTTGGGGTTGGGCACATGGTTTCAATCCAATCACGATGTGGCTGTCTTGGTGCCACAAAGAATATTATTTATTATTTTGTAATATCTTTACATGTTAACCTTCATAATTAGCCCCTAATTGTATTTTTAATGGCCAATAAAATCTTTATGCATAAATACCCCGTTAACAAAGAGTTAAACTAGGGGAATAATCGCCAAAAACAGCATACACCAACAAAAAAAAAAAAAACCCATCACAGAAGCATAAATCACACCTAAAAATTACCACACCCAATTTGCTAAGTTAAAGATGCACCAATCGGCCTACGACCCCTTTGACCTGGTTTTTGAACCATAAGTACCTAAAAATTCTGATTTCCTCCTCCATCCTATTGATACTAGGCTGCTTACTGTTGAAAATCATCTCGTTGCGAGTTTGCCAAATGATCCAAGCCGAAACTTGAATCACTAAGTACACCACCTTCCTCATTTTCTTGGAATCGGGTAACAATTGATGAACCAAAGCGAAATCTTTAAGCTCCAAGATGAATAAGGGCCTGATCCTGCACCAATCAGCGACAAAATCCTATACCTGGGCAGCCAAAGAACAAGAAACGAACAGGGGCATCGCTGACTCCTCCTCCTAATTAGGTGTATTAGCCCCTAATAATACACCTAAGTCACTCAAAATGCTAACCTTTTATTTTAGTATAATATTAGGTATTCAAAATTAGAAGACCAACTGCTAAAATGGCCCCTGATGTTTGCCCAAAAATGTTTGTTTAGATACCAGATTTGATTTTTATCACTGGTACCCCTAACGTTTCATTTTGGTGCCATTTTGGAGACCATTGCTAATTCAGTTAGAAAAGTCAGTTAACTCTCAGGGGCAATTTGGTCATTTATGTCCTTAGGGGCCAAAATGGTAGTTAATGAAAAGTTATAAAAAATAAAATTCAAACTCTTTCCCTCCTCTCTTTTTCGGTAAGAAAAACCGGCCAACTCCGGTACGTTTCCGGCGAGAATAAAACCCGGATTTTTATGCCTTTTATGATCTGATTTCGAATCTCATATGTTTTTCAGATACCGAAAGGTAGAGTCTATAAAACCCGGATTTTTATGCTTTTACCTGATATGCTAATATGTTTTGGATCAGGCTAGTAACTTTGTTGTGACTATTGGATGACAGTACCCAACGTTTGCTTGAAATTTAACCAAAAAGCATGTTTACCATAATATTGGATTAAAAATATGAGGTGTGTTACTAGTATCAACACAATGGTTTCAAACGATGACTTGTAGTTATATAACAACCGACCTTGACAAGCTTTCCATCTCTGATCTTTCTACACAAGAGCATGATGTTAGCTAACAAGTTATGTGAGAAACAAATGTTTTATTTAGAACAAAATCATAAACTAAATTTATAGACTAATAGTAAGAAGATAAAGACAATATTGTGAAGAAAGAAAAGAAATGTGATTGGTATGCCATTGTTAACTTTGGATTTAGAAATTTTGTTCTACTTTTCATTCAATGGGAATTATATGTTTTGGCCTCATTGTGTCCCAATATTATACTATGATTACTTATATGTTTTGATGCTTAGAAGATAACGTACTTCGTATTTGTTTTCTGCTTTTTTATTATGTTATGTCTGTAATCCGATAGCCAAACTATAATAATCTGTGGAGGTACCACATGTGCGTCACGAAAAGATTAACAGGGTGACAACATCCATGATGGTGTGAGCAGACTATGATGTCTCTCTACATGTGTTCCGACAGCACATAAATGATAAATCATCAAGTCTGCTAGGAGCCTATGAATGGTCCTTTGTTATTATCCAATAGTCACAACGTCACGATCTTTTCAGAATTATAGTCTCTACCTTTCGGTATCTGAAAAATGTATGGGATTCGAAATTGGATCATAAAAAGCATAAAAATCCAGGTTTTATTCTCGTCGGAAACGTACCGAAGTTGGCCGGTTTTCTTACCGGAAAAGAGAGGAGAGAAATGGTTTGAATTTTATTTTTTATAACTTTTCATTAACTGCCATTTTGGCCCCTGATGACATAAATGACCAAATTGCCCCAGGAGTTAACTGACTATTCTAACTGAGTTAAAAAAAAAGTGTCCAAAATGGCACTAAATGAAATGTCAGGGTTACCAATGATAAAAATCAAGTTTGGTGTCTAAACAAACATTTTTGAGCAAACCTCAGAGGCCAAAATTGCAGATTACTATAAATTAGATCCAAAGAACATCATCATCATCATCATACTCAGTTAATCTCATCTATAACAAAGCTAAGGTAGGGTCTGGGGAGGGTAAGATGTAGACAACCTTACCTCTATCCCTAAGAATAGAGAGACTGCTTCTAGTGAGACCCCCGGCTCGATGTGGTTTGATATTATGCCTTGGACATAAGGCACGGAACACTTAGCAATCGGGACAAACCCGATCGATGCATGTACCCGTTTGTCTTTTGGCTATCCACGCCACCACATGATGGTTGATTAACCATCCGTTGTTTTTAACGTTATTTTTACGAAATTAGTAAAATAATGTTAAAACTAGTGCAACTTTACTTTTGCCCCCAAGGACCACACATATATACATTATATGCGCACACCGTAAGTGGGGCGTTAGATCCAAAGAACAATTTAGTTGTAAAATTGAGATCGTTTTAGCAATCACTATGTGATTAATACAATGAAATGAAATGATATTAAAATGTTAAATTTTAGTTACATATTTAAGAACTCAGTTAAATCGACATGCGGGCACGTGATCTGGTTTAAATTACATTGGTAAACGAACATAAAACATAAAGTAATAATAATAATAATAATAATAATTGGGTTAGAGTTCTGTGTGTACACACGGTAAATACCAAAGTCAAATTAAAGAGAATTTCTATAAGATTGTGTTATAGTTAAAAAAACAATATATAGAAGTTTGTAGTTTTAACAAAGGATTCAAATGTAGAAAAAAGTCTTAAAAAAAATAATTGTTTGTCTTAAACAATAAACTATTAACATATGTATAATTTTTTTTTCCATAAGTGAATATATGATATGGTTGTTTTGAAGGAAGCCAACGTCTTTAGTATTGTTTTCATATAGGTTCATAAGTAACACAAAAATAATTCAATAATTACTTGTATTTATTTAAAAAGATTCATAGCCATTTCAATTACTTGTATTTGATTATCCTTAATTTCCAAATTCAAAATTTGGATCCAACCAAACCATATTCCATAACCCGGCCAAAACTTAAATGGATTCAACTATCCTACATCCAACCAACACTGATCAATATTATGAAGAACCAACTTATAAAAAAAAATCCCCAAGAACATGATAAGAACACCATGAACATCTTAAGAACACCTACTCGCAAACAATCCACTACTCGCCAAACTATAAGATTAATATTATGATGACTAACCATGAGTTAACGAAAATGATGATTAATCATGGAGTTTGACCCATTGCCAGAAACAACGCATGAATCTTCAAATCAACCATAACACCTAAACCCAAGATGAATCATTCGGCCAAAAAACCAACTCAACCCACAATCCGGTTTTAAACAATCATCAATTAACCCCTTAAACTTGAAAAAACAATCAACCATGAATATATCCACAACATGTAATCAATCCCAACATAATAAAAAACGTAAAGAACAAAACAAACACCCTCGACAACCAAGAACATGCAAACAAAAAAATTGTTAAACCGCAGATTGCACATATCTAATACCAAGTATCCCGACAAATAAAAAAATTATTAAAAACATAATAAAAACCGGATCTGATTCAAGGGTCTGGTAAAACAATTAATAAAACAAAAAACCGCCTATGAATATGGATTCCATATTATCAAGGATATATAGTATTAAAGAATGATTAAACAAATATATATATATATATATATATATATATATATATATTATTTGTAGATTAAAAAAACGAACAATAGAAATAGGGTTTGGGTTACCTGATTGAATAACAATGAAGACGACGCACAAGTTTGAAGCAGACGGAGGAAACACGTTCCTTATTAAGATCGGAATCAGGAGGATGAGAGTATTCAGAATCAGAAAGCAAGAAGAGGAAGATGACTATAGGGGAGGCGGTTTTGGGGAAAAAAAAAAAGAAAAATAGGTTTTTATATGATAGATATTGGATTTAACATGATAGAAAACTAGCACTATTTTGTATGTAACAGGTTAGACTGACTAACCTTGAGTGGGGGTGTCAAACCCAATAGATCTATTTAAGTGTTCCATGGCTAAACCGGTAGCTAATGGTTACGGTGAAACGTGTGTACGAGGACTATTAAGATCTCATGAATCAATTGTCTCATGTTTTACATGGTAGTCATGATAGAATTCATTCCAAACAATTTGTAACTTGAATAAAGTAGCATGTTTTCCCCCTAAAAGTACGAAAACAGTAAAATGGGGCCGTGAAACTCACCTGGTGTTGTGCAAGTAGTCTAGCAAATGAAAAAGCCCGAATGACTAGAGTCCGAGCGCAAGTGCCCTAGAATGTGAAGGACAACTTAAGTCTTTGTACTCGATTATTTACCATGCAAGTTGTTCACCCGATTTGTATGTCTTTGGACTATATGTACATAGTGTTATTGTCCATACACGTGACGATTGTTACGTATCAATGCTTGTTCTTTTGAAAAGATTTATGGTTTTTACTTGTAGATCTTGTAAATCCTCGTTAGATCCGTTCATTTGTAGTTGTAATAATAACTAATCTTGTCAAAACCATGTTCACAAGTTATCATACGTCACAATATGTTATCTCATGTTAACACACATTAAAGATCTTATGTATTAACATATATTTTAGAAGTCTTATGTTAAAAAGGGTAGTTAACACATGTTTGGTACTCTTAACATATGTTTCATAAAAACCATGAACTTGTATATGTATATGTTTGAAGTTCAAGTGTCGAGTTTATGCCTTATAGTCGACGCCATACACACACATACACTTAGGTGCATGTACATGGGTATGTATGGGTAGTTATACATGTATATGCGTGTATATATAAGGTGTATAAGTTCAAGTTTTGTAAGTTTTATCAACTTTAACTCATCATACTAGAGTATTAATGTGTGTTAGAGAGCCAGGTGAATGGCTCGAGTATGGCTGTGGGTAAGTTTTAACATACCACACAAGATGAGTCGAAAAACAATTGAAATGGTTGAATCCTAGTCGATTGCTTCCTCAATATAGCTTCTTAAA
This sequence comes from Ambrosia artemisiifolia, assembly GCA_032199755.1. Lineage (NCBI taxonomy): Eukaryota > Viridiplantae > Streptophyta > Magnoliopsida > Asterales > Asteraceae > Ambrosia > Ambrosia artemisiifolia. The sequence continues at coordinate 46,730,066 of CM063519.1, read as the reverse complement.
CACTTGAAAGGCTCGAGTATGGCTGTGGGTTATGGTTCACGATCAATAACAACTCAGGTAGGGTTGTTTTTGTTCAGCCGAAGGCAAGGAAAGAAGAGGGAGTGTGTGTTTGAGTGTTAGGGACTTTGGAAAAGATAGTATGTGGAGAAATAAAGGCCAATCGACCTATCTATATAGTGCCGAGAGAGAGTGTGAGGTGTAGGAGGGGTTTCTTTGTTTTTGGAAGGTCAAACCATCTTAAACTTGATGGTGAAAAGCTAGTTGCCATTTACATACAAATAGTTGACCTAGGACTAGTTTTTGTGCATGCTTTCTTCTTGAAACATGTAGGTCGATTCTAGGGAAGATCAAATGGGAATTTTTGAAGGCCAAACTTGGATAGGAAGATGGTGGAGGGTGGCTATGGTTCCTTGTTGGTGCAATTGTTGGATAAGGGTGTATGTTGTTTGTTAGTGTTTATTGTATGAATGCATGCTTAAAGTTCATTACACACACATGCACAAGGATAGCATGAGTGTGCATATATTGTATATTGATTCAAATTCCAATCATATACGTACATATATGCATTGTATGTATGTATAGGTATATACATTGGCTCCATTTTGATTACACACACATATCGCATATATGTAAGTATGTATATTGGTTTGTTTATTTGTGCATTGTATATGTAAGCATATACATTGATTCTTGTGAACACACATATGTATGTACATAAACCGGGTGTATGTATGTGTGATGTATTGGCTTTGTTTGATTATACACACACACACACATACACACACACACACACACACACACATATATATATATATATATATATATATATATATATATGGGTCGTAGGTATGTATATGTATGCTTACATATAATATGTTTATTGAACTCCATCAAATCTATACATATATATATATATATATAAATTGGTTGTGTGTACATTTATATATTGTTAGTGCACTTCGTGCATGTCCCCAGCTAGTGATAGGTCGATATTAGTTATATGAGGGTCATACGCCTGGAACAGCCCAGGTGTATGACAATCAGCCTATAAATACCCCTCATGTCTTCAAACTTTGTAACTTTTGCTCATTCTAACAAGGTGCTGCCCAATTAAGTGTGTGTTTTTTATGTGTGTGCTCTCAATCTTATCCATATCATTCTAACCTATATCCAAACACCTATAACAACTAACCGGATTGTTGATTCCGCCCTTGATCCGTTACACGTGCGATACTCATATCTTGTCGATTCTACAAGTGGTATCAGAGCCAAGGCTCATCTCACGTGTGTTGTTAGAGAGAGTAGCATCAGATCTGAAAGTTTTAAGCAATTGTTCATTGAAATCTCATTTTTGACCCATGTTGAGCATAAACATGGTTTTTGGGGATTTTTGAGTGTGTTTAATGTTTTGATTGTGGAATTGTGTTTAGAAACTGATTTTGATAATATCCAAATCAATTTTTGATCAAAACAGATCAGATCTGAGAATTTTGGGAAAACCTTCAAACATGTGTTCTTCATTGTTTTTGCTTGAAATCCTTAGCATGGATTGTTTTTGATGATCTGATTGTTGTTTTATGTTACAAAGTTGTTTGGAAACTTATTGAATCAAAATTGAGTATTAAACAACCTGAATTCGGATCAGATCTGAGTTTTTGCATAAAACCCATAAGTTTGTGTTCTTCAGGATTTTTGATGATTTTGGATTATAATTCGTGTTTTTTGAGTGTTTTGGGTACTGGAATCTTGTTAGAAATCATATCCCGCACATAACCTAATTATTGGATCATCAAAACATTCATTTTCACCAAAATTCATCAAAATCAGCCATGTTATTGAAAAACTGTTGTCATACGCCTGGTTGCTGTTATATATATGGAATTTCACAGGTATGACAGTCATATGCCGGACCTGTCCCTCATATGCCTGAGCTGTCATACGCCTCAGAGTCATACGTATGAATTTATAGTCATACGCAATGTTTTAAAAACCGGTTTATACCGTCCGGTTGAACTGGTTATGCCGCTTACCGGCCGGCACAAATTAGTCTGGTAATTTGGGGAAATGGTAAAGGGTTTGAACCGCTAGCAAATTCCGGTATATCGGTGTATACCGCTATACTGGTACCAGTATAAGGTTAAACTTTGTACTTTATCGGCATAGATATTATGTTAAGTAAGAAAGAACATGAAGCAGTTTCTTTAAGTTACTTGGTATATATGTTACTTATCTTCGTAATTTTAGTATATTTTGATTATTGGTAACTAAAACTTCTTATTAAAGAATGTGGAAAATGAAAATAGTTATTCTATTGTTGATGAGGATGGCGATGATAATGAATTTTATCTTTTAAGCGATCATGAACTTGCAATGCTTTCATGATTCAAAACTTTAAGGACATAAACCAATTATAACATTTTATGTAAAAACAACTTTATTGAAAATTGAGTAGTTTTCAAAATTTTTATTATGGATTCACTTTTGAATTATTTTTTTATTATGAAATCATGTACTATTAGATTATTTTTGAGTTAAAGTTGTATTTATAAAATTATAGGGTCAACTAGTCAATCCGGTCGAACCACCCGATATGACCTGATTCAACCAGTTGAACCATCTCTAAGTCAAATTCGGTATGGTTAAAAAACCAGTTTTTAAAACATTGGTCATTCTTGTGAAAGGCTGAATTAGTCAACTTTTGACGCATTTTGAGTCGGACTTTGTCGGAACATCACCTAGTTGACTTTCTTTGACCAAGTTAACATTTTTTGACCAAAGTTGACCGTATTTGACCACAGTTGACTATCTTGACCATAGTTGACTTTCATTGACCAGGGTGGACTTTTTGACGACACCTCCAAAATGGCGTATCCTAATAAATCATGGAGCTATTTGACCCAAATCATCCGTGCTGAGTACATACGACCGATTGGCAAATGTGATCCATTCTTTCAAACTCAACATCAGCAAAAGGTCAACATAACAGATCCGTGGGGACTCGCCACGCCCGCAGATCAGTCGCATAGAGTCCAAAGGATCCATGTGAGCGAGAAAGAAACTGGAAGCCGTAATAATGATTCGGCAAATACAGTTTTAGTCAAAGCATCGGTTGAACATGCAGATAAAGGGTGTGTAAGAATTACAAGGGTTCGAGATGATGAAGAATCCTCAGACACAGCTCAGAGTTCAGAGGAACAAAGCAGTGGAGCAAATGAGAGTTCAAGTGAGAGAAGTTAGAGATGTGGTTCAAGCTCAATGTCTTATGAAGACGGGTCGGGTGAAGAAAGTGAATAATCAGCTAATGAACGAAGTTCTGAGTTAACCAGCAGCACAGAGTGGTCAACATCTAGAAAATATGATTTAGAGGAAGAAAAGATTGAAGAGAGAGATGCTGACACTCTAATTTAGTCAACTGAAAATCAGACTGAGCAGCATACTCAGGTAAGTTCTAACCCCTCTAAACCTAAATGTGATAAATGCTTAGATCTAGAAGGTAGGTTAGAGACGCTTATAGAACATAACACAAGTCTGGTATGTTGATGACTCACATAATTAACATATAAAACGGGCATAAACAGTCCCAAAATAGGTTAAAAGTAGGCTTATATTAATAATAATTGATGCTTAATTCATTCCTATTTGTACATCTCAGGAAATTGGAGCTCCAAGATGGAAACAAAGGATTTCTGGGTAAAAACGCCAAAAACTGGAGATTCCTGAAGATACCAGACTTACAGCCTGTCCTCTATATGTTTTGAAGAAAATTCCGGGACTTAAACAATGCCAAAATCAGTCCCGGAGTGACCTTGCACGCCCACCTGCACGAAGGCCCTGCACGTGAGAAGACAACGCAGGAAACTTAGAGGGCAAGAAATCAGAAGCTGGAAGCACTGCAAGGCCGTGCCAATTAAGGGTCCACGCCCGTGCCAGACACAAAGTACAGACAAAACTCTGCCATGCAGCAATAGAACGTACGCGTAACAGCAAGCACGCCCCTGCCAACCTTGTGCACGGCCATGCAGCCCCTGGAGGTCTATAAATAGCAAGCCAACCCTCACCATTTGTTCATCCCTTCTTGTGCTCTCTTGGGACCGAACTCCAAGCTTCTTCCTGAGATCTTGGGGTCTTGTAGGAGGCCTTCTGGCCATCCTAACATCCCTCAATGGTTAGGCCTCGTCCTACCTTGATCGGCTTGGCCAAGAAGAGGATCGTAGAGTAGTTATGCAATAAATATCGAGGGTCATGAGGATCAAGAGAGTTACATATCACTTGGAGGTGGATAGCTTGTTTATGAGCAGCCATGTTATTTTGTTGATCATGTCTTATGGTTGTATCTTTCTATCATCATGAACCCATTTTGATTTATAGACTTTAATTATTATTACTAGTAGTTTATTTTTAGTTATTTGTGTTATTATCTTCTTCTAATCCTTATTTGTTCATCTTTGTGGCAGGTTTGAATGATGACTAACTTAATAACTTAACAAACTTTAACTTGATTAAAATAAACCAAAGGTATAATCAGCTTCTGGTAAACCCCGAGCTAGATCCAAGGCGAGGAAACCGGTAGTGAGACTGATCATTCGGCCTTTTGATATCCAAACCAGGTTCTAAGCAACGGCTTCTGAAGTGGTTCAGATCTGAGTGACACATATCTGGTCCATACCAGATGACTGAGTAATCTTCTTGGTAAAGGGAGGATTCCCTGTAGGCGCACTAGTGATCTTTTTGTATCATACGCCCTCAGGATTATGTTCCACCTTTATCAAGGATTTTATTCAGTAGTTGAGTGATTTTCTTGGCAATGGGAGGATTCCCTATGGGCGCACCAGTGATCTCTTGTATCATATGCCTTCAGGATTATGTTCCACCTTTATCAAGGATTTTATTCAGTAGTTGATTGATTTTCTTGGCAATGGGAGGATTCCCTATGGGCGCACCAGTGATCTCTTGTATCATACGCCTTCAGGATTATGTTCCACTTTTGTCAAGGACTTCATTCAGCTCGGGAGGTTAAGCGTTGGGTTATTTAACCGTCATCCATTTAAACAACTTTATATTTAACTGATCAATAAATATTAAAGTGCCACTTAAAAGATAAACAAATAACTGATTCTTTATCTAGTTCTCGTTAGTACAACGCCGTTAACCAATGGGGATACAGTCTCCTGAGTCAACTGTAAGAGAGATCCTTTGATCTTAGTATCGTTAACCTTCGTAGGGGATTCGTTGTTGGTCCACTCGGGAATGACCCTAAGGCGAGATCCATCGATACGAAACGCGAGAGTTAAGGCGAGGTGTACGGTGTTCCAGGTCGGAAGTGAAGCCTCCATTTTAAGAAGAAGATGAGTTCGAAGACTAGATACTTGACCGCGGTTTGAGGAGCCCGCTATACGCGAGGCCCTGGCGGAGACCCCAGGTGGACGCACGCTGGAGAGGTTTAGTATTCTACGCAGTAGTAGCCTCTGCTTCTCTATCAAAGAGTCAACATTTCAAGATCCCTCTCGTCTTCCTCATAAATTAACTAACTTAAATTATTAATTATAATAATAAACTTAACTCTTAAATCAAAGGACCCCGAGATACGCATAATACACTATTTTTACCTTTTTATTTTACAAAACCAAAACCTTTTCCAAAAACTATTTTTATCAAAGAACCCATCCGTTTTATTTTTCGTTTTAAGATCCGATCAGTAAATTGATGAAAGGTCGATTAGGGGAAAGGGTGATCCTTGGGGATACGATACTCAATACTTACCCTAGAGACTATACTATGCACGTCAGGTTCTCTGCCTATGTGTTGGTTTTAGTTTTGAAAGTAAATATTGTTTACTTTATAAATTTAAAACCTGGTAAAACCGGTTTAGTAAAAATCAGTCATTTGACTCAAACCAAAGTTTCTTTTTTAAAACATCAAAGTTTTTGGCACGGAAAATGATATCTTTTTAATTACTAAAATCACACACACTAAGTTTTTGCCGCCGTTGCCGGGGAACACATTTGTTTCCAAAGAAAGACCCAAGTCACTTAACTGATCGGTTTATTTTTCTTTTTCATTTTTATTTTTCACTTTATTTTTCTTTTCGTTTTTGGTCTTTATTTTTCTATTTCATTTTATTTCTGCTTTATTTTCGATGATTGCGGTTATTTTGATTTTTCTTTACAGGTTTGCTTCCGGATTGGCCACCTTGGAGAATTCCCGTGAGGACAGATGAGACCATCAACGTCATTGATGTGTTGGTACCAACACCTTGTTAATATGTTAGCTGTGTATATATTTTAGTCTTTTGTTGTGTACTTTTAGTCGGTCTTAATTATTTATTAGTGTACATGTGTTTTATAGTTGTTCGTGAGATACGAACTTAAAACGAAGGAAAATGATCAAGTCGTGTACACTTGAAAGCGAGCATGGAAAGTGATAGGTGTTCATGGACGTTGGAGCGTAAACGAGAAACTTGATCGAGCCAAGAACACCCGAGTCGAGCAAGCATGGATTAATAATAATAATAATAATAATAATAATAATAATAATAATAATAATAATAATAATAATAATAATAATAATAATAATAATAATAAAAAGAAAAGAAAAAAAGGCTTGACATTAATAGCCCTAAGGCCACGTGAAGTAAAAAAAAAGAAAAGAATAACAAGCCCATTTAGCTTGTTTAGAGGATTATTAATTATGACGGCTGTCGATCAAGGAGGGCAGCAGCCTTTGGTCTGTCGAAGGTCGCACAAGAGGAATTACAAAGAAGCATACATCGCACGAAGACAAATAGAGGAAGAAGTGGGCGAGATGCTAGGCTAAATCTTTTGTGACTTCTTTTGGGCGAACGGTTCAATTAAGTTTTGCACGTTTCAATTTATTTTTAGTATTGGATTTTGTTTTTGCTTGTGATGACAAACATCTTAAACATTCTTGATGCATTAGTTAATTAAACAATTGATTTGTGTTTTGAGTCCTTTCTTTACAACTTGTTAGGTTGATGACAAAACTTAGTAGCGGGTTGGGTGACATAAAGAGGGTTGACTTGACACTTACAATTGGGTAGTTAATAGGATTTGATGACAAGAACCTGTGCTACCAGTTAATTAACTAATTTCCAGAACTCTGTCTATGTGGTTCCCAATCTATAAATTGAAAACTGTGTGAAACCTAGAATCTGAAGTTTAGAGGGAGTTACTTATTTATTATTATTGTTTTATTTTCAAATTAATTTAATTCAATTTTTGCAATTACGACAACATTCTACTTCATAAAATATTATTTTTAATTACTTAGTTTAACTGGTAAAATTGCTATTAACACTAACCACATACTCCTCGTGGTTCGACAACCCTACTCCCTATACTGCAGTCCTTGTAGCTAAGGAGTTGTTTTTAATATTGTTTTTGATTAGCACTCGACACGCGATCAAAATGACGCCGTTGTTGGGGAGTGCGTGCGCTTAGTGTTTTTAGTTTTAGAAAAAAAAACTTAAAAAAAAACAAAAAAAAAAAATAAAAAAATAGTATCTTTTTTTTGTTTATTTATTTTTTTTAATTAGTTATTTTCCTTGTTTAGTACTACTTTGGTTTTCTTGTCTTTGTGTGTGCAGGTTATTATATTTGTATGCATCGAAAAAACTGCTAAAAGAAACCAATCCTTACACCAATTTAAACTTACCATGAGTTACCACAGCCACCACAGTGTTCCTGAGGATCTACCTCCTTAGAATTTACCACCACCTATTCCACCTATACCACCACAACAACAAAACCCACCACCAGTTCCACAATTCCAACCTGCCCGAAACACCCGACCAGTCATACCACAGCAGGAACAAAACCTTGAAAACCAACAGCTGCATCGCATCCCTCAACAGTTTGATGAGGAGAGTTTTCACAGTACATGGCAGACTGACTGGGACAGAGAATATGAGCATGAGGAGTATGACGGCAGATATGCCGACAGGTATGATGATTTTGATCAGGATGGGTTCGACTTGCATCGTATGCGTACAGTCCCACGTAATCAAGTACGTCAATTTAATCAAGGGAACCGGGTTGGTAGGCAAAGGGTAAATAACCAGGCACCAAGAGGTGTGCCACGATTTGATGTGGGTGATGTGGGGGATGATTTATAGTTTGTAGATGGTGTCCCACAGCTTGTTCAGAAGGCACCAGCTAGGGGTGGGGTAGATAGTCACTTTAGGCCAATCATTATGCCTAATTCATCAGCTATTGTGACACCCGTAGGTAGGAATGGTAGAGCTTTTGAGGTTAAACCCGATTATTTAGGCCACTTACCTGAGTTCTATGGTAAGAGATCAGAGGAGCCCTACTTACATATTACAGCTTTTGAGTCTATTTGTAGCACCGTATGAGGGGTTGGGTTTACTAAGGATAAGGTTATGCTTACGTTGTTTCAATTCACATTGAAGGATAGGGCTAGGCAGTGGTTTGCAACCCTGACCCCATGTAGCATTTTTACTTGGCAAGAAATGCAGCATGTGTTTTTAGAAGAGTATTACACTATGAGTAAGACTTTTGAGGCTAGAGAAGCAATTAGGGCCTTTGAGCAGAATTCACGTGAGACATTTCATGAGGCATTTACTAGATTTAAGGAGTTGCTTAGGAAGTGCCCACATCATGGCATTGAGACTTGGGAGCTTATTAAAGCATTTTATGATGGATTATTGCCAGATGAGGTTAGGGATCTAACATCTATTAGCAGTGGTACTTTTTTCACTAACACGGTAGCTATAGATTGGGGGTACTTAGAGAGGATGAGTGCAACTTCTAAGAGACAGGCACAGTCTAGTAGGAAATCTAAATCATCTTCTGTTATGGCTGTTGATTATGAGGCTGAAGAGAGGATAGAAAAACTTAAGCAGCAGAATTTGATCTTAGAAAAACAGGTAGCCCAGTTAAGAGTAGGAAAAAGTGATGAGGTGAAGGTAGGTAGTGCTTTTAATGTTTGTACTGAATGTAATGAATTTGGTCATATTGCAGCCGAATGTGCAGGTGAACAGGTAAATCAAGTCTATGGAGAAAGAAAACAGTATGACATGAATTCAAATACATATCATCCTGGACTGTGCAATCACCCCAATTTCAGGTATGGTAACCCGAATAACCAATTAAATCCTAATTTTTCTAATTCTCATGTGCAGGGTGGAAATGAGCAGCAGCACTGGAACCGACAGAAGGGCACTTCAGATGGAAGCAGTAATCAGTTACATGTGATTCTGGAAGCTATCAAGGCAGTCCAGAAGGATGTTAAGGGAATTAGGAAGGATAATGAAGCGCGGGACAGGACTGTGGAAGCCTTGTCAAAACAGGTAGGCCAGCTAACTGCTCAAATGTCAGGGAGAGACCCAGGTAAACTCCCTAGTGATACTGCACTAAATCCTGCTCACCAGTCTTCCTCCAAAAGTCTGCACATCAACGCGGTAAGTATTTTCCCCACCTCTGAAATAGTTAGTGTAGATAGTACTCCACCAAAGTTTGTTGAGGGAGTGGTGGAGGAGTGTAACATTGAATCTGAGTCTGAACCTGAACAAGAAAAAATTTTCAAATTAAATCTTGAGAGTAAAAACGTGAACAATGGGTCTAATGAGGCTAAGTGTGGGGGTGAGAAGGTGAAAAAGGTGCCATTTCCTATGGCCTTGTTAGATCCTGCCAAGACAAAAGATTTAATTAAACGGGACCCACAGAAGGATGAAAAGTGGGAAAATTTTAAATCTGTCAAAATCAATTTACCTTTAATTAATAAAATTGAAGAATGTCCTGATCAGGTTCAGTGTCTGAAAGAATTGAGTGCCCAAAAACGACGGCATAAACTTCCTAAACAGTTAGATTTAAATGCCAGTGTGAATGCCGTGTTGTTGGGTACCCTTCCCCCAAAACTCCAAGACCCAGGAGCGCCTATTATTGTTATACAAGTAGGTGATTTTCAAGTGGATAGAGCGCTTCTGGATTTAGGAGCTAGTGTGAGTATTCTACCAGGGAGTTTATATGATCGGTATGATTTTGGTCCATTACAGAAAACCAACACAACTGTGGTGTTGGCCGATCAAACTCCTTCGTGTCCTAGGGGGATTGTAAGGGATGTGATTGTTAAGGTTGGAGAGTTTTATTACCCGATAGATTTTTTAGTGCTTGATTGTGTTAAAAACACACAACCAACTGTCATTCTGAGTAGACCGTTCCTAGCTACTGCTAAAGCCATTATTAATTGTGTTGAGGGGACGGTAAAGATGAGGTTTGGGGATAGGAAGATGAGTCTTAAGGTGTTCTCAAATACCGCTAATCATAAAACTGACAAAAGGGGATCTCCTGTGAAGGAGAATGGAAAAGAAAAGAAAGAACGTTTTGTGATTGACAGGATGGAACTAGTGAGCAAGAATAACAGTAAGAGGAAACGAAGGAGAAGGAAGAAGAAGGCCAAGAAGCCACCTGAACCAGTTAGTGAGAAGGAAAAGTTGGCATTGTTAGGGATAATAGGGAAAACTGTGGACGAGTTACCTGGGTGTAGGAGGAGCACACACTTGGAGGTGTGGGGAGACAAACATCCCACTAGACCACCATGAGTAGATATGTCAGGTATGTTTACTTGTAGAGTTTGTATAGTTGTGTAGAGTATTCCAGGTACGTTTCTTTATTTTATTTTTTTAGAGCTGAGTCTCTGTTTGTTTTTTGGGAATGCTTGGAGTTTAACTTTGCAATCAGATAACCTCGCCTGTACTCAATCTCCATTCAGACGAGGTAAAGCTGTACATTATCTGTGTATAAGGCATCCCAAAATTTTATGTTTTTATTTTTCTTTTGAGTCTTAGTTTTCAGGTTTAGTTATTGGCCGCGAATGAAATGCTATACGGCTCGATTGGGAGGAACTCCAGAGACTCATACGCGCACTGCCTATATCCAGGGGAGTCTGTTCCTTTTTATTGTTATATATTTATATATTTTTATTTCTGTTTTATTTTATTCTCTATCTTACATTGAGGACAATGTGTCATTCAATTGTGGGGGTGGGGAAACTTTGTTTTTATTTATTTTTTAGTTCTAAAAAAAATTTAAAAAAATTGAGAAAATGTCTTGAAATTGTTCATAAAAACATTCTAATCAGGCATAAAACAGTTTTTTTCAGTACATACCAGTTGTTCTTGATTGTTTTGGCAGTAGATCCTTAGTCATGGTCTAATTTATGGAAAAGTAATATGAACCGTTTTCAGCAGGTATTTTTAAGGAAAAATGTTTAGAATTGTCTGACTAGATTTAACAAGTTATTGGTAATAAATGCATGCACACATCGGCAACCCATTTACCCACTTTTGTGAGATCTTGAACCTACTAGATGATAGATTGATTTATATGCATTTTCGTTTGTTGAGAGTAGGCCGGATGTTTCTCTGTTGCAATACTTGTGTGATTTGATACATGCTGAGGTTGTAGACTAGATATGCACGTAGATGATAAAGGCACTCTAGGATTTCCCTTTTTCTTTTGATACCAACTTATTTGTTATGTGTTGACCCGTTTACCTAAAATCACCGTTAGTAGCCATGTTGAGCCTAGACCCTTTCGTTTATTAAACCTATAAAGTTACCCAAATTGACCCATTTACCTTTGTGTAATAAATTGATGACATCCATTGTGTTTGTGTGTTTGTTCAAGTGATTGAGTTATGTTTAAGTTGTGAAAAAAAAAGAAAAAAAAATATAAGTATGTGTTATGATCAATTATGACCAAAGTTGTGTTTATTGGTGTGTATTGTGAGAATAAGGATTGTCAGTCATGTTGAACCCTTTCTTTTGAGCCACTTTCTAGCCAAATCTATCATACCTTTACCCTAAGCCCAAAACCCGTAAGTCCTTTAGATATGTGCATTGTCTACAGTTGAGGTATGATTGTTATACAAGCCTATGATAACAGAGTTACATTTTTGGTTTTGAGTGATTCATACTAGTGCATTACATGCTAGTCCAGATATTAAACCGAGTGGAGTGAAAAATTGTGAGGGGTGTGTTGCATGAGAATAAAAACCGGAAGCATGTTAAGTTTAGTCAGGTTAATTCTGTTTTTAAATGAAAATCAATTTGACTTGCTGAATTAACATATCTAATGCTGATCTATAAATGGGGTTTGGCTTTGGACCTTAGATAAGCTATGATGGGCGACCGGGGTGCTAATCTGTGATAATGTCTTGAGCAGAGTATATATATAATTTTTTTGAGACGAAAAAAGATAAGTGTGGGGGTGTGATGTGTTGGTAAAAACACCTTGTTAATATGTTAGTTGTGTATATATTTTAGTCTTTTGTTGTGTACTTTTAGTCGGTCTTAATTATTTATTAGTGTATATGTGTTTTGTAGGTGTTCGTGAGATACGAACTTAAAACGAAGGAAAATGATCAAGTCGTGTACACTTGAAAGCGAGCATGGAAAGTGATAGGTGTTCATGGACGTTGGAGCGTAAACGAGAAACTTGATCGAGCCAAGAACACCCGAGTCGAGCAAGCATGGATTAATAATAATAATAATAATAATAATAATAATAATAATAATAATAATAATAATAATAATAATAATAATAATAATAATAAAGAAAAAAAGGCTTGACATTAATAGCCCTAAGGCCACGTGAAGTAAAAAAAAGAAGAAAAGAATAACAAGCCCATTTAGCTTGTTTAGAGGATTATTAATTATGACGGCTGTCGATCAAGGAGGGCAGCAGCCTTTGGTCTATCGAAGGTCGCACAAGAGGAATTACAAAGAAGCATACATCGCACGAAGACAAATAGAGGAAGAAGTGGGCGAGATGCTAGGCTAAATCTTTTGTGACTTCCTTTAGGCGAACGGTTCAATTAAGTTTTGCACGTTTCAATTTATTTTCAGTATTGGATTTTGTTTTTGCTTGTGATGACAAACATCTTAAACATTCTTGATGCATTAGTTAATTAAACAATTGATTTGTGTTTTGAGTCCTTTCTTTATAACTTGTTAGGTTGATGATAAAACTTAGTAGCGGGTTGGGTGACATAAAGAGGGTTGACTTGACACTTACAATTGGGTAGTTAATAGGGTTTGATGACATAAAGAGGTGAGACCGACTGGGCAGAGTCTTCAGCAGCAGCAGATGCATCCAAAGGACCAGAGTCATCAGCCGCTACAGCCAGACGCCAGAGCTCTTGACGCCAGGCAGTACCACCACCAGTTGCCAGGACAGACCACCAGCAGTCGACTTGACACGCTTACTGCTGAGTTCCGGTCCTTCCGAGATGATTTCTCCAGGCATATGGCCTCCTGCACCGGCTCTACCTCTACATCCCGCTCCAGTCGCCGCTCTCGCCGCACCCGCTCGGTTTGACCTCCTCTTTCTCTACAGGTTTTATTCATGATGATGGTTTGTTGACACAAAACACGCTTTTATTTTCTTTTTATTTTTCTTTTGTGGTTGTGATTGGATGACTGTATTGACACTTGGATGTTGGTTTATTTTGCATGCTTGGTGCATGACAGACTCGTACCACCCGCTAGTGCTTCGGCACTAGTATCTATCGTAGGACTTAGTTTTTATTTATCTTTGTTACTTTTATTTTATTTTATTTTCTAGTATTTTAGGACAGGTTGAGGACAGTTTGCTATTTGTGGAGCCGCCATTTCGACGTCTCTCTATGGAGGATGCAGGTTTCGCTCACAGACGAGTGGATTCGTCATTATCAGGGGAGTATTAGTTTTACTTGCCCTTTTCTATTTCTGCACTTAAAATTTATACCAAAATTTTAAGTATGGGGTGGACCGTTATTGCTGCTTATTTTATTTTATCTCGCGGGTCATTTTGTCATTTGATTGTGGTTGTCCGGTACCCTCTTAGCAGTTTGATACCCGTAGCGTCATTCACGGTCATTTTGGCAGGTTTGTATAGTCTATCAGGCTCGTCTTAGTGGGCACTATTAGGCATTTATGCCGAACGGTTCACATTAAAAAGACAGTCAAAATTAGATGACGTTAATTAAACCCAATAGATCCGTTTAAATAAAATAAAATCAAGTAGAAAAATAGGTTGCATGGCAAGTGAAAAATACCCCGAAAGTTATGCTTGAAACCGCTACCTTATCCTACCCTTTTTGTCCGTGTGAGTTTCTTGAGCCTTTACACGAGCACCACGCTTGCAGATATACATCATATATTTGTTGCTCGTTTCATTTCTCGAGAGATTTCCGACCTTAGTCCGACTCGGTTAGAACTTGTGTGTTTATACATTTTCTTGTTTTAAAACCGGTAATTAAAATAAAAATGATAGAGGCATTTAGGTTTCTACCCAAATAAATCATTTCCCCTAGAAAACCATTTTGACCCTTAGCCTTTCATTTCTTCACCCAATAAATGAGTCCCGATCATGCGTCATTTCCGCAGCTTCAAGATTTCATCACCAAGGGCGCGAAGTGCAAGTTTGAAGAAAAAGCAACACCGTTGACAAAGGAGGGAACAACACAAGACGGGGCCAAGAGGGAGATCTTCTAAAAAATAAAAATGAATAATATGTAGGGGAAAGCCAAAAATAAACAGAGAGCGTGAGCCAAAGAGAGAAATCAAAAAGAGAGCCCAAGCAAGAAAGTTCTTCAAAGAAAAAAACTGGTCTTTGACCGGTGAAACCCTAAAGAACTGGAATTCTGCACTCTCTCCCTCTCTCTCTCTCTCCTACTCTTAGCTCTCTCTACTCTCTTTCTATGATCTCTCATCTCTCTCTTGCTTCCCCCTCGCTTTCTCAAGATGCATCCGTTGGACGAACACTTGCTTCGCTGTTTCCACTTTGCACAACCACGTCTACCACCAGAATTAATAAGAATTATCTTTGAGAAGGCTGCAGACGAAAGAAAATTGTGGCGGAAGATGGAACAAAATCCACCCTTTTGTGGGCAATCAAAGAGCGCTGCAAAGAGACCGGCCAAAAGATATGACAAGTGTATGAAGTGTGGCCACTGGTCTCATGACGGCAAGTGCAACAACAATTCAACTCATTCACAGATGGAGTATACATTACTGATCTAGGAGGGTGCTATTCGATACTGAGCTGAGCGAAAAGTCAGAAAAGGAATCAACACTGACTACACGATGAGGGACGAAATAGCCATGATGAAAGACCTCGGGATAAACACCCGACTCCTCTCAGAGATCGCTGCAGAAAAAGTTGCTCAGTGTCGCAGCCAGCCTTTCCACGCTTTGCTGCGTCGTCATCTTCACAGCCTTAACGCACCATCGTGATTCGGTGACTCATCCCCTGTAACACCCCATTTTGTGATCAAATAAAATAGAAATGTTTATGAAATTATGTCATGAGTATTATATGATCTAATCGTGAATAGTATGATTATTAAGATATAAGAATCTAGTCGAGCCAATAGTATTATAAGAGACCGTTTAGTTAGATTAACAAAAGATATTATATTTGAACTTCTCCGTTTTTAATGAAACTTAGGTTGACGCATAGATGAAAATTAGCTCGTCTTAACAGTATGTTTGGAATTTAGTAAAACGTTATAGTTTAGAAGTTATAAGAGTTAAACGAGTTAAGCAGCTGAAATAATAATAATAATAATAATAATAATAATAATAATAATAATAATAATAATAATAATAATATATGTAATCTAATTCTGAATTGAAGCAACGTGTACTTCAGTAAAGAAGTATGAATATACGTGTATGTATATTATGTGTAGTAATATGTGTAGTAATACATATGTGTAGTATATGTGTATATATGCCATGGAATGGGTAGACATTTAAATGGCACGTGTATTTTGGTGAGTAAAACATCATTGAAGTTATGATTGCTAAACACATGCGTGTGTGGCTTCTGTGAGTTTGTAAGAACTTTAGTTAAGGTATTAGAGCAATCACAGTAAATCCTCCATCTCCATCTCTATAATTACACTAAAAATCACTATATTTCTCTCTCCTTTTCTATTTAATAATATTTATTCTATACTTTTATCATTACTTTTTCTCTCTCCTCTACTCACAACCACTTTTAAAAATATTAAAAAATTATGGAGGGTGAACAGTATCCCCTCCAAATTTACTGATGAACAGTGTCTCATCTATATATTTTCTCTATGCTCTACTCACAACCACTTATACCCACTCTATATAATATAGAGGCCTCTCTCACACTATTATAAAGCATCTATTGTGAATGCTCTTAGACAGTATATATATATAGGGCAATTATAATTTGAAAACCACTCACTTGTGCAAACCATGAAAACCCTATTTTATGGCTCACAATTCTCCACAATACTCTTTTCAATTAAGTAATAAAGGGTAATTTAGGAAACACACCTTTTTATCAAATCTCTTTACCTGACATCTATTCTAGATATTATCCTTTATCACACTTTCCCAATAAATTATTCAACTCCACTTCTCACTCCTTTGATCATCTTTCCTCTTTCTTTTTCAACTAACTCCTTTATCATATTCAAGATCAAATCCAACCATTTATCACCTTCCTTCAGATCTGTTCATCTTCCCTCATATACGTTTTGGCCAAAACCCTTTGTGCGTGTGTAGATAAAGAGACGAGAGAGGCTGAGACAAAGAGACCAAAACCCACCCACCACCATTCGAAAACCATTGAATCTACAACCCTACATCCCTTCTAATCGTTCACAACCAAAACCCACACATATACCCCCGTTAGTGTGTGAAACCGAGACACGAGAGCAGACGCAAATAAAGAAACAGTGATGGAAATGGTTCAGGTCGAGAAGAGTAATGTTTGTACAATGATTTGATGACAATGACCCCCTTTTCGAGTTCAACTTGGATGGCCTTGATTTAAAGTCAAACCACACTTAAAGTCAAACTTGGATGGCCTTGACCCCCTTTTCGAGTCCTAATGCTTGGCTTTCACCACAATAATAATAATAATAATAAATCCAAATATGACAAAAAAGAGATGAAATGTGAACTCGAAGAGGATACGATTAGCTCTCTGCTCAAACAAGATAACAGGTTATGAGTTGGTTTATTTTTTTTTATAAATCACGTGTGGATCTGTATTACCGGGGAAGATGATTGATGGTGGTGGCCTGTAAGTGGGTTGATGATGATGAAGGTGAATGAAGAACATCGTCTGGCCGGCGTCAGATCTGGGTAATCTATGGTTTATTACAGATGTACATTTAAGTAAAAGAAATAGATGAGAGAGGAGAGATGAGAGAGGAGAGAGAAACTAAAAAGAAGAGAGAGAAGAAAGAGTACTAACATTGTATCTTGGAGTAATTTGCCCTTTTGTAACTTTATTTATCAACTTTATTATTAAAATACTTCAAATAAATCACAACCCTTGATCTTATAGAATGGATGGTCAAGATATGGGTTTTCAAGGTTTTCTTAACTAGAAGGGGTTTCCAAAATATCCTTCCCCTATATATATATATATATATATATATATATATATATATATATATATATATATATATATATATGTGTGTGTGTGTGTGTGTGTGTGTGTGTATGGAAAACCGTCCTAAACTAGAAAACCTTGGAAACCCAATCTCAACCATTGATTTGAATAGATCTATGGCTTAGATCCATTGTGTGACTTTCTGGAGAGAGAAATAATATAATATTATACAAGACTACAAAAAGGGTATTTTAGGTAAATTGAATATGACACTCTTCTCTTTCCTTTTCTTGTCAGCCATCTAATCTCATCACCATCATCTTTTTCTTTTCCCTCTCTCATCTTTCCTCTTCATCTCCTCCCAACTCCATTCAACCACTCTTCATTTTCTCTCATTCTCTCGAAGTCCATGGTGGTGGAACCCTAACGCCCCCTCCTCTATCCTCCCTCTTCCTTCTTCATTCTTGACGTTAAACGCCGTCTTTTCAGCTCCACAAGTTCCTTTACTTCCTGTTGCAGGTTTTGTATGAGTGGTGGTTGTTGATGAATCCGATTAGATCTGTGAATAACGGTAGAGAGGATGCGCCTGTGAATCCTGGCCATCGTCTTAGTTCCTTTACCTCCTGTTGCAGGTTTTGTACACGCGGGGAGGTAGTAGTGGAGAGTTCCGGTGAGGTGGCTTTTCCGGAAAAGGTAATAGGGTTTTAACTATGGTTTTGAAACTTTTATGGGTTCCCCTGTTTTCGGATTTAATTTTTTTTTAATTTATTTATATGTTTAGAAAAGGGGTATTTTGACAATAAAGAGGGGAGATTTGAGTGTTTGATGGGTGATGGGTTTTGTATTATAACAATAAAGAGAGAAAATTCTTTAACTTGGTTATCATGTCATTTTTTTTATTAAATTTTATTATAACAATAAAAGTAGTAGATTAATAAGGTTTATGTTGTGTGGGTGCAAACAGGAGGTCGCGGCATTTAGTACAGCGGGTGGCAGGTATATTAGTGTGTATTTTGTTTTATTGTGGTTTAGTGTCTATATTGGGGTTTAGTTTGCTGCTATCATATACGTTTGGTTTGTGTGGTCAGGTGGTTCGACATCTGGAACAACTAGTATAATAGTGAGAAACGATGACACCACTATATACATTTGGTTTGCTGTTATCATATACGTTTGGTTTTGCTGTTAACAGGTGTTACCGAACAATGTACTGGTTCAGAAGGTGTTGGTAAAGATACAACTGGGACCAGACAAGGTATGTAAAGCATATAGTTGGGTAATATTGGTATGGTTGACGATCTTTTTTAGTGCTCAGGGCTGACGCTTTTATTGGTGTAACCACACAGATGTTGGCGAAGCTTCTGGTCAACTAGCGGACCAAACTACACCGGTTGCGCCTGAAGATTTGAAGGTTAATGAGGAATCATCTAGTAAGGATCCACGGCGTTGCGTTATTAGCAAATCAGTTTGTTTAGCTATAAAAATGTTTGAAAACTAATAACATGTGTAAAAACATGTTGTACAGGTGCGCCTGCTCACAGGTCTGATGTACACACCCCTATGGATAAAACAGCGGGGCCAACTACACCAGTCGCCGCTACAACCTTGAAGCTTAATGAAGAATCGAGTAAGGCTGCGGGTGTGTGATAATGCTGCAGAGAAAAATGGGGTTCCAACTGTGGACAGCAAGAAGTACTTCGAAAAAGACACCCTATACAAGATTGTAAGTTGGTTAATATTACACGTTAATATTTTATTGCTAACCTGTGTTAGTTAAGATATAACATGTGTTATTTTATGGTTAACTAGTGTTAATCCCAACTGTTTTTTTTCTAGAAAAATATGGTGGTCAAATATCTACGTGACATACAACATCCATGGGCTGAGTTAATAAATGGGCTAAAGATACGTAGGGAGAAGATTGATTGGGTAACACGCAACAACGTTGACATGTTTCATGGTCGCAAGTAAAAAAACTTGTTTATTCATATAGTCTTTTGTTGTCGGCTACTAAACTCGTATTTTTTTGGGGGCATGTTAACCACATGTGATGGTAGTTAGTAGTATGTATGCAATGTTTAGGTGTTTGCCGTATATTATTAAACACCTTGTTTAGTGTTTGCCGTGTATTATTAACCTCTGTTTAAGTGCCATGGTATTATTATTTGTGTGTGTGTACGTGTTGTACTCGAGCAACATGTATTATCCGTAAAACTTTTTATAATTTTAGAACTTACTCTACAAATTCTAAAGGCGACAAGCATATAAAAAGGATAAAAATGGGGATAAATAATTAGCATTTGTTACATACATCCAACATATCCGGTTAGACTCGGTCGCCTAGTAGGTTAAATATTGTTTAGATGGTGTTTTAGTCATCGTACAAACCCACCCGCCTATTATATGAAATATGTTGTTTATGCCCACCATAAGGCAGATGGTTTATACCGCCCAAAAATAGATCAACTAACATGTGTTAGTTTATTATATGATTAACACGTGTTAATCATATATATGGGTTATGCCTATTGCATGTAGATTCAAGTGTCTGTGCACACAAAAATCAACAACTTACATAATAACACTTAAATATTGTGTAGATGGTGTTTTGGTCATCGTACAACCCCACCTTTTAGACCGCCCAAAAATAGATCTACTAACATGTGTTAGTTTGGACATAATTAACACGTGTTAATCATATAATTAACATTTTTAACCACATCCAACATATCTGGTTTGGCCCGGTCGCCTAGTAGGTTAAATATTCTTTACACGGTGTTTTGGCCATCGTACAAACCCACCCGCCTATTATATGAAATGTTGTTTATGCACACCATAAGGCAGATGGTTTATACCGCCCAAAAATAGATCAACTAACATGTGTTAGTTTATTATATGATTAACGCGTGTTAATCATATATATAGGTTATGCCTATTGCATGTAGATTCAAGTGTCTGTGCACACCAAAATCAACAACTTACATAATAACACTTAAATATTGTGTAGATGGTGTTTTAGTCATCGTACAACCCCACCCTTTAGACCGCCCAAAAATAGATCTACTAACACGTGTTAGTTTTGGTGTTTTGGTCATCGTACAACCCCCCCTTTAGACCGCCCAAAAATAGATCTACTAACGCGTGTTAGTTTTGGACATAATTAACACGTGTTAATCATATAATTAACATTTGTAACCACATCCAACATATCTTGTTAGGCCCGGTCGCCTAGTAGGTTAAATATTGTTTAGACGGTGTTTTGGCCATCGTACAAACCCACCCGCCTATTATATGAAATGTTCTTTATGCACACCCTAAGGCGGATGGTTTAGACAACCAACATATAGATTAACTAACATGTGTTAGTTTCTGACATAAGTAACACGTGTTAATCATATATATGGGTTATGCCTATTGCATGTAGATTCAAGTGACTGTCAACACCAAAATCAACAACTTACATAATAACACTTAGCATTCATATTCAAAAGGGACACCATGAGGGGTCACATAGTTTAAGTTATACATACCAAAGTTTTTAAACATCATAAGCACTGAATAACCGGCAAAACTGTTACGTGTACATAACACGGCCCAAAAAAAACTGAAAACAACGGCTCAGTGCTACACTTCCATGGCTGATGTGAGACTACTATCCCGAACCTCCGGTCCGGCGGTTCTCTTGAAGTTGCTGCTATGGCACCTTCTCGCAGTTTCGTGAATCGTGACCAATGACATACTTGTTGCAGGTGCGGCATAGTTTAAGTGCCTTATTTGGCCTTTCTTTAACCCTCTCACCCGGCCCCGTGATACGCGGTTTTTCCCACAACCTTTAGTACGCACAACGTCAGGGTTCTTTACCACAACTTCACAATACACCTCTTAACTAAGTAGGTCCTCCATCTCAGCTTCATCAAAACTACCAAAAGATTGACCCACAACAGGTATGTATTTCTGGACAACATTTGGAATAAAAAACCTGGTTCCGTTGGGAGTTGCAATCAAGTAATGCGGTGGGGGATCTTCATTACCATCTGAAACACAAAAATATAAGGTGTTAACATGTGTTACCCATCCATCATCTAACATACTAACATAAAAAACTGATTTAAAGAATAGTAAATCGAAAAATCTTGTGGCATCATGTGTTGCCATGATCTATGACCCTTCCAAAAACAATAATATTATCTCGTCAGGCATTTCATCAAACACATGGAGTGCATGTATCCAAAACACAAAAGACATTATAATTACCTTCCATACATTCACCATTAACTTTAAATGGACATCCATATATCCAAAACACAAAAGACCTTATAACTAGCTTCCATACAATCACCATTAACTTCTAACATACTAATAGAAGTAACACATGTTAACCCAGTCAGGCATTTCATCAAACACATGGAGTGCATATATCCAAAACACAAAAAGACATTATAAACAAAAAAAGAGAACCAGATAAAAAGAATCTAATCAACAACAAACAACAAGTAAAACACAACATTACATTCTGCACTTAAATTAACACAAAAGCAATAATATTATCTAGTCAGGCATTTCATCAAACACATGGAGTGCATAAACTTTAATCAACAAATTTACCTGCACAAACACGATAATCTTTCCGGGGGGTCAAACAATAAGAATAGAGATCATCACCACAGTTTCAAAATAAAAAATCTGTACACATAGCCGCTGAAAAATGTCTAGCAACAACCCAAAACAGAACACAGAGACAAAAACATAATAAAAAACATTACTACAAAAAGGGTGAAAACAAAAAAAAACACTAACCTTCGGATGGTATATTAAAATATATATTAGGGTGAGAAGTTCAAAAGGGATAAAACAAAAAAACACTAATCTTGAGTGCCCTTAGATGAAAATGAAGGGAATGGGAGATAAGATCATCGTTGGTTGTTGAGAAGATATATTGAAATCTTGAGTGACCTTAGATGAAAATGAAGGAGATAAGATCATCGTCGGTTGTTGAGAATATATATTGAAATCCATTTTGAGGTGAGAAGGGGATGGATTTTTTGAGAACTTACATGAAAATGAAGGGAATGGGAGAGATTGTGTATTTGAATGGGGTTGGTGTGTGATGATGGTACTTTGTACCAGAGGAAAAGAAAGTTGGAAGTGACAAGGGGGTGAATTTACTTGAATGCCCTTAGAGATAATAAAAAATGAAATTTTCTTTGAGTGATGTGGCAAATCCTTAACCACATATTGAGTTTCTAAAGTTTTCTCTCTAAGAAGAGTTTTTCATTAATACTTATACTATATATATACATATATATATATATATGTGTGTGTGTGGAACTCTATTGTAACAATGCCATAATTTTAGCCTTCTCGCAAGATAGTAACCGACACATATTAAGGTGTGATCTTTAACCAGAAGTAAGTTATTTATAAGGTTAATATTATTATTAGCAAGTTAGGGTCATAACCAGGGTAGGTATTGGGTAACCTAATCCTAATTTAGGCATGGACTAATCACCCATTCATAAACTAGGAAGAGGCCTCCAATGCCGACCACGGTAATGACTAGTTAATACCCACTCTTTATTTAGCAAGTAGCTAAGATAGTCTTGGTCTTGACCAGGGAACCAAGTTTGGATTGATTAGAGTAGACATCTATAAAGCAAAGGTGAGTTCTATGAATGTTTTCAAATGTGAGCATGCTTGTCCAAACTGGTAATTGTTAATATTGCACTCATGACTGTTGTACGCATGTGTATAATCTAATCACACATACACACGATATCTGTGGCTCCTTATACGTGCTGCTACGGCAGGATTTGTCGGTACTACGCTGCGGTGTAGTGGGCATTTACTGTATGATGTTTGAAGTCCTGTTGACACCGTCACGAGGGCCCATGCGTGGGTGCCGGCATGGCGGAAAGATTATAGTGACATGGGCGGGTACAAGTCATGAATGATAAATGAATGTGTTTTACAACTTGTGTATATTCATGAACTCACCAGCATTGTCTGACGTCATTTTTAAGCATGTGTCACAGGTAGTAATGACTAGTTCTTGTGCATGCTGTTTAGCTTGAAGCTATGTGACCAGTGGAATAGGATATGCTAGTTCGTGTGATTCAATGGAAAAGTATATCTCCGGCTAAGAATAGTTGATCAAGCTTTGTACTTTTTAAGATTCCAAACTTTGTATCCACTTTATGTTAATAAAGTAAGCATTCCCCTTGTAAGTTGGTATCAATTGTGTATGGTGCATCCTTATCTGGGTGTGGGCGTCACAGTTGGTATTAGAGCCAAAGGTTTTAGCGAATTAGGTATTCGGTATGGATATCTAGGCTATAACCTTAAGATTAAGCCTGCCTTAAGTAATCTCTAAATAAGTTATTGTAGATAAGGACACCTGGTAGATAAAGGACCTAATTTTATATGTAAGCATGGTTTAAATAACCTTTTGATATAGAATTGACCATTGAGTTTGAATATGAACCTACTTAGGACGTATAGTGGTTTGGAAATAAAGGGGGTGATAAGTGTAGTCTATAAACCTTAGTTATTCTCTAAGTTTAGTACTCCCCGGGAGATAGTAGGATTATGGATTGAGACTTAGAGGACAAGAGCCATCAGGGTTAGCTGAGATAAAAGCTGAAAATTGGACATTATTAAATATAGAAGTCATGAATAAGATCCCTCAGCAAGAATAAGTTGGGGTTGAAGCCCGGTGAGGGTGCCAGATTGACATAATACATAATATAAGTCATGGACTCGGGGAGGGTTCCAGATTGACTTAAGGTGTCATGGACCCGGTGAGGGCAATAAACTTATTCGTCTATGTGCTACATTTGAATACGTGTTGCATTATGTATATTACGTGTAAAATACTGAAGTAGTATTTTCTTAGAAACTTAGAAAGTGTCGACTGAACCATCCATTAATATTAATTGTTATCCTTGCCCACATGTTGACCCCGCTTGTCATGCCAAACTAGAAAAATTAGGCCATAACTCGATCGATCGAATAGCCATCCGAGTCGCGAAATCCCCCTAACATACAAAGACAAAAACTTCAGAGTACAGGATGATCAATTGTAGCCGATGGAAACTATTTTGGAAATAAGCAATTGCCTCG
Source organism: Ambrosia artemisiifolia (assembly GCA_032199755.1). Classification (NCBI taxonomy): domain Eukaryota; kingdom Viridiplantae; phylum Streptophyta; class Magnoliopsida; order Asterales; family Asteraceae; genus Ambrosia; species Ambrosia artemisiifolia. The sequence goes on along the minus strand of CM063519.1, from coordinate 46,705,539 downwards.
AAATAGACAGAGTTATGTTTGTTGTTCATGCGTTTAAAGTTGGGGCATTATTTTGGTGGAGGATATAGAGACAAACCTGAGGCAACGATTTGGCGGATAGTTTAACCTGGAAGGTATTATTAGGATCGTTTACTTAATACTTATGTCCTCCAAGGAAATAGACAGAAATGGGAATAAGTTTATATATCTTGAGCGTGGGAATAAGACATTCCATGAATTTATTACTAAGAGGTGTCGACTAGTTCCTTGCAACTAAATCATGTTATCATATTCATTTGGAGGATGCCTATAAAATACCTCATATTCATTAAGGCAACCGAACCGACTACATATTCTGAGATGGTAGACGTCGAGCAACCATCGCCACGACCTAGCAATAGAAAACCCCAGAACATGCCTCTTAGATACATTGGGACAATCATAAGAAGAATAGGAAATTCATTTTCGAGATGTTAAGAGGCAATGTGGACCCCACCTTAGTGTCTAATATGTAGAAAAGAAAATTTCTATCCATATCACGAGTTAGTAAGTAGAAATTATAAGACCCTGGACACACCCATCGTGACTATAGAAAGCCCCATAATTGTTTTGAATGTAGAGAGAGACGTGGCTTTTTAAGGATGACTACACTAAGATACAATAGAAGGAATGACTTAATAGAGCAAGAGGGAAAACTTTTTCCGCACCAACTGAAGAGGTCGTAGGAACCCTGACATGATACTGGGTACATTCCTCCTAAAATCTTATATGTTGATACTAGTGCAGATAGAAGTTTTATATCTGAGCAATTTAGAGTTTTGATTAATCAAATTCTTTGTAAGTTAGATAAACCTTTTATAGTAGAACTAGCAGATGGAAGGGAAGAAGAAATTGGAAATGTTATTAAGGATTGCATTATCATGGTTAGTAATACCTCGGTACCCATAGACTTGCTAGCAATGAAACTTGGAGAATTCGATATAGTAATAGGAATGGATTGGTTAGCTAAGTTTCAAGCTCAGATATTGTGTGATGAGGAGCAAATTCGAATAAAAGACCCTCAGGGGAAATCTTTGATAATTCATGGGGAAAACCATATTAAACCCATAAGTTTTGTTACTAGTCTAAAAGCATCTAAGTGTATTTAGAAGGACCATCTGGCTTATTTAGTGTATGCCTTGGAAACTAAAGAAGAAAAGAAGCTTGAAGAGATACCAATAGTATCCGAATTTCCTGGAGTGTTATCTAAGGATCTTCCTGGACTACCACCTGCTAGGCAAATTGAATTTAGAACTGACTTGATTCCCGAAGCAACCCCTATTACTAAAGCCCCGTACTGCCTTGCTTCGTCTGAGATAAAAGAATTGAGAAACCAACTCTAGGAATTATTAGATAAAGGATTTACACATCCTAGCACGATGCCATAGGGAGCACCTATTCCCTTTGTTAAAGAGAAGGATGGTTCAATGAGAATGAGGATTAATAAGAGGTCGAAACAAGATCATAATAAAGAATCTATACCCACTACCAAGGATGGATAATGTGTTTGATCAGTCACAAAGTACAAGTTACTTCTATAAGTCGAAGATAGACTTAAGGCCTCGATACCATCAGTTGAAGGCGAGATAAGAAGACTGCCCTTAGGACAAGGTATGGTCATTACAAGTTTCCAGTGATTCTTTTTGGCCTCACTAATGCACTAGACACCTTTATGAACCTTATAAACCAAGCTTGTTAATCATACCCCATTCACTTAGTAATCACCTTCATAGATTATAGTCTAATCTATTCCAAGAGAGGAAACACATATCGATACCATTCTTAAGTTGCTAAGGGATAAAATGAAATTACTAAGATTATACAATAGGATATGAATACTTATTGGAGAAGGCTCAGTTATAAAATGACATAAGAATCACATTGATATAAGTATGCTTCATTAGTAAGTGTATATGCAAATACCTGACTTGCCTACGAGTTAGACCATCAAAAGCCTTCATGATATTTAGTATAACCCGATATCCCAGAATGGATATGCGAAAGATGATATCAAAGGATTTCATTACTAAACTTCCACAAACTAAGTCTGGGCATGATACCATTTGGGTTATATTAGATGAGCTAACTAAGACTGCTCACTTCTTCTCCATACGAGGAGATTATAAGATGGGAAATATATAGGGAATACGTCAAGGAAATTGTCACCTATCATGAAGTACCTATATCCATCATTTTAGATAGAGATAGTCGTTTACACCCGTATTCTAGCAAGACTTCTGAAAGGAGTAAATTTAAGTATGACATAGCATCCATATACTAATGAATAAAGTGAAAGGACAATTTAGACATTGGAAGACATGCTTAGGGCATGCGTTAGACTTCGGTGGCAATAGAATGAACATTTACCCTTGATAGATTGCTTATAACAATAGTTATCGTTAGAATATCGAGGCCACCCATATTGTGACATTATATGTTAGATGATTTCGACCATCCGTTGGTTAGTCAGAGATCGATAGCCACTCCTTAGTAGGTCCCGAGATTATTAAGGTAACCACAAATAAGATCATACTAATATGAGAATGGATAAAAGTTGCGAGAGATAGAGAAAAACATTATGGCGACAAAAGAAGGTAACATTAGATTTCCATGTAGGTAATACGGTACTAATTAAGATCTCACCTTAGAAGGGCATCATTCGGTTTAAGAAGAAAGGAAAAATTGAGTCTACTGTATATTGGGCCATTTGAGATAATTGAAAGAATTGGCACAATAGTATATAAGTTAAAAACCGCTAGAGGAATTACAAGGAGTACATGACACGTTTCACGTGTCCAACCTAAGAAAATGTCTGGCGGATGAGTCACTTAAGATGCCATGGCAGGAGGTCCAAGTTAACAACAAGTTAAATTTCACGGAACGTCCGATTAAAATTGTAGATCGACGGGAAAGAAATTAAGAAATAGAGAGTTCCGTTAGTACGAGTCAAGTGGGAGGCAAGGAGAGGACCTAAAGAAACATGGGAGGAAGAAGATGATATGAAACAAAAATACCCATACCTCTTCACCTAAATTTCGCGGACGGAATTTCTATAAGGTGGGGAGAGTTGTAACACCCTATTTTGTGATGAAATAAAATAGAAATGTTTATGAAATTATGTCATGAGTATTTTATGATCTAATCGTGAATAGTATGATTATTAAGATATAAGAATCTAGTCGAGCCAATAGTATTATAAGAGACCGTTTAGTTAGATTAACAAAAGATATTATATTTGACCTACTCCGTTTTTAATGAAACTTTGGTTGACGCATAGATGAAAATTAGCTCGTCTTAACAGTATGTTCGGAATTTAGTAAAACGTTATAGTTCAGAAGCTATGAGAGTTAAACGAGTGAAACAGCTGAAATAATATATATATATATATATATATATATATTTATATAATCTAATTCTGAATTGAAGCTACGTGTACTTCAGTAAATAAGTATGAATATACGTGTATATATATTATGTGTAGTAATACATATGTGTAGTATATGTGTATATATGCCATGGAATGGGGTAGACATTTAAATGGCACGTGTATTTTGGTGAGTAAAACACCATTGAAGTTATGATTGCTAAACACATGCGTGTGTGGCTAGCCAATGAGCCATAGACCAATTGGTTTGTGAAGAGGTGGGAAGGTTTTCCTTAGGGTTTTCTGTCCGGGTGGTCACGGGTTCGAATCCCACTCCTTATTAGGGGGGGGCTAAAGGCACATTTAGGTAGCCCGGGGATCGATCCTGCATGGGGGTGTTGTTCTTAAGGGTGGTGCACCGTTCGACCGTTCAAAAAAAAAAGATGCGCGTGTGGCTTCTGTGAGTTTCTAAGAACTTTAGTTAAGGTATTAGACAGTATATATATATATATGTGGAACTCTATTGTAACAGTGCCATAATTTTAGCCTTGTTGCAAGATAGTAACCGACACATATTAAGGTGTGATCTTTAACAGAAGTAAGTTATTTATAAAGTTAATATTATTATTAGCAAGTTAGGGTCATAACCAGGGTAGGTATTGGGTAACCTAATCCTAATTTAGGCATGGACTGATCACCCATGCATAAACTAGGAAGAGGCCTCTATAAAGCAAAGGTGAGTTCTATGAATGTTTACAAATGTGAGCATGCTTGTCCAAACTGGTAATTGTTAATATTTCACTCATGACTGTTGTGCGCATGTGTATAATCTAATCACACATACACACGATATCTGTGGTCCCTTATACGTGCTGCTACGGCAGGATTTGTCGGTACTACGCTGCGGTGTAGTGGGCATTGACTGTATGATGTTTGAAGTCTTGTTGACACCGTCACGAGGGCCCATGCGTGGGTGCCAGTGTGGCGGAAAGATTATAGTGACATGGGCGGGTACAAGTCATGAATGATAAATTAATGTGTTTTACAACTTGTGTATATTCATGAACTCACCAGCATGTGTCACAGGTAGTAATGACTAGTTCTTGTGCATGCTGTTTAGCTTGAAGCTTTGTGACCAGTGGAATAAGATATGCTAGTTCGTGTGATTCAATGAAAAAGTATATCTCCGGCTAACAATAGTTGATCAAGCTTTGTACTTTTTAAATTCCAAACTTTGTATCCACTTTATGTTAATAAAGTAAGCATTCCCCTTGTAAGTTGGTATCAATTGTGTATGGTGCATCCTTATCTGGGTGTGGGCGTCACATCCCCCTTGTAGAAAAAAGAGAAAGAGAGAGAAGTTAGTTTTACACTCCTACATTACAACCCGAACAAAAGTCCACTTGATTTATCTTACTTAGTTGGTTTGGAGACGAGGACTTGATTTGAATACAAGCCTATGACTTGAGTCGACTTCGGTACGGACATGAGTGTTCACCCCCAAAACTCACCCAAATGATAAAATCTGAGTGATGAATGAACATTGTAAGCAGGTATAGGTTCAAGAAAAATCATACGGGTTAAGTAGGCATGTCATGGAATTTTATTTTTCTAGTAACATAAAATGAATAAATGAATCGTGGGTTTGTTAGCTACAGTTTGCCTCAATGTATTGTGGGTGATTGCTTGAGGACAAGCAATTGTCTAAGTGTGGGGTATTGTGATGACTCACAGAATTAACATATAAAACAGGCATAAACAGTCCCAAAATAGGTTACAATTAGGCTTATATTAATAATAATTGATGCTTAATTCGTTCCTATTTGTGTATGTTAGGAAATTGGAGCTCCAAGACGGAAACAAAGGATTTCCAGGTAAAAACAAGCAAAAATTGGAGATTCCTGAAGATACCAGACTTGCAGCCTGTCCTCTATATGGTTTGAAGACAATCCCGAGACTTAAACAATGCCAAAATCAGTCCCGAAGTGACCTTGCACGCCCACGCTCACCTGTACGAAGGCCCTGCACGCGAGAAGACAACACAGGAAACTTGGAGGGTAAGAAATCAGAAGCTGGAAGCAGTGCACGGTCGTGCCAAGTAAGGGTGCATGCCCGTGCCAGACACAGAGTACAGAAAAAACTCATCCATGCAGCAACAGAACGTACGAGTAACAGCAAGCACGCACCTGCCAACCTTGTGCACGGCCGTGCAGCCCTGGAGGTCTATAAATTGCAAGCCAACCCTCACCATTTGTTCATCCCTTCTTGTGCTCTCTTGGGGCCAAACTCCAAGCTTCTTCCAGAGATCTTGGGGTCTTGTGGGAGGCCTTCTGGCCATCCTAACATCCCTCAATGGTTAGGCCTCGTCCTACCTTGATCGGCTTGGCCAAGAAGAGGATTGTAGAGTAGTTATGCAATAAATATCGAGGGTCGTGAGGATCAAGAGAGTTACATATCACTTGGAGGTGGATAGCTTGTCTATGAGCAGCAATGTTCTTGTGTTGATCATCTTATATGGTTGTATCTTTCTATCATCATGAACCCATTTTGATTTGTAGACTTTTATTATTACTAGTAGTTTATTTTTAGTTATTTGTGTTGTTATCTTCTTATAATCCTTATTTGTTTATCTTTGTGGCAGGTTTGAATGATGACAAACTTAATAACTTAACAAACTTTAACTTGATTAAAATAAACCAAAGGTATAATCAGCTTCTGGTAAACCCCAAGCTAGATCCAAGGCAAGGAAACCGATAGTGAGACAGATCCTTCGGGCTTCTGATATCCTAACCGGGTTCTAAGCAACGACATCTGAAGTGGGTCAGATTTGAGTGACACATTTCTGGTCAATACCAGATGACTGAGTAATCTTCTGGTTAAAGGGAGGATTCCCTGTGGGCGCACCAGTGATCTTTTTGTATCATACACCCTTAGGATTATGTTCCACCTTTATCAAAGATTTTATTCAGTAGTTGAGTATTTTTTTGGCACTGGGAGGATTCCATACGGGCACACTAGTGATCTCTTGTATCATACGCCTTCAGGATTATGTTCCACCTTTGTCAAGGACTTCATTCAGCTAGGGAGGTTAAGTGTTGGGTTATTTAACCATCATCCATTTAAACAACTTTATATTTAACTGATCAATAAATATTAAAGTGCCACTTAAAAGATAAACAAATAACGGATTCTTTATCTAGTTCTCGTTAGTACAACGCTGTTAACCAATGGGGATATGGTCTCCTGAGTCAACTGTAAGAGAGATCCTTCGATCTTAGTATCGTTAACCTTCTTAGGGGATTCGTTGTTGACCACTCGGGAATGACCCTAAAGCGAGATCCATCGGTACGAAACGCGAGAGGTAAGGTGAGGTGTCGGTGTTCCAGGTCGGAAGTGAAGCCTCCATTTTAAGAAGAAGATGAGTTCGAAGACTAGATACTTGGCCGCGGTTTGAGGAGCCCGCTATACGCGAGGCCCTGGCAGAGACCCTAGGTGGACGTACGCTGGATAGGTTTAGCATTCTACACAGTAGTAGCTTCCGCTTCTCTATCAAAGAGTCAACACTTCAAGATCCCTCTCGTCTTCCTCATAAATTAACTAACTTAAATTATTAATTCTAATAATAAACTTAACTATTAAATCAAAGGACCCCGAGATATGCATAATATACTACTCTACTATTTTTATCTTTTTATTTTACAAAACCAAAATCTTTTTCAAAAACTATTTTTATCAAAGAACCCCTCCGTTTTATTTTTCTTTTTAAAACCCGATCAGTGAATTGATGAAAGGTTGAGTAGGGGAAAGTGTGATTCTTAGGGATACGATACTCAATACTTACCCTAGAGACTATACTATGCACGTCAGGTTCTCTGCCTATGTGTTGGTTTTAGTTTCGAAAGTAAATATTGTTTACTTTATAAATTTAAAACCTGGTAAAACCGGTTTAGTAAAAATCAGTCATTTGTACCAAACCAAAGTTTATGAATTAAAACATCAAAGTGTTTGGCCGAGAAATTGATATCTTTTTAATTACTAAAACCACGCACACCATATGTGATTTGAGGTCATGTATTGATGCTAATGCAGCACTGAAAAAGAACGAAAAAGAATTTAAAGAAACGGTTTTGTTGTTAAAGAAAGATGTTAATGTGATTAAACGAACAGTTTTAAACAAACAAGATGCCATTAACAACTACCTCACTGATTTGCAATAAACCAAGAAAGCATTAGCAGCAGCACTGTGTGACTATGAAACCATTAAAAGAAAGTTGGAAAGCTATTCCAACTCTCGGTATGTCCTCGATCATATCATCGAGAGTCAAATCACCCAAAGAACCAGTTCAGGTGTAGGTTACAATGCAGTTCCTCCTTCTCTGCGTGACAATTACTCAAAGTCACCAGATGAGACAGATCTCACAAACTTTATTGTCACAACACCACTTGTTGCTGACCCATATGAGATATAGGAAAATGAGATTGTTAAAAATGAGAATGATGTATTGGTTGAAACCGAGTATGAAGATTCTGATGAGGAATCTGAGAGACCGGGTTTAGGATTAAAACCAATTATTCCACTTGAGAATCACATTGCATGTGATCCTGATCCCAAAGTCAAAAAGCAGAATGGTAAATCTCAATAGGTAAAACCACAAGCTGCTCCTCAGAAAACTAATCGAAATCAGCAAAACCCACAGAATCAATCTAAGAAAATCAATTGGGTTCCAAAGAAAAAGTTTGGGAAGAACAAGTCAGTTCCCAAGACTAAATAAGTCAAGTTTGTCAAATCTAGGGGTACGGATCAGTCGCAATATTTAAAAAATCATTCGAATCTTACTTACTTTGAACAAAAAGATTAACGATTTAATGCACCTAGATCTCATGAACATGAAGCATCCTCTAGTACCACTAGATTTGGAAGCTCTAGCCCAAGATCTTCTCAGTATAGGTCGGGGTATTCTCAGTATAAACCTCAATACTATGAAGAGTAGAGGTCATGCTTTGAATGCAACGAGGTAGGATACATTATATCTCATTGTCCCTATCTGAGAGAGATGAAAGCTAGGACTTGTGAACCCCCTCGAGAAACAACAACAACAATCACTTTGGCTCTCCAACCCAAAATTTTTGTGATAATTATTATCAATTGAAAGACCAAACACTTTTAAAAGAAAACAAAGAATTGTTGTTGAAATTGTAAAGCCAAAAACTGAGAAGGTTGTAAAATCTAAGGTCTCAAGGCCCAAGGAAAACCCTAAGGCAAGTCCAAAGGGAACCCAAAAGCACAACCTAAGGCCAAGCCCAAACCTGCAAAACCAAATTTTTTCAAAGATAAAATTAAGCAGGTTTGGAGACCTAAATTAGTAAATTCTTCCGAGGGTTCATCATCAGGTGATCCTACTCCAACTCCTCATGGCAGGTGGATGGATCTACCAATTATTGATGACCTAGGCTGACCAACGACTATCAAGGCCTGGGTCCCCCTCCAGAACTAATCTTTGAATGAGTGTGTAGGGTGTTCCAGGAGGAACTATCAGCAGTCATTGATTGTTGACAGTGGGGCATCTTAGCACATAATAGGTGAAATATCGCTCCGATAACTTGATCAAAACATCTTTGGAGGATATATAACCTTAGGTAATCTAAGGAGGGAGTTTGTTATGAAAGAAGTAAGAAGAGAAATGTCCAATGAGATTAAAATCATGACCTAGTTTTTCAACTTAACAACGGGTGTCAATAATGAATAAGAGTGGACTGGGTGGTTGTTTTAGAATGGTTCCTTCATTATCTAAAGGGTTACCGACTGAAGTTCTATGGTACCCTAATGGCGATAAGATGGATCTTGTTGGCTTAGTTAATGTTGGTTACAAAATCGACGTTGAATCTACAACAGGTGGATGTCAGTTCATGGGAGGTCGTCATGTGTGTCATCATTGCATCCTGCGAAGTTGAATCGGGTAGCTGCACAAAGCTGTTCTTTCCAGGTTCTTTGGACATGTCAACACACATGAGTAACTATGGTTTGAATTTTCTTATCATCTCCTTTGTTTCTGTTTATAATGTTGCTTTCATAGCAATCACTAAGGATCCAGTGATTAGGAAAGTCCACACTGACTACCATATTGCCAAATATTTTACCAAATCATTTGACAAATCCAAATTTTGAATATCTTTGAAAGGTAAAAGGCATTTGGGAAAATATGAGTAAACCACATCGGAAAATTAGTTTTTGGTTAACTATTTTTTTCTATCAGAAAATCCAAAAACATTTCAGTTTAAAGATCCAAAAAGATTTCAGTTTCTTTAAACTTTTTGAATTTTAGGGGAAGAAAATTCCAGAAAAACATAAAAAATGAGTTTTTGCATTATGAAAAGGAGAAAATGATAGTACATCAATGGATTGTCTGATTTCCCTAAACCTAAAATGCAAATGATAATCAGTTTTACAAATGATATACCAGTAGCCTGAAAATCATTTCAAAGTTGGCACGGTGATATAAACATTAACGACTTAAAGTCGAGTTGTTTTCCGCCTCATTGGCATATGTTCTTAGTACCAAAATCTCGATTGATGGGTTGCCAAAATATGAGGTTTCTGGTCTTTAAGCCTGTGATTAATCCGGGAACAACTGGTCGAATCTCCAGTTTACTGCAAGTCTGATTGTATCGACCAGGCATTCTTAAAATGTGCTAAAAGATCCATCATAAGCCAAACCCTAATTCCCATACAAAGATAAGAGAATTCTTGTAAGACCCTAACCTGTATGCACGCGACTAGCGCTTAAACTTATGATTTTAGACCTTAATTAAAACCACTCCCGATTAAAACTTTAATATTTATTGTAAACTCAAACCATTTAGATCAAATACATATTTGATTCCCACAAATTTTCCATTTTAACAATTAAAACACACACTAAGATTTTGCGTTTTAACGAGAGTTCTTGGAATTCTATCGCAGAAGCTTGATGAGTGTTCGGGTGTGTTCGGCTCTTCTCGTGACTTGATCCTTGATCCGGGAGTTCCACGAATGCGTACTTGGCACCATTACACAAATAATGGTTAGTGGGGTTAAAAAATGCAGTTACTATAAAGGAATATCGTCACGCATTCATACGGAACGAACCAGGCCTAACGGCCAAATATAATTTTTACCCAAAATGACTTCAGAAGGCCTGAACGGCCGTTCCCACAGAGGAACGACCGTTCCCACAGAGTGAACGGCCGTTCACAGGGCCAACAATGTTTTCCTAATGTTCAGTCTGGCCGAACGGCCGTTCACTCAGAGTGAACAGTCGTTCAGTGGGCCACGAACAGTAGTTGTTGTTCTGTACAGCCTGAACGGCCGTTCCCTCTAAGCGAACGGTCGTTCACAGGCTTCTGCACCTTTTTGCTGATTTCAAATCATAGGAATCATGTCGCAAACTCATTTGACAAATTCCACAAGCATAGAAATCATATTTTTAACTAAATTAACATTTGCTTGTCTGGAAACATCGCCCGGTCACTGACACTATGATCCGGTTCTTAGTTTTGAATGATTTTGTCGATTCTTACCCAAATCGACCCATTAAGGCCTTGGACATTTCAAAACACTACTTGATTGCTCAATAGGTATGATAATCATGTTGTCAACCCATTGGTTACTTGTTTAACTAAAATTATCGACCGGTTTGTGTCATTAAGACCCGATTACTAGATTTAACTTTCAATGAAAGTTTAGAATTTCCCAAAATGCCCTCATAAGCATTTACTTCAAATTAGCCATCCATGGCGACACTACTTGATTTGATTTCATTGTTTTCAACTCAATACTTGTTCAAAAACCTCTAAGTCCTCACGGACATAGATTTCCACCATTTCTCAAGATTTTCTCTCAATTAGTCAATTCTATGCGCACTAGCGCGCATTAGACATAGTTATGCAATTAACTTACCTAATTTGCACCCACGCTTTATGTGGGTGTTTTAGTACCCACGCTACTTCGCCCGAAGGCATTTATTTGACTACAGACTTATCGGGCGGCTTTGACCCATATCCATACCTTGTGCTCATCCCCCATGATTCTTGGCATCAAGTGCCCATTCTCAAATGCATTTACCTGTATGCTTTCTAAAATGAAAAACGTTAGTTTTTCGGAACTCAAATGGCAATACTTCACCGTTTGATCCGTTTAACCTCATGAATCTAGTTGCTTGCAACACAAGCATCAAGTGTTGGACTCAAATGATGAGGACATCCCCATTTGACCCGTTTTGGCTCATAATTTGAGTTACTATATTGTCCAAGATTTTTCCTATGGTTCAAGTGACAATAACTTGACCTAATTGGCAACATGCTTAACTACTTCATTCAAAAGATTTCATCAATTCATTTGAATTTAAAACATCATTTCCCACATATCATTATTAATTGACTCGTTTGTTGAATTTCACCATTCGTTCACAACTCATTGTACCAGTTATTGTCACAAACCTTGTTTTGTTATGAGTTCACTTAAAGTGACCCGCTTAATGGATTTCTCCCCTTGGGGTTTACCTTTATTACATACTCAAGATTAAAAATAATGTATACAACACTTAAGCTATGCTATAGTCTAATGGTGCAAGTAAAACTTATCTCATATCCGTTGTTGCTTCCATACGCATTGAGCTTGCATCCGTTTGACCCGTTTGCATCCCTAGTTCTTGTACCTAACGTAGGGACATGTCAAACCTTGTTTTTGTTAGAATACATAGTATAGATTTCTTTCATTTTCCAAGGCATCAGTATTCATTTGACCTCTAGCTCAACATCACATTTCAAGTATTCATGTTCATACATGATTTACACATTTACTTTTTCGTTCAAGCATTTTATCAACCAATTCAATTGATTTTTATGATTTTAAGTTATTTGTCTAATTATCATCATAATATATTATTTAGACCATTTGCCTAAATTTCTCATTATAACAACTTCACAATATTCCCAACACTACTAGATGTATGTGGGTTCAACCTAGAGGTTTAACCCCAAATTTTTACAAGTTAACATATTCATATGAACATAATCAAGAACAGATACTAAGTGTGATTAGTAACCAAATTAGGTATGATTGAGGCTCCCTAAATCTAGAGAAACCTCCAACAACTTAGAATCTTACGTTTTTTACAAAACTACAGATACACATCTCATATATGTGTTTGTAGCTTTCGGATTGTCAAAGTCATAAACGCCAAAGTTTTAAAGACAAAGTTGATTTTGGAAGACTGGTTCGAGTGATCGAAGGGTCGAACAAATTTCTATTGGGTCGAATGAATGTGTTAAAGTTTGGTTCGTGATAAAGCAGGGTCGAAGAGATTGATTCGAACCCACGAAGGGTCGAACCAAATACTCTATATATATGTGAAGGTTGTTAGAGTTAGTTAATACAGTTGGTTATTTCTGTGTGTGTCCAGTGTGTGATCAGTTTCACCTTGAAGTGTGTGTTTTCATTATATCGAGTCTATAACTGTTATAAAAAAGTGTAAGATTAATGAAGCATTTGAAAATGGAAATCAATGTGTTTTGATTACGGTTTATATCATTTTTCATACATCAGGGTTTCCGCACCTGATGAATCGATACTCATGCTGATAAAACGTTTATTTATCTAAAATCGATCCTACAAAAACCCTAGATTTTCACCATGATCAAAAACGAATATATAATTAATTTCTACCAAATAAAAGGTACCTTGATGTTCATTAGGCCTTAGATGATCCGTTCTTGCTAAAGCATTGAAGAACCCTTTGATTTGGCTTCGATTCAAGCATATTATTGAGTTTAGGGTTTGGTTAGTGAAGGAGATGATTCTCCTGATGAAGAATCGACACACCCACATAAGTGTGTGTGTGTGTGTGTGTTCACACTCAATTTACCATTTACATATTTCTTGTTTTACTAGTTGTTAACTACAACCCCTCAAGTTTTTCCCCAAAGTCTTTTGTTATTAGAACTTATTTAACAAAGCTAGCTTCTAGTGTTATTCCCATAATAGGACTTAACCAAAGTTCTTATTATTCGAGTATCGTTTTATTATTTTGATAATCACGCCTAATGGCGTTATCAGGCGAGACGGATGATTTTGGGGCGTTACAATTCTAGCTGAGGAGTGCAAGCATCTTTTGTCTCTAGCTACTCGTACCGGTAAACCATTGTGTGTTGTGTAGTGTACTATATCTAGTTCTGACGCTTATGGAGATTGTTCACTGGGATAGTAACCTAGATTGAACACACCCGCTAAGACAAGTTTCTAAAATCAGCCACACGTACTATAAGCGAATAAATACGGACCCTATGGCGACTGTGCACAGGGATAGTGACTCGGATTGTACACGCCCCCTCTAAGGAAAGCATCCCATAAAGAAAATAATAAATAATAATAAATTTAATGGTTTCCGATATCTGCCCCACCCTGACCGAGATTTAATCAATCTCGTGTCTTGTAAACGGATGGTCATGGCTTACTCACCCATTACGACGAAGCTTTGCACAATGGCTGATACGGGAATGTGTCGTGTGTGTGGTGACCATTGACCGCAAGTATAAATCTTACCTTAATCGTATCTAAAGTGTCGACAAGTAATCATGATTTTTAGGTTTAAATGGACCCTTATATTGGTAATCGTTTGTTTACTGATGAATGATGATCCTAATCTGAACTAATCGAACAACTGTTATCATGGCATGTCCGAATACTGAAATGATTCTCTTATTAGCAAGCTCGCAAAAATATTGTTAGTGAATATTAGTTATCTGCTTTAAAGTTCTTAGATATTGAAAATTTGAAAATCCAAAACAATTCTAGGTGTATTTTAGCTTAAATTTCTGAAAAAAAAAATACAAAACTCAAAATGGAATCTCAGATCCGAATCCGAAACACAATAAAATAAAGTCTTTCAAAATCAAGGGTCAAAATGCAACTTTCATAAATCAAAGGGTTTAAATTGACAAGTTTGAAAGTTCAGGGTGAAATTTAAAAAGATTCAAATGTTTAGGTAGAGAACGATTCGTTTCTCCAAATGGTGGTCAAAATGGACAAATCTTGAAAGTTTATCGAATGATAAACTTCAAGAATTGATTAAGTCCGGATTATTTGTCGTATCTAATACAAGTTGTAGTTTGTGTGCAATTTTTATTAATTTTTTCTGCAGGATCAAACACAACCAGTGTGCTCATCATGATTCAAACGACAAAGCTTGAAGCTGAACAAGACTCGAACTTGAACTACAACATCATCCTGAACAACAAGAATCCGGTATTCTATCTTCAGAGACACCAGATCGTGGTAGAGCTCCAGCAACTGAAGCTGAGGAAGATGATGATCGAAAAATGAAAGTGCAGATGATATTGATCTACGTCTTCGTCACAGAAGCGTCAATCGAAACAACAAAGATTTCTTGATTCCTCCCAAGACATCAAAGCTAATCGAAGACAAATACGAAATCTCATGAAGCCACGACCAAAACTCAAATCAGCAAATATTCAAGTATTCAAGGGGGAGATTGTTAGTGCACTGCGGTGTGTCTTCCCATGTTGAAGATTGCCAGATATGAAGACCTAAAGACTGAAGATCATTAGCTAGACCTTAGGGGGAGTTTGTGAACGCTTTTCCATACATCCCCAGCTCAATGACTGGTTAAGTTTGCAGATCACTAGCTAGGTCCAATGGGGAGACTGTTAGTGCACTTCGTGTATCTCCCCAGCTAGTGATAGGTCGATATTAGTCGTAGGCATGATTATAATATCATTTATGTATGTTTTGGATGTTATTGGGTAGCGTTATAAGTGTTTAGGGGTATTTTGGGAATTAGTGTAATAGTCCAGGCGTATGAGGGAGTCATACGCCTAGAACAGCCCAGGCATATGACACTCAGCCTATAAATACCCCTCATGTCTTCAAACTTTGTAATTTTTGCTCATTCTAACAAGGTGCTGCCCAATTAAGTGTGTATTTTTGTGTGTGTGCTCTCAATCTTATCCATATCATTCTAACCTATATCCAAACACCTATAACAACTAACCGGATCGCCTTGATCCGTTATGCGTGCGATACTAAATTCTTGTCGATCCTACAATAGAGTCGTGTTTGTCTATTGATAACACATGTGTAAATGTGAAAAAATAACATAGTTTTTATTACATAAAATGCCATGTGTAAATCAATGTTTATACATATGTTTGTACTTGTGTAATAACTCATATTTACATATGAATCTAATTAGAATTTGATCCATGATAAACTCTATGAGTTAACATGTCGAATATTCATAAAATGTCTTATAAATACTCGGATTTTGTGTGGAATTGAATAGTTTCCAAATTAGATATTGTCACGTGTAATCTTATTTCGTTTGTACGTAATAATTGGACGTTATGTTGATCTCTGTTGAGCGTGTCATTGGCTTGATTGTTCATTGCCAATTGTTTCGGGTTAATCGGGTGTTGTATGCGTAAATGGACATTGTTGGAAAATATAACGAATTCCTAAAATTGTTTGGGCTTTGCTAGACTCCGGATGAAATAGTTAATGTAATAATGTCTAATGCACAAATAAAAATGACACAGTTTTAAGGGTGTGTGCGGATCTTGACCTGGGAAATCGACGGATGTCACAGTAGTGACGCTTCCCACCTTGTCTAAAATCTAAATTATAAAAAGAAAAGAAAAAGAAAATTGCTATTCGATCCACCAACTTTCCAAACTGTGTATCGAACTCATTTTCAGGCACCAAAATCTTAAGCAAAAATTAAACTTGGAGGGGGCAAATTTCAAATCTATGTTTGGTAGCCTATGATGGTTCATAGTCTATTAATAGTTAAGATCAATGTTGTAAAAGTCGCTAGACACCCCCTAGTCAGAGTCGGGAGTACTTGGGATAAGAGGCTATCAAACAACCCCAGTTTAATACAATCATTTGGCCAGGATTTGTAAAGTTTTGCATGAATAGAGATTATCTGAATTATTGTCGTCAATCTTTAACTGAACAAAACATCCAAACCTTAAGCTTTTAACAAGTTGTCCTCTCTAAAACCGAATCATCTTTTTCAAGTCGGTGCATATAAGAAAAAAATTTCTTTTTACTCATTTATATGCACTCCTCTATATATCTTACACGGTTTTTATATTTAAAGCCCCAGTCCAGGCACCCTACAATCAGGTCTCATTACAGTGTGTTGTTTAAAAATAAGTAATTCTATTAAAAACTAGTGGAAGACCTACAGCCAGCCGAGGGGGGCGGGGCGACCGCCCCTTTGAAAAAATTTTTTTAGTGTTATACGTGCATGAAAGTCCTGAACGTCCCCACTAAATTTTGCAATCGCCCACCTTGAACTCGCCGAATCTATATAAATGCCGGAGTAGAAACTAAACTACTTTATCTTCCGTGGAATGTTTTCTCCGACCAACAGATGGCTCTACGCCTCTCCTGAATTTAGGTTTTGCTTATTGAAGGTGTATCCTAAATAGTACTTGGGTTAAGTGATATATATATATATATATATATCATTTGTTACATGGGCAAGATTTCGTATTCTGGCCCAATTCAAAAACTAATAAGAGCTTTCTTACGAGAATATTATTGTTTTGGACTATTATGCTTATTATCTTTATACAACATTTTATCCATCACCAAATCATTAACCTAAAAAAAGTCTTATTATTTGAAAACATATGATCAATTGTTTGTTACACAACCAAAAGTCCAAGCAGAACATGAATATAGTTGAATGATGTATGGTACAACAATTTAGTAAAAAATATATGAACATCAATCCTATCAAACAAAGACGATTCCGTGACATTATGCCTAAATTACCTCCAAGCCGAGCACGTTACCATCGGCTTGCTCTTCCAACCAAGCACGAGCGCCCCATCCTTCTCTCCTAGCCGATAACAGTCGCTATATTCCCTCAACACCTCTTGAACTGCGGTCACAGCCGAAAGACCCAAAGGCTGACCCGTGAACCCAGCCGCTTGCAGCCTAAACTTCCATTTAGCCAACGTCTCGTGTCGTTCTACCCGGTCTGTGTCCTCACATGCCACTATGTTAACCATATCCCTAGCCACACAGTTCTCCTCTGCGCTAATCCTCCGTCTATCATCCCGTGGCATCACTATGTTCCTAGGTAACTTAGCATCAATGGACTCAAACATAGCCGTGTAATAATCAAGAGCCTCCTCAAACCGTTTGGAGAAACACGAGGTGTTCGTGTTTGATTCCTGCTCGAGGAGGGTCACGACTTTTGGAGTCAACCGTTTGACCAAACGGATTAACCGGTCACGGTGATTAGTCGTGCTCACGCTCTCATCAGGCATGTGATGTAACATGTAAGGGAAGTTAACCGCCAGTGCCTCGCCCGGCCGGACCATTAGATTCCCCCAATGTACATCACTTCCTGAAATAGCAGCTGCGTGGAACTCAAAAGGAACCCCGTGTGCTTCAGCAACCGCAGCCAGCTTTTGACCGACAAGTTGGAGCCCGCCACCTCGGGCATAAGATGAGTCGCCATCATCAACTCCTGTGACCCGAAGCCTCGGTGGTCCACCAGGCCGCTTGGCAAGGTCTTCGATGAGTTGGACCCATTGGCTACCCTGCGCTATTAGGAAGTCAATGACATGAACTTGGGTCTCATCCTGCATAGCTTCTTTAATGACAGCATTTGCTGACGTGTACGCGAACTTGTAATACGGGCAGATCTCATAGAGGATCGACATATAGGTTGTCAACTCTTCCGGCTTCGGCTCGTAACATCTTAACTTTTTGTAAATCAAGCTTCCAGAAGACAACTGTCGGGCCCGCAGACCTTCTAACATGTATGTACCCAACCGCTGAATCGGCTCACCAGTAACCGATACCTTGCTTTGTAAGGCGTCCATGAGTGCCTCTGCATCTTCTTTAGCACCATCATCAATAGCGTAAGCAATGTCAATGAGGGTCTGCTTTACATCAAGATTTGCAACACCAAGTTGCAGTATCTTATGATACTTGTTTTTGTTATCAAGCGGGCTAGTGATAGACCCGTCTTCAAAATCCGATCCTGGCCCTAACAGCTCCATCTCAACATCTCTAAGAGCCTGCTCAATTCCACTGCTAACCGGCGACCCATAAGTCTTCTCAGGGGACAAATGGTGTAGATTTGATAAGCATGATTGAGAAGACCCTTGTGGGGATAACGGGCTGCGACTGTATGGCGAGTTATGCACCGAGTATTCTATTGCAGGAGATGATTCCAAGGTGAAGAATTGTTCATTAGTGGTCTGCAGCGAAGAAACAACAGTTTCTTGGGGGCGCGTGTCAGGGTAGGCATTGTTGTTCAAGATTTGGAAATGGGGACCCGTTAAGCGAAATGGTTCGATCGGGTCTTGTTGGTGGAACAGCCCATGGACCGCTGCTCCCAAGCTTCGAGTTTTCTGGGATTTTTGCATCTAGTAAAACACTGACCACTTGTTATTCCTGAAATTTCGGAAAGATTCATGAAATGAGAAACTTGAAGATAAGCAAACAACGCCCCACTTACGGTGTGCGCATATAATGTATATATGTGTGGCCCTCGGGGGGCAAAAGTAAAGTTGCACTAGTTTTAACGTTATTTTACTAATTTCGTGAAAATAACGTTAAAAACGACAGACAGCTAATCATGCATCATGTGGTGGCGTTGATAGCCAAAAGACAAAGGGGTACATGCACCGATCGGGTTTGTCCCGATTGCTAAGTGTTTTGTGCCTTATGTCCAAGGCTTGATACGAAACCACATCGAGCCGGGGGTCTCACTGGAAGCAGTCTGTCTATTCTTAGGGATAGAGGTAAGGCTGTCTACATCTTACCCTCCTCAAACCCTACCTTAGCTTTGCTATAGGTGGGATTAACTGAGTATGATGATGATGAAGATAAACAAACAAAATGTGCAATAATCAAATAGACCCACAAAGAACAAATGGTAACAACAACAAAAAGTAGTACATGAGCATTTATTGTATAAAGAAAACTATATATGGTAACATATGCCAATAAGATGCAACCAAATCTATAACAGTTAATTAGATAAACCCAGATTGTAACTCTTATGTAATTTTTTTTAATAAAAATAGTGTTTCAATTCATAAAGGACAATTTACATTAGGATGACAGGGAGCTAGGCAACAAGCTACGCGCCGCCTCCCCTTTCTGAATAGCGAAACTTAACTTACTAAAAACAAACCCTTGGCCCAAAAGTCAAATAGATAGATCAGAAATCATGATGGAATAAAGTAGGGGTGTTGATTATCTGAATCGGACTAAAAAACCGTAAACTACGGTTTAATATTCGCATCGGGTCCTTATCAGACCCAACCTGAATAACCCGAAAACCGACCCAATGAACACCCCTAAATAGTAAATACAATAAATAACCAAAACATGACCTAAAAAGTGAAAGCAAAAAAGAATCTTTAACAACAAATGAATTTTGGAAATTTGGATAGAAAACCCCTAATAATTATAGCACTATGATCCTCAA
This sequence comes from Ambrosia artemisiifolia, assembly GCA_032199755.1. Taxonomy (NCBI): domain Eukaryota; kingdom Viridiplantae; phylum Streptophyta; class Magnoliopsida; order Asterales; family Asteraceae; genus Ambrosia; species Ambrosia artemisiifolia. Next base: position 46,685,637 of record CM063519.1, on the reverse strand, counting down.
GAACCCTAATTTAAAAAGTAAAAAATTTTTATTTTATTTTTTCTATTTGTAACATATCCACACCAAATGGTCAATTTTTAACTGAAAGAATAGTATTGCATTCTGTTCCTTAAACAAAACCAAATTAACCTTCTAATTCAATCAATTTAACTTCTGATTCGAATAAGAACAAACTACAATTAAAACTAAAACTCTAATTATTTATATATATATATATATTTTCAATTTATCCATTTTGTTTCATTTAATAAGAACAATAATCAATTAAGATGAAGTTAAACCTAGATGACTCTATAGATCAATGAAAGCGCTAAATGTGAATAAAAAGATTGTAATGATTGGATCAGAATCTTGAAAATAAACGCACCTTTGAGTTATTCTGAAGGTAAATGAGACAGAGATTTTGTGAGGAAAATGGGAATGTTTGACTTTGGTTGAATGGCCAAGTGTTGTTCTAGATGTTAGTGACGACTTGAATACATATATATGTGGTGAAAACAAACTGAAGCAGCTGTTGTTAAATGACGAAACTGCCCTTTCACACGTTAAACACCAGCCACATTAAACTGACTTTGATGAATAATACGTAATGCATTTGATAGTTAGTTATGGGTTGTGAGTGACACGATCATCGCTTTCATTAAATTTTCAAAAAGAAAAAAATTTACTATAAGAGAAAGGATTTGGGTGGAGGGTTCGTGTGGGAGGCCACTAGGGTGGGGCTTACCTGCAGTGGCGGATCTAGAAGAAAAATTCAGGGGTATCCTAATATTTGGTCAGAGGTATATGGTACACGAAGAAAAAAAACTTTACACTAATTTTGTACTTCGCCGACAAAGTTGAGGGGTAACCCGGGCAGCCCCTAATTACATGCTAGATCCGCCCCTGCTTACCTGACTGTTTGGGTGATGCAAAAAACAAGAAAAAAGCCGCTTGGCTCTTTGATTTTTTTTTTTTAAAATAACACTATATATATATATATATATACTAGGTTAGAGACCCGTGTTGACACACGGTGGATCCCCAAGGTAATGTTATAACTAATAATGTACATATACGCATATGATACGAAGATATTTACTGTTTGACTTTATATAAGTCAAATTTAGGTTGCAAGTTCTTAACCTAAGTTTTACATAACTATCAAAGAGTTACTGTAGAAAGTCGATCAAATAATAGTGTTCAACAAAAAAAGAAGAACATGAATGCTGAATTTTGAACAAATGATCAGTTTGCGGATCATGTGGCTGAGAGAAGAGGCGGCAATGGTGAAAGTGGAAGACTCAAACGATTCTGAAAATGGATTTTTTTTTGGCAAAAAAACAACATTAAACTAATACTTTAAGTTTACATCTTAACTATTAAGTAACATCACTTTATGAATACTTTAAAACAATACAATAGTAGATGTCCTACACTTCATGAAGAAAGGTAAGTAGTTTGAATTTACATAGTAAACTAAAGCCGACATTAAAAAAATTTGATAAAATCTGTTTACAAATTAAAATTTGAAAATCAGTAAAGTAAGCAATCACATATCATTATGTATGTTTCTATAATAATCTATGACTAAAAGTCAACTTTCATATATATGAATATGATATCTTTTGAAATACCTTAAGTATAAATAGATAATCATATACGCATTCATATGTGATGATTCACAAATCTTCGTTTGAAAAACAAATAGAAATACACAAAACACAATTTATATGTATATGTTTGTTGACATATCCATTAAAGATAGAAAAAAATAAATTACATAATTAGATACAAATTATGGCGTAATATTCATGTTTATGACTTTATTCGGAGAAGACATACAATGTATATAAACACACACGTATCATCAACTTACATGTAGCCAATAACACAACAATATTATTATACAAAACACAATTCTAACAAAGTGATACTCGATTATGACTAAACGTTAAACTTTGACAAATATACTACACTAATTCTAAACGAAATTGGCTTAGAATTCATTAACTGAGAAAACAATGTTTTATTTTATTTTTATATCAAAATATAGATAAATATGTTTATGGCTTTTGATGTATTGGCTAAATATGTATTATATGTATCATAAGATTTTAAAAAATCAACACAATTATGTAAGAATAAAACTGAGTTAACATATATATAAAGAACTTGTTTGTTTGATAAACTAAAACATAAATATACGAATTTAACCACAAAAAACATTGTGGCTTACAAAAACATGGAAAACCAAAATGGTTGATTAAATTTATTTGGGCTTGGGTTACACATCATAAAATTAGTAACTTCGATTAACTGAATCACACATTTGAAAATATTTCTGTGTAGACAACACTCGGCACGGCAGCACGTTCATCCAAAATTAGTATCTGAAAGCCATCTCTACTCTTCACTCTTGATAGGGCAACGTAAAACTGAGCATGTGTAAAAACATATAAATCAAATTGCATGCAAGGGGTGAAAACATACATAATATTTTTTGCAAAAAATACCTTTATATAAATTATACCTTCAATATTCGAATTTATATTACATAATAGGTTAGAGTCCCGTGTGTACACACGGCAAATCCCCAAGTCAAATGACAAAAAAAATTTATAAAGATTGTAGTATGCAAGTTTTATGTATTGAAAGTTACGTAATACAATTCGTATGAATTTTCATTGCACGCAAAATATCATAAATAGTAAAGCGTATGGAATTATGGTACTATAAAGTGAGGTAAGATATCCTATAGCAAAATCCTTTTTCTTTTGTTTCTTATTTATTTGAGCATTTGGTTGGTAAAAATATGAACAGCCGAATTTTAAAATGCAAGATTGTTATGGTTGTAATTTGTATGCCCACTATGTTCCTTGAATGAGTTATACTTCTTGTATCCTTATCATATCCCATAAGTTGGCATACCATTAACAAAAGCCACCAAAACCAAGACACACAAAACCATATAATTTTCTCAATTTAAAGTGGATACAATAAAGAATAAAGAAACATACTATTTGATATCATTTCGTCTCCCTAATAGTTAGAAATAGGAAGTCATCAAATATTAAAGATTTTAGAAATTCATATATGAGCTTATATCTTACCAAATCTATCAGCTTTGAATATGTTTTTTAACATTCATAGTATTTTGTTTTGATACATTTAACTTTGTAGATATCCAAAAACTTAATATCCAATTCCATTTGGAACTGTGGCCCAGGATTTCAAGAAACATATATTCACACTATAATCAATCAAGCTTTCAGAAATCGTCATATTAATCCATAAACCACATAAATTAATTTCAACCATCTTAGTTAAACGATAAATATATACAACACTAAAATCATATACAAAATTGTCAAAGCTAAAATCATCTCATGTCAAACAATTAATCAGGTTTGAGTGACAAGCCCGAGATATGGAATGAATTTTGGCTGGCTTCCTAATGATAAAAACCATCTTTGACCAACTGCCTGATGTATTGACCTGCAATCATGAAGCAAAAAAAATGTGAGTGAACTATGAACTACTAATGAGTATATCAGCACAACAAATGTTAGCGGCTAATTATAGTTATAGTTTAAAATCAATGAAGAAAGCAACAGGTAAACATGATCTTAATGTAAAACCAATGAAGAAAACAATTTAAAGAAAGGAATAGGTAAACATGATCTTAATGTCAAACCAAAATAGAAAACAATTTAAAGATTTAAACAATTTAAAGAAAGGAATAGGTAAACATGATCTTAGGTAAAAGCCAACATCACTGAAGATGGATCCCAGATATATCTTTGAAAAAATATATATACAATTTAGAAAATCCGATTGTATGCGCTTATAATCTATAACATAAAGATAAAGCAATATATACACAGTTTAAAACACAACTAATACAATCAAATTCAATGGTGTCATGTCCATATAATTTGATAAAGTTTATTCGATACTTCAAATGCAATTAAGATAGTAATAAATATAAAGGAGTACCTTACTTGGAGTAGTAAGAGAGCCATCCACATCAAATAAAGCAATTAAACCCGGTTTCTTATAGCCATACCCAATCTAAGGAACAAAAATGAGTGTAACAATTATACAACAATAAAAAAGAAACATAAACTTAAATGACAATAGTTTCAAAAGGAAAGAATTACCAATGATCATTCTTGACAATTACATCACTACGAACTTTTATGGAAGCTAGGTAATGTTTATGGTACATTGGTACCTGTAAAACTTTTAATCATTCTTGAACCTTTTGAAACTACTTAAACGCACCTCCTGTTCCGATCCTGCCTCCCATTTTGCCAAATAGATGGTTAACATTGAGGTGCTCTTATTTGTACAACATCTAATAAAGATCAATAGCTCCATCATAGATTGTAAAAATTTAAAACCCTATTCACGCCAGCAAATAAACATGGATATACAAATTACTGGAGAAAGATACCCAATTGTGCTATTGTAGGCATCTCAAGCAAATCTTGATGTTATGTGTTTAACCAAAAATGATGTTTGACTTCAGAATTCAATTTAATTAAAAAAAACCCGGAAAATAAAGCCTTATTTCCTCGAGAAAGAACTATAACAATCGCTTTAATGTTTTGTACTGGTTCTTCGTGACATCAACTTAGCACATAGTTTAGTATATATCTATGATGAAATGATCAAATGCCGAAAATCTCCATAATAAGACAACGACAAAACTTGTAGACGATAATCAATCTCTTCATTATCTAGTAACTGTTGTTAGGGGGACAACAGTATATTACTAAATTAAAGATCTGAAACAAAGAAAATGCATTTTACATTAGAAATTGGTATCTTTAGATAATATGCCAGACATGAACATACCTTTTTTGTATAAAGAAATGGTTGCACCCATAAATTCTAAAAATGTTAAGCAATACGTTTAATCAATAAAATACTAAACTAAAATATGAACTTCTAACCTCATAATATTCCTAAGAAGGTTGAAATACCAATTTCCATCCTTATCTTCCAATGGAGGAATTAACATATCTATAAAAAAACTACGTGATGTACTGTGTATGCGGCTAAGAATAAGGAAGCATAAGAAAATGCTTTAGATGCTATTGATTATGAATAACGATAGATGTTGAGTATATTATTAATTAATTTAATATGTATCTATAAGTACTGTAACCTCATCTAAACTACAATCAACACGATCGATTATTAAACATGGATGCCGCTTGGTAACCTAAATAACATGGACAACATCAACTAAATTAGAAGTGAACAAAATTTATGATAACCTGCAAGTCGGTCATCTCTAATGGAAACCACTACAGAGGCTCACTAAAAGAAAGAATATGCATTTTTATTAGTCTATTGCCAGAGTCAAACTTCGCCTTTATCAAAATCATACATATTGCAACCTATGACATATGTGGTGTAAAAAGAAAATGATCACATCCAACCAAAAGTTAATCTTTGCTCGACGAAAACCTAAGAAACTCGATTCAATAATTTGATCTACAAAACGAAGGCATATCTATTTTTTTGAAACATAATTCTATCACATTCCATATGCCAAGAAGTAAATAAGTTGAATAACTAATAAATCAAATAAAACTAACAGTTGGATAAAGAATCTTGCAATCCTTTTCTTGCATTATGTGATTATGACCAACTAAAATGAAATCCACGAATCTCCTCATTAATATAAAAATCTAACATAAAAAAAAAACAACAGACAAAAAATCAAGAAAGAACCGTATTCTAGTCTCGAAAAATGAATTGTACTTTTCATCTGACCATTTAGTTTTACTTTTCTATTGCAAAAGGCAATGTAAAAAGGCCACTAAGACAGAGCAACTCATGATTTACACACAGTGTTACTGACCATAAAGTACTAATAGTGAGTATATTTGATACATATGCACATCAACTTTAAAATAACGGTGACTATTACTGGAGAATCCCCAACAACAATCATAACAGTGCAACGAAAATTGCATATCCATACTTGAAAAAAAAAACCTTGCATTGATAATGATATGTAATTGCAGACTGATTTCGATGGTGAATACAGTTCATATATCGTCAAAGCAATATACAACAGAAGCTATCATCATCAAATGACAAAATCAGCAATAAAATATAGACAATAAAACATATGAGATCAGCTAATTACAACCCTAACGAATTGCTATAAAATTAAATTAAAATAATAAAACCTTGTTTTGCCCTGACGCCTCTGCTAGAGGGGATTCCGACGTATAACATTGGGCCACCCCTTAAAGGTTACACCATGAATGTCATTGAAAAGTTATACCTCATGAAAACAATTTAAGTATCCATTTCCCAGTGGCAATCTTACAAAAATCCTCAAATGTGAAAGAAAGGTGGCATCTAGCATTCTGGCTTTGATTGTCTTTGGAAAATCTTGAATCAACTGAATAAAGTAGAAAAACGCAGGAATAAAACCTTCCATGAACCAAAATCTTTGATTGTCTTGGAAAATCTTGAATCAATTGATTAAAGTAAAATCAAGCAATAAACATGAAAAACTAAGAGGATTGATTGCACAAACTTAACTTGGTCCGCCAAAGGGTAGAGCCGGGATTGACACTAATGATGATTGACAGTGGCGACTGCATGTGAAAGAAAATTCATTTCTTCATCTTTTTGGACTGCATGAAGTGTTCGAAGAGTGGCTTATGTAACATATTCATATTGCTTCTTGTCACTTGTCGGTAAAACCACATTCACCAAATTCACCAAACCAATAATAAAACCAAGTGGCACTAACTGGAAGGCTTTGATTCAGAACTTAAAACATTATCAGCACCAAGAATAGTACTACAACAAACCCTTTTCAAGATTCTATCAGATACAATTGGTCAATGATTCAAATAACCACAACACGAATAAACAGTTTTCCTTAAATAAGTTAATTAAAGAAAAAATGTTTAAAGGAGTACCTGATTAGCATGCCGCATAACTTTTGACATCAAATCTTCGATTGCCGCCAACCATATTCAAAACCGACTAATGAATATGAATATAGAATCGGATAATATACATGTATTAGGAACCATTGGAGATTCGGAAAAGTGGACAGATTGTAGGCGAACTATGGAAAAGATAATATTCATGAACCTGGAACGCTGAATGTATAACAAAATCAAATATTCAAATATTCAAATATGTAAAACATAATATAAAGAAAAGAAAAAAGCAACGTATGAGGGGAAGGCGGAAAACAACATTTATAATAAACAAAGACATTGAGAAACTGATAATTAAGAACCTGTCAAACAGTATGTATCAGCAAGGATGACAACACATATTCATATTGAGGAAAATAAACCACTCATATTCATGCTCCATATTCTTTCCTGCGGGCTGTATCATAATCATTAAAAAACTAATACTTAATATGAACCAAATGCAATTCAAAAGCTTATTTAGAGCATCAATAACTTAAACGTTGTTGTTGTAGTTGTATACATCGTCACTCCGTTAATAGAGTTTGACTTTAGGTTACCTCATTAGTAAGCCACCGTGACTACCTTGAACTTCCCTAACACCAAAAAATGCCATGCTAAATCTAATAGTCAATGCATAAATAATAACTTAAATGAACATCAGTTGATCCTATACAGTAGCAAAAGGGGTCTAGTTAAATTTCAAAATCCATACACATTTGGGTGATCGGGTGACCTCATTAGTGCAATTGAAAAAATTAGGTAGAGTTACACAAATACTGAAACAAAAAGGGCAAACATAAACCACAATGAATGCCTAAAAAACACAACAAAACCTGCAAATCTAAATGGATAATTGAAGTAAATCATGTTAATCACAAAGAACAAAATGTTCGAAAGAACTCAATGCTTATAGTTCTAATAACAAAGCTAAGATCAATGAAATCTGCATTCTAATTGCAGATTTCATCAATAACAGAAAGTTTAAGCAATCTAGACATATATTAAGCATTCATCAATAACAGATTTCACCAAACCTGCAAATCTAATTTCCTAATTGAAGACTAAGCTGCTTCTCATTCAGTTTTCTATCCTTCCTAAGCTCCAAGCACTCTTGTTCCTGCAAGTAAATATTAATTACAAACATCACAAATCGTCGGATAAAAAGTCACCAAAAACCGACAAACCACAATAAAAAAACCCTTAGGAAAGATAGAATGAAATGCAGAGAAAGATCCGATCATTAAATCCAATTAGAAAGATAGCATAAACAGATCTGAAGAGAAAAACACAGATCGTAAAACATATACAGAAAACATATTTGAAAACATATAATCGGTCGTTAAATGTAAAACCCTAAAACTGATAACAACACAGATTAGAAAACATCTACTCGGTAAACGATTCATGATCACTCACCACGAAAACAGTTTAATCGATTAAAGTAGGAACTGGATTTTGATACCTTGTTCGTGTGAGTTTAACGATGAGATGGAAGGTGAGAAGATGGTGAATTAGGGTTAGAAAAATTATAGTAAGATTATATTGCCGTGTCAGAAACCTGATGTTAGATGGGTTGGAGGGGTAGGTCGCCGACGAGAAAAAGCAGAGCACTATGGATGGGTTGCGGCTGATATGGAGTATGATTAGGGTTGAAGGAGAAGCTTTGTGATTGATTGATGAAGGAGGCGATGTAGGATTTAGAAGGAGGGTTGTATCAGTTGTGAAGAGATAGGTAACATATAACGTAAGCGAGAAAATAAAACAGACTATATATATGCGGGTTAGCGGGTACCAAATGGTGAGTTTGGAGCGGTTCGGGTCAACCGAATCCCTCTAAAACGGGTTGAAATTTGCTGATGTGGACACCCTAGAATGGTGACACCTCACCCCTAGATACTCCATTATTATATGTATATATATATATATATATATATATATATATATATATATAGGGGAAGGATAAATTGAAAACTCTCTTGAGTTGAGAAAACCTTGGAAACCCACGTAAAAAATCATTATTTTTTTTTGAAAAAAATAACCAATGTAAAAAACATGTTTTTAAGCATCTTGGGCCAAAAAAATATAAAAAGCGCCGAAGGGATTTTTTTTAAAAAAATAAACAAAGTTGCTAAAAAACATATGTTTTCAGCTATTTGCTGTTATAAAAGCTGTTGTAAACATGTGTTTTCGCAGCTTTGTTTATTTTTTTTAAAAAAATTCCTTCGGCGCTTTTTATATTTTTTTGGCCAAAAACACTTAAAAACATGTATTTTACATTGGTTATTTTTTTCAAAAGAAAAAAAATCATTTTTTACATGGGTTTCCAAAGTTTTCTCAACTCAAGTGGGTTTTCATATATATATATATATAGGGGAAGGATAAATTGAAAACCCTCTTTAGTTGAGAAAACCTTGGAAACCCACGTAAAAAATCATTATTTTTTGTGTAAAATTACTTATTTATCCATCACCTTAATGACACATGTAACTATAAGATTCTTTCTCACCTTTCTCACAATATAAGGTTTTTGTATAGGAACCCTTACCTATATATATATATATATATATATATGGGAAGATTATCTTGAGAACGCTAAATATTGTGAGAACCGTGAGAACAAGTAAAAAAATCAATCAAAATAAAATTTTTTTAATACAAACCTCATTATAATCAAAACACAACATTAATAAATGAATGTTCTTTTCAAATAATTCATCTTTTCTTGCAAAAACACTTTCAATTTAACTTTTTACAAATGTGTAAATGAAACAGTTTACACATGTATAAACAGTAAATTTACACATGTGTAAAAACAAATTTTTTTCGTATACGTTTGAATTTTTACGCGTAAATTGTGTTTTTGGGATTGTATTTTAGTAATAAAGATAAATGTAAAAAGAAATTTTGAATTTGAATGGTTTTAGATGCCGTTCTCACGGTTCGCACGAAATATAGGTGTTCTCAAATTAACTTTCCTATATATATATATATATATATCGATCTTTATATAATTTTCAATGTGTTATAATCTTCTCAAATCCATTCTTCTTCTACAAACATGAATCATTTTAATCCAAACAACTAATTATTCCAAAGCATACAATTTAACCTGGACCAGTTTAACGAAAAATTTTCAACTCTAGCTTGTTGCCCGTCTACCAGTCATTATGTAAAATTCTATTCTATCTTAATGAAATATTTAGTGAAAAAAAAAAAAAAAAACTCTAGCTTATGTGAAACTAACCTAAATGAATCATTCTAAACATTCGTAAATTGGAACCAACCCCAAATCAACTAAACTCCACCCATGTCCTAATTCATTTTCAAAACACAACTTGCACCTTATTTTGTTCCTAAAACACAACCCGAACAGATTATCAAAAACAATCACACAAAAAGGACTTTGTTTGGAACTGATTTGGGCTATCATCAATCATTTAACGGGGCTACATCGTGCATGCGTCAAGAAGAGGGAACAAGAAATTAGGGATAAATACACCATGTAATAATTTTAGGAGTTTGTTTTAGTACTAGTGGAATTCTACTTGGTATGGTTTGCCTACATTCCCTCTCGGATAGAGGTATGGTTTGCCTACATTCCATCCCTCACAAACCATACCAATAGTTTTAGTACTACTGGGATTCTACTTGGTATCATCGCTATTGTTAATTAACTAATAATTAGAAAATTACTTACAGACGACCAAAACACACCTTAATAAGAGTGAAAGGTAAAACAACTTTATTCTTATGTAGTGGTGACGTGACAACACTTTTTTTTTTCACACTCACATAACCATATTGCATAGTCTTATGTCTAAGGCATCTAAGGGAGGGGGCACAAGCCCCGTGTAGCCCAATGCCCACCAATCACACAGTGCCACGTCATTTTAACCTTAAACTAGCCAGCCTAAAGTAGCCTAAACACTGGAAACACCAAGCCCAAAGTAGACCCATACCAAAGACCCTACCATTTTACCATACCCACCAATCACACACTCTGTATTAAATGGTCCCCACCCAAAAACTTATTTTTTATTCATTTCCTTTGGCTTGAAACAAGTAGCCTCATGTTCTACAAGTAGCCTCATTTCAAGCCCCATTGCGCGCGATGGTGTAGCCTCGTGGCTTTCCAAGCCCCATCCCTCAAGCCCCAAGTGCCTCGTCCTACCTAATACATGCGTGTGTTTTGTTTCATTAAACAAGTTGACGCACTATCCCATTTATCCCATTTATGAAAACCCACAACACGTTTACAACTTGACTACCCACTAACCCATTAACCTGTTTTTTGACGCGTTTAAATAAGTAGGTTAAATGGATCGTATTCTAGTTAACAACTTTAGATATTTTCAGATTAGAGTTGATGTTTTTTTACATGCATAAAAATATTGATCATGTTCAGGTTAAACAATTTAATCTGTCAGCTCGAAACTTATCCATCAATTGTGGCCTAGTGGTAGGAGGCCTTTGCTCTCATTCATGAGACATGGGTTCGATCCCCATAAGTCTCAATTTGATGGATATTAACCCCCACCCTTATGGTGGGGTAGGTGTTGGGAAGTGATGGAGAGACACTTGATCCTTGTGGTCATGGGTTCGACTCCTGATCCCTCCAGGTTTTACCGGTTCACTACCGTCGTGTCTTCGGGCGGGTATGCGGGCCGGGTTTTCCCTAGATCAGGAGACGGGTGGGCCGAAGGGCTCTGTCCGTACGTCCCTAGAGGCCGTCTGGGGCCCCTTTCGGCCATTAGGGGCCGCATACAGAATACCCGGCAATACTTTAGTTAATCGTTCAAAAAAAATCTGTCAGCTCGAAACCCAACACAAATAACACCATTGATAAGTGCTATACATGAATATTTGAGAGAAGTAGATATACTCGTATACATACAAGTAATATCATACCATTTAATATAAAACAGTTAATTAATTGACACGCATTAAAAAAGCAACTTTATATGATTATACAATTGAATTCAGGTATGAGAGTTGGCTGCTAGGTAAACTGCTTGGTTTTTTTAAGTGAACTTCATTAAAACGGAAATAAGTCCTCAAAGCAAGGACCTGCCCAAAACAAACTACAACATATATAAAGGAAAAACAATATAATTCTTCTAACAAAGATCTTTATATTTAGACCTATTCTTTAATCAGAGAAACCACAAAGACTTTATACTCGTCACCACCTCCGTGACCTTCGGGAGTCTTCTCTGAAACGTCTTTTCATTCCTCGCCTTCCAGATCGCCCACATAGATAACATCACAATCCCATCTATAACTTTTTTCGCCCGATTGGTTTTGTTCGTATACTCAGAGAGCCGAAGCAGGTCTTTAATATCAAAAGCATAAACCGGGTCTATCCTGCACCATTTACCAATATACGACCAGATCCCAAAAGAGAAGCCACAAGCAATGAAGATGTGAACAGAAGTTTCAGGGTCCACATCGCATAGACCACATTTCAGATCTGGAATATTGATCCCTTTCCTATTCAAAGCCATCTTTGTAGGAATACGACCCATTTCGGCTTGCCAAATAAATATTTTAACCTTGAGCGGAATCCACGAGATCCATCTCATCCATTGTAGGTAGTACGCTTGGGATAGTTTGTCATTATGTCTGGTTCGTAATAATGTTGTAATTCATATTCCTATTCCTTTATATTATACTAGATTATATCCCGGGAGCATCCCGGGTTGAAAAATCTAATACGGCATATCAATTTTACATATGAAATAGACTGATGCGCTTTACAGTTACATGCAGGAAAGCTTCGGGTAGCACCTACTCTAAAACAATTAACAATGTATCTCCAATGTTAACGCCTAACCTTAAACAATGTATAACTCTAATGTTAACATCTAACCTAAAACAATGTATAACTCTAATATTAATACATAACCTAAAACAATGTACAACTCCAATACTAACACATCTTGAAAATAGAATTCATATTTACTGGTTTGAACAAAATTAGTGACTTGGCTATACATGATTAATGAATTACATGAATAATTTGTGTTTTTTTCCTATATGAACAAAACCCCACAAAAAATAGTCATTTTTATATAGCAATATGGTACTCGTTGGAAAGATAATAAAATGTTCGTTAATTTGGTGCAATTTTTTTCTTTAAAAAATCACGTATATAAAAGATATTAACGTTTAAAAATTATGGGAGGAAACATGAGAGAAAAAATTTAATTTTGTTTTTAATTTTTTTTTTCTAAAATCACTTAATGCCACATGGCGTGCCATTTTTAACTTTACTTTTATATCATTAATGACATGTTATTAGCACATGACATACTCAAGGAGGAGAATGCCCTCTTTGAATGTCATGTGAGATTTATTGCTTTCAATTATTATAATAGATAGATTAATCTTAATTTGCATGGTCGGTGGCATATGCCACATACAAAAAGACAAAAAAGCAATTAAACTTTGAAAAATTACAAAGACAGCCTTTGTATTTTAAAATTTCACATTTACACCTTTACAGTTAAAAAAAAATTATATAATGTCTTTCACTCATTGAGTTCTAACTTTTAAAACTTATACCCCGTACTTTCATTCTTCAGCTTAAAAGGAAAAAACAAATAGTTTCTCACTTGGCTATTCTTACTTACGTGTCGGTATAAATTCACATTTTGACGGAAATTTTTCCGGAAACGAGTGGGACCAAATATAGTGCGTTTCCATGCTTATATTTATGTACGTTTTTAGTTGGTCTATGTCTTGAAATTTTACTTTATGTGTCGGTATAAATTCATATTTCAATGTAACAATGTAAACTCACGTTTCAACGTAAACAAAGTAAATTCACGTTTCGACATAAAAAAATTTCGTAAACACGTTTAGTCAAATATAATCATTTTCGGTTTGTCTACATTTTGATGTAAATTGTGTTCGGAAACAACTAAGGTTAGATACAATACGTTTTCATTCGACGGTATAAATTCGAGTTATTTTACGTTTTGACGCCGCTAAATCTTGATACAAAGGTAAGGGTGATGTAGTGTTAGGTGGACCCCTCAATAAACAAACCAACATGGGTTTGATTCTATTTCTTTGGTAACCTCAATGCTTAGGATCAGATACACCAAAACACGTGTTTTCATATGGTTAATGCACCACATCACGTGCCGCAATCTTTATACAATAAGGTGACGCACGGACTATGACACAACCTAGTTTTACTAATATCCAAGTAATCAAAAGTTATACTAGCTGTAGTTTAAGCTATTTTCCAGCCTTTTTGACGTTTTTGAAAACTCTTTTCTTACATGTGAATCACTTCCGTTTCATAAAACTATTGTCTAGTCAATCATAATGGACCAACTACAAATGAAAGAACATTATATAAACTCAAATCATTTGAAGTATTCATTTTGTATTTGAATTAGAGCCTGCCAATATTTTTAAAGACACTTGCCAACAAAAGACAAATAGTTTACCATAATTTTTATGGTCCCATTGTTATTCAGGTCAATTACTCTATCTTACATTTAGAATAGATGCTTAGGTACAGTGTACAAATAGCCCTCCATTTTAGTGTTAATTGCGAAAATGCCATTGATAAAAGAAAGGAAAAATTACTTTGTGACCTACTTCTTTTCTGGTTCATCGCCGTTTAATAGGATGTTTGGAATTTTTTTTTGTCTTTTCTAATCTCTTTTTCTTTTTTCTTTCTTTTTTTTGTTTTGTTTTGTAAATGTTTTTTTCACTCTCACCCCTGAATTATTATTTTTACGTATATGTGTGTAGAAATTCAAATTGGTTTACGCTTCGACGTAAACTTTTTTTAAAAATGAGTCAGCTCAAATATGATACGTTTTTTTTATGTGAAGCTCCTTGTCTTTTTCTTTTGGTTTTGTCTTTATGTGCAGCTTACCCCTTAACTTTTAAGGGTTTTTTTTTTGGTTTCCGTGGGCTTAGGAATAGTTTTATTTTTTATTTTTGTCTTTATACACACACGTGTTGGTATAAATTCAAATTGGCTTACGTTTCGTCGTAAACTTTTTTTTAATGAATCGGTCGAATATAATACGCTATTATTAGACGACATAAATTCGAGTTATGCCCCGCAACGCGGGGCGGGTAAAAACTAGTTACGTATGTTTGTACTTATCAACAGTTCTTAAATTATTCATAAAACTAGGTGTATCAACACGGCGCGTTCACAAATATGTTACACAAATGCTTGCTTAATCAAGTTTTCATCAAAAGAGCCAACAATATGATGTTATTTCTTAATACAATTTTAAATGTTACAATTATACTATGTATTATTAAAGAAAGAAGATGAACAGTTACAAGGTCATTTTGGTAATTTCGGTATATGGAGCAGGGTTATTTCAGTAATTTAGGGCTGCATTCATGTCAGACCGTAAGGATTCGTGGCAACAGGTGGCTGTTGGATGGTGCTAGGTGTCAACAAGAGTAGCAAAGAGAAACTCCTTAAGACACGTTTTCATTTTAGATCCTTTTTATGCAATTTCTTTATTTCTCTCTCTCACTTACTAAATTAACCACCACCGGTGATCTCCACCATCTCCGATCAGTTAGATCCTCAGGAATCACAGCCATCGAAAACAAGTTCCGCCACCGCTGGTCACAACAACAAGCCACATGCGCCATCGAAAATTGGTTCCGCCACCGGGGTTTCCGATCACGACAACGACGGTCGACAACCTTAACCCCGTTGGTAAGTTATACAACTTAAGACTTTACCTCATGCTTTGATTGCAGCTTCTAATCTCACCACGTATTGTTTCCTTTGATATCAGATAAAGGAGTTCTGGTGGCTGTAAGTATAAATTAAAACACAAAGAGAGACCGCCAGTAAACTTTAAGGGTTCTAAAATATGCCCACAAAGCTTCTTTGGGTTTACATCTTTATAATCCCTACCCTGACACGTTTTATTTGCAGGATATATAATCTAGAACTGGGTTCCATGGTTCAACGCTTCCATAACATAACTCATTTGCATATAGAGTCAAGAAATAATCGGCATCGGTGTCATGTTTATCGACATAGTCGACACCGGTGGTAGTGGGGGTGAAGAATGGGAAGAAATGGTGGGGGGATAAGGAGGATGCTACTATTATGGAGGAGAAATGGTATTTGGGTCGTGGTTACAGAGAATGGGAAAATGATGGTGGTTGGTGGTGGTGCGACGGCGGTGTTATGTCGATGACGATGGATCCAAAAAATTATGTAAAAATTACAGTGGAGAGTGATGGATCTGGTAAGAGTATTGAGTTTTCTTGAGAGATGAAGAAAATGTTTTGAGTTATTGAAGATGGTGGCTGGGTTTTTTTAGAGAGAGAAAGAAAACACATTAGGATCTTTAGAGAGAGAGAGTGAGATGAGATGGGAGAGAATAAAAAAGCTAGGGGGGTGGTGGTGGTTGCGGTTGTAGCGTGGTGGGGTAGTGGTTGCCGCACCGGTGTGGCGGTGGAAATGGTTTTGCGGCGGAAGTGGTTTTGGTGGTAGAAGAGAAAAAGATTTTTAAGGGAAATGGTGGGTTTGCTAGAGATGAGGTCAAATTTTAAAATTCCAGTATATGTCATGGAACTTAACTCTTCAAGTAAAATAAAATTAGGATAGTAAAAACAATTGGAAAAACCCATTACCCATGATAGAAAATAAATATAGTTTCGATACTAAGTAGCAGGGATGAGCATACAATCAACAGTGGATTTTACTTTATACCACAGCCACAAGTGTTCATACGTGTGACCAAGTAATAGCACTTAACAATGATTTTTACACAAGTATGCATTTGCATTTGTAAATTTTAACCCATCATCAAATAAAGTAATTATTCTTTTATAATTTTCTCTCTTTTCTTGGAAATCCCTAAACGGGTGTCGAATGCGGGTACCTCAACTGGTACCGAAAATACCGGTATCGAAATTCCCCAAAAATGGGTACGGTACCACCAAATCACAAACGTACATAATATCAAATCAAAAATGATTCGGTTTAGCGTGCAGCAAAGCGCGCGGGTTAAATCCTAGTTGAGATTATATACACCTTTCAAAGATATAGAAAAAGTGAGAATGGTCATGAAAAAAGCGTTGTGTAAAATTAAGCTTTAGATTTTGCTATAGCGGATGTTATATTTTAAGGTAACAGAGTTCCACGTTATCCGGGAATAATTGTCCATCATCTTACATAGTGAACAACGCCATTGAAAACACTAGTACAAAAATCAACCTTTAGACGCGGTTATTTGGGCATAAAGACGCGGTTTCGAACCGCGTCTTAATGTGGCGCGTCTTTAGGATCATGGAGTATGCGAAACCGCGTCTTAATGTGGCGCGTCTTTAGGGTCATGGAGTATTAGTCGCGGTCTTATTGAACCGCGTCTTAATAAGTATAACCGCGACTTAAAATAAAGATGCAGGAAAAAAATTAATGCTCCGGCAAGACGCCGGAGCTTCTTAAACAACCACCAATGTCCATATAATTCCAAAGCATACATACATATGTTCAAAGCATGCTACACATCCAGGAAGAAGAAATTAAACAAAATGAATTTTACAGCACATTTCTTTAAACTTTAAACCTTACAGATCGGATCCATTAGAAATCAAACACTAACAAAAACCTAAAGCTAAGCTTACAGATCTGGTTATGTTCGAGCTTCTTCAACTTTAGATCTGGGGAAGGAGGAACAAGATGTATCCATCACCATCCTCAGACCCACCTCCGTCTCAGCTATCACCATGACTGTTTGATGGAACCAGACAATCCTTCGGTAACCATTGTTGATGCACTTTCTGTGGACATCACTGTCGAATAGACTAGGGTTGAGTCGTAGTATAGTGTTACATGAGATTGTGGTGATCCATAAGGGCATTTATGGATCTGACGCATTTGTAAAATATAGGGCAATACACTAAGCCAAGTTCGACCTATATACACTAGGCGAATGTGGAAGTTTTCCACATTCGACCATTACAAATGGGCGAATGTGGAAATACTCCACATTCGACCATCATAAAGGGGCGAAGGTGGAACTGGTGTATTGGACTATAAATAGGAATCTCATGTGTTTGTATTCATTTGGTGATTTGAGTTTGTGCTTAGAATGCTCTCAAGGGGGAGGTCATGCCCGACCTCCCCCGGCCACGAGATAGATGTTTATCCTACTGATGACAGTGTCTGTAACCGTTTCTGTAGTAATACGAATCTGTGATGACTTTGTTATCGTATATTTCTGTCTCGTCTCGAATCTCCCGTCTGAAACCGAGTTGTTTATGCGTATTCGATCTCACAACTGGTATCAGAGCCATGGTACCAATTTGAACGATCTAACAGTCGTTTGAATCAATCACAGCTCGTTTTTCATGTTTTCAGACGTTAAAATCAGATTTTGAATGAAAGGTTGAAACCCTAGAAACACTAGATTCTTAATTGAACCCGAAATCATGTGATTTCTCCATGTTTTTGTGAATTCGAGGGTTAGGTTTTCATTTCCGCACCTTTCTGAACAAGTTTCATCATCAAATTCAAAGAATTAGAGTGATTATGGACTGATTTGAAGAAAATATTGAACAAGAACACGTTCAGTCTGCACATTCGCCCCTTTCAGAAAGACGGGAGGGCGAACGTGGAATTCCACCGGGCGAATGTGGAATTCTACTGGGCGAATGTAGCATGTTTTGGGCGAACCTGGAATTTTGTTATGTGGATTTTCACTTTCGGGTGTCTATTTCACCTTCGGTTCATCGGGCGGGCGAAGGTGGATAGAAAGTGGACGAACGTGAGTATAAATGGGCGAAAGTGAAAATTATTATTCATATTCTACATTCGGGTCATGTTTTTGGGCGAAAGTGGAGTTCCCAGGGGCGAATGTAGAATTTAAGGCCTAAAAATTTCGAATGGCATTTTTGAAGATTTTCGGAAGAATGGTGATGAGGTTTACCCAAATTTGTTGAAGAATTGATGATGATGAAACAGTTTTATTGTGGGGTAGTCATGAGAATCAACAGTATGATAATCAGATTCAAATGACTATTATGGGCCAGAACAGAACAGATATATTTTTATTCCGCATGAAGAGAACAGTCAACCCAGTTCCTGTATGTTTGAAGGAACTTGTTCTGAAGAGTTGTTAAGAAGAAGGAAATCAAGTTTGAGTGTTCTGAAAGTAATGAGGTATCCTAGTAGGAGTCATGTGGCACGTAGGTTCAACGAAAGTTTCAAGATCACAGTCCTGAAGATTTCAAGAGCTATTGGTAGATATTGTTGGACCCGTCGAAAACTTCAGTTTCTGAAGCATTTCAAGTCCTAAATTAGTATTGGTAGTTCCTTCTGAAAGCTTCTGATTGCTTGTTCCACTCGTCTACCGCTTGTATTCTATCGAACAGATGAAGTTACTCAAAAACATGATTGATTTATCATACGGGATCTCAGAGAAACTTGGTGAAGCATCAGTCAAGGGGGAGATTGTTGATGTAACAATGTGTCTGATACTTCAACAATTACTCACTAAAGATGCTAGGAATTTTCAAAGAGGAGAATGTGTTGATGTGCAAGAGATTTGTGGATTCGACAGCAACGTCCAAGGGGGAGATTGTTGATGCACTTTCTGTGGACGTCACTGTCGAATAGACTAGGGTTGAGTCGTAGTATAGTGTTACATGAGATTGTGGTGATCCATAAGGGCATTTTATGGATCTGACGCATTTGTAAAATATAGGACAATACACTGAGCCAAGTTCGACCTATATACACTGGGCGAATGTGGAAATACTCCACATTCGACCATCATAAAGGGGCGAAGGTGGAACTGGTGTATTGGACTATAAATAGCAATCTCATGTGTTTGTATTCATTTGGTGATTTGAGTTTGTGCTTAGAATGCTCTCAAGGGGGAGGTCATGCCCGACCTCCCCCGGCCACGAGATAGATGTTTATCCTACTGATGACAGTGTCTGTAACCGTTTCTGTAGTAATACGAATCTGTGATGACTTTGTTATCGTATATTTCTGTCTCGTCTCGAATCTCCCGTCTGAAACCGAGTTGTTTATGCGTATTCGATCCACGAGTTCGGTTCCTAACCGGATTCACAACCATCTTCCCACCAACCTTTGTCTACACCAACGTAAACCATCATCGTTGTCGATTTAACGGAGGTGGAAGTTTGGGGTGTCAAAGTCGAGCCACCGGAAGTAGTTTGACCGGCGAACGACGCCGGTGGTTGTATCTATGATTCACAAACCATATGTCACGGGGAACGAATAAGGTGGTGGTTGTCGATCGATGATGATAAAAAAAAATGAGGTAGTTTGTATTTTGTAATGAAGAGGATGATGGATGGAGGCTCTTGTGGGAAGAAAATGGTGAAGGCGGTGGATGTGGTGCAAAGTTTTAGTAGGGTTTGTAATTAGTGTTTTATATAACGGCAGGTGTAAAAAGTTAAAAAACACAAATATAAAATTGGAGTGAAGAGTAATCAAAAGCCGCGGGTAGAGGATTATAAGTCGCGGTCCTTTGTGTTCACCGCGTCTTTATATATAGAAACCGCGTCTTCTATATTCTTCTATTATATATACTTAATAAAATTGGATGAAACATAATATTTAAGGTTCGAAAGTCGCGGTAGTGTTTTAACCGCGTCTTTTCCTTTAAATGTCCGCGACTAATGCACACTTTTGTACTAGTGAAAGTTATTATCACTCGTCCATAGATGTTTCTACTATCTGCATACTAATTCCAACCTAGCAATTACTCAATAATTGTATATAAATAGGTTCTTTAGAGAACTTACAACAAAACATGACAACTTCCTAGGCCTTTTAACACCCCTCAAGCTTCAGTCTTTTCAAATGTGTCACTCCTCAAGATGTTTTGGTCCACCACATCGTATTGCATTCTAAAGATAAAGTCAATAAGTGTTGCGATATTCATTTTTATTATATATATATAGGAGAATTCCATAGGTAGTTGCTATAAAACATAAAAACGAGGATGTGTTGCCTTACTAAATCCTTCATGTCGAGTTTGTGATGAAATGTAAAATATGAGGTGACCACTGGTTAGGAGCCATGTATGTATAAAGTGTCGTTTTTCTAGAACTTTCCAGTTTGGCCCTTAATATATTTGGAAGACCTAACATTCCTTAATACTTCTTACATTTTAAGTATGTATTTTTTAGTGTCGACTGTTTTATCTTCTCAAACCAATGAACCATTTATGTTGACTACCTTTCTGAAGTTTCCTTTCTACTTTTGAGAAACTTGAAGCCTAGACTGTTTGAATGTGGGTAAACATGTGTTGAATCAACAGGTCCACTTATAGACTAATCTTGAAATCAATGTGTAAGAAGTTGTTATCTTAAAATACAAGTGGATCATTAAGTTGTGTAACACCCTAACCCGTTCTATCAGAAAATACGCAACGGAAAATACAAACCAGAAAATTTCTTCAAGGTGTCACATCTTTTATTGTTTCTTATTATAATCAACACGATCCGCTTCCTCACTCGATCTCCTACCATTCCTTTCTTTACAAAAGGTAGACTAGGCAACCTGCAACCACCACATAACCATTTCGTTAGTTCATTAAGTGACTTCACAAATATTCAAAATGTGGAAATAACATTCAACAATACTCAATGTTCATGTCCAAATGCCTTTTGCAAGTTCAGATCTGAACTCCGGATCCTAATCTCTAACTTTCATGCATTCTTACGTACATACCTTAATCTTTGTTACCATCTTTATAACCAAAAGGGTTAAGCGTGTTCAGTTATTCAGAATAGCTTGATCATCTATCCGGCTCCAAAGTAGCGCATACCTAGGGTTAAACATCAACATGCAACCTTTCAACCGGTTAAACAAGTTAAATAAAAGAACACTGAATTCTAACAAGCTTTGTTAGTCTGAGGAAGGGTCTAATTATCCTCTGGTCTGAGCAAACATCCTCTGCTCATTCTTCCTCTAGTCTAAACTATCATCTGGTCTGAGCAAAAATCCACTGCTCATTATTCCTCTAGTCTAGACTATCCTCTAATCTGAGCAAACATCCTCTGCTCATTCTTCCTCTGGTCTAAACTATCCTCTGGTCTGAGCAAATATTCTCTGCTCATTCTTCCTCTTGTCTAAACTATCCTCTGGTCTGAGCAAATACCTTCACTTCTATCTTTTTTTATCTTTGTTGACCCATTTATCCCAACTACTTTCATTTTCGTGTAGTGAACTATACTTGTTCACTAACAATATCCATTCACTTGTCTTACTGTAAGTTACCATTTCATTTTTGTTTCCCATTCTACATTAATACACAAACACGCATTTACTAAACTAAAGTTTGCCTCAAGTCCTCCATGTTCTTGTTTGTTTCTTTGCATCTTCGTGATCCATTAACCTTCCATGCTTGAGCCCATCTTGACATGATCCACATCCTTTCATGTCATAATGTTTACAACATCATTAGTCATTGTGTTTTAAACTTTAGGAGAAATGTTTTACATTCTTTTAGTATTGTGTTATATAGAAAAACAACAAAAGCAACACTTTGAAACACAATCAATTGTATTCTAAGCATTAAATCTAAAACACCATGCCAAGAAATATAATCAATGTGTTCTAAAGATAATTAGTGTGTTTTCCAATTTAATGCTTAGATCATATTTGATTGTGTTTTAAAATGTTAATTTTGTTATTTTTCTATATAACACAATACCAAAAGAATATAAAACATTTCTCCTAAAATTTAAAACCCAATGCATATATAGACTTCTTACACTTTTTAGGAAAAGTGGACTTTTTAACCAACTCCTTACCTATGCATGATATATGTAAACTAAAATTGATAAAATACAAATGTACCTCAAAGTCATCATACGCTTCAATCACTCTAGTATTCCCTCGTCGGAGTCAGAAAACCTAAAGCCACCATCACAACCCCCATTGGAAAATATAATGAAAGTAACAAAGTTTTAATATTAATAATATTATTAGTAAATACAAATTTAAAGTTATATAAATATATTTAATTTAAATAGTTATTAATGTAGTGAATTTAATAATGTATTAATTAAGTGAAGTTTATTAAATGAGGTTGGTTAAAATGTAAGTGCACGGAATGTGACTATCGCTTTTGGATTGACAAAATAGCGTTTATATAAAGTTTTGTGTTGATAAAGAACCCATTCGACTTAGTCGGGGGGTCGAAGGAGAATCCTGAAGGTCGAAGGAAGCTTTGAAGTGATCAGTGTTTGCTTCGAGCTTATGTTTGGGTCGAAGGACTCATTCGACCATGACAGGGGGTCGAATGAGACATCTATAAATAGTTTGATTTTATTTTATGTAATGGTTGTTGGTCATTTTGATAGAGGTCTAGTGTGTGTGTTCTCTCCGAGTCTTAGAAGTTTCTGATTGAGAATTTTTCATTGTAAACCTAATCTAATCACGTAATATCAAGTTGTTTATTAATGAAAATGATTATTGAAAACGATTTAACTGTGTTCTGATTTGTTTTCTATCATTTTGTATACGATCTAGGGTTTCCGCACCTGGATTGTTCGATTTGTATGATTATCTAGTTGTTTTCTATAAAATCGATCCTTAACAAAGTGGTATCAGAGCTTTGCTCAATCATACAATTGCAAATTGACAGATTTTAAACAGATTTTTCACCAAAAACACCTAAAATTTTTCTGTTTTGAATGAACTTTGAATAACAATGGAGATTGATTGATTTTGACTTGATTTCATGATAAAATCAAAATTTTCATTCATTAAAGTTGATCTCCATCAAATCCGAAACAAAACCTGATTAACATCATCAAAATCCATCAACATTTGAAAATTTTGGGTCAAAATAACTGATTTTTAAAGAATAACCGTTTTTCAAATGGGTCAGGTCGAATCAGAAACTTTTAGGTCGAACGAGTGAGTTTTTGAGGTCGAATCAGTGATTTTTTTGGTCAAACCAAGAAGTTTTTAGGTCGAGCCAAAAGTTTTTGAGTGTGTTGTGTTTTCATTCGACCAGTTTGTCTCATTCGACCACATCGGGAGGTCGAACCAGAGTCTTTCAGGGTCGAACCAGATTTAGTGTGTCACATTTTCTCATTCGAGTCTATTGAGAGGGTCGAACCAGGTCAAATTCTTCATTCGAACCCGCGTTTATCAAAAGAGGTCGAACCAGATTTTGTTTTTGAAAAATTTTCTAAGTGTTGACATTCCGAGCGTTATGGACGGATTTCCTACAACACCTAGACCTACAACAACACAACAACAGCATGTTCCAATGAATCTGTGGGCAGTTACTTCTCAGAAGACGAACACATAGTCAACATAACCGATCTACTACATTGCTATGACAAGTTCAACACCACAACATGTTACTCAACCTCCACAACGAGTGACTGATTTTTGGGGAGTTGTAGCAGCAGCGGTGTAGAATCAGACTTCAAATGCGATTACTACTTTGATCAATGACTTATCATCAGGAAGTGGGAATCGTCCTCCTAAGCTGTTGGACATGTCAGAGTATTATCAGTG
This sequence comes from Ambrosia artemisiifolia, assembly GCA_032199755.1. Classification (NCBI taxonomy): domain Eukaryota; kingdom Viridiplantae; phylum Streptophyta; class Magnoliopsida; order Asterales; family Asteraceae; genus Ambrosia; species Ambrosia artemisiifolia. The sequence goes on along the minus strand of CM063519.1, from coordinate 46,661,160 downwards.
GCAGAAGAAGTTCAAGATTCATCTAGAAGGCATGGGATTGGAAGGAGGAGAAGCATGGCAGATGATCATGAAGGGATACAATCCTCCAATGCTTGAGAACACAGATATCTCAATTCCACTTGAAGAGTTGAAAGATGATGAGAAGAAGAAGTTTGCTGTTTAAAAGAAGGCGTTTTCACAATTTCCACAAGCATTGACCACAAATTTACTGCATCAGTTTGGGTCATGTACTACCTCGAAGCAGTTATGGGATGTATTGAAGAATAGACATGATGGTAATGAGAAGACGAGAAGACTTCGGATGGAAGAGTTGAAGAAGGAGTTTGAGAATTTCAGTTATGTGGGTAATGAAACATTGAAAGAACTTGTTCCTAGATATTGTCGTTTGTTGTCAGAATTATCAAACTATGAGATTAAGATTCCAATGACTGAATTGGTGGACAAGTTTGCTGACTCGTTGCCTCCATATTGGAGACAACATGTTGAAGTATTGAAGGAAAAAGATGCATATGCATACTGGACTATCAATGAGTTCATAGAGAAGTTGGAGAACAAAGAGATGGAGGAGAAGAGAAAAGCCAAAAGAGCACAGTTTCCACTGAACCCGAAGCTGTATCATGCTTCATCATCTTCCTCAATGTCTAGTTCATCAGTGAGTGGAAGTGTTGCACCTCACATTGCCTGTATTTCAAATGTTACGGAACCGCAAAGAAATCAAATCAATTATCTTACTCAAGGACCAACCTATACACCAACTTATACACCAACTTTATGCACAACAGTTTCTTACATACCAACTCAACCTCAGATGTCTGTAGCTTGTTATACTTCATCCATGAACACACGTCAAAAACAACAATATGTTCCTCAAATGTCACCAGCATCGTCAAGTCAAAGTCCAATTGTGTTGGAAACTTCCAACATTAACAATGTGACTGTAGAAGTGGCACAACAACACATTGCTCTAGTATCAGCAATGGTCGCTTCATACAATGGATTGGTGGCTAATAAGATAGGCAACAACAATCTGACAAATGAGGATTATGCCCAGATAGACAAGGAGGAAATGGAACTGATCGACATTCAGTGGGCGTTTGCAAGTGTGATGAGGACAGCTACTGAGTTTATCGAGAATACTGGAAGAACTGATCTTGCTACCTCACCGAATACTGCCTATGGCTTCAAGAAAGCTAAGGTAACATGTTTCAACTGTGGAACTCGAGGTCATTTCAAGAGAGAATATACTCAACCAATGCAACAAGGTAATCGAAACCCGTTTAACTCCAACTATCAGAATCGTCAATCACAAAATCAAGTTTCTTACCAAAGTCAAAACAACAATACCTATCCACAACAAAACAATTACCAAAACCGACAAAACATCTCTCAAAATACCACATCTAGACAAACATCTACAACCAACCAAACTCAAATTCAACCTACACAATCCAACTAGAACCATTATTCCTATTTCTACACCAAACAGTCAACCTCAAAATGAGAACCAGAATCAGGCTTTTGTGATATAGAAGGATGAGGGTTATGATTGGAATTCTTTGCCGATGTCTCTGATGAACCAGAATCTGTCTATTCTGATTTAGAGAGTGAACCTGATTCGGAGGCGAGCGTTAATTCTCTTGATGATGATATTGACCAATTGCTAGCCGAAGCAGACTTTTTGATGACGAAGAAATCGTGCATGGTGGATTATGCTTCTACACGGATTGATTATTCGAAATTCTTTGCAGGAAAGAAGCTCACTTTGCATTGATGGCCATGACAGATCCGCCTAAACCGGTATGTTCTAACTCTGCTACTGATATGACTAGTGATAAATATTGTGGTGCTTGTGATAGATTGACTGAAGAAGTCAAGCAACTCAAGCTTCAGCTTGAGAGTGCTAGAATTGTCATTCAATCTTATCGTAAGGACGAACATGATTTCAAGAAAACACTTGAAGGTTATAAAAAGGATGTTTCAGAATTAACTAAAACTCTTTCTTTAAAACAAACAGCCATAAATAATTACATTAATGAAATGAGTTAATAGCCAAAATCGTCCCTGAGGTTTGGTCACTTTTGCCACTTCAGTCCAAAACCCAAACCTTTTACATCTGGGTCCTTAAGTTTTATTTTTCTTGCCAAATTCGTCCCTGACAACATTTAAGTTATGGATTGAAGTAGCAAAAGTGACCAAACCTCAGGGACGAATTTAGCAAAACCCAAACCTTTTTCAGGGACGAATTTGGCAAAAAAAATAAAACTGAGGACCCAGATGTAAAAGGTTTGGGTTTTGGACTAAAGTGGCAAAAGTGACCAAACCTCAAGGACGATTTTGGCTATTAACTCTAAAAATGAAATTGAAGAAACTAAATTGGAAATGGCCACAATCAAGTGTTTTGCTGAAAAAGTCAACAAAAAGTTAAAGAGTTATAAACATGTGGCTTACGTTTTGGACCACATTATTGAGGAACCATCACAATCCAATAGTGCAAACTACAAATCTGTTCCTTCTCCAGTGTTATTTGAAACCACAATTTAAATTCAGTAACACCGGAGAGTTCAGTAAAATCGGATTCCTCATCGGATAATGAATCTAACACTTCAAGTGTTGGAGATCCAAATTCCGATGTGAGACCGATACTTGGATTGAATGACAAGGGAGTGGTTGCAGTAACTGATGATTCAGATACTGAAGATGAGGAACCTAAGAAAGATGTTGAGATTCCATTAGAAAATCACATTCGTACAAATGAGACTAGTTCTCTGTCTCAGGTTTCACATTCTCAGAAAAGGGAAAACAAAATGAATCAGTCAGTTAAGAAAAATGAGAAAAATGAATCAGTTGACAAACCAGTGAAGGTTTTCTATCGGATGGAAGGATCCGATAAGATAATCTCAGATGATGAATATCCCATACAGTTTGCCACTTATTCAAAAATTGAGAAAATCTGGCAAGAGAGTACCATTTGGTTTCCTAAACACGAAAGAACAAATTATATTCCTACTGAATTAATTCAGAGACTATATGGTGATAATTCTAAACAACCAAAGGTTCATGTCACTGAATTCATTAAGCCAAAAGACAAGGTTAACGGATTTTTTTGAACCGGCTTACTCAAAGGATCCCGCTCCAATGAGTTTAAGGAGAAAGTGTGTTGATGATCAATATCCGGTCAATACATTCGCTAAACCTAACTCTAAGAATGTCTTTGAAGAGTACCATGCATGTTTTAAATATGGGGAGAGAGGGCATTTACTTGCTCACTGCCCATATGTCAGATATAAGAGGCATGAAGTTGAGAGGAAGCAGAACTATAGGAATTCGGTTGATGATCATAGACAGAATTTTTCACAAAGAAAGTTTGTTCCTCAAAGTCAACCATTTTATAACCAAAATCGTTTTTATCAAAAGAGGGAAAACCGTCCAATTGTCTATGATAACAGAAACCGAATTGCCATGGAGAAACAGTAGAAGAAACCTATGGTGAACTCGACTAATGACAAACAAAAGGTTTATCCAAAACCGGCTGTGGAGTCATAAGTTGGACCGGTATTTGTTAAATCAAATAAGGTAACCAAGAAAGTTTCCTTTTCGAACGATACAAAGAAACCTACTGAGGGTCAAAAATCTCATATAAGAATTCTTAAATGTTCAGAACAATCTTGGACCCCAACGGGTTCTCCAGGTGCTTCTACATCATCTGCTAATGTCAAAACTCAAAATGAGAAAGTTTTGAATGACCAGAAAAAGGTTGATTCAAAACCAAATGTTTGTGAGAGTGATTTTTTGAAAGCCAACATTCAAATACCCAAGACTAAACAGGTTTGGGTCCCTACTAAACTAATATTGTTTATAATATGTGTAGGGAGCTCCAGCTGGCCCTGTTAGCAGTCTCTGGATTGTCGACAGTGGAGCTTCTGGGCACATGACCGGTGATGTGACGCTACTCTTTGATATCAAGAATATTAATGGAGGATATGTGGCGTTTGCTGGAAACAAAGGAGGGTATATAATGATGGAAGGCAGTGTTAGTAATGGTATTGTGAGTTTTGAGCGGATATCGTATGTGAAGCAGATAGATTATAATTTGCTGAGTGTGAGTCAGATATGTGATAAGCAGTTTTCTGTTCACTTTGATGACAAATCTTGCTACATTCTGAAACCCGGTTTCGTCATTCCAAAAGAGTGGATCATGTTAAAAGCTCCAAGAGTGAACAATCTATACATTCTTAACATGAGCAAGGCAATGACAACTCAGGGCCAAGTCATGTGTTTTTTATCTAAAGCTACTGAAAATGAATCTATTATGTGGCACAGAAGGATGGGGCATATTCACCTAAGAAAGATGAATCATTTGGTGAAAAACGAGCTTGTAGAGGGTGTTAATGTGAAGCATTTCAATTTGAATGACAAATGTGTGAGTTGCAAGAAAGGAAAATAGCACAAACAGTCCCACAAACCAAAGAAAGTAAACTCTGTAGAATTGCCACTTGAACGTTTGCATATGGATCTTTTCGGACCTATCAAGCGTAAGAGTCATTATGGAGAGCTTTACCGTCTTGTGGTTACAGACGACTACTCAAGATTCTCGTGGGTGATGTGCATGCAACACAAAAGTGAAACGTTTAACAATCTGAAAGTTTTGTTTACCCATTTGGAAAACCTATATGGTTTGAAGATTAAACGCATAAGAAGCGACAACGGGACGGAGTTACAGAATTCTCAGATGGATGCACTCTGTGAAGAAAAAGGAATTCATCATGAGTTTAGTGCACCATACACTCCTCAGCAGAACGGTGTTACAGAACGCAAAAGCAGGACTCTAATTGAAGCGGCTAGGTCAATGCTAGTGGACTCAAATCTTCCAATAATGTTTTGGAACGAGGCAATTTACGCAGCTTGTTACACATTGAATCGTGTATTAACGGTGAAGAAGTTTGGCAAGACTTCTTATGAACTGCTTAATAGACGAAAGCTGAACTTAGAGTATCTAGAACCTTTCGGGGCACCATGCACAATGCTAAATCCTACATAAAAGTTTGGATCAAAAGGGGAAGAGGGTTATTTTGTTGGGTACGTGACACCACTTAAATGCGTATTTAACAAAAGAACTCGACAAGTTGAAGAGTGGGCGAATGTAGAAGTTCAACGCTACACTCAGAATGTTCAAGGAAGTGGGCCCGATTGGATGTTTGACTATAAAGATTTCTTCGAGTCATTCAATCTAGATAGTTTGGTTGAAGATGCCGTATTACGACTATATTACGAGTGTGAAAACGCAGTGACTTCACCGTTGGTGCGTCCGATCACCGTAACTCCTTCAACAGCTTCTAATGATACCAATGCTCTTGCTAATGAAGAAGGGATTTTTCAAGAAGCTTCAACAACTCTTGATTCATAAGAATCGAAAAGATGCTGAAGTATTCAGTGAAGCTATCTTAGATCATGCTAAGGAGACACCTCCGGTGAACCCAAATCCAGATGTCGCATCTTCATCAAATACGTGTGATGATCTGGATATGGCAGAGAATTTGACTACTCAAACGGGAATTCAAGTTCCTAATCATTGGAATCTCAGGTTCATCAGATTCATCCGGTTGAGCAAGTTATTGGTGATCCCGGTAGCAGTGTCATGGCAAGAGGACAACTCAGACGTGCAACTTCACATGATAACATTGGAGTCCTAGCCCTGTATGCTAAAATACAGAAACAAGGTTTTCAAAATGACTGGTCTTTTGCTTGTTATGTTTCGCAGGTGGAGCCGCGGACGTACAAGGATGATTTACAAGAAGATTCTTGGGTTGAAGCTATGCAGCAAGAACTACTACAGTTTCAGAAACTCGGAGTCTGGACGCTGACAGATTTACCACCAGACCGGAACAAAATTGGCACTAAGTGGGTTTTCAAGTGCAAAAAGGATGATCAAGGCGTTATTTTCAGAAACAAAGCTCGATTGGTTGTTCAGGGATTTAGTCAAACAGAATGGGATAGATTACAATGAAGTCTATGCACCGGTTGCGCGCATTGAAGCTATTCGTATGTTTCTTGCGTACGCATCTTACAAGAAGTTCAAGGTGTATCAGATGGATGTAAAGAGCGCTTTTTTGTATGGTGTGGTCAAGGAAGAGGTATATGTTGGGCAACCACCAGGCTTTGAAGATCCTATTCACCGGGATAAGGTCTATAAACTCAACAAAGCCCTGTATGGTTTCCACCAAGCTCCAAGACAACGGTACGAGGAGCTGAGTACATACCTTCTTTCCAAAGGATTCAAACGAGCTTTGGTAGACTGTACCATGTTAACAAAAAGAACAGAGGGTGACTTGCTTCTTGTTTAGATATATGTTGATGACATTATTTTTGGTTCTACTAATGAGCTTTTATGCAGAGAATTTGAACGTGTCATGCAGGAAAAGTTCGAGATGAGCGCAATGGGAGAAATGCAGTTTTTCTTAGGCTTGCAGGTGGATCAACTGCCAACGGGCATCTTTATTCACCAGTCAAAATATGTATCTGAAGTCTTGAGCCGGTTCCAGATGGATGATTCAAAGCCTATGGATACTCCCATACAACCCAAACACGGGATTGGAGTTGACGCTAAGGGGGAGCTTATAGATCCCTTCACGTATAGAGCCATCATCGGATCTTTGATGTACCTGACTGCATCTCGTCCATATATAATGTTTTCAACATGTATCTGTGCTAGATTCCAATCGAAGCCGAAACAGAGTCATCTTACAGCTATCAAACGAATCCTAAGATATCTGAAGGGTTATCCTTCGCGTGACTGTGGTACCCTAATGATGATAATTTTGACTTTGTTGCTTTTAGTGATGCAGATTATGGCGGTTGCGATAAAGACAGCAAATCCACAACGGCTGGATGTCAATTCTTTGGGAGCAGGCTCGTGACCTGGCAATGCAAAAAGCAGACAACAGTTGCACTATCTACTTGTGAAGCCGAATACGTGGCAGCCTCGAGTTGCTGTTCACAGGTTTTTTGGATTCAACAGCAGATGCGCGACTACGGTTTGCAATATATTAAAACCCCAATTCATTGTGATAATGAAGCTTCCATAGCACTCACTAAAGACACAGTCAATCACTCTAAGGCTAAGCACATCCGACTTAAGTATCACTTTATTCGCGATTGCTATGCTAAGGAGTTGATTGATATGGTCAAAATACACACTGACTATCAGAGAGCTGATCTTTTTACCAAAGCTTTTGACAAATCAAGATTTGAATTTTTGCTAAGAGCTAATGGTATTAAAGAAAAACAAGACTAATCATCACCTCGGTTTATCACATTTTTTTATTGTTAGTTTTACTTTTTTAGAAAATCAAAAACTCAAAAATATGTTTTTAATTTCAGGGGATTCTTTATTTCAGAAAAACCAAAAAATCCAAAAAATTCAAAAGGCCATAAAAATCAGAAAACCAAAAATGATTTTCAGGAGAATAAGAGGAAATGATAGTACATCAATGGGGATTTGACACATGTTAAAGAATTATAATGCTATATAAGGCGTATGTTGATTTTTTGTGATGTGCTGGTAAGCTTCGTAGACTTATTATTGCGTGCCGTAGTGATACAAACATAACGAACTACTCGTTAGTGGTTGCACACCTCATGGGCATATGGTCTTAGTACCGTAATTTCGTTTGATAGGGTTGCCAAAATTTGAGGTTTCGGGTCTTTATGTTAATTGTTATCCGGGGTATCTAGATTGATCTTTTGTCATATTAATTTATGAACCTAGATTCAATCAAGATATTTGCAAAAAGAGCTTATTTGCCAAACCCTAAAGTTACCGAATTGAGGAACTTAATGTATAAAAATGATCAAAGATCATTTAATGAATCGTATCACATCTATGATGAAAATCATGATTGATATCAGCCTCAATCTGGTACGTATGCACATGTTACTCCATAGCATTGATTTGCTAACTTGTACACCTCTGTGCCTCGTATCTTGTAATATAACGGATAACATTTGGCATAATCACGCGTTATGACGAAGATTTGTGCAAATTCCTTGATACGGGAGCATGTCGTGTGCGTGGGAACCATAAGCCTGTTAGTTTTAATACATTTAATTGTGTATCATTTTAAAGCACTACATAACGGTCTGCATGTGAGCTTATGTGGATGACAATATCAGCAATTGCCTAATCATACATTGTTTTTACTGATAATAAATATTAAAGATCAATGGTGTGATTAGATTTCTCAAAAACTGATATGATCCTTTTACCGAAAATCACAAAATGTTTATTGCTTTATGTTTTTTCATTTTCTGCTTATATAAAAAAACTCAAAAAGATTTTTGGTGTGTTTTAGCATAAATTTCAGAAAATCCAAAATTTTTACATTTCTGCGTTATTTTTGTTAACCGATGGTGATTGATGGTCATTTTCTGAAGTTTGACAGACCAATTTGAGTTTTGTATCATTAAAATGATAAATGATGAATGTTTAAAAGGATTAATTGATCAAAATTGACAAAACGGGATTTGAATTTGAGATTTGGTAAAATTTTCAGATTTCCAATATCTCATTCGAACCTTTTAATGAGGTTGAATGACAGTGTTTGGATGATTTTTCTCATTCGAGCCATCTTGTTTTCATTCGAACCTTTTAGTAGGTCGAATGAAACCAGGATCTTCTCATTCGAACCCTTGCAAGGGTCGAATGAGAGACCTTATATATATCACACTTGCTCATTCGAACCCACAATTTTTTTTTTCAAATTTTTAATCTTAACTAGACCTTGTTGCTCGTTTGTTTTACAACATCTATTCTTGTTCCTTGTGATCTTGTGACCATTTTACCATAAAGTTTGTAGGTAATGGACTCGTTTTCAGGCCGGAATCGTTGTTTAAAGTCCTGGAACCCTAGAACAATTAATTTGTGATTTTAACAGTGTTTGAACAACAATTGGACATTGCTTAACCATTATCGATGGTTTTAGGGGGAGAATAGGCCAAAATCTAGTGTTTAAACAACATATTAAAAAGAATCGATTGATTAAAATGTATAACCCCTAGATTTTGTTTAAAAACCATCAATAAAAGGTTAATTGATAAAATTGAATGATGATTAAGGTTAATCGGCCATGTTAGAATCTGTTAGAACCATAATGTGATATTTATCTTGATTTGATTGAGTTTTGGAAAATTTGAAATCAAACAGACCTTATTCGACAATTTTATCAGGATCGAATGAAACCTTACAAGGTCGAACGAGACTTTTAAGGTCAAATAAGATTGTTTGAGGTCGAATGAACAACTCTTAGGTCGAATGAAACTTTTAATCAACATTTGATTCTCATTCGACATCACATTTTCCTCATTTGAACCCCCGATAGGGTCAAATGAAGGAATGTTTTGACCGAAATTCAATTTTATCCGATTTTCATAAATTTTCATGTTTGTTTTATTTCTTTTGCAGGATATTATGGCTAAACAACAGAATCCAGAGAAAGAAGTAGAAGTTCCAGAGCAATCAGCAGAACCGAAAGAGTTGATATTTGAACCTGTTCATAACTGTTGTGCATTAATTGGAGAGGTTAAACAGTATGAAGAATTCTCTGGCATGGTGGAGTTCTTGAAGAGATGCGGAGTCGTTTATGCTCTTGCTACCCCAAAGAAAATCTATAAAGATCACCATGTGGACTTCTGGGAGAAAGCGGTGATTACATTTTGGGATGGCAAGTCAGCTATACAGAGTAACATTCAAGGGAACTTTGTACTAGTTACAGAACAGGATATTAGAGAAGCTCTACAGTTGAAAGATTCTCCAAGTGATCCTACTGAGTTATCCTGGATGGAGCAAAGGAAGTGCTTTCTAAGGATGAAGTTTCTTGCACAAAGCTAAGTTGTGTCCACACTTCAAGTTTCTATTACATGTGATTCTACGTGTACTTGGACCAGTGAGAGGAGGTTATGATGTTCTTAGGAATAGTTTGTGCTCGTTGGTGGTTGCTCTGATTCTCAATAAGCCATTCAATGTCTCTGGAATGATATTTGAGCATATGATGGAAGTTTTGAAGGGTTTGAAGACTGACAAATTCTTGATGTATCCAAGGTTCCTGCAGATGATATTTGATGAAAAATATCCTAACTTGAAAAAGGATCTAATGTAGATTGTGAATCAAACTCACATGAGTATTACTACGTTGAGTAGGATGAGGGCTTACAAAGGTGTTCCTGAAAATGAAAAGCCACCGTATAAGAACTTGTTTGGACATTTTAGTATAATTGGATATAAGGATCCAGGAAAAGATCAAGCAAGGAATGAGAAGAGTGACTCTGACTCTGATAGTGAGAATTCGTTTCGGATCGTAATCAAGAAACGTGAACTCACGAATACCAACCGTAGGGTGCGGAATCCCCTCCGATCGTGCAAAATGATTCAGAAATAAACGTAATCGAACGTGATGAAAACAGATAACGAATCACCGAGCAATTTCCATAACTTTACTCTTTGTATTAGATCAAATCAAAGATATTACAGATGAAATCTTAGACCTAATACAGAGAAAAACACACATACACACTCTAGGGAAAAGCCCAAATGATAACTAACTCTCCAAAACAAACTAACTTTTCCCTATATATAGGCTTTCCACATTCGCCCCTAACGTGAGGACGAATGTAGCCTTTTCTATTTTCATTCTACTTTAGACCCTAGACAAGCTACATTCGACCTCCCGACTGGTCGAATGTATCTTCAAGCTTAAGTCTTGGTCGTTTTCTGATTATCTGAACCTTCGACATTCAGTACCGGATCACTAGCTGGGGACATACATGAATAATGCACTTACAATCTCCCCCTTGGACCTAGCTAGTGTTGTAACAAATCAGAAAGTTATCAATTCTTCAAGTCTTGATCTCATCATCTTGAACGACTTGAAAACTTTCCATCTTCATGCACGTTTGTGTCGAGGTTCTTGTCTATCTATGCAGTAAGCTTCGAAATCTCAGACAGACTTAAGAAATCTTGGCTTTGTCATTTGTTGGTCCAGACATGAAGATAGACAACAATCTTGAATCTTCAATCATTTCTTTTACAACTCTTACTAGCTTCTGTTGTTCTGGTGATCTTGATGTTCAGGTTTGGGTCTTGTTCAATTACACGCTTTGCCGATGAGTCTTAAGCAGTGCACTTGTTGTGTTTGATTCTGCAGAAAAATTTACTAAAAACTGCACAAACTACAACCAGCGTTAGACACGACAAAAATCTCGGAAGTACTCTCCACATTCCTTTTGAACCTCAATAGTTCTCCCCCTGAACTATTAAACATTTTCAATATGCACCAGAAACTTGAAAATTTGAAATCTTTTTCAACTTTTAAGTATCTGAGCATTCACATTAAGCATCCCAACATCGGTTATCAAAAATAAAGTTGAAACAAAACTTTTTGATTTTTCAAAGTTTATGCTAAAACATACCAAAAATCTTTTTGAATTTTTTTTTTAAATCATACCAGTATTGAAACAGTCAGTCAAAACTCTTTTTGATTAATTTTCTGTTTTTAACATTGAGCATCCTACAACCATTATCAGTATATTTGTCCACTTAAACTCAAAATCATTATTCATTGCTCAGCACTTTAGATACGTTATGGAAATATTAGATACTGAGTAATCTATGGTCCCCGCGCTCGTGACACATTCCCGTATCAAGAATTGCACAAAGCTTCATCGTAACGCGTGATTATACTGAAGTTATCCGTTAGTTACAAGGTATGAGGCACAGAGGTGACAGGTCAGCAACTTAATGCTTCAAAGCGAATTGTGCACTCTACCAGGGTGACGACTAATATCATACATGACTTTCATCATAGTATTGATACGATGCATTAGATAATCTTTGATTATCATCACACATGTTAAGTTCCTCATTCGATAACTTATGGTTTTGGCTTTATTAGCTCTTTTAATAAGATACCCTGACTGAATCTAGGTCTGTAAATCAATACAGCAAAAGATCAATCAGGCCATCCCCAAATAACTTTCAATATAACGACCCGAAACCTCTGATTTTGGCAATCTATCAAACGAAATTTCGTTACTAAGACCATATGCCAACGAGACGTTGATCCACATGATTATCAGTTATTGATTTTAAGTTTATATCACCATGCTGAACTTTAAACTTTGATTTCAAGCCTACAAATATATAATTGTAGTGGCTACTCAATGTTTATCAATTCATTTTTGTTTTTAGAGTAGTCTGACAGTCCACTGATGTACTATCATCTCCTCTTTTTCTCCAGGAAAACTCATTTTTGATTTTCTATTTTGATTTTTCTGAAATTTTCTCCCCCTAAAAATCTAAAAATAAGCATATTTTTGGATTTTTAAACTTTTGTAGAAAAACAAAACAAAATAAAATGATATCCGATTCGGTTTACTCATTGAGTTTCAAAAACCATTTTCCACTCAGATTACATGACTCACTTTTATCTTTCAATTAGTAAAACCCATTAACAAAGATAAGAGAGTTTAGAATAAACCGTTTTGTCGTAGCTGTTGTAAAAATCCAAAACATGAGAGCAATTGCATGAGATTGCAACGTTTTTCGGCTTCACAGGTAGGAAACATACGACAAACACTCTCCTCTCTGTTGAAATCATATTTTCCTTTTTCAATAACCTTCCTTGACCTTCACCTCTCCAATAAATAGCTTGTATACAGATGCTCCACTATCAACTATCAAAGAACAGCTAATAGATCTGTTTGGAACAATCTACACACTTGTTAAACAATTAGCACAAGAGAGGTACCCATCCCTTCACAGTGATGGGTCGTCCAAGGTCATCAATCCTTGGAACATCAATCCATTCTCCTTTTGAAAAATCAATTGGTTTTTCAATGGATTGATTTGAAGTAGAAATTGCTATTGATTTAGAAATTGACTTGGGTTTCCAAACACGTTCAGAGTTTATTTTAGATTTTGTTGAAATTGTTTTGATTTTTGACTTTTCAGATTTCTTATTTGAAACCTGCTTCTGAACTTTGTTTGGAATCTTCTCAGACTTAACTGATGAAGACCCAGGTTTAGAGTTATTCTTAGGCTTAGCCTTAGAACTCCCCCTTATCTTAGCAACCCGTCCACAATCTTCATTTTTATTCACGGCAATATTGTTACGATTGTCATACACAACCTGTTTCCCCTTTTGCTTCTTGATTGGGTTTGTGGATACAGGCTTTTTGACATTGCCTGAATTTTTAGCAAATTTCACTTCGGTCTTTTTCTGTTTAACATACGGACATGTAACAACTAAATGCCCACACTCTCCGCAGTTATAACAAGACCTATACTCTTCAAAATTACATGCATACTCGTCATCCCAATACCAGTAGGGACAATGAGCAGCAATATGACCAACTTCACCACATTCAAAACAGCTTCTCCATTCAACATAACCATGAGAATACTGTGGTGAGTTGTTTCTCCAATAACCATCAAATCGAGAGGTATATGAATAATCATAAGAATCATATGATCTAGATGAAAAATTTCTTGAATTCTTTTGACGAGAATTTTTCATCTGATCATTTCCTTTCGATTTGTTTGGTTTCGGTCCTTTTACTTTAGAACCTTTCTTGTTATCAACATTTTTCTTTTCAATGTTTTTCTTTTAATCCTCATGTTGGTTAGGATTTAGTTCAAACGACAAATGACCAAATTGATTTTTAAATTGATTTAACAAATCGATATTATCAACATATATACATTTGAGTAAAGATTGTTCAATATTATCAATTGGAAAATCTTTATTGAGAATCAACTTGTCATGTCCTACCAACATATAGGATCCTTCCATTCCATCAGGAAATTTAAATATGATTTTCTCTTCAGACTCAGTTTCTGAAGTGACTACCACATTTTTCTTTTTCTGACTAGAATCGGTCTTCACCTCAGAGTTTGAAACTTCAACACAAGATGTTGTGTCTTTCAACTCTGATGTGGTGTTATTCATTGAAAAACTTTTATTCATTTCTAAAATTTCTTGCTTTAAAGATTCAATTTTATTTAACAAATCTTTTTCATTCTTTTCAAAATTTTATTTTGGTTTTGACAATTTTCTAGTTCATTTGCTAGGTTCTGTTTTTCCTCAATGAGTGTCATCAATTCATGTTTCAATTTGACACATTCAGAACAACTACCACAATCAACACTAGATCTTACCTCATCATCTGATTTATTACCATTATCAGATTTTGCATCAACATTTGAGATATCACTCTCTCTTGATTCACTCTGTTCTGAATTCGTATCAGAACTCAAAACACTCTCTGACAGTTCACTTGAATCATCATTTCTCATTTGTTCGACTAAACATACAACATTACTTTGAACACCTTCTCTGTTAACACACTTGTCAACATGTACCATTTCATCAGTTGGTTGCACAGCTGGAGCTAGTATGACCATAGGTCTCGGTGTCATTGGAAATCCCCAAAAGTTGTCAACTTTAGAATTTTGTCTTTGTAATTGTTGTCGTTCAGCTTCTATCTGAGCTCTTATCTGCTCATCAGTTCTTAAATCCTAGGTTCGTCCTTATCTGAGATAGCGAGGGTACGAATGTGGAATTCTACCAGGTTCGTCCCAAAAGTCTGTATCGAATGTAGAAAACCACTAAATTCCAGGTTCGACCTCCCGTTAGGTCGAAAGTACCACACAATGGTCGAATGTACAAAACAACACACACAACTTCCTGGTTCGACCTAAAAATTCCCACTTTCGACTTAAAAATTCTAGGTTCGACCCTCAAATCTCGCGTTCGACCTTTTCAGGTCTGTTCATCATCTTCAACCTCAAGAACACGAATCTGAACGGTTTTTGACAAAATTTTCACCAAATGTAATGATTTTCGATAGGTTTTGTGCGGATTTCAATTTAGACAAACATTTGTGAAAGGATTTTTGAAAACAACATCAAATTCAACTCCAATTTAATCAAAAACCATGTTTTTATGAAAAGCTTCAAAATTTCTATGGTTTTGATCTTTAAACTTGAATTCTAATATGTTTTCACCAATTCAAATCAATTTGCAATCGTGAAATCGAGCCTAAGCTCTGATACCAATTGAGAATTCGTTTCGGATCGTAATCAAGAAATGTGATCTCACGAATACCAACCGTAGGTTGCGGAATCCCCTCTGATCGTGCAAAATGATTAAGAAATAAACGTAATCGAACGTGATGAAAACAGATAACGAATTACCGAGCAATTTCCATTACTTTACTCTTTGTATTAGATCAAATCAAAGATATTACAGATGAAATCTTTGACCTACTACAGAGAAAAACACACATACACACTCTAGGGAAAAGCTCAAATGATAACTAACTCTCCAAAACAAACTAACTTTTCCCTATATATAGGCTTTCCACATTCGCCCCTAGCGTGAGGACGAATGTAGCCTTTTCTATTTTCATTCTACTTTCGACCCTAGACAAGCTACATTCGACCTCCCGACTGGTCGAATGTATCTTCAAGCTTAAGTCTTGGTCGTTTTCTGATTATCTGAACCTTTGACATTCAGTACCGGATCACTAGCTGGGGACATACATGAATAATGCACTTACAGAGAGCCCTTTATTTTCGGTTGATGTTACTGCTAAACGGAAACGACAAGTTGTCAATAAATGTGCTAAATCTGGAAAAGGAAAGCAAAAGGTGGTTGAGGTTGAGACAAAGAAGAAGAAAACAGTAAAAAGTAAAGGAAAAACAAAGACTTTGCTAGTTGATGAAGAGTCTGCTGATTTGGAAGAGAGTCAAGAAGAAGCTGAATGGGATTCAAGTGCTGAGAATGTCAAGTTCACCAAACCCAAGGCCACTGAGGTTGGTGATATTGAAGGAATTGACAAAGCCATTGCAGCTGAAGAACAGAGAAACAGAGAGTTGGATGATCAAGATTTAGAGTTAACATGTGACAATTTTGATTTTGATGGTTCTCCAGTGGTTGGTGAGAAGATTAAGAAAGCTAGAGGAAAGACAATGGCTAAGAGAGATAATCCAAAGACAAAGATAGATAGAGTGATTGGGCTGTTAGTAGTTGGGAAGAAGGTTCTAGCTATCGGAAGTTCTAAAGCTACAACACTAGTTGCATCCCCAACAGCAAAGAAGAAAAAGAAAGTTATTCAGGAGGCAGTTGTTACTAATCCAACTGCTGAAAACTTCTCTAGCTTATTGAAAGATGTCTTAGGATAGATTCAGAAGAAAACATCCAAACCTGTTACCCCACCAGTTGCTGAATCATCCACACCACAGGTTACTGTTTCTAATGAAGTCATGGAAGCAGTTAATTGTTAGATTGCTGAAGTCATGAAAGCTTTTAATCGACAACAAGCTGAAATTAAGTAGATGAAGGAAGATGAGAAGAAAATGTTGCAGATCGTTCTATCTTCCAAAGCAAATCAAGATGACTTAGAAGCTAAGCTGAAAGAGCTTGAAGATGAAAGCAATATGTTACTTGCTAGAGGAAAGAGAAATACAAGAAAAATCAAGCTGCTTTAGATTGAGAATAAAGATATAAAGGTTGAGAACAAGAATATGAGGAAATTGCTTGATGATCTTTATTCTAAGTCACCACAGTTAAAAGGTACTGAAGAAGAAGAGGAGGAAGAGGAAGCAAAAGTTGATTATGAGGAGTCTGATGATGAAGAAGGTGATGATGGTGACTTCAATGACACATCAAGTGATGATGATGATGCAGGAGGTAAGAGTGGAAGAAAGAAAGATGATAAGGATGATGATGAGAGTTTAGATGACGATGATGATAATCAAGATGCTGAACAATACAGTTACAAGAAGAGGGATTCAGATAAGGGTGATACAGGTGAGTCTAGTTCAAAAAAGACACCTGGTGAGAACGTTGATGATGATGACAACATCTTTTAGACTGAAATGATTAGATCTTTATCTGATGAAGACAAAAGACCATATCGTCAAATGTTAGAGGAGAAGAATGTATGGACGATAGAGTTGATTGGAAGATTTCCCGAGATCTTTGAATCAGATGATATGAGGTTTGTACTTGAATATAATGATCCAGACCTTGAGGATGGGGAAGTCTCTGCTGCTATATCCAAGGAGATTTTGGAAGGATTAGCAAAGCAGGTTGGGAAGTCTCTGGAGGATATAATGAATGATAAAGAGATTCCTGATATTCCAGTAATAGAAGCAGGAAATCACTCTGATGATCAAGATACTCCTGTGTTTGAGGAAGTTGAAATTGAAGACATATCACATGAAGAGTATCCTGAATACTACAAACAGAAAGAAAATGTAGTGATTCCTGAGATAAACGAACAAACACTTGATGAAGCTAAGAAGCTTGCTAAACAAAAAGGTAAGAAGATTATGGAAGTAGTGTTTAGTAAAGATGCTGATCAGAGAGACACGTATAAACAATCAGATGAACTGAAGGATTTATTGAAGAAATTGAAAGAGAAAGAAGCAAACAGACCAAAACCAGAAGTACAAGGAGGTTTCTATAAATATCACAACCAAGTCTTCAAAGGAAGAGCTTTGGGTTGGAAGTATCTACGACAGCTACGGTGTATTGGTGTGAAGTGGGAGAAAGGAATCCTGTACTTTTACAGATTTCATGATATCAAGACTTTACCGTATTGGGCTGTTCGTGATGTTTGTAGACATACAATGAGTGGTGCTTCTGTGAACAATGATGTAGTAGGATGGTTTGCAGATAGGATAACTTGGGAGAGCAAAACCAGATGGAACATGTTCAAGCCTCAGTATCCTAAAAGGAAAGTTCATAAAGAGGTTGATCCTGTTAAATGAATGAAGAAGGTTACTTTGAAGTACGAACCTCCTGTGGTCATGAAGAGAATTCCTCTGATGCCGGTTCAACAACATTTCAGTGAAGATTTCAATTTTTAGCCCCGCTTACGACTGTGCACATATAATGTATATATGTGTGGCCTTTGGGGGGGCAAAAGTAAAGTTGCACTAATTTTAACGTTATTTTACTAATTTCGTGAAAATAACGTTAAAAATGACGGACGGTTAATCATGCATCAGGTGGTGACGTTGATAGCCAAAAGACAAGGGGGTACGCACCAATCGGGTTTGTCCCGGTTGCTAAGTGTTATGTGCCTTATGTCCAAGGCTTGATACAAAACCACTATCGGGTTGGGGGTCTCATTGGAAGCAGCCTCTCTATTCCCATGGGGTAGAGGTAAGGCTATCTACATCTTACCCTCCTCAGACCCTACCTTACCTTTTGCTATTGGTGGGATTAACTGAGTATGATGATGATGATGATGATGTATATGATGACGGTACTATGATTGGAGGACAGCAGAAGCAGTGATTGTTCTAAGAGATAAAGATCCTAAGATCATGTGCAGGAAGATCAGAGTTTTTGACCCAATGTGGTTAATAAACTGTTCGGCTGATGATATCAACATGCTTTACTTTAATCCGATACACTTTGATGTGGAAGATCTTGAACAAGCATGGAGATACTACAAGGTGGTTTGTTTTTTCTTTGCGTGGGATGTTAATGTTGGGTGTGATTATGCTAAAAAGTAGGGAAAGTAGGTGAAGGTTAGGGAAATGGAGAAAGGTTCACACAAACGCAAACTAGAACCTGAGATGACTAAAAAGCAGAAGAAGATTCTTCGAATCAAATTGATGAACAAAACGCTTGATCAAGAACGTCTACAATCCAAGCAATAGTCAAGGGGGAGTTTGTAAGTGCACAGAATGTGACTATCGCTTTTGGATTGACAAAATAGCGTTTATATGAAGTTTTGTGTTGATAAAGAACCCATTCGACCTAGTCGGGGGGTCGAAGGAGAATCCTAAAGGTCGAAGGAAGCTTTGAAGTGATTAGTGTTTGGTTCGAGCTTATGTTTGGGTTGAAGGACTCATTCGGCCATGACGGGGGTTCGAATGAGACATCTATAAATAGTTTGACTTTATTTTATGTAATGGTTGTTGGTCATTTTGATAGAGGTCTAGTGTGTGTGTTCTCTCTATGTCTTAGAAGTTTCTGATTGAGAGTTTTTCATTGTAAACCTAATCTAATCCAGTAATATCAAGTTGTTTATTAATGAAAATGATTATTGAAAAGGATTTAACTGTGTTCTGATTTGTCTTCTATCATTTTGTATACGATCTAGGGTTTCCGCACCTGGATTGTTCCATTTGTATGATTATCTAGTTGTTTTCTATAAAATCGATCCTTTACATAAAAGACAAATTTATCCCTAAAAAGTAATTAACATGTGCATTATGTTTTATATCTTAAGCAACTAAATTTATAACTCTTATGTTTTGAGAAGTCATTGGGAAATGCTTTATAATATTCTATAAAGTTAATTTCATAACTATGCTTCATAACCATTAATCCACGGCTCCAGGTAGTCCATATCCTATGAATGTGGTAAGTAACTTTACATTATTCGGTTTTAGAAGTCAACATTATATGCTTGATGGGTAGGGTTCGTGTAAAAAGTCATGTTTTCCTAAGAAGTGTAAGAAGTCTATGTAGTCACTGTGTTTTAAACTTTAGGAGAAATGTTTTATATTCTTTTGGTATTGTGCTATATAGAAAACAACAAAAGTAACCCTTTGAAACACAATCAATTATATTCTAGGCATTAAATCTAAAACACCATGCCAAGAAATATAATCAATGTGTTCTAAAGATAATCATTGTGTTTTACAATTTAATGCTTAGATCATATTTGGTTGTGTTTTAAATTGTTAATTTTGTTATTTTTCTATATAACACAATACCAAAGGAATATAAAAAATTTCCCCTAAAATTTAAAACACAATGCATACATAGACTTGTTACACTTCTTAGGAAAAGTGGACTTTTTAGCCAACTCCTTACCTATGCTTGATATATGTAAACTGAAATTGATAAAATACAAATGTACCTCAAAGTCATCATACACTCAATCACTCCAGTATTGCCTCGTCGGAATCAGAAAACCTAATGCTACCATCACAACCCCCATTGGAAAATATAATGAAAGTAACAAAGTCTCCATATAAATAATATTATTTGTAAATACAAATTTAAAGTTATAAAAATATATTTAATTTAAATAGTTATTAATGTAATGAATTTAATAAGAGTTAATAGCCAAAATCGTCCCTGAGGTTTGGTCACTTTTGCCACTTCAGTCCAAAACCCAAACGTCTTAAATCTGGGTCCGTAGGCTTTTGATTTTTTGCCACATTCGTCCCTAATACTAACCCAGTTAACTTATCTCGTTAACTCTGGGGGCATTTTTGACTTTTTGCCTACAAAATCGAGGGCATTTTAGACATTTTGGCTATTAACTCCTAAATAAATAAAAGAAAAAAATAAAAACAAAAACATTTATTTAAGTGAGAGAGAGAGAGCAGAGATAGAGAGAGAAAGGAGAGAGATAGAGAGAGTCACCAAGAGTCACCATCACCATCGCTCGCCGTCTGACCCCCCACCATAACCCTGCACAACACCTCGGCAACCACCACTACTAACTACTACATAACTACCCTGTACCACCACACCTGTTCGCCACTGACCGACAACCATCGAACCTAGACCAATCGCCCAACAATAACATCACCACCGTCGCCCGTCATCGTAACCATAACCATCCATCAGATCCATCATAACCTGTTTTAAGAGATGGGTTGTAAAGGGGTTTACCTATATTCAATGGTACTCGGGTGATGAAGGTGCCGCCCGTAACCACCGTGTCTCCACCCTCTGATCTATTCTCTCTCTTCTTCCTCTTCATTCTCTCTCCGCCTCTGCGCCTCTCTCTCCCTACACGTCTCTCTTCTTCTGCTTCTTTCTTTCTTTCCCTCTCTACTTTTCTCTAATTTTATCAGTAAGTGTGTGGGTGTGTTTATGAGATAAGAGAGAGTATGAATTGTGAGTGTTCAGGGGCTCGGGTCCGACGGGTTCAAGGGCTCGGGTCTGTTTGGACTCGGTGGGTGTGGGTGTTTGGACTCAGTGGTTCAGTGGAGTCGGGTTTTGGTTCGGTGGTCAAGCAGAGGTTGTGGTTCGTGATGGTGGTCAGAAGATTGGAGGTTATGGTGGTGGTGGTGGTGGTGGTGTGTGTGATGGTGGGAGGTTTCGAGTAGAAGAAGGTGGGGGAGGTGAGTCCCACTTATTAAGTAAAAATATTAAAAAATAAAAGTGTAGGCAAAAAGTCAGAAATACCCCCCAACTTAACGAGATAAGTTAACTGGGTTAGTGTCAGGGACGAATGTGGCAAAAAATCAAAAGCCTAAGGACCCAGATTTAAGACGTTTGGGTTTTGGACTGAAGTGGCAAAAGTGACCAAACCTCAGGGACGATTTCGGCTATTAACTCATTTAATAATGTATTAATTAAGTGAAGTTTATTAAATAAGGTTGGTTAAAAGACAAATTTATCCCTAAAAAGTAATTAACATGTGCATTGTGTTTTATATCTTAAGCAACTAAAATTATACCTCTTATGTTTTAAGAAGTCATTGGGAAATCCTTTATAATATTGTATAAAGTTCATTTCATAACTATGCTTCATAACCATTAATCCACAGCTCCGGGTAGTCCATATCCTATGAATGTGGTAAGTAACTTTACATTATTTGGTTTTAGAAGTCAACATTATATGCTTGATGGGTAGGGTTCGTGTAAAAATTCATGTTTTACTAAGAAGTGTAAGAAGTCTATGTAGTCATTGTGTTTTAAACTTTAGGAGGAATGTTTTATATTCTTTTGGTATTGTGTTATTGTAACACCCTAGGCATATCCCACATCGTCTGTGGACAGGAGAGATCTTGGTACATAAGTAATGTCCTGCCTCATAAATCACCAACGCGTTTTGGGCTTAGTTGGCTGTGGAGCACATGAAAACTCCACAGTTAAGCGTGCTCAGATGGAAGTAGTACCAGGATGGGTGACCTCCCGGGAAGTTTTCCCTTGGGTAACCAAAAACAAATCCGTGAGCTTCTAATGGGCAAAGCGGACAATATTGGATGATATTAGAGGCGGAGTGTTACAGAATGGTAACAGAGGCACTCCTGTGCCATCCGGGATGGTGGGGCAAACCTCATTGAGGACGATGAGTCCCTGAGGGGGGGGGGGGGGTGATTGTAACACCCTAGGCATATCCCACATCGTCCGTGGACAGGAGAGATCTTGGTTCATAAGTAATGTCCTGCCTCATAAATCACCAATGCGTTTTGGGCTTAGTTGGCTGTGGAGCACATGAAAACTCCACAGTTAAGCGTGCTCAGGTGGAAGTAGTACCAGGATGGGTGACCTCCTGGGAAGTTTTCCCTTAGGTAACGAAAAACAAATCTGTGAGCTTCTAATGGGCAAAGCGGACAATATTGGATGATATTAGAGGCGGGGTGTTACAGTTATATAGAAAAACAACAAAAGTAACACTTTGAAACACAATTAATTGTATTCTAAGCAGTAAATCTAAAACACCATGCAAAGACATATAATCAATGTGTTCTAAAGATAATCAGTGTGTTTTACAATTTAATGCTTAGATCATATTTGATTGTGTTTTAAATTGTTAATTTTTTTTATTTTTCTATATAACACAATTCCAAAAGAATATAAAACATTTCTCCTTAAATTTAAAACACAATGCATACATAGACTTCTTACACTTCTTAGGAAAAGTGGACTTTTTAGCCAACTCCTTACCTATGCATGATATATGTAAACTGAAATTGATAAAATACAAATGTACCTCAAAGTCATCATACGCTTCAATCACTCCAGTATTGCCTCGTCGGAGTCAGAAAACCTAATGCCACCATCACAACCCCATCGAAAAGTATAATGAAAGTAACAAAGTCTCAATATAAATAATATTATTAGTAACTACAAATTTAAATAGTTATTAATGTAGTGAATTTAATAATGTATTAATTAAGTGAAGTTTATTAAATGAGTTTGGTTAAATGACAAATTTATCCCTAAAAAGTAATTAACATGTGCATTGTGTTTTATACCTTAAGTAACTAAATTTATACCTCTTATATTTTAAGAAGTCATTGGGAAATGCTTTAGAATATAGTATAGATATAGATATGGTTTTTAATTTTTATAATTTGTCTTGATATTGTTGTATTTTTATTTATTTTACCCAAATAAATAAATAAACAATTTATATGAGGTAATTATATGTATGTGAATTCGATTATAAGAAAGTTAACATATGTCCGTTTGTGCTTCTTCTTTGTGTTCATGAACGCTTTTTTGTGTTCATGAACACTTTTTTGTGTTCATGTGCGTTCATTAACAAAATTAACAAACGAACACGAACATGAGCTTAAAGTTTAGAATATTAAATACTAAAGAGTTAATTACAAAACAGTCGCTGTGGTTTGGGTCATTTTGTCAGTCCATCCCAAAATCAAAATAATTTCTTGAACAGTCCCTTGAGTTTCATGAAATAGGCCAAAACAGTCCAATTACTCAATGAGATTAACTCAACCTCGTTAAGATTTAACTCAACATCATGCGTATGATATTCTTTATTATATGTAAGACCCTTTTGTCATTTATCCCAATTTACATTAAGATTTAACGATTAAAAGTCGGGTTCAATCACATTAATCCCATAGTTCTACAAAACATCATATTCATAATCGTGGTGAAAAAGTTTCATTGATTACAACTAGGTAGACTAATGACATTTGAACCTGGGTACAAAACACTTATGCGGAAGCTTGAACATGGTATGCGTTTGATTCTTCAAAATATGAGAGCTTGATCTTCTTTGCAATCCATTTTCATGATTGTACCTAAGGTTTTTAATCATGTAAAAACCAAATATAGTTAGCTAACATACGTTAAAACTAGCGAGTTCTAGTGCACACGAGACTTCCATGTGTGCTCTTTGGTAAAATAGTGTATACAAGACTTCCATGTGTGCACTTTAGAGAAATAGTGCACATAAAAACTTTCATATGTGCACTTTTTAGAAATAATGCACACCAAAACTTCCATGTGTACACTTTATAGGGATGGGGGTTGCATATCTGGTGGTGTTTCTTGGGGATAGGGATGGGGACGGCGACGGAGCAAGGTGGTCGTGCCGGTGGTGGGGTGTAGGGGGTCGTTTTCGCTAGTGGTTGTGAGAGGTTTAGGTGGCGGCGACACTGTAGTAGGCGATGATTTTGTTTTTATGGAGCTATTTTTTTATGTTTTCTCCATCGTTTAAGGCGTCCTTTTTCTGGTTGTTGATCTTCATGGTGATGGGTGTTTGTATGTCGCCTTTGCTATAGGTTTTCGACGACTTTTTCAGTTGTACGTGTCAGGTAGGGTTGCTGTCTGCTGTATGTTTTTTATTTATTTATAGTAGTCTTCTGGTAGTTGGGTTGAAAGGGTGGTTGTTAAGGTGGTTTTGTTTCGTTGTTACGGTGGTGTACGTAAACAGTGGTTCTAGGTTATGGTGGTTTTACACCAATGTATGTTGCTTTGGTGCTGTGAGTTTTTGGGGGTTTCCACTAGTAAGTAGGGAGTTAAATATGTATGTTTTCTTTGTTCTTTCTTGTTTGTTTGACACCAATATATGTAGATGCCATTTTGCGACTAATGATTAGATATTAACATGTGTTAAGGGGCGAAGGAGAACCAGAATGGGCGAAGGAAGGATAGATGTGGACGAATCTGGATCAGGAATGCACAGAAGACACATTCGACCACAAGCTGTGGGCGAATGTGGAATTTCTCTAGGTTCGACCAGTGTGACTGGGCGAACGTACAGTTGCTATAAATAGAAATTGGGTTTGTGTAATGAAAAACGAGTCATTGAGAGTGTGTGTTTTGTGTGTGTGTTCCTGAGAGGATTGAGAGTGATAGTTTGAGTTCTAGATTAACTGTAATCAGTCTGTAAACGTCTATTTGAACAAGTTAATCTATGAAAAGCATTTAAAATGACCTTGATTGTGTTTTGATTGAGTTTACTTCAGTTTGTTCTAAGCTAGGGTTTCCGCACCTGGTTTAGCAACTTGTATGATCATATAATCCTGTTTTAGTTGTCAAATTTCTTCCTCTACAAAGTGGTATCAGAGCGTAGAGGATCATACAACAACAAATTGATAAACTCAGAGCTGATTTGGACATAATTTTCATCAATTCACATCTGTTTTCAACTAAAAATGGTTTTTGTGTGTTTTTGAAAGAATTAGAGGTGATTTTGTGGTTAAAATTCAAAATTCCAAGTATTAAAGCTGTTCCAAATCATCTCCGAAGCATAACCTGATCAAGATCAATCAAATCCACAAACTTTTGAAAATCAGAGATCAAAATAACCGTTTTTCAAAGTGTAACCGTTTTTCAAAAGTTCAGATATGGGCGAACCTGGAGTTTGTGGGCGAACGTGAGTGTTTGAGGTCGAAGGTGATAGGAATTCTGGGCGAACCAAAGTGTTTTAGGGCGAACGTAGAGTGTTTCACTTGAATTTTCTACATTCGGGTCATAATCTTTACCCTCGGGAGATCGGGCGGACGAAGGTAATTCAGAAACGGACGAACCTAGGTTGTAGTGGACGAAGGTAGGAAGGTGTTTGTGAGTTTTTACATTCTGGTGAAAATTTTACATTCGGGTCAGAGTTTTTGGGGCGAACCTACTACAAAAGGGACGAACCTGATCATCTTTGGGCGAACCTAGGATATTTTTGAAAATTTTTCTAAGTGTTGAATTTCTCGAAGTGCGTGACTATGTGGCGTTATCAGACTACTCCTACACCAGCAACTACACAACCACAACAGCAGGTGATGGACCCATGGACAGTGGCAGCACAGAAGACTTACACACAGTCTTCACAGTCGGTTAACTACATGACTCAGAGTGCACCTACAGTACCACAGTCTGACTACTGGGGAGTAGCAGCAGCGGTGGTAAACACTCAAACTACTAATGCTATTTCCACACTGATTAATGATTTGTCTTCAGGTAGCGGGACTCGGCCACCGAAGCTCATGGAGATTCAAGAATACAATCAGTGGCAGAAAAAGTTCAAGATACACTTGGAAGGCATGGGAGTAGAAGGTGCTGAAGCATGGAACATGATTGCTAAAGGATACACACCACCAGTTCTGGAGAACACAGGTGAACCAGTGCCATTGGAGAGCATGGCGGAGGATGAGAAAAAGAAGTTTGCTGTGGAAAAGAAGGCGTTCTCACAACTGACACAAGCCATTACAAATGATCTTTTGCATCAGTTTGGGACGTGCACAACTTCTAAGGCTTTGTGGGATATGCTTAAAAGGAAGCATGATGGAAATGAAAAGACTCGAAATTTGAGGATGGAAGAACTTGTTAAGGAGTTTGAGAATTTTTCTTATGTTGGAAATGAAACTTTGAAAGAACTAACTCCTAGATATAATCATTTGATATCTGAATTGTCTAGCTATGGTGTACAGATCCCTATGGCAAAACAGGTGGACAAGTTTGCTGAAGCATTACCACCAAACTGGGATCAGCATGTGGATGTTCTGAAGGAGAAGGATGCTTTTCAATACTGGTCTCTTCAAGAGTTCGTTGAGAAGCTGGAAAACAAAGAGTTGGAAGAGAAGAGGAAGGCTAGGAGAGCACAGATTCCTCAGAATCCAAATTTATACTTTGGAGGATCTTTAGTTCCAGCAAGTACAAGTTCTGGAGGGCTAGTTACACCACATGTTGCTTGTATATCCAATGCTGTAGAATCACCCATCATTAACTACCATCAACAAGCTTCATCTTTATCACAACCACAACCACAAGTTCCATATCAATATTCATACATTCCACCATTCTCCCCAAAACAACAAGCAGCTTTTTACACTGCTGGTCAAACTCAACCACAACCAATGAACCAACCTAACCAACCAACTGTGGTTTTGGAAACTTCCAATCTTGGAAATGTAACAGTTGAAGTTGCTCAGCAACACATTGCTTTAGTCTCTGCAATGGTTTCTTCCTACAATGGGTTAGTTGCTAGTCAAATTGGTAATAACAACTTGACCAATGAAGACTACGCACAAATTGACAAGGAGGAGATGGAACTCATTGACATCCAATGGGCTTTTGCGAGCATAATGCGAAGAGCAACAGAGTTTATTGAGAAAACAGGTAGAACAGACTTGGGAACTTCTCCTAATACAACCTACGGGTTCAATAAGGAGAAAGTGACTTGTTTTAATTGTGGGGGTAAAGGTCACTTTAAACGTGAATGCACACAGCCACCGAAACAAGGCAACAGAAATCCATTCAATGCTACCTATCAGAACCGTCAACAACAAAACCAAAACCAAGTTTCTTCCCAAAACAACAACAACTACCAAAATCGTCAAAACAACTTTAATAACAACCAAAATAGACAACCAACCACACCAAACCAGACACAAAACCA
Organism: Ambrosia artemisiifolia; assembly: GCA_032199755.1. Taxonomy (NCBI): domain Eukaryota; kingdom Viridiplantae; phylum Streptophyta; class Magnoliopsida; order Asterales; family Asteraceae; genus Ambrosia; species Ambrosia artemisiifolia. The sequence goes on along the minus strand of CM063519.1, from coordinate 46,633,753 downwards.
AACACCAAACAATACTAACCGAACAGTCATACCAATCACTACACCAGCTGAACAACAGAATACCAATCAAGCATTGGTTACTCAACAAGACGAGAGGTTTGACTGGTCGAGTATTCAGATAGGTGTTGAGGAAATCACAACTGGAGGAAATGTGGCGTGTGTTGCCTATCAGGTTGATCTTGAAGATTCTGTGACGATGGAGGAGAAGGTTGAAACTGAAGTTGATAGTGATGAGTCTAAGGTTGAAATGGATGGTGATTTTGAACCTGTTAAGGTTAATTCTGAGGTTAATGTTGAGGTTGAAAATGAAGAGACTAATTCAGGAGTGGTGATTGATACTGTTTCTGACATTCCTGAGGAGTGTGAATCGGTTTATTCTGATTCAGACAGTGACTCGGATACGGAAGCTAGTGTTAATTCTCTTGATGAAGATATTGATCAGTTGCTTGCAGAAGCGGATTTTCTGATGACTAGGAAGTCGTGCATTGCAGATGATGCTTTCACAAAGATTGATTATTCCAGATTCTTTGCAGGAAAGGAAGCTCATTTCGCATTAATGGCCATGACTGATCCGCCAAAACCTGTAAGTTCAGCATGTAGTACTGACAATACTAGTGAAAAATATTGTGGTGCTTGTGATAGATTGACTGATGAGGTTAAACAACTCCGTATTCAACGTGATAGTGCTATCATGAACAGTCAATCTACTCGCAAAGAGTTGAATGCTTTTAACAAAGTATTAGATGGCTACAAAAAGGACATTTCTGACTTGAAAAACACTTTGTCTTTAAAACAATTGGCAATTAACAACTATATCAATGAAATTGAAAACACCAAGTTGGAAATGGCCGCCATCAAATGCTTTGCTGAGAAAGTAAACAAAAAGTTAGAAAGTTACAAGAATGTTGCTTATGTGGTAGACCACATCATTGATGACAAAACAACCAATTATCGGGCTGTACCATCTCCGGTTCTCTTTGAAAACCATAATTGTCACCAAGTGACACCGGAGAGTTCGGTAAAATCTGACTCAGCATCGGAAAATGAATCTAACACTTCAAGTGTTGGTGATCCAAATTCCGATGTTAGACCGATTTTGGGAATCAATGATGAGGGTGTTACTGCTGAAAGTGTTGACTCAGATTCAGAGAGTGATTATACTGGTTGTAACCAAACTGTTAATGTATGTGATATTCCAAAAGAAAATCACATCATTACAAATGAACCAGTTTCATCATCTCAAATTGTTCCAATGAGAAATGTTCATTATGTGAATAAGTCTGAGACGAATTTTGTGAAGAAAGATCTTAATGTAATTAAGAAAGATCTTGAGAAGAATGAGAAAAACGAACAATGTGACAAACCTGTCAAGGTGTTCTATCGGATGGAAGGATCCGATAAGATCATCTCTGACGAGGACTTTCCAATTAAAAATGCCAACTATGCTAAAATTGAGAAGATTTGGCAAGAAAGTACTATTTGGTTCCCTAAACATGAGAGAACAAATGAAATTCCACCAGCTTTGTTAAAGAAGTTGTACTTGGATGTTCCTCAAGAACCAAAGGTCCATGTCACAGAGTTTGTTAAACCCAAAAACAGAGCTAATGGTTTCAATGAGCCTACTTACTCAAAAGGGCCACTCCCTGAGAGTTTAAGGAAGCAACAGTATAATGATCAATATCCTGTTAGATCATTTGCTCAACCAAATGTTCCAAATGTTTTTGAAGAGTACCGTGCGTGCTTTAAGTGTGGGGAACGTGGGCATTTACTTGCTCAGTGCCCATATGTAAGGCACAAGAGGCACGAAGTTGAAGTGAGGAATTCTATGAGAAAGCCGATTGATCATTATGTGCCACCTCATAGGAGAGTTGTTCCTCAACAACAACAACCGTTTTATTATCAAAACAATTTTCAAATGAGGAACACTCGTCCAATGCACTATGATAGAAGAAATCGGATTGCCATGGAACACTCATGGAGAAAGCCTGTGGTGAACTCAACAGTTGATAGGCAAAAGGTTTCACCAAAACCGATTGTCAAATCAAATGTTGGACCTAAGTCTGTTAAATCAGATAAGGTTACCAAGAAAGTTACATTTGCTAACAATGTTCAGACACCAACTGAGAACCCAAAGTCTCAGATTCGTATCCTGAAAAGGACTGAACAATCTTGGACACTCAATGGTACTCCAGGAGCCTCATCTTCAAAGGTTAATGAGAAAAAGGAAACAATTTTGAGCAATCAGAAAAAGATTGATCAAAAAGATGTTAAAAATGTTTGTGAAAATGTTATTGTGAAACCTGATGTTGAAAGACCCAAGACTCAGGCTTGGGTCCCCCGAAAGCACTAAATGATTTACTTTTTGTGTGCAGGGAGCTTCAGCTGGCCCTATTAGCAGTCTTTGGATTGTTGATAGTGGAGCTTCAGGCCACATGACAGGGGATCTTGCGTTGCTGTTCGACGTGAAGAACATCAATGGAGGGTATGTAGCGTTTGCGGGAAACAAAGGTGGATATATCACGATGGAAGGGAGTGTGAGCAATGGGATAGTGAGTTTCGAGCGGATATCGTATGTGAAGCAGATAGACTACAATCTGTTGAGTGTCAGTCAAATTTGTGACAAGAAATTTACTGTGCATTTTGATGACAAATCCTGCTATATCTTGAAACCGGGCTTTACAATTCCTAAAGAGTGGATAATGTTGAAGGCACCTCGCGTCAACAATCTATACATTCTTGATATGTCCAAGGCGATGACATCACAGGGGCAAATAACATGCTTTTTGTCCAAGGCGACTGAGAAAGAATCGATAATGTGGCACCGAAGAATGGGGCACATTCATCTGAAGAAAATGAATCAACTTGTGAGGAATGGACTTGTCGAGGGAGTAAATGTGAAACATTTCCATTTGAATGACAAGTGTGTGAGTTGTAAAAAGGGGAAGCAGCACAAACAGTCCCACAAAGTGAAAAAGGTTAACTCTGTAGAGATGCCACTAGAGCGATTGCACATGGATCTTTTCGGACCGGTCAAGCGTCATAGTCATCTTGGAGAGCTTTATTGTTTAGTCGTCACTGACGATTACTCAAGATTTTCATGGGTGATGTGTTTGCAGAATAAAAGCGACACTTTTATTAATCTAAAAGTTCTGTTCACTTGTTTGGAGAATCTCTACAATGTGAAGATAAAGAGAATCCGGAGTGACAATGGGACGGAGTTCAAAAATGCCAAGATGGATGAACTTTGTGAAGACAAAGGGATACATCATGAATATTCGGCTCCGTATACCCCTCAACAGAACGGTGTTGCTGAACGAAAGAATAGGACTCTAATTGAAGCGGCTAGAACAATGCTTGCTGATTCAAATCTTCCAGTAATGTTCTGGAATGAGGCGATTTATGCAGCAAATTACACATTAAATCGGGTTCTAACAGTGAAGAAGTTTGGAAAAACATCTTATGAGCTGTTACACCGAAGAAAGCCGAATTTAGAGTATCTAGAACCTTTCGGGGCGCCTTGTACTATGTTGAATCCAAGCGAAAAGTTTAGTCCTAAAGCAGAGGAGGGTTACTTTGTTGGATATGCAACCCCGCTCAAACGGGTATACAACAAGCGAACTCGTCGTGTGGAAGACTGGGCTAATGTGGACGTTCAACGATATACTCAAAATATTCAAGGCACGGGTCCTGATTGGATGTTTGATTACAAAGATTTCTTTGAATCATTCAATCTAGATAGCTTGGTTGAAGAAGCTGTTATTCGATTACTTTACGAGTGTGAAAATGCAACAACTTCACCGTTGGTGCGTCCGATCACCGTGAACCCCCTACCAGCTTCTAATGATATCAATGCTCCTATACAAGAAGAAGAGATATTTCAAGAGGCTTCTACTTCATTAGACACTTCAGAATCTGAAGATGAACAATTTGAAGAAGCTATTCTTGATCAAGTTGAAGAACAGGAGGCACCGCCAGTGAACCCAACTCCAACTTCTGATGTGGCTTCATCATCAAATACGGGTCATGATCTGGATGCTGTAGAGAACTTGACTGTTCAGACGGGAGTGCAAGTACCTGATTATCCGGAATCTCGGATACATCGTATTCACCCGCTGGAGCAAGTTATCGGTGATCCCGGAAGTAGTGTTATGACCAGAGGGCAGCTTAAAAGCGTTAATTCACCAGAGAGTTTTGGTGCTTTAGCTTTATATGCCAAAATTCAACAATCTGGTAGTCAAAATGATTGGTCGTTTGCGTGTTATGTGTCGCAGGTAGAGCCAAGGACATACAAGGACGCTTTGAAGGATGATGCCTGGGTGGAAGCTATGCAGGAGGAGTTATTACAATTCCAGAAATTGGGAGTTTGGACGCTCACGGATTTGCCGCCGGATAGGAAGAAGATTGGCACCAAATGGGTGTTTAAGTGTAAGAAGGATGATCGTGGGGTAATTGTTCGGAACAAAGCCAGATTGGTTGTGCAGGGTTTCCATCAAATCGAAGGGATTGATTATAATGAAATCTATGCACCGGTAGCACGAATCGAAGCTATTCGGATGTTCCTCGCGTTTGCTTCTTATAAGAAATTCAAAGTTTACCAGATGGACGTGAAAAGCGCATTTCTGTACGGGAAAGTCAAGGAAGAGGTGTATGTTGGGCAGCCACCAGGCTTTGAGGACCCAATCCACCGGGATAAGGTCTATGTGTTGAACAAAGCTCTTTATGGCTTGCACCAGGCTCCGAGGCAGTGGTACGAGGAGCTAAGTACATACCTCATCACCAAAGGATTTAAGCGCGGCCTCGTCGATTGCACCCTCTTTACGAAAAAGACGGGAGATGACTTGCTTCTAGTGCAGATATATGTTGATGATATAATATTTGGTTCAACTAACGAGCTTTTATGCAGGGAGTTCGAAACTGTCATGCAGGAAAAGTTCGAAATGAGCGCAATGGGGGAGATGCAGTTTTTCCTAGGCTTGCAGGTGGACCAAAGACCCGATGGGATCTTCATTCACCAGACGAAATATGTCTCCGACATCTTGAGCCGGTTCCAGATGGAGGACTCAAAGCCGATGGATACCCCGATTCAACCCAATCACGGGATTGGAGTGGACGCTAAGGGGGAGCTGACGGATCCTTTTACATACAGAGCAATCATCGGATCTCTGATGTATTTGACGGCGTCTCGACCAGATATTATGTACGCAACGTGTCTCTGTGCCCGCTATCAATCGAAGCCGAAACAAAGTCATCTGACGGCGGTCAAGCGTATCCTTCGATATCTGAAGGGTTGTCCTTCAAAAGGACTTTGGTACCCTAATGATGATAATTTTGATTTCATATCTTTTAGTGATGCAGATTGGGGCGGCTGTGACAAGGATAGCAAATCTACTACAGCTGGTTGCCAGTTTTTCGGGAGCAGGTTAATCACCTGGCAATGCAAGAAACAGACTTCCGTAGCACAATCTACCTGTGAAGCCGAGTACATTGCAGCCTCGAGTTGCTGTTCGCAAGTACTTTGGATTCAACAACAAATGGTGGATTACGGTTTGCAGTTTCTTAAAACTCCTATTTACTGTGACAACGAAGCCGCAATTGCATTAACTAAAAATTCGGAAAATCATTCTAAAGCGAAACACATCCGGATCAAATATCATTTTATCCGTGATTGTTACGCTAAGGAATTGATTGATATGATCAAAATTCATACTGACTACCAACGTGCAGATTTGTTTACTAAAGCTTTTGATCGTTCACGCTTTGAATATCTTTTAAAAGTAAACAATATAAAGGAAAAACAAGACTAATCGGCACCTCGGTTTATCGCTTTTTAGTTTTTAGTTTTTATATTTTGCTAATTGGGAATTTCTCTTTGCTAATTGGGAATTTCTCTTTACTTTCGTAATCCTCAAAGAAGTTGATGCTTTCGAGGGGATTGTTTAATCCTCAAAGAAGTTGATGCTTTCGAGTGGATTGTTTCTTTTAACTTTTGTTTTTGTTTTGTTCTCAGAAAAATGAAAATCCAAAAATATGTTTTTTATTTTAGGGGGAGCCTTTTTATCAGAAAAACCAAAAACATTATAAAATTCAAAATGACCTAAAAATTAGAAAATCAAAAATGATTTCCTGGTAAAACAGAGGAGATGATAGTACATCAGTGGGAATCTGATACAGGCTAAAGAATTGTATAGTTTATGAGGCGTGTGTTGATTACGTGTGATATGCTGATAGGCTTCGTAGACTAAATATTGCGTGCATTAGTGATACAAACATAACGAACTACGCGTTCGTGGCTGAACATCTCATGGGCATATGGTCTTAGTACCGTAATTTCGTTTGATAGGATTGCCAAAATCTGAGGTTTCGGGTCGTTATGTTATGGTTATCCGGGATATTCTGATAAACTTTTGTCGTATTGATTTACGGACCTAGTTTTATCAGAATATTTGCTAAAAGAGCTTAATTGCCAAAACCGGAAGTTACCGAATTGAGGAACTTTATGTTTTAATTGATCATAGATCATTATTACATCGTATTGATCATCTGATGCAAATCAGTGATTAATATCAGCCTCAACCTAGTGTATACGCACATGTTACTCTGCTGCATTCATTTGCTGACCTGTACACCTCTGTGCTATATACTTTGTAACTTTTACGGATAACTCTGGCATAATCACGCGTTACGACGAAGCTTTGTGCAATTACTTGATACGGGAGTATGTCGTGTGTGTGGGCACCACATCGTGTTAGTCTAATACACCTAACTCGTATCATTTTAAAGCATTGCGTAATTGTCTGCATGTGAGCTTACGTGGACCACAATATCAGTAATTGCCGTATCACATACTGTTTCTAATGATAATTTTAAACAAAAAGATCAACGCTGTGATCAGATTTCTCAGAAAACTGATATGATCCTCTGACCGGATTTCACAAAATGTTTACTGCTTTCATTTATTTTGATGCATTTTATTTTGTTGCAATTTACTTTTAATGTCAAAAAGATACAAAATCTAAAAAGATTTTAGGTGTGTTTTGATAAAATTTCAGAAAAATCCAAAATTTTTTTGCATTTATGCTTTATTTTTGATAACCGGGGATGCTTGATAGTCAATTTCTGAGATTTGACAACACCATCTGGGCTTTGTATCATTCTAAATGTGAAAATTTGTGTTTTGGAAATTTAACGGATTGAAAAATGTTGAACGGGATTCGAATTTGTAATTTGGCAAAAATTTTTTTAAAAATTTCCATTTTACATTCGCCCTTAATTTGGGACGAATGTGGAGTTTTTGTTCACCTTCGGGTTGTTCTATTTTGGGCGAATGTGGTTTTTATAACACATTTCACTTTCGGGTAAAACCAGTTTACCTTCGTGCCTTTTATTAGGGGCGAAGGTGGATTTTTTTTGTTTGTTCGTCCAGACTGAACGGGCGAAGGTGAAGCCCTATAAATAAGCCAAACCAGGTTCGACCACCCACTTCAATTTTTTCAAAATTTCTTCGATAACAAGACCTTGTTGATTTTGATTCCTGTGTTTGTGCATTTTGATCCTTCGTGTTTGCTGATCATTTTAGTATAAAAATTACAGGTAATGGACAAGTAACAAAGCCGGAATCATTTGATTTCTCACCGGACTTAGGGTTTTAGAGTCCATGGTGTTTGAATGATTATTAATGCTTATTGTTGATAACAGATCATTCCATATCAGTTTTAGGGGGAGAGTGTAACAAGAATTAGGATATTAACAGTGATTAAGGGTTGTTTGATTGTTTGAATACATTTAAACCCTAATTCTTTATAAAAACTGATATAAAATGATGTTTTAGGACAATTGATGAATGGCGAAGCTTAGTCGGTCACTTTAGATGAGATTTGAATCAGAATTAAGGGTTAACAACATGTTTTTGAAAAATTTCAAATTTTGGGTTATAACAGATTTTATCTTCGGCTCGTCGATCGGACGAAGGTGGAACTGTGTGGACGAAGGAAACAATAAACGGGCGAATGTATCTTTTGTTCAAAATTCTTTTATATTCGACCAGAAAAATTGCATCTTCGGCCACATTTAGTTACATTCGACCACTTTAATTTGGGCGAATGTGAAATTATAAAAACCTAAAATTTTGAATTTTGACGATTTTGTGTTTTGACGTTTTATTTTGATTTTATCTTTCAGATGGCTGAAGAACAAACAACCGTTGATATTCCTGTAGAGACTGAAGTGACTGATCCTATTCCAGAGACTGTGCAAGAAGAAGGATCATCAAGCGGTAGCAAATGGCCGTTTGAGAAGACCCATAATTGTTGCGCGTACCTTGGAGACGTTGAGAAGAATGTGGAATTCACTGAGATCATTAAATTCTTGAAGAGATGCAGAGTGTTTTATGCTTTAGCCACACCAACTATTATCTACAAGGATATAGTTGAGGATTTTTACAACAACGCCAAGTATGATTACTTTGATAATCAGACAATCATTAAAAGCAAGATTCAGGGAATGGAGATGTTTATCACTGAAGCAGATATCAGAGAAGCTCTCCAGATTCAATTTGAAACAAGTGAGGATCCAAGGGAATTGTCCTGGACTGAGCAGAAAGCATGTTTCCTGAGGATGAAATACAAAGGACCGATTACTGATGGTTCGATGTATAAAGGGAAACTAGGAGTGCAGTTCAAGTATTTTGCTCACGTCATCATTATGGTTTTTGGATGTGTTAGTGGAGGTTATGACGTGATGAGGAAGAGTTTAAGCTCGTTAATGGTTGCATTGACTCTCAATAAACCATTTAACGTTGCTGGGATGATCTTAGATCACATGTTGGAGATGTTGAAGGGTTTGAAGAAGAAATATTTCATGCTTTATCCTAGATTTTTAATGATGATCTTCGATCACAAATATCCAAACTTGAAGAAGGATCCAACACAGATACTTAATATGGATCACATGAATGTTAGAACATTAGCTAGAATGAAAGCTTACAAAGGTGTGCCTGAAAATGAGAGACCACCTTACAGAAGATTATTTGGAGCTTTGGCTAGAGAGGATTATATGGATCCTGGAAAGAATTTAGCAAGGCATCCAGACAGTGATAGTGATAATGATGATCCACTAGTGTATGCTGATGCAAGCACGAAGAGGAAAAGGCAAGTTGTCAATCCTGGAGCCAAAGGGAAGGGCAAGGGAAAGACAGATCAGGGAACTTCAAAACAACAAACAGTGAGAAAGAAGACTACTGCTAAGAAGGGCATGAGTTTGGTAGATGAGGAGTCTGTTGATTCTGAGGAGACAGAAACTGAGGAACAATGGGATTCGGATGCTGAGAATGTCCGGACTACCAAACAAAAGGCCACTTTGGTTGGTGAGTCTGAATCTTTGAACAGATCAATAGAAGAAGCTCAGAAGAGTAAGCAGTCTGTTGATGCTGAGGATGAAGGGTTGACTGTTAATCTTGATGAATTGAATGAAGGAGAAACAGTTGTAGTGAATTTGCCCAAGCCCAAACACAAAAGTATGGCAAAGAAAACAAGCACAAAGCAACTCAGAGAGAAGGAGTTGAACTTACTGTTGAAAGGAAAGAGATTACCAGATGCTGGAACATCATCTAAACAATCTTCACCAGCAGCCAAGAAGCAAAAGACAAAGGAGGCTTCAACATTACCAGTGGACCAGTTTAATATTGCCCTGGATAATGTTCTGAACATGTTTACACAGCCTCAGAAGGGAAAAGAAGCTGAGATTGAGCCATCAAAGTCTAAGTCCAAGTCTAAGAAGGTCACTGTGGATGATGAAGTGATGAAGCAGATGAATAAAAGAATGGATGATATGATGAAGATGCTTGTGGCTCAACAAGCTGAGATTGCCAAGTTTAAGCAGAATGAAGAGAAAATGCTTCAGATTGTTGTTGCTTCTAAAACTAATCAAGATGAGATAGACGAGAAAGTAAAGAAGCTTGAAGCAAAGAATCAGAAGCTTGAAGGTAAAGTTCTGAGAAATAAGAACAGATACAAGGCAATTAAAGAAGATAACAAAGAGCTTAAGGCTGAAAACAAACGCCTTAGTGATCTGATTGATGATCTGTACAACATTGCACCCAAGCTGAAGGAGGGTGAGGAAGATGCAGAGAAAGAGGTTGAACAAGTAGATTTTGAACCATCTGAATCTGATAAAGAGGAGGATGAGGATGATGAGAATGAAGAATCGGATAAAAGTGATGATGAAGATGATAACAATGATGATGATGATGATGCTGAAGGTTCAGGAAGTCAAAAGGATGATGATAGTAGTAGTAGTGATGATAATGATGGAGGAGATGATACTTCTAAGTTTACATTCGAGAAGAGACCACCTTCAAAGAAGAAGAAAGACACAGGTGAGTCAAGTTCAAAGAAGAAGAGTGAGAATGTTGATGATGAGACTGTGTTTTGGAATGAGAAGGTGAGGTCCTTGTCTGACGATGCTAAACAAGTTTATAAGGACATGTTAGAAAGAAGAGAATGGACCATTGAGTTCACAGGACGTTTTGCAGAAATATTCCAAACTGATGACATGCGATATGAATTGGAATATAACGATCCTGATTTGGAAGAAGGGGAAGTACCTGCATCTGTGGCAAAGGAGATTTTAGATGGGCTTGCACAGAGAGTAGGGAAAACGTTTGAAGAATTCATTGTTGATGAGTCGATTCCACCTATTCCTGAAAAGGATATTGGAACTCACTCTGATGATAAAGAAACCCCTGAGTTTGAGGAAGTTGAGATAGAGGATATTACACATGAGGAATATCCACAGTACTTCAGACAAAATGATGAAGACGTGGTGTTTCCTGATTTTACTGAAAGGCATAATACGTCTGCTAAAAGAAAGGCAAGAAAAAGAAGTGCTGAGTTTGTTGAGAAAGTACTTGGAGCTGATTTGCCAGAATCTTCAAATAAGTCTGATGAATTGAAAGAGTATTTGAAGAAATTAAGATTGATGGATGAAAACCGACCAAAACCTGAAGCTCAAGGAAACTTCTATAGGTTTCATAATGCAAAGTTCAGAGGAAGAGCTCTTGGGTGGACATACTTGAGCAGGCTGAAGTGCTTAGCTGCTAAGTGGGAATCAGGGATTTTGTATTTCTACAGATTCATTGATTTGCTAACTCTACCGTACTGGGCGGTTAGAGATCTATGCAGATTCCCTATGTCTGGTGCGTCAGTGAATAATACTCATGTTGGTTGGTGTGCAGACAAATTGGTTTGGGAAAGTAGGACGAGATGGAATAGATTCAAGCCTCAATATCCCCGGAGGAAAGTTCACAGGGATGTTGATCCCAGAACCAAGTTGAAAAGGGTTACCTTGATTTATAAGGCACCTGAAGTTATGAGGAAGATACCTTTGATGCCTATGCCTCAACACTTCAGTGCTGACTTCATATTTTGGTATTATGATTGGAGGAAAGCAGAAGCTGTGATAGTGTTGAGAGATGGAAAGGATAAATACAAGCATGTGCATGTATTTGATCCTATGTGGCTAATCAATTGCACTTTCGAAGACATCATCATGTTATTCTATAATCCGATTCATCATGAGCCAAACGATGCAGATCAAGCAAGGAAATATACACAAGTTGTAGGTGTTTGCTTTGCTTATGATATCAATGCTGGAAGTAATCTGGAAGGGAAACTTGGCAAGAAGGTGAAGATGGCTAATGTGTCAAAGCCGGTAAAGAGAAAGTTAGAGCCGGAGATGACGAAAGAACAGAAGAGTATTCTTAGAATCAAGCTGTTGAACAAAGCCATGGATGAAGATAGAAAACGATCTAATCAATAGTCGAGGGGGAGTTTGTAGATGCCATTTTGCGACTAATGATTAGATATTAACATGTGTTAAGGGGCGAAGGAGAACCAGAATGGGCGAAGGAAGGATAGATGTGGACGAATCTGGATCAGGAATGCACAGAAGACACATTCGACCACAAGCTGTGGGCGAATGTGGAATTTCTCTAGGTTCGACCAGTGTGACTGGGCGAACGTACAGTTGCTATAAATAGAAATTGGGTTTGTGTAATGAAAAACGAGTCATTGAGAGTGTGTGTTTTGTGTGTGTGTTCCTGAGAGGATTGAGAGTGATAGTTTGAGTTCTAGATTAACTGTAATCAGTCTGTAAACGTCTATTTGAACAAGTTAATCTATGAAAAGCATTTAAAATGACCTTGATTGTGTTTTGATTGAGTTTACTTCAGTTTGTTCTAAGCTAGGGTTTCCGCACCTGGTTTAGCAACTTGTATGATCATATAATCCTGTTTTAGTTGTCAAATTTCTTCCTCTACAATATAAAAGTTGTTTTATTGCTTCAAGGTTTTAAGCCTTATTTTCATGGTTTTTACATTTTGCAGATTATGTAAAACTGGGTTATAGTTTGATTTACACCAATGTAAATAGGATCCAAACGATGTAAATGGTGTTTTATACGATAATGTAAATAGGATTCAAACGATGGAAGTTTATTGCTTTTTGTTTACACTAATGCAGATTATGTAAAATAGGGTTATGGTTTGATTTATATCAGTGTAATAAAACGAGAGGAGAGATAATGTTATTCATTGACAAAATCTGTCAAAAATAAGTCACCTTTTGCAGGGTATATCAAATGACCTAACTACCATTTTTCATTATTTTATTGATTAAAAAAATACATAATCTACTAAAAGACAAAATCACTTTATCAAAAGAAATCTCAACCATTGATGCTTTTGATCTAACGGATGATACAGAGTTCTTAAGTTCAGTAAACTCAGGGCGGTTCTCATTTTAACCCATCCCTATATATATATATATATATATATATATATATATATATATATATATATAGTGTTAGGTTATTTTCAGAAGGGTGTTTTCGTGTGAGAAGTGTGAGAAAAAACCTAAATCTTACTTTTTATTAGTAATGGTTTATATATTTTTGAAGTTTTTACTTTTTTATATCATCATTTATGTTATATATACAAAAACTCATTAAACTAATGCAATCAAATGTTTGTTTAAGGTTTAAACTTTTTCCCACACATGTGTTATATTATGCATAGATAATGTTCTTACACAAAATTTGTATATGTGTAGGTTATATAAATTAATAAAATTGATTCATATTTTTGTTTTATTTTCAAGATAGATGAATAAACAACACATTTCAACAATTTTCATATGTTCTTAGTTTTTTAAAAGTGGTAAAAATGAATTATTAATCTTCTTCTCGCACTTTTCGCATTAAAACCTCTTCTGAAATGAACCATACCCTATATTTTTTTGGAGAGTAGTGTTTCAACGGTAAATCCCGTGTTGCAAAGCGAGCACTGCCTAGGATCGAATCCCATAGAAACCACACGGGTTTCTCCTTTCAAACCCAACGATTATTTTTTTGGTGAAACGTGGGAATCGAACCTGAGACCAAACCCGGACAGGAACCCTCCAATGAGGTAAACCTTCCCATCTCAAACCAGCTGGGCTGGAGATCATTGACATACCATCCCCTATATATATATATATATATATATATATATATATATATATATATATATATATATATATATATATATATATATATATAGGATCCGGATATTTTGAGAACTCCCCTGAGTTGCGAGAACTTGAGAACTCCCCTAACCCAATAATAAGATGACACATCATCAGTTTTCTATTTTTTTGCCTTTTTTTAATCAGGGGCAAGATAGAATTTAACCCTAAACCTTTAAGGACATTTTGGTAATAATAACACCCCACCCCACCCCACCCACCCACCCTTTTAAATAATAATAATAATAATAATAATAATAATAATAATAATAATAATAATAATAATAATAATAATAATAATAATAATAATAATATTAATAGATCTCTCTTCTCTCTCTCTCTCATTTTCAAAATCTGCTCTCTCTCTCTCTCTTCTTCTCTCTCTCTCTTCTTCTCTCTCGTCTCTCTCTCTCTCTAAATAACAACAACAACAACAACAACAATAATAATAATAATAATAATAATAATAATAATAAGGAAGACGAACAGATGGAGACGATGAAGGGCTGTGGTGCAGGTGGTGTGAACGTGGTGGGTAGGGGCGACGTTTTATAGTGGTGACGGTGGAAGAAGGAGACGATGGAGACCCAGATCTGTGGTGGTTTTTTGGTGTGGATGATGAACGAAAGATGAAGACCAGATCTATTTTGCTGCTCGGTGATGATGGTGGTTAACAGGGGGTTCGATGGTGGTGTGAAACAGGGGTGGGTTCGATGGTGGTGTGAACAGGGGGTTCGATGGTGGTGAAAACAGGGGGTTGATGATGGTGGTGAACAGGTGGTCGATGATGGTGGTTTTTGCAGAGGTGGTTGAGGGTTTTGCAGAGGTGGTTAAAGGGGAGGGGGCTGTGACGGGCGGCTGACGGTGGTGGAGGGGTGTGGTGGTTCAATGGCTGATGGTGATGATGAAGATTTGAAGATGGTATGTTTTTATTATTATTATTATTATTATTATTATTATTATTATTATTATTATTATTTATTGTTGTTATTATTGTTATTATTATTATTTCTGTTATTATTATTATTATTATTATTATTTTTATTATTATTATTATTACTATTATTATTATTATTATTATTATTATTATTATTATTATTATTATGAAAACAAAACACCAGTTCCACCAGTGTAAGTTTTTGGTTTTTTACACTAGTGTTTTTGGGGATTTGATTCTTTGTTTGGTTTATTCTTGTGATGGTGACGAACCGATCTGGATGGTGACGGGTGGTGGTGACGAATAGAAGCCGACGACGATGATGTGAATGGTGGTGGGGGTGTGAATCTTAACAGGTATGGGTCTGTTGACGAATTTTGTAGAATGTTTGGTTGTAGTATGAAATTTTTGTAGGATGTTTGGTTGTTTTTACATTGATGTAATACATTTTTGTAGAATGTTTGTTGATGTTTTGTGTGGGCATTTACCGTGGTGTACTATGTATTTTTTACACTAGCGTAATACGAATGTATAATTTTTACACTAGCGTAACATGAATGTATAGATGTTTGTTTGGTTTTTACACTAGCGTATTTTGTTTGTAATATTTTTGTGTATGGTAGATTTACACTAGTGTAAATACTTACGACGTATTTCTGTGGTGTTTTACACCATGTAAAAATTATGGATTTGAATTTTTTACACTGGTGTAAAGAATTCTCGTATATGGGTTTACTGGATACATCACACGTATTTTTTAATTTTTGAATAAGTGTTTTTTTTTTGTTTTAAAAAAATTAATGAATTAAAAAAATAAATAAAAAACAAATATGATATTATATTATTATTTTCTCTCCCATGACATTTTACCCAATTACCCTTATTTTGTCTTTATCATAATATAAAAATACATAATAATCATGTAAGACAAAAAATCTCATCAATTGATCTCAACCATTGGATGACAAAGATCAATGGTCAAAAAGTGGTTCCTATGGTTCTCACAACTCACCTTGGTTCTCAAAATATCCTAACCCTATATATATATATATATATATATATATTGATATTAATTATGTTAAAAAAACAATTATTGATATTAATTATGTTTAAAAAAAATATTGATATTAATATATAATCTTTATCTTTATATTTAGTATTAGTATTGTTATTATTACTATTATTATCATAAATGAAATTTTTACGACACCTATCCATTTCTAGTGTTTTCTGACCTTTATTTTTCTACTTCACTCTTTTATTAAATAACTAGATTATACCCTGGGAACGTCCTGGGGTTGAGAAATCTAATATGACATATTAATTTTACATATGAAATGGAATGATCGCTTTACAGTTACATGCAAGAAAGCTTCAGGTAACACCTAACCTAAAACAATTAAAAATGTATCTTCAATGTTACCGCCTAACCTTATACAATGTATAGCTCTAATATTAATATCTAACCTAAAACAATGTATAACTCTGAACAAAACCTCACAAAAAAATAGTCGTTTTTTTTTCTCCGGTTTTTATATATGTTATATGTATAGATAATAAATCATATTCATCCATCTACTCTATTTTATGAAATAATAATATTAAATCATAATCCCTCATTTATCTATTATTTATTTAATTTTCTTTTACTAACTATTTTTTTAATCTTTTGCTTGTTAACAATCATTTAATATTTAATTTATCTAATCCTTGTAAGACACAAGTTTCTAACCTAGCAACGAATTATTAAATAAAAGTAAAATGTTATAACTCGTGTAATACATAAATTTTTTACCTAATAATAAATAAATAAAACAATGTAAAATCTCATAATAATCAAATAGTATATCAAAGTTCTTTAAAAAAATATATCTTGACATTGTATGTGTTAACCGATTAAATGATATTTATTTAACCCGTATAATATGCGTACGTGTTTACTCAACAAATGCAATACACAAATTTCCAAAGATGTAACTATTTCAATAACTACTATATAAAATTATATATTTTCAACTCGTGTAATGCGTTATAAGCTAGTGTGTATATATGCTAAGAATCTTACTTTTCGCTTTCTCGTTGCCTCTTGTTGTTAGTATTATTTTATTTGTATTTTATTTATTTATTTATTTATTTATTTTTTTAAGATGAGGGTTGGACTGTTGTAAAACAAAGAAACGCGTTCCGATGATTGTTACCACCAATATTTCGCATATGCTTTTGGTTTTTCTTCTTTTTGCTTTAAAGGTAAAATAAATAATATTTAAATAATTTAATGATCCATTTTCCTCAGTGGTCAGTGCCTCTTTTGCTCATCCCTTTTGCTGCTTTCTTCGACATTTCTTTTATATTATTTTGTTAAGTGTTGATATCGGTAATAATTTTACTTTCATGCACCACTCGAATAAAATAATATTACTGTTGCACCATCTTTTCAGTACGGAGTATTTTAATTTTTAAGATGTTATATATTAGTCACGTTTCATAGAATTCAGTTTTTACATATTTAACTAATAGTAACAACCAAAGCATTTGTGTAATGAGGGGTTGCATCCAATTTTTAGGGAGTTTTAAAAAAAAAAATTGATGTTACACTTTTAGCCAAAATATTTTTCTTTTTTACTTTTAATACAAATATTTTCATCCTTTACAATTTAAGATATCCACGATTCTTCTCTATTTGTAATCCAATAACCAACTCAATGGGTTCCGTCAAGCTAGCTATATGCTGTGTATTATCGACGATTTCTACATAAGGCGGTAAGATGATATCTTGAGCAGTTACATATCCAGGGCCCCTGACACAAATAGACGCCTCACAAGTTCCATATAGATTATTTCTCAATACGATTTCTTTCAAATTCATTAAAATTTCATGTACTGATTCTTGAATACCCATTATGGTAGAATATTCGTGTGATATTTTCTCAGATTTTGCGCGTGTGATACATGTTCCTTCGATTTCTCCAAGCAAAGCTCTTCGCATCGCAATGCCTATTGTGTCTGCTTAATCATTACAAATCTTTATACTTGAAAAAGTTTCTTAACACTAACAATTTTGATTTTCCACTTCTAACCCAAAACTTCTCATTTTTTTTACTTTTAACGCAAAGATTTTCATTTTTTACAATTTAACCCTAACAGTTTTTTTCTTTCAACTTTGGTCCCACATAATTTTCATCTTACGCAATTTTTTCGTTTTAAGTTCCGTTCTAAATTTTGCAAGTTATAACAAGTTCGTCGCAATGCGCGGGTCCTAGACCGACTTAGTTATTTCACATTAACCATAATTATTAAAAGTCATCGATTTTACGCCTTTGGCATTAACACGTCGTAACGAGTGTGCGTGGTTCTATGATTTTATGACTTCTTTTCATTCAGTGTTATTTTTCCTTTTTTTATTTATTTTACTTTTACGAACTTTTTGGTGTTATTGGTCGCTGGTGATGGTATGACTTAGTGCTACTTGGTATGGTTTTACACCCCCGACGTAATGTGCGAAGGCTTAACACTAATTATATATATATATATATAGGGAATGGTTCTAGAGAAACCCTCCTTATTTGGTAAACTCTGGAAACTCTGATTTCCCAATATTTTTTTTTTGAAAAAAATAGGGCAAGTAATATACATGATTTTAAGCATTTTGGGCCAAAAAAATTAAAAAAGCGCCGAGTAGTTTTTTTTAAAAAAATAAAATAAAATTTTGACTAACACATGTTAAGCGCTAATAACAGGTGTTAACCATGTGTTAACTATATGTAAATAGTAGACGTTTTTTATTTAAAAAAAAAAAACCGTTCGGCGCTTTTTCAATTTTTTTGGCTCAAAATGCTTAAAAAAATGTATATTACATACCCTATTTTTTTCAAAAACAAAATTGTTGGGAAGTCAGAGATTCCAGAGTTTACCAAATAAGGAGGGTTTCCTCCATATACTTTATATATATATATATATATATATATATATATATGTCAATTATAAATTGAAAACCCGCTTGAGTTGAGAAAACCTTCGAAAACCCATGTAAAAAAATAAAAATGTAAAATACATGTTTGTTAGCGTTTTGGGCCAAAAAAATAAAAAAAGCGCCAATGGGATTTTTTTTTAAAAAAATAAACAAAGTTGCTAACAACATAGTTAAATAGCTGAAAACATATGTTTTTTTAGCAACTTTGTTTATTTTTTTAAAAAATATCCCATCGGCGCTTTTGTTATTTTTTTTGCCCAAAATGCTTAAAACATGTATTTTACATTGGTTATTTTTTTTCAAAAAAAAAATAATGGTTTTTTACATGGGTTTTCAAAGGTTTTCTAAACTCAATTGGGTTTCCAAAATATCCTTTCCATATATATATATATATGGTTAGGGTAAAATGAGAACATACTTTTCGTGAAAGAACACCGGGAACCATTTATATCCATTGATCTATCATGATCTAATTGTTAAGATTGTGCCACATACCCTTTTGTCTTTATCCACTCACTTGGCCCACTTTTTGGTTAAAGATAATATTAATATAATTGAGAAGGGTATTCTTGTCTTCTTACACCCACTATCTCTCCTCCTTTTTCCTTCTACATGGGCCCACCTAACAAAAAATCCATCTCCTAAGATCCATTTTCTCTTTCTCTCTCCTAAATCCAAAACAAATAAAATAAAATAAAAAAATTTGTTGTGTTTTATTTTTATTTTATTTTTTAATTCCTTTCATTTACAACAACCCTGACAAACATCGTTCACAACAATCCACTATTTTACACCAGTGTAAAAAAACAGATTACTTATTATATTGAAATCTAATTACATCTCTGTTCGTCAAAAAACGAAAACTCTACAATACCGAGTAAAATCACAAATGTAATAATACCTAGTAGGAATCATATCTTTTTTACCACAGGATCAAAAAAATGTTTACCCCCGATTGAAGTTGCCGAGTAAAGAATCGGGCGTACCACTTGAATCCCAAAAAGAAATCCCATTCGCCATCAATACACTCTTCCTGGTCGTCTCGTCTTACTGATTTGGCTCCAGACTTTATTAGATCTAGGATGCATTCTTTATGTTTTCAGTGATCCCATATTCTTTGTTGGCAAGATCCTAGGTAAAATGAAAACAATCATCAATTTACATCAATATACATTGGTGTAAAACAATTTAATTGCACAAGTTTAACAATGGTAATATAATAATCAATGTAAAATCTAATGTAATTTACACCAAAACAGATTAATTGCACAAGTTGATATAATGGTAATATAATAATCAATGTAAAATCTAAATGTAATCAGTGTAAAATCTAATGTAATTAACAATGGTGATATATATAATCAATGTAAAAACAATTTAAAATGCACAAGTTTAACAATGTAAATTCTAATGTAAAAACAGTTTAATTGCACAAGCTCTATTAAAGTTTGTGCTCCGCACCTAGGTATAATGAAAACACACGAGTATAAATCTAGAAAATCGTCACTTTACATCAAATTACATTGGTGTAAAAACAATTTAATTGCACAAGTTTAACAATAGTGATATAATAATCAATGCTAAAATACAGGTCATCAACCAAACAAAGAACAATGAAGACTCAAACATGACACAAAAACCCACAATCTAAAAATCCCAAATAACAATAAACAAAAACTAACAGATCTATAACACATTAAGCTTGCACATAAAATCCCAAAATAAAAGAGTTTTACACCAGTGGTGTTAACTTACCTTACCATCATCGTCACCATCATCAGACCTTCGAAATCATCATGTAAAACGACAAACACCTCGTTCTTCGTTTTCTTGGTCTCCATCATCAGCTTTGAACACATAGCCAAAATATCAAACCACAAAAAAAACACAACTTTTATCATATAATGTGATATAAATAATCAATGTAAAATCTAATGTAATTTACACCAGTGTAAAAACAGTTTATCATATTCTTATATAAAAAAAACCCTATTCATCAACCAAAGACAACATCAAAAACACAAAGTTTACACCAGTGTTTAAACAACAAATCATCTGCAAAAAATAATAATAATAATAAAAACCAAAAACATCAAAAACACAAAAGATGTGTAACACCAAAAACAACATCAAAAACACAAAAACACAAGATCTGTAACACCAAAAACAACATGTATTCTGTAAAAAATTAAAAAAAATCATATTTTTACACCTGTGTATTCTGTAATGTTAATGAAACTCTTTTTGATCCAACAAAAATCACACCCCAAAAGCAAACATCACACCTTTTCCACACAAACTTGTATTTTGTAAACTCTTTTTAACCCACAATAATCATGACCCTCTCTAAACAAAAATCACCGCCTCCTCCTCACCACCGCCTCCTCCTCACCACCGCCACCATCTCCTTCACCTAATAATTAAATTAACTCATAAATCTCAATACCAACTCATAATAAGTAAACAAAACATAATTACAGATTAACAAAATCACATTCAACACACAAAGTTTGCACATAAATCCCAAAGTAAAAGAGTTTTACACTAGTGTTACCAAAATACCTTGAACAAAAAAGAAACAGATCCAGCTTCACCAACATAAATTACTCTTTTTTTTTCAAAATCACAACTTTTTTACAATGGTTTTATGAGATTTATAACTAATAATAATAATAATAATAATAATAATAATAATAATAATAATAATAATAATAATAATAATAATAAAGAAAAAACCGTACTGGACTGGATCCACACCCACCACCGACGAGAACGTTTGATCTGGCAGATCTATGGGTGGTTTCAGAGGTGGTGGTTAAGACTGTCGATGGTGCCTGACCCATAAATCCCAGTGTTGAAGGCATGGTCACAAATCTGGATCCACACCCACCACCATCCCCATCTTCGTCACCTATCACCATCACCATCTTCGTTCCCCCTACCACCATCACCACCGTCACCTACCACCACCACCACCACCACCACCACCATCTTCGTCCCCATTCCTACCGTCACCTACCACTATCTTCGTCCCCCTAGTTCGATCACTAGCTTCATCCCCCCTGTTCATTATTGTTGTTGTTATTATTATTATTACTATTATTATTATTATTATTGTTGTTGTTGTTGTTGATATAGATCTGAGAATTGAATGAGAAAGAGAGAGAGAAGAGAGATAGGGAGAAAGTAACTTTGAAATAAGAGAGAATAATTATTATGATCAGGGGAAAAAGAGAGAGAGAGAGAGAGAGTAGGGGTAGGTATGGGGTGGGGTAGGTTATTGATGAATTACCCTCATATAATAAAAACAAATCAAGGACACATGGCATCTTATTATTGGCTTAATTTAGTTTTCTAGTTCTTTCATGAAGGGTTGGTTTTCTATTGAACCTAATCCTATATATATATATATAGGATCTGGATCAAATGAGAACTCCATTGAGGTGAGAGAACTTGAGAACTCTAATGGACCAATCACCATTTGACACATTAGCTCCTTTATAGTTTTTTGTATTTTTTTAATTAGGGGTATAAAAGTCTTTTTGTAGAGAATATTATGGGCATTTTAGTAATAACAACACCCTACCCCACCCCACCCCCACCTCAACTAACCTTTTTAAATTAATAATAATAATAATCACATTTTATAAACAAATCAGATTGTCTCTCTCTCTCTCTCACATACACACACTTCTCTCTCTCTCTCTCTCTTCTCTCTCTCTCTCTCTATCTCTCTCTATCTAAAAAAAAGAACAATGGTGCAAGGGGTCGCTGGGGGTGGATTGGTGGTCGGCGGATCTGTTAGTGGTGGGGGGATGCGGTGTTTGAAGAGTGGGGGTGGTTTTCGGTGGTAGTTCGATTAGGGGTGGCGGTGAGTCGTTGGATGGTGGTCGATGAATAGGAAGGTGGTGGTGGTGAGTCGTTGGATGGTGGTGAGTCGTTGGTGGTGGTGAGTCGTTGGATGGTGGTGAGTAGTTGGATGGTGGTGACTCGTTGGACCTGATGAGGGGTTTTGGGGTGGTTCGAATGGTGGTTGTTTGGGGTGGTCCGAATGGTGGTGGTTGAGGGGTTGTTCGATTGACGAGCCAGGTTTGGTGGTGGTTGATGGTTCGACGGAGGTGGGGAGGGGGTGGATCTGATGATGGTGACGGTGGGGAGGTGGTGGTGGTCCGGCGATGGTGTTGGTTTGACTGTACAGGTAAGTTTTTTTATTATTATTATTATTATTATTATTATTATTATTGTTATTATTATTATTATTATTATTTCTGTTATTCTTATTATTATTAGTATTATTATTATTATTGTTGTTATTGTAATTACTATTAGTATTATTATTTCTGTTTTTATTATTATTATTATTATTACTATTATTATTAATGATATTATATGTGAAAAAGAGAGAATTTTTATGTTGAAATTTTGGTTTTTGTCAGGACACGATGCTGTGAAGATGATGATGTTAAACACCAGTGTAAAAATATAGGACTTTTAGGTTGAAAATTTGTTTTTTTTTGGTTTAAGGAGATGATGGTCTAGTATGTTTGTAGGAAAACACTGGTGTAAACATCAGTTTTACACCAGTGTAAATATGAATGTATAGTATGTTGTAAGAAAACACTGGTGTAAACATCAGTTTACACCAGGGTAAATATGAATGTATTGACGTTTTGATGTAAGAAAACACTTGTGTAAATTTTGTGTATGGCAGATTTACACTTGTGTAAATAATCACACCAGTGTAAATCAAACAAATTTATGGATGGTTGGTTTATTTTAGACGTAAATAAACACTTGTGTAAATAATTACACCAGTGTAAAAACGAGAGGGAGATGACAGAATTTGTAATTTTGATTTTTGTTTTAAAAAACTAAATTAATTTAAAAAATAAAATAAAGTTTAAAAAAAATGAATATTTTTAATAATTGAATAAAAAATTAATATGATATTATATTAATTATTTCTCTCACATGGTGTTTTACCTTAATACCCCTTAATGTACTTTATTAGATTAAAAAATTATTTATTAATCAAGTCAAGACAAAAACTCCATCTTTTAATCTCAACCATTAGATCATCAAGATCAATGGTCCACAAGAGTTCTCAAGTTCTCTCAACTCGGTACAGTTCTCATTTGATCCTAACCACACACATATATATATATATATATATAGGATCCTGTAGGAAATTGGTTTATGTGAGAAATGTGAGAAGGATTAAGAATTGACATGTAATCATCATGTTTTTGATTTTGGAATGATGTTTTGAGTTGCTTTGGCTTAAAAACACCTAACTCAGCTATACAAAAAAATTTAAAACACAATCCAATGTATTATAGTCACTAAATTTATATTACACATAAAACACATTAGTAATTACTTAAAACACTCTGCTTAAATGTTCTTGACATAATGTTTTAAGTTTTAAGCCTAAAATACATTGTTTTCGGCTATTAATTGTTATTTTTAGTGTTTTTCTAAGCAAAACAATCCAAAACAACATGAATCTGTTCAAAAAAAAGATGCATACATATCAATTTATAATACTTCTCACCTTCTCACACAAACCAATTTTACTATAGGAACCCTATATATAGGGTCAAAATCCTATACAAAGGGTGTTTTGTGTGAGAAGGGTAAGAAGGTTTTATGACACTTAGATGACTTTAATCAATGGTGTGGATTAATGTGATTGAACCCAACTTTTAATGTGATTGAACCCGACTTTTAATCACACTAGTTGTTCAGTATAAAATACTCTCGTTGATGATCCACGCTGGTATGTTTGTGTTATTGATTTCTAGGGTTTTATAGTAATTTGGGTGTTTACTGTAAATCTGTGACACCCGTCGAAATCACAGGTCATATCCCTACACTTAACTACACGTATACATTGTGCATGGCATTACATTTTGCATGTTTCATCATAATTGGGTCATACAGGGTTTCAACAAGTCAATTTCGATGCATACAGTCTACCATTAGACACACTAGTTGATACAATTTCACAATTAGTCGAATAGTTCCTGATAGACTATAGGAAAATCAATACAAAACCCTAGTTTTGGGAATCCATACAATTGAACATAAGATTACAATTGTGATCCAAGCAAGAACAAAAACAAACAATTTCCATGTACAAGAATTTTCCAAATACGATGTCCATGAAAAACTACTAAATTAACTAGTAAATATACGAACAATATGCTCACGCACGATCATAAATTCGGCCATATTATGGATGCACAAGCACATGCGTCAGAATTAAATACAACATAACACAATGTGTACACAAAATGAATGTATATAAATGTTCTATATATATATATATATACAAGTTACAAATTCTCTCTCTGTTGGACATATATATGTGTGTGTAGTATTTGAAACTTGCACTCAAGCACATGTACATGACCCATCTTCCATTCCTAGACCATACACCAAAATAACACACATGCATGAAAGGATGGTTTTGACTTACCATAAAGATCACACATCACATCCCCATACACCACCACTTTGTCCATAATCCTACTTTCCAAGACTTTGCACCAATTTGGAAAGATGATTCCTATTCACTTTAGAAAAGGGATCAAACCATACCAACATTTCAAACATAAATAGGGCCAAGGGACTAGGTGACCAAGTTCACAAAATAACCATCAAACTCCCTCATCTCTCTCCCTTTCTCGGTTCTCTCTCTTTCTCTCGGCCATCACCACCACCGAACCATCACCCTTCTCGGCCGACTACATCTAACTGAAACTGCTACCATTTACAAGGAGACCAAGGGGTAACACGGAGCTTAAAGCTTGGATTTTAAAGGCCCCTCATTTTTAGTTTTTACACACAAGCTTGTTAGGTATAAAACTAAACTTAACACTTGTGTTTTCATGCTATATTATACTATGTATTAATTAGAAGATAAGATGACTAGTGTTTTTGAGAATTTATGGATGGCATATATATTACTCAATCTAAGTTATGAAACGAAAAAGTAATGTGTTGTAGTGGTTTTATCAGTGATTGTGAGTTGTTGTGGCTCAAGTTCGATCCTTTTAGTCCCCGATTTTTCTCTTTTTTTCCCATTATCCTGCCTTGCCATGTGTTGTCATTTTATGAACACGTGTGATTGTGGTTGGTCTTATGATGCGTGTAAGCTACGTGTCGATTTTCATTCGTTCCACCGTTTATCTACATAGAGATCATATCAGAGATCATTTCTAGAGATTGCTTCCTCTCTTGCATCTTCTTCCTTCTTCAGAGGCAAAACAAATGAGACTAAAAAATATGCATCTAGAAAGAGCAAACGGTTGCGACTGTTTCGCATACCCGATGACGGCAATTGTGGAATGATGGCTTAGATTGGAAGTACCATGTCTTATTCCGGACAAATCACGAAACTAAGGTAATTATGAAAACCCTAATCGATCTTCCAGTCGTTTAGATTCTTCATTCCGTGTTTATTGGTGTTTGGGATTCGTTGATGGTAGCATTGGGATTTTCTCAGTCCGCTTCACCTAGGTTTTACAGTTGGGTTTCATGTTCATGATACCTGGGTTTTTTAAATCCGCTTCTATTGCAAATGCTTGAAAAGCTCAATTATAAATGTCATACAACAATCTATTGTATCATTCTTATGTGTTTGTGTTTTTTTGTAGGGTGCACTTTTATATCGACATTGATTTATAATTTTGCAGAACAACATGGGTTCTTTCATTCTTGAAGTTGTGATTCTGGAACCCATTGTGGCTGCTCAAAGTTCAGAGATCTCTTGCTTGCCTTCTCATAATGGTATAGGGATATAACACTTCTTTAGTTGGGGTTTTGATTTCGCACAGTTGCCTTCCATTATATGCTGTTTCGTTAACTATTTTTTTTTTGCTAAAAAAGTGAATGTGTTACTTGGTGTTGTATGTAGTTGCACACCAACTGTTTGATGTTTTGTTTGTTTGAAATTGGAAACAGGTTATTTGGGTTTTTTTGTTGCTTACAATGTGAATTAATACTAATATTTTTCATTATCAATATCAAGAGATGATGTTTGAAAAGTTGTCACTATCAACATCATGGCATTACGTTACCGGAGAGAGACCTGCTGCCATGTATCTGACAACAGCCGTGGACGACGGTGGGGCTGTCTATGCCTTTATTCCCCCGTTAAAAGTGGTGTTGATGGTCTTTAATGACAGAGTCAAAATCCAAATAGGTTTTGGGGGAAGCTCAAGCAACTTGAATCTCGAAAGGTGATGGTGATTATTATTTAGGGGAAACAAGGAACTTGGTTTTGACAACTGTTTTCTGTCACTCATTGAGTACTAACTACTCATTACATGTTTTATTCTAAATTGAGGTTGTATGCCATATTTCTTTTTTGATGGAATTTCTTTTTTATGATTTTTTTATATTTGTTGCAATTGTTGATTGCCAATAAAGAATTCAACAAACTGAAACTAATTTGAAAGTTCTTTTGTGTGGAGTTTTATGCTTATGCTTCCATTTACATGACTTGGAGTTACACCGTTTATGTTGTGCATTGTGTAGTATTGAGCTGATTATATTCTCGCTCTGGTGTTGGGTTCCTTGAGGTTTAAAGGTGCAAAATATATTTGTGATCCATGATATTTAGGTTGTTCATATTTCAGCTTTCACCTTCGTCCGTCCCATTTTCTTTGATGATTGTGTATGTGTTTATTTTCAGGTTATTGTTTCTCGCAAACCGCATTTGGCTTTTCGAATGGGTTTATTTCCCACTAATAATATTGGGTGCTGCCTAGGCACTTCTCCATCTTCTTTTAATAGTAAACACATAACTAGCGGGAACCTTAAGGTCAGTATGTAAGTTACTCTCATACTACACATACACTTGCGCACTAGCTGATACTATAATAATAACTACTGCATAAATTGTCAATAAATGCACTATATTTTTATTCTACTTTTATCATGTTCAATTTAAGAACTCCAAACAAGAAAAACAAAAACTCACAAAACAAGAAAACCCCCGCCTGATAACAATGAGCACAAAGGTAATTTGACTATATGTAGATTTGCACACCTTCCGGTCCACTGCATCACTCAAAGAATTGCATCCATTTGTTACCTCCTACGTATACTTGGGGACCGCGACCAAATCTGTGAACATTCACATTGTAACACACATTTATAGTACGCGGATCATGTACACATTTCTATCCACATTTTATGAATGCGACATATAGGTAGCATAATATAATTGCTAGATATGCTCTTTTTGTTACATTGTCAAAAGTTTTATGTACAGTTATGTTGCATTTTTTAACAAGAATACCATTACTTATAAAAGTATTGCTTCTCTACAATATCATGATGTAGCCGATCTAATCGAGATGAAAGTTATTAACATTTTTTGATCCAAGGAAGGTAAAAACTATTCTCCTTCAGATGTTACCCAAATTTTCATCGTTAAATATCTAATATGTGTTTGCATAGTTGACTAGATGATGCAATCCATTTTTTGCAAAGCTTAAAAAATGCTTTTCACCAATCCTTACAAATGTGAGAAAGCTAAGTCTATCATGGAAGTTGTTCACATGGTGCAAGCATCTGAATTGGTACAGTGGCATCGGTTATTCGAGTACATAAGGCCAACATTATAGTTTTGTCACATATGGCCAACAGGTTTGAACACTTTGTGCAAAGGTTATGTATATCATTAACACCTTTTTTTAACAATATTGAATTTATATGTCAGGCTATATTCGGAAAATGACCAATTCATTTGATACAGTATCAAACAAAACAAAATGAAGATAAAACTTGAACAACCCAGGTAGTATTTTCTTGCATCATCTCATCACTATTTTACCTTATATTTACCATAACGTTTTAAGAATATCCATATTATGTGATATTTTTCATGTGTAAATCATCATGCGATTACTGAGCCAAGGCATCCATATGTATCAAGTAAATTTTCAAAAAATGTAGTGATCTTTTATTCTGGTATGGAATGTTGTAGTACTAAACGAGGTATTTGAAATCTCTTGAATTACATTAGCTATAATATCGGCTATCAATACACATTTTGATGACGTGCCAGTATATTGGTGGGAATACTTGGTTCTTGAGTTTGTGCTTCACATGTGGCAGAACAGCAAAAGATAAAAGGAAAACTACGCCAGAGACGTGTGAAAAGAACAAATGATGAAGAACAAGAATAACAAGAGAGGGAAAGTCAGGTTATTTTTATAATTGTTTTGAAACCCATTGTGCTTTACTTTTTCCTAAGATCGTGTTTGACGGGTGGTTCAAGGAACAACCCGTTATAGTGTTAAAACGCATATATTAATCACATCTAATCATGATATTGCTTGGAGTTGGATAACTACGGTTGTTATGGATGCAGGTATGATAAGGGAGCTAAAATGGCGGAAACGGGCTTTTGGAACGGATCGGAAGCATTGGAACGAGATGGAAAGAAAGAAGAAAAAAATCAAGATTTTCAACAAGCTGGCCGTACCCCTACGGCCTGGGCGTTCCCTTATGGTGGCCCAGGGACACAAATTTCAGCCGTAGGCCAGGGGAGAATGGCCGTTGGTTTTCAATCCTGGCCGTACCCTTACGGCCCAGCCGTAGGGTTACGGTGGCCACTGCACCTTTTTGTAACTCCTTCATTTAAAGACCACTTTATGGTGCCTTTTCATGATCTCTTTCATTCTGGACGTTTTTTATCAATCTTGGGCGAATTTTGGCTGCAACTAATCATTGGAAACATTATCTAATCATTGTTTTGATGTTTGTAATCCTTATGAACAATTGCTTGAACATGATAATGATCCACCAAGCTATGTTAGGCTAAACAATTGGTGATCATTCATGGTGAAGGTTTTTCTAAAACTCTTGTGTGTGTTTTTCTTACATTTCTAGAATAATAATTTGGTACTTTGCTTGATTATTATGGTGTATGAACAATTGCTTGTAGTGTGTTGATTAATTTACTAATTCTTAGTCTTTATCGTACGTTCTTGGTGTTGTTAACAATCGAGATATCACGGGAAGGATTGGGGGTTGGTTATTGATTAATTGGTCATCGGGAAACAACCTCGCGTTAATATAATCCGAGTACTTTGTTCCCTTTTATCACAACAATTGGTTATACATGAGTTATGTCTATGTAACTCTTTCTAGTCGAATTTCACACACGTGTTTAGAGAAACCGGATCCTTGAATGGTCATTATCTCATAATTTGAAGAAACGCTTCTAAGTTTGAATTGATAATTAGTCGTTATTTTAGTTGAAACCAAAACAATCAAAAATCATAATCATTTACTTTTTGTTGAGTAGTTTAATCTTAGTTAATTAACAAAGCTAGTAATCACACATTTTCCACAAACTCCCTGTGTTCGATACCTTCTTGCCACTATACGTTAGTTGTAATTGGGAAATTTAACGTGTACCACGACAAGCACGTCAAATTTTGGCGCCGTTGCCGGGGAGTAGTGCGCAACGTGTGTTAGTTAATAGTTTTGTTTGTTATTTTCGGGTTTACACTGGTTGTGTTTAGTGTGCAGGTACTTCAAGTGTATGCATACTAGAAGCTCTCACGAGTCATCACCGCTATTGTTTGATCCGGAAATTGAAAGAACTTTGAGGCGAAACCGAGTACTAGTCCGTGAAAACCGAGTTCTTGGTTCACCCACCTCACCTATCATACCAAGAAACATCATGCAAGAAGGCCAAATACCACCCACAACGGGTCAACCAATCACCTCAGTCATGCCAACTTTCACACAACCACCACCAAATGCAACTTTACCTCATGAAATTCCACCAACTCATACCACCCAACCGAACACTACCCAAATTCAATCAACCTTCACCCTTAGCCCATCCGCTACAATTCCACCATTCACTCATTTCTTCCCAACAACGGGTCAATCATCTTCAACTCATCAAATTCCACATGGGTCGACCGTTGTTCATACCTCTACTTACCAACCACCAAACCACTCGGGTTTTCAATACTCGGGAATTCAAGGAGGTAGATATGATGAAGTATATGAAGAAGAGTATAGTGGATACAATGACGAGGGTTATTATTATGGGGATGATGGAGGGTATGTTGGAAGTCAAGGAGGAGTGGGTCAACAAAGTCAACCCATTCAACAATTTCAATTGCAAAATTCGGGTAATTTACCGGTTGGTGTGCAACACGTGAGACCACCGGGACCGCGATTTCCGCGTCCTCCGCCATTGCAACAAGTGCCTCCATATGGGCCAAATCAATTTCAAAGGCCAATGCAACAACAACCGCCCATGCATCAATATCAACATCCTCAACAATTTGCACCTCAAGGGCCTATGCAAGGGCAAATGGGTCAACCAAGAGCACCATTGGGTGCCCCTCGAAGAATTCACCGGGAAGCTGTTAGAGGAATTGAAGCCCATTTTAAACCCATTATCACTAACAATCCTTCACCAATAGTGATTCCTCATCATACGGATGGGAGAACTTTTGAAGTTCGAACAACCGCATTGCAAAGTCTTCCAAAGTTCAAGGGTCTAGCAACGGAAGAACCTTATTTTCATTTGGAGACTTATGATTCTATTTGTAACACTATTGGGGGTCAAGGATTTACTCCGGATGATGTCAAGTTGGTTCTCTTTCAATTCTCCTTAGAAGACAAAGCAAAAAGATGGTTCCACACTTTACCATCCGCATTAATTTTCACATGGGCCGACATGCAACAAATCTTTTTGGATGAGTTCTATACATCCCAAAAGACTAATGATGCAAGACGAAGTTTGAGGAGTTTTCAACAACAAGCGGGAGAGATGTTTCATGAGGCATTTGAGAGGTTTAACATGATGTTACGAAATTGCCCTCACCATGGTATCCAACTATGGGAATTGTTAAATGCTTTTCATGAAGGTTTGATACCGGAGGATGCACGAGATCTTATGTCCATCACAAATGGTACTTTTGGTACAAATTTTGAACAAGATGATTGGGCATATTTAGAGCAAATGGCGGTGACTTCAAAAAGGAAGGCTCAATCCTCAAGAAGGGCGAGACATGTGCTGCAAAGACCACAAGTGCATGCGGTAGAAGGTGGTAATGCGCAAACTACCAATCAATTGTATAATGTTTGCAACACTTGTCAAGAAATAGGCCACACGGCGGAAGTTTGTGGAGTGGGTGCTCAAGAAGCACCAAGTGAAGAAGTGAATGCTATCCAAGGGGGTGGGAGAAATTATGATATGAACTCCAACACTTACCACCCCGGGTTACGAAATCATCCCAATTTTCGATATGGGAATGCTTCCAATCAATTGAACCCGAACTTTCAAGAGTCTCATGGTAACTTTGTACCTCGTCAACAATACAATCAAGGCAATTATAGAGGTGGAGGTAACCAAGGGTATCTTGGGAAATTTCAACCAACGGGTCAAGGTAATTCGGGTCAAGGTTCATCAAGTGGGAATGAAGTTATGGATATGCTTAGAGCTATGCAACAAGATATGCAAAAGAGGAACCAACTTGATGAAGCTCGAATTCAAAAGGATTAAGTTCGTGACAAGAGCATTCAAGCATTGACAACCCAAATGGGCCAACTAGCAACCGATGTGGCGGAATTGAAGAAAAGCAAAGGTCAACTTCCTAGTGACACAAAGGTAAATCCGTCCCATGGCTCATCAAGAGGTAATAATGTTAATGTTAATCAAGTGAGTGTGTTGAGAAGTGGTAAGGAATTTAAAGTTAATATGTCTTCGGATGTTGTTGAGG
This sequence comes from Ambrosia artemisiifolia, assembly GCA_032199755.1. Taxonomy (NCBI): domain Eukaryota; kingdom Viridiplantae; phylum Streptophyta; class Magnoliopsida; order Asterales; family Asteraceae; genus Ambrosia; species Ambrosia artemisiifolia. Next base: position 46,601,521 of record CM063519.1, on the reverse strand, counting down.
GGGTGGTTGAAGACATAACGGGTAATGAGAGTGATGAGGAAGAAACTTCACCGGTTTTAAAAAATGAGTCAAATGTGAAAAAACCGGAAGTGGGTGAGAATAAAAATGTGTTAAATAAGAATGAGAAAAATGAAAGTGAGCCGAATCAAGTTCCTTTTCCTTCGGCTCTACTTGACCCGGGTAAGAAAAATTTTATTGCATCAAGAGGTCCCCAAAAAGAAGAAATGTGGGACATGTTTAAACAAGTAAAAATAAATCTTCCTTTACTTGATGCAATAAAACAAGTACCCGCATACGCTAAGTTTTTGAAAGAATTATGTACACAAAAGAGGCAACAAAAGAAAAAAAATGCCTAAGCGGGTAAATGTTACGGGTCAAGTGAGTGCAGTTTTGAACGGGGAGCTTCCTCCTAAGCTCCAAGATCCGGGCACGCCATTAATAAATATTCAAGTTGGTAATTTTCAAATGGCAAAGGCGTTGCTAGATCTTGGAGCCGGGGTGAGTATTTTACCGGGTGGGTTATATGATCAATATGACTTTGGTCCATTAGCGAGGGTGGAGACAACGGTTGTTTTAGCCGATTTGTCTCATAAGTTACCCCGGGGGATGGTTCAAAACGTCATTGTTAAAATTGATGAATTTTATTACCCGGTTGACTTTTTGGTATTGGAATATTCATCCACCGAGTCAAAACAACAGCAAAATGTCATATTGGGTCGACCATTTTTGAACACCGCGCATGCGGTAATTGATTGTAGATTTGGTACGGTCGACATGACATTTGGAAACCGGAAAATGCGTTTAAATGTTTTCACTAACAATACTAATGATTCTGGTGTTGAAGAATGTTTTATGGCAGATGTTATCGAGGGATGCAATCCATGTGAGTATGAGAAAGACGGAATGGAACTTTGTGCTTGTAATTTTTCTGAACAGGTACATGTGGTTGATTTGGAGAATGAAGAAGAAAAGCAAGATGTGCTAGCTTTGAAGGAGGGTCGACCACCATGGTCCCACCAGTTTGATAGTTTGCCAGTGGAGATTGATTCGGGCACCAAACCCTCATTAGAAGTGCCACCAAAGTTGGAACTCAAAGATTTGCCAAGCCACTTGAAGTATGCTTTTCTAGGGGATGATGACACTTTACCGGTCATTATTGCCTCTAATTTGGAGGTGGCTCAAGAGCAAGCATTGTTGAAGGTGTTGAAAGAAAACAAGGGGGCTATTGGGTGGACGATTGCCGATCTCAAAGGAATTAGTCCATCCATTGTGATGCACAAGATTATCACCAATGAAGATGCAAAGCCCACAAGAGAAGCACAAAGGAGGTTAAATCCTAATCTAAGGGAGGTAGTGAAAAAGGAGGTAATTAAGTGGTTAGATGCGGGAATTATCTATCCTATTTCGGATAGCTCTTGGGTAAGTCCTACCCAAGTGGTACCTAAGAAGTCCGGCATTCAAGTAGTCAAGGATGAAAGTGGTGAGCAAATAGCAACTCGACCCGTTACCGGGTGGCGAGTGTGCATTGACTACCGGAAATTGAATGCCGCCACTTCTAAGGATCATTTCCCACTTCCTTTTATTGACCAAATTATTGAAAAACTTTCGGGTCAAAAATACTATTGTTTCTTAGATGGGTATTCGGGTTATAATCAAATTGCAATCCACCCGGATGACCAACACAAGACCACCTTCACTTGTCCATATGGTACTTTTGCCTTTAGGCGGATGCCATTTGGCTTGTGCAATGCACCGGCTACTTTCCAACGATGTATGATGAGTATTTTCTCGGACATGGTTGGAGAGTCGCTAGAAGTGTTTATGGATGATTTCTCAATATTTGGCACTAGTTTTGATTCTTGTCTCAACGAATTACAAAAAGTTTTAAAAAGATGTGTTGAGAAAAATTTGGTGCTAAGTTGGGAGAAAAGCCATTTCATGGTGCAAGAGGGTATTGTGTTGGGGCATGTGATTTCGGAAAGAGGGATGGAGGTGGACAAGGCAAAAATTCGTGTTATTTCATCATTGCCACCACCGAAAAATGTAAAGGGGGTAAGATCATTTTTGGGGCATGCCGGGTTCTATAGACGGTTTATTAAAGGTTTTAGTGTCATTACAAAGCCTTTATGTAATTTGCTTTTGACGGATGTTCCATTTGATTTTACTAATGAATGCGTGCAAGCTTTTAATGTTTTGAAGGAACATTTGGTGAAGGCTCCTATTTTGCAACCACCGGATTGGTCGAAGCCATTCGAAATAATGTGTGATGCAAGCGACACAACAATTGGAGCGGTCTTGGGTCAAAGAGTTGACAAGAAGCCGGTGGTAATTTACTATGCGAGCAAAACTTTGTCCGAAGCGCAACTAAATTACACCTCAACCGAAAAAGAATTATTAGCGGTGGTGTATGCTTTGGACAAGTTTCGTTCGTATATTTGGGGGAGCAAGGTGGTGGTATATTCGGACCATAGTGCGGTTCGATATTTGATGGAGAAGAAAGACGCCAAACCAAGATTGATTAGATGGGTTTTGTTGCTCCAAGAGTTTGATTTGGAGATTCGGGATAAAAAAGGAAGCGAGAATGTTGTAGCGGATCACTTGTCTCGAATTCCGATGGAAGGGAGTGACGATATGACTGAAATAAATGAAAGATTTCCGGATGAGCAACTTTTAGCAGTATCAACCCAAGCCGCACCGTGGTATGCTCATTATGTTAATTATTTGGCCACAGGTGCTATTCCGGATCATTGGACCAAGAAACGACGACAACAATTCATGGTCCAAGTGAAACAATATATTTGGGATGAACCGGATCTTTTCAAGATTGGACCCGACCAAGTGATTCGAAGATGTGTCCCCGAGGTGGAAGTTAAAGAAATTTTGACACATGCTCATTCTTCCGCTTGTGGTGGGCATTTTAGTGGGCATAAAACTGGCTATCGGGTGCTTTCATGTGGGTTTTATTGGCCTACAATTTTTAAGGATGCTTGCCAGTTCGCTCGGAATTGCTTAAATTGTCAAAGGTTGGGCAGTATATCAAAAAGGGATGAGATGCCGATGCAACCGATCTTGGTTGTGGAAATATTTGATGTTTGGGGCATCGACTTTATGGGGCCGTTTCCTAATTCAAACGGGTTTTTGTATATTTTAGTAGCGGTGGATTATGTCTCCAAGTGGATTGAAGCAGTTGCCACAAGAACAAATGACCATTCGGTTGTTTGTAAATTTGTTCAATCCAATATTTTTGCCCGGTTTGGTGTGCCTAGAGTGATTATAAGCGATGGTGGTTCACATTTCAAGAATTTTAATTTCGGGAAGCTATTGAAGAGATATGGTGTGAACCACCGGATTGCTACACCGTACCATCCACAAACAAGTGGACAAGTCGAAGTGTCCAATCGTCAAATAAAGGAGATTCTAATGAAGACGGTAAGAGTTGATAGGAAGGATTGGTCGGGGAAATTGGATGATGCTTTGTGGGCGTACCGAACGGCCTACAAAACTCCCATTGGTACAACGCCTTATCGGATGGTATATGGAAAAGGTTGTCATTTACCAATGGAGTTAACGCATCGAGCACATTGGGCAGTGACAACGGTGAATGCGGATTATGATGAAGCGGGCAAAACGAGGAAGTTACAACTGAGTGAGATTGAAGAAATTAGAGATGCGGCATATGAATGTGCGTCGGCTTATAAAGACAAACTTAAGAGAGTTCATGATGCCAAGTTGAGGAAAAAAACCTTTGAGGTGGGTCAAAAGGTTTGGTTGTACAACTCAAGACTCAAGATGTTCGCGGGGAAGTTGAAAAGCAAATGGATGGGTCCTTACATAGTTTGCCGGGTTGGTGAGTATGGTGATGTTGAAATTTTGGATGAGATTACTGGCAAGCAACAAACGGTAAACGGACACCGCTTGAAACCGTATTTGGAGGGCAATGATATCAATTACTTGGAGATGGATAAATCGGGCTACATTCTAAGCCCGGTTGAGGAGACGTGATCAAGAGGCCCAGGTTTGGTAGTGTAAATAGTAGATTTTTACTTTATTTTATTTTATTGCATACTTTTGTTTTTGATCGAAGCCCGTGTTTGAAACAAGTGTGGGGACGTTTCGGTCGCGACATGGTTCTAGCACTATGTTGAGGACAACATAGGTTTTTCGAGGGGGTAGGGTAAATTTTCTGTGTTTTAAAAATTTCTTGTTTTTAGATATATATAAAAAAAAAAAAAAAAAAAAAGTGCCCAGGTCCTACCGTACCCCTACGGCACCACCGTAAGGGTACGGTGGAATTAGAAAACCAACGGCCATTCTCCCCTGGCCTACGGTGGAAATTTTGCCCATGTAGCTACCGTACCCCTACGCCCTCACCGTACCCTTACGGTGAGGCCTGGGTGATCTGCATCTCTAATTACGTCGCATATATATAAAAAAAAAAAAAAATTTTTTTTTCTTTTCATTTACGGTTACACACCTACATACAACACCACTTCTTTATTTTTTTTTTCTTCTTCTTCTTCTCAAGAAACCTCAAACACCCACTTCTTCTCCATCTTTAATCCTCCATAACTTCTTTAATTCTTCACCAAATCCTACGATTCTTGGGTCTAACTTGACTAGATTTTCGTCTAGTTTCTGATTTTGGGGAGTATATTGGAAGATAAACACGTTTTTGGGGTCGGATTTCAAACCCTAAAATCGCCTATTTGGGGTTTTTCTTGTTTTCTTGTTTTCTTGTGTTCTTGCATCTTCTAATCCAAGGTATGTTTCTTATTTGCTTAGTTTTTATGCTACATTGTAGATTTTTAGGTTTTTGTTTTTGCCTAGTTTTTTTTTATTTTACCCACTTGCTTGTTAATTATGTATGATGTAAATATTGTTGTTTGATGATAATATGGTAGTAGTAGTGTTGTTGAATTGAAAATTGTTAGTTTTTCGTAATGTTATGATTGTAGAGGCGTCATGCCCAATTTTTGTCAAACCAATAATGAAATTTGCGCTTAATAACATCTACTACCATAGTAACAAGCAAGTGTGGGGATGTTTTTGGTTATGTTTACTGATTTGTTTTGTTTTGTTTGGTGTGTTTTGTTGTTGTGTTTTCTTGTTTGTACAGTGTTTAGGAAATGGCACGCACGGGAGAAGCCGCGGGGTCAAGCTCGTCTGCTGCTAAAGCTAAGGGAAAGCAACCTGCCCAGCAACCGGCTCAGCAGTACAAAAGAAGAAAGTATGTTCCTCAAAACAATGAATCCGATGTGGAGATGGAACAAGCACCGCAAGCATCTCAAGCACCAGAGGTTCCAAGGCTAAACCCGGCTGATAAGCCGGAATGGAAGTCGGGACCGTTGAGCGATAAACCAAGGATTTGGCAACCCACTCTATTCCATGATCAAATGAAAAAGTTGACAGACCGGGGTGGTGCCTTTATCTATGAAAGGGAGGTGAGCCGAAAAGATTTTGAGTGTTTTGGTGTGTTTGACAGGTTTAAGGCATTAGGATGGGAAGCTGCGCTCTACTGCTATGATGGAGAAGAAAAGAGGGTATTTTTGGATGAGATAGAAGAATGGATGGCTACTTTAAGATGTCCGAGATACGATTCAGCATCCAAAATGAAGCTAATCGGTGAGGTGAATGGAGTAGAAGTAGAGATGTCTTACGAGACATTGCGTAGGCTTGCGAAGTTCGACAGTTTACCGGTGAAAGAGTATAAGAACCCGCATATCAATGACTTACTGATCAGTCCAGAAAAGCATCCAAGTTGGATGGCTATGTTGGACGACTTGTTCCTGCCGGGTACTTATACGAGTACTTTATATCGACGAAATTTGAAGATAGAGCCTAAACTGTTGCTGAATATTCTCATCTTGAATGTGCTACCGAGACGTGCTGACAAGGAGCAAGTTCGTTATTCCGAAGTCCCCATTTTATATGCTTTGACACATGGTGGCCCGAAATTCTCTTTTCGGTATTTGGTTTTGAATCATGTGTGGATCTGTAGGAACTTGAAGGAAAGGTCAATTATTCCATACTGTCGAATAATCACTGGGCTATTGAAACAGCAAGGTGCAATCACTGATGAAGATCAAGGAAGGAAAAGAAAGAAATTCAAACCGATTGATCTTGCTACAATGGGGCCTGGTTGGGTGTATTCTGAATCTGGAAGGTATCACAAATTGAAGAGTGGTGGTCAAAAGTGGAGGATGTTAAAGAAGGATGCGCGGGCACTTTTGCCCGGCGAGGAGGATGAACCTGAGAGTGCGGATGAAAGACCACCAAGTGATGATGAGGATGATGAAGACAACCCGTTTGAAGGACAGTTGAATATTGGTCAAGGTAGTTCAAGTGGTATGCATGGTGGTGGTGGATATTATGATTTCACGGAGCGAGCGTATGTTGACGGTTGGGCACACGGGGGGACAATGCAGCAGGTAATTGAGAGTCAACGTCCTCCCGCATCTGTTTTTGATTCGTGGTCGGGACCTGAGCGTTCGATGTTTGACTACCAAACTATGATGAGCGCAAGCATTGAAAGGAATATGAAGGCGGGGTTTGATAGGCAAGAAATGTGGAACCGGGCACACGCCTATTCCCATGAGGTGGAGATCAACAATCGTTTCATAGATGACCAGAACCGAAGGATGAATGATGACTGGCACGCAGGAAGGCCGGTGGTAGCAAATCCACAACCGGTGGACTATAGCTCTTTACCACCTTATGATGGAAGCATGTCTTATCCCACTCCGCCACTTCATCATTCGCAATGGGTGGACCCGATGCAACAACAACATGCTCCGGATCAAGGTGGAAGTGATAGTGGCGCATTTGGATTTGGAGAATGGAACGACTTGTTGACCTCTGTGTTCGGGCCACCTCAACCCTGCTACTATTGACCAGGTCGTGCTTTTTCCTTTGTAAATAGTGTATATTTTGCTTTGTTTGATTTCTTTATGTTTCGGGATTGGGTGGTAGGTTGGTTGATGAATTGATGATTATGGGCTTGGGTTGTAATAGAAGGTGGTGCATCATTTTGTTTCTTTCTTAGTTTTTAAAAAAAAAAATGAAAAAATGAAAAATACCAAAAAGAAGTTTGTGGTTGAGTCGTGAAGCTTTGATATCATGTTGACAAAGTGGAAGCGATCGTTTTCTCCTAAAACCGTACATTGGGGACAATGTATCCCAAGTGTGGGGATGGGGGAAAATTTTTAAAATTTTGTGAGGTTTTTACATTTTTTTTAGTCAAGCATAAATATTTTGGAAATTGGAACACCTTGAATCAACCTCAATAGACACACCGGCAACCCTTAACACCCCTTTTATTCTTGGTGAGAGTTTAAGCCACACTTGTAGATAAATAATACCTTTCTTTCTTTGAGAGAGTGGCAACGGGTGGTGGGTGCACTAGAACTTGTGCTTGAATGCGACTTGAATTTTTGAGTGAACATAAGTGTAGAGATGATAAGGGCACTAGGAAGCTAGGTAGCCTTGTTAGTTTGAGTGAGAGTGTGGGAATTGGGGGGTTGGACCTCATGCATTATATATATGAGCTTGGTAGAGAGAGGGGCGGGGGTTTGGACATTTAGTTGCCCATTTTTGAGCCTAAAAGCCTATCGATTGTTAACCCTTTAGCTAGCTCCCTAAATAAATACCAAACTTGACCCGGTCTCGTGTGTTTAAATAAAGTGTTAGTGTGTTATTTTAGTACTACAAGTTGAAGTTTTAGTTGAGTGTGTTCGTACGTGTATGTATTAGTATTGCTTGATGTAAAAAAAAAAAAAAAAAAAAAAAAGATATGATATCTCTTATATTTGTTCGTATTAGTGTTTGTGTGTGTTAGTCGTGTGTGTGTGTGTCATTGTGTAATAAAAGACCGGGTAAAGTTTTGCGCTACTAAAAATATACCCCATTCCCTACCTTTATACTTAGCCACGTTACAACCTGACAAGCCCCTTTGATTTGCACTTATGTTTAGCATGTAAGAGGAGGGTTGATTCAAGTACAAGCTTATGGTTGCGCACTCATTCGTTTGCCTTTTTGTGTGTCTAGCTCATCTATGCTAGAGCTTACTTGTAGCCGAGAGGAGAGATATTGTGAGGGGTGTGTCGATTTGGGTGTTGAGGATAGGTTAATACAAGGACTATGTGTGATGCTTGACTTTAAAATGATTTTTTTTTTTTTTTTAGAATTAGAGTTTTGGTGGATTGCTTGGGACAAGCAATGGTTAAGTGTGGGGATGTGACGGGTGGTTCAAGGAACAACCCGTTATAGTGTTAAAACGCATATATTAATCACATCTAATCATGATATTGCTTGGAGTTGGATAACTACGGTTGTTATGGATGCAGGTATGATAAGGGAGCTAAAATGGCGGAAAACGGGCTTTTGGAACGGATCGGAAGCATTGGAACGAGATGGAAAGAAAGAAGAAAAAAATCAAGATTTTCAACAAGCTGGCCGTACCCCTACGGCCTGGGCGTTCCCTTACGGTGGCCCAGGGACACAAATTTCAGCCGTAGGCCAGGGGAGAATGGCCGTTGGTTTTCAATCCTGGCCGTACCCTTACGGCCCAGCCGTAGGGTTACGGTGGCCACTGCACCTTTTTGTAACTCCTTCATTTAAAGACCACTTTATGGTGCCTTTTCATGATCTCTTTCATTCTGGACGTTTTTTATCAATCTTGGGCGAATTTTGGCTGCAACTAATCATTGGAAACATTATCTAATCATTGTTTTGATGTTTGTAATCCTTATGAACAATTGCTTGAACATGATAATGATCCACCAAGCTATGTTAGGCTAAACAATTGGTGATCATTCATGGTGAAGGTTTTTCTAAAACTCTTGTGTGTGTTTTTCTTACATTTCTAGAATAATAATTTGGTACTTTGCTTGATTATTATGGTGTATGAACAATTGCTTGTAGTGTGTTGATTAATTTACTAATTCTTAGTCTTTATCGTACGTTCTTGGTGTTGTTAACAATCGAGATATCACGGGAAGGATTGGGGGTTGGTTATTGATTAATTGGTCATCGGGAAACAACCTCGCGTTAATATAATCCGAGTACTTTGTTCCCTTTTATCACAACAATTGGTTATACATGAGTTATGTCTATGTAACTCTTTCTAGTCGAATTTCACACACGTGTTTAGAGAAACCGGATCCTTGAATGGTCATTATCTCATAATTTGAAGAAACGCTTCTAAGTTTGAATTGATAATTAGTCGTTATTTTAGTTGAAACCAAAACAATCAAAAATCATAATCATTTACTTTTTGTTGAGTAGTTTAATCTTAGTTAATTAACAAAGCTAGTAATCACACATTTTCCACAAACTCCCTGTGTTCGATACCTTCTTGCCACTATACGTTAGTTGTAATTGGGAAATTTAACGTGTACCACGACAAGCACGTCAGTGTTGTTTGTAATAAATGAACAAGTAACTGAAATACAATAGAAACGTACTGTTGACAAAGTGAGAATGATTCGGCTTTGCGCGCTGCAACTCGCACGGTCTATAAAACTAGTTATCATTTATTTGCATGTAATGTTCATAATATATGTGAGTCTTGTAACATAACTAAGACGGACAAGTAAAATGGGTGTTAGAATACACACTATGGACCGAAAATAAGTATGTATACACACACACACAAGGGCCGAAACATATACAAGAAAATTATGTTAGTCACCAAGTAAAATAAACATGTAACTTGCTTTGGGAATTTGTAAACTAGATAGCAAATATGTAGATCTATAACAAGGCTTACAAAAGAGCATATGTTTTCAAGTAAAGTTTATGTTTTCACATGAAATGATATTATTTTCACAAAAGTCACTAGATTTATGAAAATAATGAACTAAAGATACATGGATTTTGTGGATCTACACTTATGTTGAGTTAAAAATGTTAAAACCAACCACAAATGAGCACACACACTCACCAAAGTGTATAAAAATATATGATTATGGTACAAGAAATCACAAGTGTGTGTATGTATCCTTACATACACACTAAAGCTTGAACATATACACACATTTACAAGTGTTGGACATTGGACATTTGGACCTAAGACTATATGTATAATTACCTACATAGAAAGTAAAGTAAGCTAGTTATACATACAAGGTACAAGACATATGGTAATATTATAACACCTACAATATTGGTCACCATAATATTAATACAAGTCTATATCTAACCATAACCTATACTAATAAACAATGGTATATGTGGATCTAACAACTTATGTCATGGAGGCATTATCAAGGGTAAATCACACATAAAAACCCTAATTTCTCATACTCAAAAGATAAACATTGTATCTTTGGGAAGCAAGATGTTTAATTACATAAATTCATACATAATAGACACACATAACTTAAAAAGGTTTAAGTTACAAGAACAAGCATATCAAGTGAACAACTTGTAAAAAATACAAGTAACATAGACCTAAAATGAACCTGCTTACATAGGACACGTAGGTCGGATACTCTACCTCCAGGCTCAGTAGTTCATTCCCAGACACACACACACAAGGTGAGTTTTTCACGGCCCCTTTTTACTGTTTTACATTTTCGGGGGAAAAACATGCGTACAGTTTTCGGTTACAGTTATGACTATTATGTGAACATGAGACATTAAGGATCACGATCCATAAAAGCCCTCATGTCATACATCACACCGTAACCATTAGCTATGGACTTAGTCATGAAACACCGGAATAGATCTATTGGGTTGACACCCCAACTCTTGTCGCTCTGTACGGATGACAGATATCAAGAGAGTGCTTGTATTTCACATTTATTCATTGTCTCTTGTGTACAATGGGCGAGACACAACATGTCAAGGTTTGGTTATGGGTTCATATCAGATCACATATTGGTTATTGCCCTAGCTAGGCAGTAATTTAGTCGGTTTTGGATTACAAGTCCATTCCTTTAAGACCCGTGAACTCACCAACTTTATGCTGACCCATATTATTTTCATGCATATTTTTCAGGTAATTAGCATGAAGCATGGAAACTTGGGGGTCGCGTGCGAGCATCATGGGATACCATCTTTTGAGCCATTGTTGTATTGTTTTGGTCATTGACAATTTCAAATAATTGTTTTATTTAAGACAATTTAACTTAATATTTTGTAAAAAAAATTTGTCAAATGGAAGTCCCGTGCTTGGAAATCATTCAAAGTCGCATCCCGTGTTTCCACCTAGGCGGGGGTGTGATAGATTGGTATAAGAGCTCGAGGTTATAGCGAACTGAGATTCTTTTGAGTCAAAATATAATCTAAACAAAAATTGATTTCGAAATGTTTTCCAAGGAAAGAAATACAACACTTATCCCAACGCGCCACACAAGTTCCATGCCAGTTACATATTCCATACATGAGTAGACATAGTAAGTAATTAAGCTACATGATTACTGACACACACGTGTGCTATTGATTTCCAGGATCATGGCACACGGCGACGACCCTATCATTATCTCGGAGTCTAAGGAGGAGCATGTACCAGAGAGCCCGCTCGTGGACGACGTTGAGCAGGGTTATGACCCGGACTCCAGCGATTTAGACACACCAGATATTTTTTAGATTTAGAGATCTAAAAATCAATAGAGGAGGACCGCATGCAGGTGGACCATGTAGTTTCTGACGATGAGGATGATGTACCCGCTGGAGAGGCACAGAAGGAGGAGGCACCCCCACCGCGGCCAGAGCCCCGAGTGCCGTCTTTCCGTCCATACCACCCATTCCCGGGAGGGGTACGCATGATATACACCCCTCGAAAACGTGCGCTCCCTCCACCAGCACTGATCGTGCCAGCCGAGGCTCCTGTCCAGGTTGACCCCGAGCCCTCAGCACCGGTGGATCCCCAGCCCCCAGCTCCAGTGGTGCCAGAGCCACCCAAGAAGAAGTTGCTCAGGTGTTCTCAGGCTCGCAAGAGGACGTATTTGCCTACTGTTGATGGATTCCTATCCTTGTCTGCTGCTTTCCTACCCCCATCGCCGTAGGATATCAGTATTATACTTGTTGTAGTAGTTTAAAAACTTTTAAGGCTAAATGCCAAGTTATTTTGTATGCGGAAACAAAATTTGTACCAAGTATGTTAAACTCTATGAGAAGTTCAATGTTTTGATTTCTATATTGTTGTTATGTTTGTGTCGTGCATTTGTGATCTTGTTTATCGCTAGTTATGATTGTATAGTTGTTTGGTTGATGCATATGTTGACTATATTATAAAGCGATATGTGTCTCATTTTTTTAATCTTGTGTATGAGAAGAATATGCCTCCCAAAAGGACTACTCGATCGACTTATGAGGAAGAAGCTTTCCCGACCACCTCAGCGGACCTAGCTAGGGTGATTGCACAGGCTATTGCGCAACATGAAGTGAACCGCGCCGACTCTAGTGGCGATTCAGGCGCAATAGGCCGACATAGAACCCAAGATCCCGATACTGATAAAGCTTTTGCCTATTCCTTCTTAGTCTTGATCTTGATCTTGTATCAATTCTCTCATTGATAATCCATTCTTTCTGACATCGTAGAAGTAGAGAATACCGTGCGTGGGTGTTCCTTCATGGCTTGCAAGCCCTGGAACTTTCATGGTTCAGAAGAAGCAATTGGAATTGTCCGTTGTATCGAGAAGACCGAGTTAGTGATTGATATCAGTGGTTGTTCAGAAGTTCAGAAGATCAATATGTCACTTGCACTTTCCAAGATGAGGTTTTGACATGGTGGAATCTACAAGTGCAGACCTTGGGTCGTGAAGCTGCCTACAATCTTTCATGGGCAGAGTTGAAGTCGATGCTGATGGACACGTATTGCCCGCGAAGTGAGCTTCAGAAGTTGGAGACCGAGTTCTGGAATCTGACCATGAACACAACGGATATCACTCCCTCTACCACCCGATTTCATGAGCTTTCGCGATTGGTTCCACACATGGTTACCCCCCGAGTACAAGAGGGTAGAAAGGTACATCTGGGGAATCTCTCCTAAGATTCGTAGCATGGTCACCATTGCTGCTCCAGCTTCCATCTAGCATGCTGTCACTCTTGCTCACAGTCTTACTGATGATGCGGTACACATGGGCTTTTTCACAGAAAGAATCAGACAAGGGTGAAAGTTCTGGAAACAAGCGCAAGTGGTCCAACTTCATGAAAGGAAATATAACACAGGGTCAGACCAACAAGAAGCCCGAAATAGTCAAAGCCTTCGTTGCCACCGCTACTGAAACATGCAAGCCGTATAATGGACCCGACCCACTCTGAAAAAAATGCAAGTACCATCATGTGGGGACATGTGACAATATCAAATGTGAGAAATGCAAGCGGATGGGACATTCCACAGTGCAGTGTCGGGCTAAAGTGGTTGAAAACCCTGATGGTAAACCGGGATGTTTTGAGTGTGGTGCTACTGATCATTTCAAGAAGGAATGCCTTAAGCTGAAAGGTCAAACTCGTGGCAGGGCTTTTGTTATGGGTGCTAATGATGCACGGAGGATCCGAGCATTGTCATGGGTATGTTCCTCGTTAACAATCATACTGCTTTTGTACTTTTTGAGACTGGTGCCGATCTAAGCATTGTGTTGACCAACTTTAAACGGAACCTTGGATTAGAGTTAAATAAGTTTCACACACATTACTCGATAGAAATGGCAAACGGTAAAACAATTAAGTCCGAAGAAGTCGTTAAGGATTGTGCGTTAAAGCTGGGAAATCGTGAGTTCAGTATCGACCTTTTACCGATCGAACTTGGAAGTTTCTACATTGTTGTTGGCATGGATTGGTTATCGAAGAACTGCGCTAAGGTTATCTACTTTGAGTAAGTAGTTCGAGTTCCACTGTCCAACGGTGAGGTTCTGTCCATACAGGGGATCATAGAAAGGCCCCACTGCGACTCATCTCTTGCATGAAGGCCCAGAAGTGTTTGCGGAAAGATCATTTGGCGTTCCTAGCGCATGTGATTGAGAAGAAACCGGAGGAAAGAAGAATCGAAGACATCTTTGTGGTGCGAGATTTTCCAGAAGTTTTTACCGAAGATTTACTAGGATTGCCACTCCCGAGGCATGTTGAGTTTCGTATCGTATTGTGTCGTATCAATCTCACTCCCGGAGCTGCTCCCGTAGCCCGGTCACCTTACCGCTTAGCTCCTTCTAAAATGCAAGAACTGTCCAGCCAGCTACACGAGTTGCTCGACAAGGGATTCATTTGACCAAGCTCTTCACCCTGGGGAGCTCCAGTACTGTTTGTCAAGAAGAAGGATGGATCGTTTCATATGTGCATCGACTATAGAGAGTTGAACAAGCTTACTGTGAAGAACCGTTACCCTCTTCCCAGAATAGATGATTTGTTCGACCAGTTGCAGGGCTCCAGTTTCTACTTGAAGATTGATCTGAGATCAGGTTATCTATCACCAGTTACGTATTCATGGAGAGGATATTCCCAAGACCGCCTTCAGAACGCGGTATAGCCACTATGAGTTATTGGTTATGCCATTCAGCTTGACAAATGCACCGGTAGTATTCATGGATCTGATGAGCAGGGTGTGTAAGCCTTACCTCGACAAGTTCGTCATTATGTTCATTGACGACATTCTGATCTATTCACGAACTCAAGAGGAACATGAGCAGCATTTGAGGGTGATTCTAAATCTGCTCAAGGATGAGAAACTGTATGGTAAGTTATCCAAATGCAAATTCTGGATTCGTGAAGTTCACTTCCTCGGTCATGTGGTAAACTTGAAGGGTGTACATGTTAATCCAACCAAGGTAGAGGCAATCAAAAATTTGGTTAGGCCCAGTAACCCAATCAAAGTTCGGCAATTTCTAGGGTTAGCTAGCTATTACCGACAATTCATTGAGAATTTTTCAAATATAGCCCAGTCCCTAACAGTCTTGACGCAGAAAGACAAGAAATTCGAATGGGGAGACCAACAAGAACCAACTTTTCATCTCTTAAAGCACAAGCTTTGCAGTGCACCGATTCTCTCATTGCCAGAGGGAATCGATAATTTTGTGGTCTATAGAGATGCATCTCTCCTCAAATCAAGGTGCACGAGCGGAACTATACAACCCATGATTTGGAATTGGGTGTAGTAGTGTTCGCGCTCAAGGTTTGGAGGCATTACCTGTACGGGACTAAGTATACCGTCTTTACTGATCACAAGAGCTTACAACATATCTTTGACCAGAAGGATCTGAACATGCATCGGAGACGATGGGTTAAGCTGCTCAATGATTATGACTGTGAGATTAAGTACCATCCAGGGAACGCAAATGTTGCTGCAGACGCATTAAGCCGAAAGGAACGTGTCAAGACGTTGCGTGTTAGCGCGCTAGGCATGAACATTCACACCAGTCTCACTGCTCGTATTCGCGAAGCTCAACAGGAAGCTCTTAAGGACAGTAACATTGGGAAAAAAACTCTATACAGTCTGGTTAAGCAGTTGGAAGCAAAGCCTGACGAGATAACGTATTTCTTGAATAGAATATGGGTTCCTTTGTAAGGAGGATTGCGTGATTTGGTTTTAGAGGAAGTGCACAAGTCCAAATATTCGATACACCCTGGTGCAGATAAAATGTATAAGGACCTCAAAGAGTTCTATTGGTGGCCTAGCATTAAGGGTTGTATTGCGGCCTATGTCGGATGTTGCTTAACGTGTTTGAAGGTCAAGGCTGAGTACCAAAAGCCTTCAGGCATGTTACACCAGCCAGAGATTCCCATTTGGAAATGGGGGCAAATCTCTATGGACTTCGTCACCAAGTTGCCGAAGACATCTCACGTCATGATTCGATCTGGGTAATTGTCGACCATCTAACAAAGTCTGCGCATTTCTTTCCAATTAAAGAAATAGACAAGATGGAGAAATTGTCTAGATTATACATGAAGGAAGATTGTGTCACGGCATGGAGTGCCTGTTTCCATAATCTCTGATCGAGATAGTCGTTTCACTTCAAGATTTTGGCAGTCATTGCAAGAAGCTTATGGTTATCGTTTAGACATGAGCACTGCTTACCATCCCATACAGATGGACAAAGCGAAATGACCATTCAGACGCTGGAAGATATGCTTCGTGCATGTGTAATTGATTTTAGAGAAGGTTTGGATACGCACTTGCCGTTGATCGAATTCTCTTACAACAACAGTTACCACACCGGCATCAAGGCTGCAGCTTTCGATGCGTTGTATGGACGCAAGTGTCGATCGCCCGTGTGTTGCGCAGAAGTAGGGGACAAGCAATTGACAGAACCTGAGCTTATTCAGGAGACAACCGACAAGATTTTCCAGATCAGAGATCGACTGAAAGCTTCCAGGGACAGGCGTAAGAGTTATGCTGACAGGATGCGTAAACCCTTAGAGTTCCAGGTGGGCGACAAAGTTCTACTCAAGGTATCTCCGTCGAAAGGAGCGCCCAGGTTTGAGAAATGTGGGAAGCTCAATCCAGGTACATAGGTCCATTAGAAATTCTTGCATGAATCGGACCAGTTGCATATAAGCTCAAGCTGCCCCAAGAACTCAGTGGTGTTCACGACATGTTTCACGTTTCAAATCTAGAGAAGTATCTTGCTGATGAGTCTTTGATTATCCCTCCAGAGGAAATCCACATTGACGATCAATGACATTTCATAGAGAAGCCACTTGAGATAACAGACTGGAAGGTTCAGAAACTTCGCCGCAGTCAAGTCAAACTAGTCGAGCTGCATTGGAATTCCAAGAGTGGACCCCAAGTACACTTGGGAGCGTGAGGATCAAATGAAACATAAGTACCCCCATCTCTTCCAAGAGACAACCAGTTCAGATGACTAACATCAAAAATTTCGCAGACGAAATTCCTCTAACAGGGGGAGAATGTGATACCCGTCGAAATCACAGGTCATATCCGTACACTTAACTACACGTATACATTGTGCATGGCATTACATTTTGCACGTTTCATCATAATTGGGCCATGCAGGGTTCAAACAAGTCAATTTCGATGCATACAGTCTAGCATTAGACAAACTATTTGATACAATTTCACAATTAGTCGAATAGTTCCTGATAAACTAAAAGAAAATCAATACAAAACCCTAGTTTTTGGGAATCCATAAAATTGAACATAAGATTACAATTGTGATCCAAGCAAGAATAAAAACAAAAACTAGTTAATTAACTAGTAAAAATACGAACAATGTGCTCACGCATGATCATAAATTCGACCATATTATGGATGCACAAGCACATGTATCACAATTAAATACAACATAACACAACGTGTACACAAAATGAATGTATATAAATGTTCATATATATATATATATATATATATCCTAAACATACATACATACGCACGACACACATATATATGTGTATAGTATTAGAAACTTGTACTCAAGCACATGTACAAGAGCCATCTTCCATTCCTAGACATACACCAAAATAGCAAGAATCTTTTAACACACATGCATGAAAGGATGGTTTTGACTTACCACAAAGATCACAAATCACATCCCCATGCACCACCACTTTGTCCATAATCCTACTTTCCAATACTTTGCACTAATTTGGAAAGATGCTTCCTATTCAATTTAGAAAAGGGATGAAACCATACCAACATTTCAAACATAAATAGGGCATAGGGACTAGGTGACCAAGTTCACAAAATAACCATCAAACTCCCTCATCTCTCTCCCTCTATCTGCTCTCTCTCTTTGTCTCGGCCATCACCACCACCGAACCAACACTCCTCTTGGCCCACTACATCTAACTGAAACCACTACCATTTACAAGGAGACCAAGTGGTAACGAGGAGCTTAATTAAAACTCGGAGTTTGAAGGCCCCTCATTTTCGGTTTAAAACACAAGCTTGCTAGGTATAAAACTAAACTTAACACTTATGTTTTCATGCTATATTATCATTTATTTGCAAGTAATGTTCATAACATATGTGAGTCTTGTAACATAACTAAGATGGACAAGTAAAATGGGTGTTGGAACACACATTATGGACCAAAAATAAGTATGTATACACACACACACACAAGGGCCGAAACATATACAAGAAAATTTATGTTAGTCACCAAGTAAAATAAACATGTAACTTGCTTTGGGAACTTTTAAACAAGATGGAAAATATGTAGATCTATAACAAGGCTTACAAAAGAGCATATGTTTTCAAGTAAAGTTTATGTTTTGACATGAAGTGATATTATTTTCACAAAAGTCACCAGATTTATGAAAATGATGAACTAAAGACACATGGATTTTGTGGATCTACACTTATGTTGAGTTAAAATTGTTAAAACCAACCAAAAATGAGCACACACACTCACCAAAGTGTATAAAAATATATGATTATGGTACAAGAAATCACAAGTGTGTGTATGTATCCTTACATACACACTAAAGCTTGAACATATACATACACTTACAAGTGTTGGACATTGGACATTTTGACCTAAGACTATATGTATAATTACCCACATAGAAAGTAAAGTAACCTAGGTATACACACAAGGTACAAGACATATGGTAATATTATGCAACAACTACAATATTGGTCACCATAATATTAATACAAGTCTAGATCTAACCATAATATACACTAACAAACAATGGTATATGTGGATCTAACAACTTAAGTCATGGAGACATTATCAAGGGTAAATCACACATGAAAACCCTAATTTCTCACACTCAAAAGATAAACATTGTTTCTTTGGGAAGCAAGATGTTTAATTACATAAATTCATACATAATAGACACA
This sequence comes from Ambrosia artemisiifolia, assembly GCA_032199755.1. Taxonomy (NCBI): domain Eukaryota; kingdom Viridiplantae; phylum Streptophyta; class Magnoliopsida; order Asterales; family Asteraceae; genus Ambrosia; species Ambrosia artemisiifolia. The sequence goes on along the minus strand of CM063519.1, from coordinate 46,582,779 downwards.
CATAACTTAAAAATGTTAAAGTTACAAGAACAAACATATCAAGTGAACAACTTGTAAACAATACAAGTAACATAGACCTAAAATGTCCCTTCTTACATACGACACGTAGGTCGGTTACTCTAGCTCCAGGCTCAGTATTTCATTCCCAAACACACACACAAGGTGAGTTTTTCACGACCCCTAATTTACTGTTTTACATTTTCGGGGGAAAACATGCGTACAGTTTTCAGTTACAATTATGACTATTATGTGAACATTAGACATTAAGGTTCAGGATCCATAAAGCCCTCGTGTCATACATCACACCGTAACCATTAGCTATGGCCTTAGACAAATATCAAGAGAGTGCTTGTATTTCACATTTATTCATTGTCTCTAGTTTACAATGGGCGAGGCACAACATGTCGAGGTTTGGTTTTGGTCTCATGTCAGATCACATATTGATTATTTCCCTAGCTAGGCAGTAATTTAGTCGGTTTTGGATTACAAGTCCATTCATTTAGAACCCGTGAATTCACCAACTTTATGTTGACCCATATTATTTTTATGCATGTTTTTCAGGTAATTAGCATGAGGCGTGGAAACTTGGGGGTCGCGTGCGAGCATCATGGGATACCATCTTTTGAGCCGTTGTTGTATTGTTTTGGTCGTTGACAATTTCAAACAATGGTTTTATTTAAGACAATTTAACTTAATATTTTGTAAAACAATGTTGTCAAATGGAAGTCTCTACTTTTAATGTATTTGATGCTTGCGTGACCTTTATGCTTGGAAATCATTCGAAGTCGCATCCTGTGTTTCCTCCTAGGCGGGGTGTGACAAAATCAATTGTGTTTTATGTTTAACTTGTTATTTTAGCAGCAACACATTGTAGTACACCATGTTTCAACATAAAACACCATGTTATGTTCTTTGTACACGAATATAAAACACAAATGAATTTGTACTCAACGTTTATTTGGGTTGTTAACAATGATGTGTTTTATGTTGCATGTTTCTTAACAAAAAAGGATTTAGTACAAAACACAATGTGTTTTGCATTTTTTTACTTAATATGAATATAAAACACAGTGATAAGAAAAAAAAATGCACATATTTGATCAGATAAGAAAAAAAATAAAAACCTTAGGTGATCATCTCTCTCATTTTTTCAAAATACATATATTTGATCAGATAGGTTTTGTAATTAAATAACTAAAATCTGTTAATATTTATAACAACATGATCCTTATAACAACATGATACTTTCATTAAATGAATTAGAATGTAATTTACAATAACACCCATTGAATTAATATTAAAGACTGCCATGTGTCACATCGATCCCATAGTTGGTAAAAAAAATTCTTACGATACTTGTTACATGTACAATTTATTTTTTTAGTACTATACAATACTTGTTACATTTTATTTTTTTAGTACTATACAATACTTGTTACATTTAATTTTTTTAGTGCTATAATATACTTGTTACAATTTTTTTTGGTGCTCTAATACGTTTTATTTAAAAATGTAGGGACTAATCAAACGAAAGATAGTTTATACATCGAAGTAGGAAAGAAATTTCACCAAATAATGGAGCAACCAGTGGGTTTAACGAGAAATGATTTTCAAAGAGGTGGTGCGTAAATATGAAGACAAGTATCGCCACGTTTTTTCCCACGTTCGTGCATGGACGGTTTTGAAGACAAGTGCCAAATAGGCACCGGTTCCAAACGAGGTTGCAAGCGCCAAACGAACCAAAACTTCGGAGTCGGGCGATTTTAGCAAGGGAGGCGGGTCGACCGGTCGTTGTCAAATAAATATAAACGACGACCCAGACCCAGAGTTTGAGGATAATACCGTTTAAGAGGAGGCACGACCCGTAGGGAGGGACAGAGCTAAAAAGCATAAACAACACTATATGAACACATGCGTATTTAAAAACATAAGTTTGAAACCATAAAATAGTAGCGGAAGCTTGTTTACAAATCAAAACCCCAAAAGTAGTTCCAAAAGTTCAACATAAGAAAGACATGATCCTAAACTAGACGCCGTGCAGACACGTGCGCCCTAGTCCTCGCATGCTACCTTAGCGACCTGAGAAAAACATGCCAAAAGTACGTCAGCACAAATGCCGGTGAGTTCACAGGTTTGTAATAAAAGTACCAAGTTCACCCTGTCCATACTATGCAAAAATGTAAACCAAAGTACGCTACCTAGGCGTATGTTTTGTCACTACTACGATTGGAAAACCATTACTAACACGCATACCAGAAGCATTGCCCGAATAATGTATCGTTCCTGTTTGAGACAATATGCACCCGCCGGCCCTCCAAGCCGACGAGCGGGGCAGGTCACGCCCAATAGATCTATTCACATTTCCCCGTTGTGCTACCCCACAGATTCATGGTTTCCCCCGGGACTTCCAAAGATCGTATAGTAACCCAAAGTAACCCATAGTATGACAGTTGTTACCAAGTTATCAGGTATGATACGGGGTTCCTAGCATGTTCCTAGGTGTCAAATCGGGTCTCAGAATGCCAAAATACACTTACAGCAGCAGTATAGGCGATTAGGAAAAGTCAACTAGCGATTATGAAAGTCAACAGGCGATTATGGGGGCTAATCGCCTATACTATAGGCGATTAGGTCATGTGGTATGCATTTCAGGAGTTTATCAGGCGATTAGGTCGTAAGACATGCAATTCAGGGCTTAACTAGCAATTAGGATCACAATCGCATAAAATGAAGGCAATTAGGCCCCCAATCGCCTATACTATAGGCGATTAGGCTTCCATATCAGGAGATTGGGCTCCCAATCGCCTATAGCATAGGCGATTAGGGTCCCCAATCGCCTTCAGCAGTTCTGTTCCGGTTTTTCGCGCGTTTAACCCTCCAAATCAGATCCGGAACGTGTGGAAACACCAAATATTGATCATACAACATTATCAAACATATTTCAAGCAAACCCCCTAGCTTATCATCGTTCTACCAGCCCCGAATGCAAGCGTTTTCCCAAAATAGTATACTTAGCATGAAAACATCACATCAACATGCACAACTTTTACCCTAAATAGCAAATACTCAGATTTCATCATGTTACCACGTCATCCGATCATCCCCTACTGTTCTAACATCAATCTACAACATACCCTAACATCAAACAACTAGCAAAACACCTCATATCATCCAAAGTTGTGAGAGAAGGATTTTGACTAAAACAGGATTATTTGATCATACAAGTTACAAAACCAGGTGCGGAAACCCTAGCTTTGAACAAACTGATAAAAACTCAAATCAAAACACAACCAATATCATTTTCAAAGGTTTTCATAGATTAACTTTTGCATAAACTTGATTACAATGAGTTTTGGGTTAATCTAGAACACACACAAACACTCTCAATCTATCCTGGAACCTGACCTCAAAACACACACAACTAATAACTCCCTATACAATGCAAAAACACAATTTCTATTTATAGGGACTGCACATTCGCCCGTTTGCACTGGTCGGATGTGGACTTCTTCCACATTCGCCCATATGCAGGGTACGAATGTACATCTTCTGTCAAGCTCCTATCACCTTCGCCCAGAAGTCTTCTACCTTCGCCCATAATAGCCTACCTTCGACCAGACCATTTCCACCTTCTATCCATCAGCATTCTAACATATGTTAATATCCAATCACTAGTCGCAAAACGCATCTACAAACTCCCCCTCGACTATTGATTGGATCGTCTTCTGTCTTCGTCCATGGCTTTGTTCAACAACATAATTCTGAGCTGTTTCTTCTGCTCTTTGGTCATTTCAGGCTCTAACCTTCTCTTCACCGGTTTTGATACATTTGCCATCTTCACCATCTTGCCAAGTTTGCCATCCAAATTACTTCCAGCATTTATATCATAAGCAAAGCAAACTCCAACCACTTGAGTATACTTCTTTGCTTGATCAGCGTCATTCGGCTCATGATGAATCGGATTATAGAAAAGCATGATGATGTCTTCGAAAGTACAATTTATCAACCACATCGGATCAAATACATGAACATGCTTGTATTTGTCCTTTCCGTCTCTCAACACAATCACCGCTTCAGCCTTCCTCCAATCATAATACAAGAAAATAAAGTCAGCACTGAAACGTTGTGGCATGGGCATCAAAGGTATTTTTCTCATCACTTCAGGTGCCTTATAAATCAAAGTAACCCGCTTCAGCTTGGTTTTGGGATCAATATCCCTATGAACTTTCCTTCGGGGATATTGAGGCTTGAATCTATTCCATCTTGTTCTGCTTTCCCAAACCAGCTTGTCTGCACACCAACCGACATGTGTATTATTCACTGAAGCACCCGACATAGGGAATCTGCATAAATCTCTGACCGCCCAGTACGGTAGAGTTAGCAAATCAATGAATCTATAAAAGTATAGAATTCCCGATTCCCATTTAGCAGCTAGACACTTCAGCCTGCCTAAATATGTCCACCCGAGAGCTCTGCCTTTAAACTTAGCATTGTGAAATCTATAGAAGTTTCCTTGAGCTTCAGGCTTCGGTCGGTTCTCATCCATTTCTCTCAATTTCTTCAAATAACTCTTCAATTCATCAGATTGATTTGAAGATTCTTGCTTATCAGCTCCAAACACTTTCTCCACAAACTCTGCACTTCTTTGCTTAGCCTTCTTCTTCGCCGAAGTGTTGTGGAATTTCAGTAAAATCAGGAAATACCACATCTTCATCAGTCTGTCTGAAGTATTGTGGATATTCCTCATGCGTTATATCTTCAATTTCTACTTCTTCAAACTCAGGGGTATTCTTATCATCTGAGTGACTTCCAATATCCTTTTCAGGAATATCTGGAATCAACTCATCTACAATGAACTCCTCAAACGTTTTCCCTACTCTCTGTGCAAGTCCATCCAGGATTTCCTTTGCCACAGAAGCAGGTACTTCACCTTCTTCAAGATCAGGATCGTTGTATTCCAATTCGTATCTCATGTCATCTGTTTGGAATATCTCAGCAAAACGTCCTGTGAACTCAATAGTCCATTCTCTTCTTTCCAACATATCTTTATACACTTGTTTAGCATCATCAGTCAAAGATCTCACCTTTTCATTCCAGAAGATACTTTCATCTGAATCAACGTTCTCACCTTTCTTTTTCTTCGAACTTGATTCTCCAGTATCTTTCTTTTTAGGTGTTCTCTTCTCAAATGTAAACTTTGACGAATCATCTCCTCCATCATTATCATCACTCCCATCACTACTGTCATCCTCCTTCTGACTTCCCGATCCTTCTGCATCATCATCATCATCATTCTTATCATCCTCATCATCACTTTTCTCTGATTCTTCATCATCCTCATCTTTTTCTTTATCCGATTCAGATGGTTCAAAGTCAACTTGCTCTTCTTCTTTTTCTTTTTCTTCTTCACCCTCCTTCAACTTGGGTGCAACATTGTACAAATTATCAATCAAATCACTAAGGCGTTTGTTCTCAGCCTTTAGTTCTTTGTTGTCTTCTTTGATCAACTTTAGCCTGTTCTTGTTTCTTGAACACTTTCCCTCAAGCTTTTTGTTCTTTGCTTCAAGCTTCTTAACTTTCTCGTCAATCTCATCTTGATTTGACTTTGAAGCTACAACAATCTGAAGCATCTTCTCTTCATTCTGCTTGAACTTGGCTATTTCAGCTTGTTGAGCCACTATCATCTTCATCATGTCATCCATTTTCTTGTTTACTTGTTTCATCACATCATCATCCACAGTGACTTTCTTAGATTTGGATCTAGATGGCTCAACTTCAGTTTCCTTTTCTTTCTGAGGCTTTCTAAACATGTCAAGTACATTATCCAGTGCTACATTGAATTCATCAACTGGTAATACTTCTGCCTCTTTAGATTTCTTCTGTTTCTTAGTGACCGGTGAAGATAACTTTGATGACGTACCAGCATCGGGTACTCTTTTACCTCTCAAGAGCTGGGCTAACTCTTTCTCTCTCAACTGCTTAGTACTTGTCTTTTTAGCCATGGTCTTGTGCTTAGGCTTGGGCAAGTTTACAACCACAGTCTCTCCTGCATTCAACTCATCCATATTCACACCTAAACCTTCATCTTCAGCATTCAACGACTTCTTACTTTTCTCAGCTTCTGCAATTGATCTGTTTAATGATTCAGACTCACCAACCATAGTGGCCTTACGTTTGGTGGCCCTAACATTCTCAGCATCAGAATCCCACTGTTCCTCCTCCTCAGTTTCTTCTGAATCCACTGATTCTTCATCCACCAAACCAGTACCCTTCTTAGCAGTTGTTTTCTTCCTAACCACCTGTTGCTTAGAGCTACCTTGATCAGTCTTTCCCTTACCCTTCCCTTTGGCTCCAGGATTGACCACTTGTCTCTTCCTCTTAGTATTAGCATCAGCATATACTAAGGGATCGTCATTATCAGAATCACTATCTGGATGCCTAGCTGTGTTCTTTCCAGGATCAGAGTAATCCTCTTTAGCTAAGGCTCCAAACAATCTTCTGTATGGTGGCCTTTCATTGTCTGGCACACCCTTGTAGCCCTTCATTCTAACCAACGTTCGAATGTTCATGTGATCTTGAGCAAGTATCCGTGTCGGATCCTTCTTCAAATGAGGATACTTGTGATCAAAGATCATCATCAGGAATCTAGGGTATAACATGAAATACTTCTTCTTCAATCCTTTTAACATCTCCAGCATGTGATCCAAAATCATCCCAGATACGTTGAATGGTTTGTTGAGAGTCAACGCAACCAACAACGAACTCAAACTTCTCCTCATGACATCGTATCCTCCACTAACACAGCCAAACACATGGATGATGACATGTGCAAAATATTTGAATTGCACACTCAACTTCCCTTTGTGCATCGAACCATCAGTGATAGCTCCTTTATATTTCATTCTGAGGAAACATGCCTTCTGTTCAGTCCATGATAGTTCTCTTGGATCTTCACTCACTTCAAACTTTATCTGGAGCGCTTCTCTGATATCAGACTCTGTAATAAACATCTCCATGTCTTGTATCTTGCTTTTTATGATAGTCTGATTATCCCAAAAGTCATATTTCGCGTTATTGTAGAAGTCTTCCACTATATCCTTGTAGATAATAGTCGGAGTTTCCAAAGCATACACAACTCTACTTCTTTTCAAGAACTTAATTATATCAGCAAACTCAACGTTCTTCTCCACGTCCCCCAGATAAGCACAGCAATTATGAGTTTTCTCGAACGGCCATTTGCTTTTGCTTGACGATTCTCCCTCTTGAACATTCTCTGGAACTGGATCTGTGACAACAGTCTCTACTGGAATCTCAACATTTTCAGTCTGGTCTGCCATCTGAACACACAAAATCAGAATCAAACGTCAAAACACAAAATCGACAAAAATTGAAAATTTTTAAGTTTTTAGAATTCCACATTCGCCCGTTTTGTCAAGGTCGAATGTAGAAATTATGGTTCGAATGTAAAACGTTTTGGTCGAATGTGAAACCAGTTTTGAATAAAAATTACATTCGCCCGTTTAATGTACATTCGCCCAAAATTTTCCCACCTTCGCCCATTCATAGAATCGAAGGTGAAACTGTTCATCTTCAAAAATTCAAAAATTTTCCAATCTTGTTTTCAACACTTGCTTTTGATTAGAATGTATACTAATATGGCCGATTAACCTACGTGAATCATCAATTGGTCCTATTAATCAATTTACATCAGTTTTTAAAGACGAATTAGGTTTTTATTATTTCAATCGATCAATCAATTATCTATTGATGTTATTAACCTAATCGTTATACTATCTCCCCCTAAAACTGACGTGGATTGATTGTACATCAAAAACAAACACAAACAAACAGTCTAAGTCCATTAATTCTAAAACCCTAGTTCCGGTTATAAAAACGACGATAGGCAACTCATTTCTGCTCCATTACCTGTGATTATTATGTGAAAATGATCAGTAAACCACAGGGAAACAAACGCACAATCAAGAGAAACCAAAGCAACAAGGTGTCAGATCAAAGGAAAAATTTTTGGAAAAATATAATGAAGGTTCGAACCTGTGTTCAGCTTAAATAGGTGTTCCACCTTCGACCGTTTTGGTGGTCGAATGTGAGAATTTTCCACATTCGCCCAAAACTTAATTGGCCGAATGTAAAACTGTTTACCCGAATGTGAAATTTGTATAAACAAACCCACATTCGCCTGTTTTAAACAACCGAAGGTGAAGATTTTTCCACATTCGACACAGAAACGGTTACAGACACTGTCATCAGTAGGATAAACGTCTATCTCGTGGCCGGGGGAGGTCGGGCATGACATCCCCCTTGAGAGCATTCAAAGTACCAACTCAAATCACCTTTAATATCAGTGCTACACTCAGAACTTACAGGTTTTGGCGGATCAGTCATGGCCATCAATGCGAAATGAGCTTCCTTTCCAGCAAAGAATCTGGAATAGTCAATCTTGGTGAAAGCATCATCAGCAATGCACGACTTCCTCGTCATCAGAAAATCCGCTTCTGCTAGCAACTGATCAATGTCATCATCTAGAGAAGTAACACTTGCTTCCGTCTCCGATTCACTGTCTGAATCAGAATAAACCGATTCACACTCCTCAGGAACATCGGAAACAGTATCAATCACCACTCCAGAGTTAGTTTCTTCAGCTTTAACCTCAGCAGGTTCAGTCTCCACATCCATTTCAGCCTCAGACTCATCACTTTCAACCTCAGTTTCTACCTTCTCATCAACTGTCACTGACTCTTCAATATCAACCTGATAAGCAACACAAGCCACATTTCCACCAGTAGTAATTTCCTCAACACCTATTTGCATACTCGACCAATCAAACCTCTCATCCTGTTGAGTCACCAATGCTTGATTCTGATTGGTGTTCTGATGTGTCTCATTCGGTGTAGTAATTGGTATGACTGTTCGGTTAGCATTGTTAGGTGATTGGTTTTGAATCTGGTTTGGTGTGTTTGGTTGTCTGTTTTGGTTGTTATTAAAGTTGGTTTGACGGTTTTGGTAGTTGTTGTTTTGGTAAGAAACTTGGTTTTGATTTTGTTGTTGACGATTCTGGTAGCTTGCATTGAATGGGTTCCTATTACCTTGTTTTGGTGGCTGGGTGCATTCTCTTTTAAAGTGACCTTTTCCTCCACAATTAAAACAAGTAACTTTCTCCTTGTTGAACCCGTAGGTTGTGTTAGGAGAAGTCCCCAAATCCGTTCTACCCGTTTTCTCAATAAACTCTGTTGCTCTTCTCATTATGCTTGCAAAAGCCCACTGAATATCAATCAGTTCCATCTCTTCCTTGTCAATCTGTGCATAGTCTTCATTGGTTAAATTGTTGTTACCAATTTGACTAGCAACCAAGCCATTATAAGATGAAACCATTGCAGAGACTAGTGCAATGTGTTGCTGAGCAACTTCAACCGTCACATTTCCCAAGTTAGAAGTCTCCAAAACCACCGGTTGTTGATTAGGTTGAGTACCTTGGTTCATTGGTTGTTGAGATTGACTAGCAGTATAGAAAGCAGCTTGTTGCATTGGGGATAATGGTGGAATATAGGAATTGTTATATTGTTGTTGTGGTTGTGGGTCTGAAAAGGATGATGTTTGTTGATGGTAGTTGATGGTAGGTTTTGGTGATTCCATAACATTGGAAATGCATGCAACATGTGGAGCCACTAATCCTCCTGAACTTGAGTTACCAGCTGGAACTGAAGTACCTCCAAAATATAAGTTGGGATTCTGAGGAATCTGTGATCTTCTAGCTTTCCTCTTCTCTTCCAATTCTTTGTTTTCCAGCTTCTCTATAAACTCTTGAATGGACCAGAATTGGTATGCATCCTTCTCCCTGAGAACTTCCACATGCTGATCCCAGTGTGGTGGTAAAGCATCTGCAAACTTATCCACCTGCTTTGTCATAGGAATCTGTATACCATAACTTGACAATTCACTTAGCAAATGACTATATCTAGGAGTTAATTCTTTTAAAGTTTCATTGCCAATATAAGAAAAATTCTCAAACTCCTTTCTCAATTCTTCCATCCTTAAATTTCTAGTCTTATCATTCCCATCATGCCTCCTTTTAAGCATATCCCACAGTTGCTTAGATGTAGTGCAAGTCCCAAACTGATGCAACAGATCGTTTGTGATTGCCTGTGTCAATTGGGAAAAAGCTTTCTTCTCCACAGCAAACTTCTTTTTCTCATCCTCAGCCATACTCTCCAATGGAACTGGTTCACCCGTATTCTCCAAAACTGGTGCTGTGTAACCTCTAGCAATCATATTCCATGCCTCTGCACCCTCCACTCCCATGCCTTCCAAATGTATCTTGAACTTTTTCTACCACTGATTGTATTCTTGTATCTCCATAAGCTTCGGTGGCCGATTCCCGCTACCTAAAGACAAATCATTAATCAGTGTGGAAATAGCATTAGTAGTTTGAGTGTTTACCACCGCTGCTGCTACTCCCCAGTAGTCAGGTTGTGGTGCTGGAGGTGCACTTTGAGCCATGTAGTTAATCGGTTGCGACGACTGTGTGTTCGTCTTTTGTGCTGCCACCGTCCATGGGTCCATCACTTGCTGTTGTGGTTGTGTCGTTGCTGGAGTAGTCGGAAAATTCCACATGATCTCGAACTTCGAAAAATTCAACACTTAGAAAATTTTCCAAAAACTAATCCTAGGTTCGCCCAAATAATCTCACTTTCGTCCCTTCTGATGCAGGTTCGCCCAAACAGTAACTATCGAAGGTAAAATCTCACCAGAATGTAAAAACACACTAACACAAATCTACGTTCGCCCAAAATGATCTAGGTTCGACCGTTTCAAATCCACGTTCGCCCGCCCGATCAATCTGATGTGGAAAATGTGACCCGAAAGTGAAAAATTCAACAAAAACTTTTCAGGTTCGCCCAAAAATACCTAGGTTCGACCAGAAAAGACTCAGGTTCGCCCAAAAACTGTCAGATTCGACCACTCAGGTTCCAGGTTCGCCCATTTCAGGTTTGAAAAACGGTTACACTTTGAAAAACGGTTATTTTGATCTCTGATTTTCAAAAGTTTGTGGATTTGAATGATCTTAATCAGGTTTTGATTCGGAATTGATTTGGAACAACTTTAATTCTTGGAATTTTGAATTTTAACCACAAAATTAACTCTAAATCTTTCAAAAACACTCAAAAACCATTTTCATTCAAAAACAGATGTGAATTGATCAAAATTAGGTCCAAATCAGCTCTGAGTTTATCAAATTTGTTGTTGTATGATCCTCTATGCTCTGATACCACTTTGTGAGAGAAGGATTTTAACCGAAACATGATTATTTGATCATACAAGTTACAAAACCAGGTGCGGAAACCCTAGCTTTGAACAAACTGATAAAAACTCAAATCAAAACACAACCAATATCATTTTCAAAGGTTTTCATAGATTAACTTTTGCATAAACTTGATTACAATGAGTTTTAGGTTAATCTAGAACACACACAAACACTCTCAATCTATCCCGGAACCTGACCTCAAAACACACACAACTAATGACTCCCTATACAATGCAAAAACACAATTTCTATTTATAGGGACTGCACATTCGCCCGTTTGCACTGGTCGAATGTGGACTTCTTCCACATTCGCCCATATGCAGGGTACGAATGTACATCTTCTGTCAAGCTCCTATCACCTTCGCCCATAATAGCCTACCTTCGACCAGACCATTTCCACCTTCTATCCATCAGCATTCTAACATATGTTAATATCCAATCACTAGTCGCAAAACGCATCTACAAAAGTTATTCAGAGTCATTCAAATCGGTCAAAATACTCAATATTCACAATACACCTTCAAAACCATCTAAACTCCTAAGACATCATCATTCTATCATAAACAAGTTGTAAACACCTTAATAACATGATAACAATCCTTTTTGAATCATAAAAATCCTATCTTTTAATCATATTTACCACATACAACACGCATAATGGTTTGGACTTGTTTAGAAACGATTTTCATAGGTTTTCAAAGACACAAATGTTTATAAATCAGGTCTGGACCTTTACGGAGTAAAACACAATCACTCAAAGGTTTGGGAATGAAGAACACACCTTGGTTTTATGAGGATTTGATGTGTAAAGCTTGAAAATAGGTGTTTTGATGCTAAAACGTGTTCCAGAGGGTGTTTGGGAGTTGGGATATGTTATGAGACGGCTAGGGTTGCATTAGAGGTGTTTTGGAGGTCAAGGGTGGTATTTATAGGCGTTTCTAGTCGTTTAAAACACGTCAGGCGATTACGCAGCCGTATCAGGCGATTATGGCTCCTAATCGCCTATAGCTATAGGCGATTAGGGCCTAATCGCCCTCAGGATACCCCCAATCGCCTTCCCTATAGGCGATTACAGAGGCTAATCGCCTTTAGCCTCTGCATAATCGCCTATAGGGTATGATTCTGTGTATTTGGCGCGTTAAACTCCGTTTTAACATATGTTAACATGTTTTCACATACCGACAAGTCACATAAAGATTATAATCACATAATACATGTAAACAACCACATTCACACTCGTTCACCAATTCCTGGGACTCGAGACTTGTGTTTCTACTAAGGTTTGACGATTCCACGAATCGTCACTCCTTGCATACCTGGTTAAATGGCCGACATCTAATGATCCTCTAGGTTGTACTAATGACTCCCGAACTATAACACGACTTAACCGACCTAGTTAAGTATACTGTACGCGTGACTCGCTAAGGTAGACTTTGACCCAAACCATGTTATTAACCTGAGTTTGCCGGGTGTCACATCATCCCCACGTTAAAAGAATTTTCGTCCCGAAAATTAGCACAAGTCAAGAAGAAAACAACAAAAGATAGAAACCAGAAGAGAGAATTTACCCGAGTTGTCACATAATCCCCACGTTAGAAGGAATCTCGCCCCGAGATTCATTCAACTGCAGTAGTAACATGTCTCGATTCGAAAGCTCGCTTAGGAAAGAGGTGAGGATACTTAGACTTCATCTGATCCTCGCGTTCCCAAGTGAATTCCGGTCCACGGTTCGAGTTCCAGCGAACTTTAACAATACGGATTTTACTCCGACGAAGGCTACGAATCTTGTAATCAAGCATCTCAACAGGTTCCTCCACAATGCGAAGACGATCATCAACCCTTATCTCTTCTAGTGGAACAATAAGAGATTCGTCAGCCAGGCATTTCTTCAAGTTAGACACATGGAAGACGTTGTGCACATTACCGAGCTCCGCCGGTAAATCAAGTTGATATGCCACCGGTCCAATCCGTTCCAGGATTGCAAACGGTCCAACGTACCGAGGGTTAAGTTTGCCACGCTTTCCAAAGCGTATGACGCCCTTCCATGGTGAAACTTTCAGAAGCACCCTGTCCCCAACCTGGAACTCTAGAGGTTTGCGACGTCGATCAGCATAACTCTTCTGCCGATCCCGTGCCGCTGCCAAACGGTTACGGATTTGTACGATCTTTTCCGAAGTCTCGTACACTAGTTCAGGCCCAGTGAGTTGACTCTCATCCACCTCAGCCCAACAAAGAGGAGACCGGCATTTCCGCCCGTACAGTGCCTCGAACGGAGCTGCCTTGATACTCGCATGGTAACTGTTGTTATATGAAAACTCCACTAACGGCAGGTGAATCTCCCAACTCTTGCTAAAATCAATCACACATGCCCGAAGCATGTCCTCTAAGGTTTGAATTGTTCGTTCACTCTGCCCGTCAGTTTGTGGGTGGTAAGCTGTACTCATGTCCAACTGGGTACCCAAAGCCTTGTGCAAGGACTTCCAAAAATGCGAAGTGAAGTGAGAATCACGATCCGAAATGATAGAAACCGGCACCCCGTGCTTAGAAACAACCTCCTTAAGGTAAAGGCGAGCCAAACGATCCATAGTGTCGGTTTCTTTAATGGCAAGAAAATGGGCTGACTTCGTCAACCGATCCACAATCACCCATATCATATCACAACCACTAGGTGACTTAGGTAATTTAGTAACAAAGTCCATCGTGATCCCTTCCCACTTCCATTCAGGAATTTCTGGTTGCTGCAGGAGACCAGAAGGCTTCTGATACTCCACCTTGACCTTGGCACAGGTCAAGCATTTGCTCACGTAGGAGGCAATGTCAGCCTTCATGTTTGGCCACCAGTAGAGTACCTTTAGGTCTTGGTACATCTTGTCTGAGCCAGGATGAATGGAATACCGGGATTTGTGAGCTTCATCCAAAACAAGCTCCCGTAATCCCCCGAATAACGGAACCCATATGCGTTCTGCGAAGTAATGTAAGCCGTCAGGCCTTTGCTTGAGGTGTTTATCAGCACCGTGCATGGTCTCAGCTTTAAGGTTTTCCTCCTTCAAAGCTTCTAGTTGCGCAGAACGGATTTGGTCGGGAAGAGAAGAGTGGATAGTGAGTTGCAACGCCCGAATGCGACGTGGGTTTGCTGTTTCCTTCCTGCTCAAGGCGTCTGCCACCACATTCGCCTTGCCAGGATGGTACTTAATGGTGAAATCATAGTCGTTCATGAGTTCAACCCAGCGACGCTGTCGCATGTTCAGGTGTTGTTGCTCGAAAATATGCTGGAGACTCTTGTGATCGGTATAAACGGTGCATTTGGTACCGTACAAGTAATGCCTCCAAATTTTCAACGCGAACACCACTGCACCCAATTCCAAGTCGTGGGTTGTATAGTTCCTCTCGTGAACCTTAAGTTGACAAGAAGCGTAGGCAATCACTTTCTCGCATTGCATTAACACACAACCGAGACCCCGAATCGAAGCATCACAGTTAACAACGAAGTCCTCAGTGCCCTCAGGCAAGGATAGAATGGGAGCAGAACAGAGCTTAGACTTCAGCTTTTGGAACGCTGATTCTTGCGGTTCACCCCAGTCGAATTTTCTGTCCTTCTGAGTAAGAGAGGTGAGGGGTTGAGCGATCTTCGAAAACCCCTTAATGAAACAACGGTAGTAAACCACAAGACCTAGGAATTGCCGCACCTCAGATGGCGTCTTTGGTGCTTCCCAGTCTTTAATTGCCTCGATCTTAGCTGGATCGACATGAATCCCTAGTTCATTAACCACATGTCCTAGGAACTGAACTTCACGTAACCAAAAGTCACACTTCGAGAACTTAGCATAAAGCTGTTCCCGTCGCAAAAGTTCCAGAACTAAACGCAAGTGTTCCTCATGTTCAGCCTTGCTTTTGGAGTAAACCAAGATGTCGTCAATAAACACAATGAAGAACTTATCAAGATAAGGTTTGCACACGCGGTTCATCAAATCCATGAAAACCGCCGGCGCGTTAGTGAGACCGAAAGGCATGACCAAGAACTCGAAATGGCCATAACGTGTACAAAAAGGAGTCTTCGCAATGTCAGCTTCCTGCACACGCAACTGGTGGTAACCGGACCTTAAGTCGATCTTGGAGTAGTAGCTGGAACCCTGGAGCTGGTCAAAGAGATCATCAATGCGAGGAAGAGGATAACGGTTCTTGATGGTCACCTTGTTCAGCTCTCTTTAATCCACGCACATCCGGAGACTTCCATCTTTCTTCTTCACGAATAGAATCGGGGCTCCCCAAGGGGAAGAACTCGGTCTGATGAAACCCTTATCCAAGAGTTCCTGCAACTGGCTAGATAATTCCTGCATCTCGGGAGGTGCAAGACGGTAGGGGGCCCGAGCAATAGGAGCTACGCCCGGTACAAGATCGATACCGAACTCAACCTGACGATGGGGTGGAAGACCAGGTAGATCATCGGGAAAAACATCAGAAAAGTCACGAACCACTGGGATATCCTCGATCTTCTTCTCATCGGTAGAGGAAACAGAAAGAAGTGCCAAAACGGCCGAACAACCCTTACGAATACACTTAAGGGCTTTCATGCTGGAGATGAGACTTAGCGGAGAACCGCTCTTCTCACCACGTACCAAAAGAAATTCTCCATCCGGGAGAGGGATCCGAATAACCTCGTCGAAACAAACGATCTCCGCACGATACAACGATAACTAATCCATGCCTACAACGACATCAAAGCTACCCAAGGGTACAGGCATAAGGTCAATGGGGAAAGACAAACCCGACAACTCTAGGTGACACTCCCGAAGGACACAAGTCGCCTCAATCTTCTTACCGTCAGCCAACTCAATCAAATACTTAGCCTCTAAAGGGACAGGCACTATATCTAACATTCGGCTAACTTCCAAAGATATGAAGCTTTTATCGGCACCGGAATCAAACAAAACAGTAACAGAGCGATTATTGAGAAGGAACGTACCGGTAACTGTGTCGGGATCCAGTTTAGCCTCAGCGGCTCCAATGACAAAGGCGCGTGCGTTCCTGCCACCGCCCCCACCATTCCCGTTACCGTTCCCGTTCTTCACATCCCCGCCCTGCTTCAGTTTCGGGCAATCCTTCTTGAAATGACCAACCTCACCACAATTGTAACAACCCTGCTTCCCTGAAGTCCCCTGAGCAGTAGGGGTAGGGACAACAGCACGACCCTGAGAAGACGACAGATTCGCCCTACAATCCTTAGCATAATGCCCAACCTGCTGGCAGCGATGACAACGACCACGGTCGCAGTTCCCCAGATGATGTCGTTCACACTTGTTGCACTTTGGAAGCTTCCCCGCATAACCACCCTGTTTAGAACCCGACGAAGAAGAACCCCCAACATCATACTTCTTACCCTGCTGTGCCGGAGCTGACGCTGAACCCTTACTCACATTCTCCCACTTGCGCTTGTTACTCTCTGGAGCCTTGACAGTTGCACCACGAGCAGGCAGAATACCCTCATTCACCTTCAGATTGGTCATCCTATGAGCCGACCGAACCACATCTGCATAGTTGGGAAGATTTCCCGCAGCCACTAACCCCGCTATCTCTGGTACTAACCCCGAAATGTAGTGCTCGATCCTCCTGTATTCTGGTACGTGTAAGTCAGGACACAGCACTGCCAACTCGTTACGCCTCACAGTGTACTCTTCAATCTCAGACCCAACCATCTTGAGGTTCCAAACCTCATGTTCCAATTTCTGAATCTCTTCCCTGGGACAGTACTCTCACTTCAGCAGCTGAACGAAATCCTCCCATGGCATGGCATACGCCTCCCCCAAACCCATGTTCCGAGTAGTAGAGTTCCACCAGGTCAAAGCAACATCCAGGAAGAGTGCGGCAGCATACTTGACTCGATCCTCAGGAAGACAGTTACACATCAAGAACACTGACTCTACCTTCTCTAGCCACTTGAGCAAGCCTACAGCCCCTTCAGTGCCAGAGAAATCATGGGGCTTACAGTCCCGGAACATCTTGTACGTGCACATGGCTGGGGGTGGATTAACAACACCACCTGAAACGAAACACGTAAGAAAACCACAAAAGAAAGGTACCATGCTCACAGCAAGGCAAAGCTGATAGGATCAACTTACCGCCATGGGCATTGTGTCCTGCCTGAAAGGCAGCCTACAGCAAGTTGTTCAGATCCTCCTGAGTTAGGTTCACACCTCCACGACCACCTCCACCAGCGCGTCCACCAGTACAACCACCACCTCTACGTCCACCGCGAATTCCAGACATGATTCTGGTAACAAGAGCGAAGGGAAATTCAGATTCTCAGCTAGTGATGACCACTAGTGTTCACATAATCAAGGCTAGATCTAATCCAGGACCATCCCTTCAAACCCAGAGCTCACTAGGGCTTTCATGCATTTCGGTTTATGATTTCGTGTGCACCCGAAATGATAAACCGCTCTACATGGTCCTCCTAGCGTCCTCCTAGCCTAAAGTTCAAGTCACCGAACACGGATGCTTAGCCGTACACCGCAATGACATAAATATCACGGCAGTTCAGGGGCGAGTGGGTTTATTGGAGCACGAAGGGGAGATGTCCGAGCCTTGGACAGATCTCAAAAGTACACAAACCACTCCAATACACCACACTGCCTAAGAAATTAACAGTCAAATACTCATAAGAGCGGATGATGTAACACAAGGAATTCGATGATTTAAAGACACCCCGACAAGCCCATATGTTACCCACTATGACGTCTAGTACCATGTGACCGTCTAGTGTGTGTGCGACTCGGTTATAGACTAGACTCTACATGCAGTCCTAGTTCACTATAACCATTGGCTCTAATACCAATCTGTCACACCCTCAAAATCCACCTGCGGGGTTTTACCGCGAGGCGCGTGACAAACCAGGATCCAAGTCAACGATCACAATAAACAACACTATATGAACACATGCGTATTTAAAAACATAAGTTTGAAACCATAAAATAGTAGCGGAAGCTTGTTTACAAATCAAAACCCCAAAAGTAGTTCCAAAAGTTCAACATAAGAAAGACATGATCCGAAACTAGACGTCGTGCAGACGCGTGCGCCCTAGTCCTCGTATGCTACCTTAGCGACCTGAGAAAAACATGCCAAAAGTACGTCAGCACAAAATGCCGATGAGTTCACAGGTTTGTAATAAAAGTACCAAGTTCACCCTGTCCATACTATGCAAAAATGTAAACCAAAGTACGCTAGCTAGGCGTATGTTTTGTCACTACTACGATTGGAAAACCATTACTAACACGCATATCAGAAGCATTGCCCGAATGTAGTCCCAAAATGCTAGATCTTAAGTGTGCACAAGATTGTTATCAACTAGAAACACCTATTTGTTAGGTGTTTTAGTTGATTAATCAAGAAAACTAAAGAACTAGATGAAGATTATAGAAACCGACACACAAGAAACATAAAGACACGATTCCATTAAAGATTTCAGCTGTGAACAACCATGGATTACACTAGATAAGTTCGCACACTCTAGATAAGTTCGCACCTTTAAACTTGTGCTCTCAAAGATACATCAAAAACCCTAACCCTAGCTGCACAAATGAGGTTCTATTTATAGAAGAACCTGATGACTGCGAACTTAACATTAAGTTCGCAGTCTCCGTGTATTTAGTACGCAGACTAGGGTTTGTTGCATAAACTATGCTATAATTACATATCTAACCCTCCAATTCTAACACATAACAAAACATGGTTAAACCTGGTAACTGTGGTCTCATATTAACCCAACAATACTCCCCCTAGACCACAGCTACCAGTACTACACAATCAATCTATCTCGACATCACTCAACTCCCCCTCTTCTCTTGCTTGCTGTGCCGGGAGTGCTTGAACTATGCTTTCTTCAACGATTGGTTCTTCAGTACGAGGTTCCTCAACATGTGTTTCTTCAGTGGATGGCACTTCAGTGGGTGGCTCTTGAATGAATAACTCAGCTAGATCTACAGTTGCTTGATCTTGCTGAGTCTCTGGAGCTGTGCTTGGAGAGACTGGTGGAACTTGCGAAGGCTCAGATTCAGGATCAACTGTTGCTATAGAAGCTTGTGTTTGAACCTCTGGAGTAACTTCAGCTTCTGATATCTTTGCAGCAGCAGCAGCAGCAGCAGCTATCGCTCTGTCATCTTTAGCTTTGTCAGCTGCGTTGATCCTCGCCACCAAATCGATCAGTTCTTGCTTTCGCTTCAACGCTCTTTCCACAGCCCTTCTAAACAAGACAGCTTCCTCAAATAACACATTACCAGCACCCACATGTATCTGATTAGCAAAAAGAGTAGTTAAATCAGAAGGATTCAGAGCAAACACGTCTACTGGATCAACTATTCTCAAAGCCTCTGTATCATCTCTCAGTTTGATCACAGCTTCACCGGTTCTGCTGTCATAAAACCACTTCTTGTAATCCGCCAAAAGCACAGGAAGCTCTGGACGGATGGGAACCCTAGTGACGACCTGAGGAGGGTCTATCACGTAGGTTATCATTCCCCGTCCGGTGGCAGGGTCAATTCTCTTCTTTGACATTCTTCGCCTCGGCTTCTGTGGCTTCCAGTTCTTGAAGTCACGGGCGCACTCATCTTCTATAAACACAGACACCATATCAGCTGTGGTATCCCCAGAGTGGTTTAGAAAAGGTGTTCTGCACATCTCTCGAATGTCCCATCTTGGAAGGGTCTTCAGATTCGGTCGACCCTTGAAGTACTGAATTGACCCTCCTCTTCGCTTCACAAAGAATAGACGTTTAAACCCATCATAACCCCAACAAACAACTCTTTCTTGATGAGATGCACGAGTGTGGTGGATGTTCTGGTGCAACGCAGGAATGGTGATTGGTCTTCTTGGAAACCAACTTGCTCTCTCAGGATCCAATACATACCCATCATCCATCTCATACACTGTGTTTTCCCCCGCACCCATTTCTACGAATGTCTCCGGCATCTCGTCCTCACTGATTTCATCCACATCACTTTCTTCCTCCTTTCTTTCTTTCTCTTTTTCCTCTTCCATGAATTTTCCAAAATCAAATGCTTCATCGAAAGTCATTTTTGGAGCATCGGTACCCTGAGTCTTTAACTCCTGAAGCATATCAAACATCTTCATTTGTACCTCAGTCTGAAACTTTATCAGATAACGCTGATCTTTAACCACCTTTTCAAGACTTCGGTTTTTGTGCTTCAATTTCTTCAGCTTCTTTCTCAATTCCTGATTATTGTAGATTTGATTCTTCAACATACAGATTTCCTTAGCAGCATTCTTTCCCACTTCCTTAGATAACGTCTCATATAATTCTTGATGCACCGGTTTTCGACGTGATGCACCAGGAGCAGATGATGATGGTACAGGCTGTTTCTTTGCTGGAGGCTTGGGAATGGGAGGTCTTTCTGAGGAAGGGCCAGGCCTTGCAGTAGAGGGCCCTGGCCTGTCAGTGGAAGGCCCAGGTTGACCCTCTGTGCCAAACATTGATTCTAGTATCGCTTCGTTTTCCTCATCCTCTTCTGTCATAACCCGTGGCCTTTCAGACTCGGGCAGCTGTTCTCTCCTTCTTCTTCTCTCTGCCTTTGCAAGTTCAGCATTCTGTCTGGCAGCTTCAGCCATTTCAAGTTCCTCGGGAGTCAATGATTCTCTCCCTTGCTGCAGTAAACCAGTAGGCCTGTTTCTTTTAGTCGGTCTTTGAGGAACAGGATCAGATGCTGCCCTTTTACCAACAGTTCTTTCTCGGGCAACTTCTTCAGCAGTGTGCTGAGGCACTGTAGTAGCAGGTTCAGTAGGAGCAGGTTCAGTAGGTTCAGGTTCGGTTGCAGTTGGTTGTTGAGTTCTAGCAGCATATTGTCTTCTTCTCTTCATCTCACTGTACAGCTTCATTACAACTGGATAGCGTTGAGCAGCATACATACTTTCCAGCATGGGTTCCCAATCAGGTGTGTTGCACTCAGTGAAGAATCGTGCACCTTTGGCGAAACTGTATTTATCACCAAGGGGCAGATCCTCATGCTAAGAGTTGATCATCATCTGAACAAATCGGGGATACATCGTCCACTTTTTCTTTTCAGCTTGAGCATTCTTCACCATACAATCAAACACCAATCCAGACAGATTAAAAGGCTCATTCTTGCAAACTTTAATCATGGCAGTTGCCCAGTCAGGACTGAGTGCATTGTACCCCCCTTTTCGGTGACACAGAGACATCAGAAATACGTGACAGATAAGCTTCCAATCTCTGGTCAACTGGCTCTTTTTGATATCACCCCTTGCGTCAAAGTCTCCTTTGTATCCAAAATTCAGGAACTCTTGATGAATCTCAGTCTTCGGTAAAGATCTAACAGTTGCTGGTTGATCCTGAAATCTTAGAACATTTCTCACTGTGTCTTCTGTGATGATTACTGCCTTGTTCCTTACTGTGGCTTTAATCCTCTTGACACGTGCCACTGTCTCTACTTTAGCAGATCGCCAGAAGTCTTCAATGTGTGAGCTGTAGACTTGAACGTGCTGCTCTACCGCATATCCGATCCTGCTTCTCCTGATCCATGCAACAACGTCTCGAAACTTTGTATCACCAGTTTCCAGAATTATCGGTTTGTTGTGCATTCCTCTAGGATCCCATTCAAGAGCCATCTGTGTTGGACACGTGCACGAAAATTAAGTTAGAATTTTGATTTTGAATTGACTAATGACAGACACTTCATTTTCTTTGACGGACGACGTACTTAGACCAGGTTTGGTTTTAAGTTGGTTTTACGTGTGTTATTCATTTTATGGATTAGGTTTTAAAGTGTACATGACATGTTTCGCTTTTCATTTTAATAGTCCTTTGAGTCCAGTTATGGTTAACGGATGAACGAGTCAAGGTACGTAGTCCGGTCAAATGTCCTGAATTGTCAAGTCAATGGTCAACATTTTGGTCCAATAATAAGTCCACACAAACTAAGTTCGCAGCCCGAGTCAAGACTGATTACTTATGGCTTGGTACGCAGTTATTAACCATGAGGAAATCAAGTACGCAGTCAACAGGTCAAGTTAGTTTTACTCGGGAATTTTAAGTGCGCAGTGACCTGACTCGGGCATGGTAACGGCTTAGGGGATGGTTATCAAGTCTGCGTACTAGACTAGTACGCAGACACCTAAACTTTCGTTTAGGATTTCAAGTTCACACCCAAGTACGCATTTATTTAGGGTTTTCATTCTTGATTCATATGATGCAAGTGCGCAGTCATATGAAACAAGTGCGCAGTTTCATAAACGATTTAGTGCGCAGTACTGCAGATCCCCAAACATTCAACTGATTTCATTGATTTCAATCTCAGATCCTGTTGATACAACAACGAACTTGTTAGATTCTTTGAAATACCTTATAAAATCACACAAACACAAAGATAAATAGCAGGAATGGATTGATGAAGATGGTTTGGTGGTGGTCTAATGGAGGTTAAGTGGTGGCTGAGGATGAAGAACACGACGGTTTGGTTGATGGTGGTGAAAACTTTAGGGTTTCAGAATTTTGGTTTTGATAAAAAAAGTTAAAACATGAATTTACTGCGTATTTATAGGAACAGTGGTTGGGCCGCGTACTTGACTTTTAAGTGCGCAGGCCCAAAAGCCCAAGTCAAGTACGCAGGCCCACTTAAGGTTTAAAGTCTGTTAAGTGCGCAGGCCCACTAACAACAAAATAGCCCTTTTTTAACCAAAGATTTGAGTTTAGAGATCAACCGTTTCTCACCTTTTGCATCAAGATCATACCAGTCATACCTGCCAGACCACATTTCAACTTTCCGTTGGATAGCTGTAGCCCAAGAAAAACTGTCGGTATATTTGTCCACTTAAATCCATGCCTCTCGTCTTTCAACATACTTTATATGATGATCTTTATCATGTTTTGGTAATATTGACGACATGTTAATGGACCCCACTTGTGCCAGGTGTAAGCCTACCAATCCTCAAGGTTTATTGAGATATAATGATGAGAGCTTCAGGTCTATGTTTCCATAAGCAGAGAAGATGATCATTATGTCAATCAGATGATGAGAGCTTCAGGTCTATGTTCCCATAAGCAGAGAAGATGATCATCTGATTGCTTTGTGAGCTATCTATATGTTTGCACGTCACTAACATTGCGTGTCTTTTGTTGCTCATTTTGATTTTAATAGCCCCGCTTTGGTAGCTTGCACTCTTAGGTGTCTTTTGATTGCTTATGCACAAAATTTTCTGTGTCTTTTGATCTCTCAACCTGTGTATGACCGGACTCAGCTTGTGCAAACCTGAAACACAGTGGGAATCCAGCACCTCGTGTAGACCTTTTAGTTTGTCATCTTTTAGCAGTTTACTCAATTCCAGGCTGAATCTACCGACATGTCGTTGCTTGAAGCCACAACGTCCTCTGGGTCCTATTCACATGCTGACAAATATGATTAGTCTCTATCATTTCTTGATTGTTTTGAAAAAGTTTTTAAAACTAGCAAATTTAGGGATCTACCGGTTTATTTCTCCCCCAAAAATCTTTATTTTATTTTAAAACGTAAGATTTTTCTATAATTTATTCACAAAGGTTTTTTTTTTTTTTTTTTTTTTATTAGATCATTCAAAGTTGATCATTTCTAACCAAGTTACCAACTGACGAAAACGGGTTTTGTCGAAAGCTTTGGTAAAGATATCTGCCTTTTGATCAGCAGTATCTATAGGCAACACCTGAATGTACCCCTTGTCGTGCGCATCGCGAATTGAATGAATCCGAATTTCAATATGTTTAGTTTTCGAATGATCAATTGGATTCTTCACGATGTCACGACATGCATCATTATCAATGTAGATAGGGGTTCTCATGATATTCAAACCGTAATCCAACAGCTGATTTTGGATCCACAACACTTGACAGCAACAACTGGATGCGGCTGTGTATTCAGCTTGAGCGGTAGATATAGACACGGTGGTCTGCTTCTTGCTTTGCCATGACACG
The DNA here is from genome assembly GCA_032199755.1 of Ambrosia artemisiifolia. Lineage (NCBI taxonomy): Eukaryota > Viridiplantae > Streptophyta > Magnoliopsida > Asterales > Asteraceae > Ambrosia > Ambrosia artemisiifolia. Next base: position 46,558,489 of record CM063519.1, on the reverse strand, counting down.
AGCCGGTTCCCCAGAAATTGACAGCCACCAGAGACAGACTTTCGGTCAATCCTGCAACCTGCATGATCACTATCAGAGTACGCAATTAGGTCAAAATTGTCACTCTTAGGATACCATAAACCAAGTTTTGGTGTTCCTTTGAGGTAGCGGAAGATTCTTTTGACTGCAGTCTCATGAGATTGCTTTGGATTTGACTGAAAGCGAGCACAGCATCCAACTGCCCACATGATGTCCGGTCTGCTGGCTGTGAGATACATCAAGGAGCCAATCATAGAACGGTAAGTGTGCGGGTTCACAGAAGGGCCTTCAAGATCTGGTACAAGTGTTGTTTGAGCAGCAAAAGGAGTGTTGGACGGTTTGCAATCCGACAGGTTGTACTTCGCCAGAATGTCTCTTGTGTACTTTGCTTGATGGATGAGAATACCGTCTTCTTTCTGTTGGACTTCGAGACCTAAGAAAAATGAGAGTTCTCCCATCATGCTCATTTCAAATTGAGACTTCATAATGCTTTCAAATTCCCTGCACAAATTTTCGTCAGTTGAACCAAAGATAATATCATCAACATAAATCTGAACAAGGATAGAATGTTTGTTGACTTCTTTGGTGAACAAGGTCATGTCGATCCTCCCTCTCGTGTATCCATTTTGTAACAGATATGAAGACAAGGTCTCATACCAAGCTCTAGGAGCTTGATGGAGACCATAGAGAGCCTTGTCCAGCTTGTAGTATCTGTTTGGATGATGAGGGTCTTCGAATCCTGGCGGTTGGCACACATAGACTTCTTCTTTGATCTTCCCATATAAGAAAGCGCTCTTCACGTCCATCTGAAAGACTTTAAAGTTTCTATATGAAGCATATGCCAAGAAGATGCGTATGGCTTCAAGTCGAGCGACTGGAGCGAAGACTTCCTCATAATCAATCCCCTCCTGTTGACGAAATCCTTGAACAACCAGACGAGCTTTGTTCTTGATTACCACGCCACGTTCATCCATCTTGTTGCGAAAAACCCATCTTGTCCCAATAGGATATTTTCCTTCAGGCAGATCAACGAGCTCCCACACTTTGAGCTTTCTGAACTGAAACAGTTCTTCCTGCATGGCCTCAACCCATCTTGCATCTCTAACTGCATCTTCAATGCTGAAAGGTACTGTTTGAGATAAGAATGCTGAGAGAGCGGTGTTGAGCTTGTCTGTCTGATTTCTGGTAAGAACACCCTCACTGATTGGACCAATGACATTTTCAATTGGATGGTTCTTAGAAGATTTGAATCCCATATTTTCTTCTTCTTGCACTTGTAGAGGAAGGTTCGAAAGATGATCTCCAGGTGTAGAAGAACTGGATGGTTCATTTGCAGACTGCTGATTTGATTGTGTTCCTTCAGCATTTGACGTGCTTTCAGGAATGTTAGAGGTTTCAGCAGTAGTATCACCATTATTAGGTTGAGGAACAATAGGATCAGCAACCAGAGGAGAGAAACGGGTGGTAAACGGTGCGACTTCATCATCAGAAGAGTAGAGAATATTTCCAAAGGGAGATGAGCTTGTGGCTTGATTTTCAGGAGCTTGTTCTGCATGAGCTTGCTGTTCAGGAATGACAAAGTGATTGAACACAACATCCACATCAAAGAACCAGTCAGGACCGGTTCCAACATTGGTAGAGTTGGATTCTTGCCAGTCAACATAAAATGATTCCAGAACCATCTTGGTGCGTTTGTTGTATACTCGATAAGCCTTTTGACTAGACGAGTATCCAACAAAGAAACATTCGTCTCCAACAGCATCAAACTTCATGATATTCTCAAAGTTGTTTAGAAGAGTGCAGGAACATCCAAATGGCCTGAAATAATCAATGAGAGGTTTTCTTTTGAAAAGCAATTCATAAGCTGTTTTCCCACGAGGCTTGACAATCAAGACCCTGTTAAGAACATAACAGGCGGTATTCACAGCTTCTGCCCAGAAAATGATCGGTAACTTAGAGTCAATGAGCATGGTTCTGGCAGCTTCAATAAGCGTACGATTCTTCCTTTCGGCCACTCCATTTTGCTGAGGAGTCCTTGTAGCACTGTATTGGAGATGAATTCCTTTCCCGCTGCAGAACGTCACAAAAGTTTGGTTCTTGAATTCTGTTCCATGATCACTTCTGATTGACTTTACTTTCAACTTGATTATATTCTCGATCAAAGGAACGAACAGCATCAAGGTCTCAGCAGCCTCACTCTTGAATTCCAAGAAGTACACCCATGTGAAGCGAGAGAAGTCATCTGTAATCACCAAACAGTAAGACTTTTTACCCAGGCTTTTTATACTGATAGGACCAAAAAGATCCATATGTAATAATTGAAGAGGAGAGTCAATTGAGTTCACTGTTTTGGACTTGTGCGATTTCTTATGTTGTTTACCTTTGGCACATGCTAAACATTTTTCAGAAAAAGGAAATTCCTTAGAAGGAAGACCTCTGACTAGATTAAGTTTAGAAAGTTTGTTTATATTTTTAAAGTTAACATGACCTAATCGCCTGTGCCATAACAGTGACTCTGACTCGGATGCCTTTGACAGTAGACAAGTCATTGGTTGTTCAGACTTGGCATCCCTCATGTTTATCACATAAGTATTGTTTTGTCTGGGGGCTTTTAGCATGATCATGTCAGTGGATGGTTTAAATCCTGGCTTTAGGAAGATGCATTCCATGTCGTTGAACAACACTGAGATCCCTTTGTCACAGACTTGTGATACACTCAAAATATTGTAGCACAGTTCTGGAACATAGTTGACGTCCTCAAGTGTTAGCGCGTCAGAGACTACATCTCCTATGCCAACGATCTTTCCACCCTTTTCATTCCCAGCGAACGCTACAAATTCTCCATCGATAAACCGATAGTTCTTGAGGAGTTCTTTCAGTCTTGTCATGTGTCTTGAAGCGCCGCTGTCGACATGCCATAGATATCTCATGAGAGCTATCAGCCATTTTTGTAATTTATTCTGCACATACAAAAACAAAAGAGAAACAAAGCTAAACTAAAGACAATCTATGTACAGTGGAGATTTTGCCTGAAACTTAAGTAACTTTGGGAATCCAAGTTTGTTTAATTTTTGATCTGTCATGGTTTTCTCCCAAAATTGACTCTTGTTTCTTCCAAATATGTGTATTTTTAACAAAACTTTTTACGGTTTCTTGAAGATTTCTTAATTGATCCGAAAAAGAGTTTTGTGTTTTGACATCTTTTTGTGATTTAGGTTTTATGTGACAGTTCTTGACTACGTGACCCTCTTTTCCACATCTGAAGCATTTTGAATGCTTAGGCTTGATCTTAGGAGAAGATATGGACGATGATGGTTGTGATGTTCTTTTCTTGATCTTGTTTGATCTTGAGCTTTCGGTTGAGCTTGATTCTTCCCTGTTGCTACTTGATTCTTCATTGGTGTCCAGATTATTTAAGCTGGAGCTGCTCTCTGTATCACTCAGTGATTCTTCAGAACTTGAGGTACCTGTTTCACTTTGTGATTCTTCAGAACCTGATACATCTGTGGATGAGGGGATAAATTCTGGGATTTCCTCAGTGAGAAATTTCCCAAACCTGTTACGCTTAAGTTCTGGCACAAACACAGATGGTTTGAGCACATGATTATCATCAGAGAATGCAGCATTAAGATCAACACACACAGGAATAACATTTTCAACACAAACATTAGATCGTTTGATAGGAGGCTTCCTATCATCGGGAGCCACAGCCCCCTTTAAATCAAGTTTACAGTCATCCAACCTAGTTAAACTATTACAGTCATCCATCCTAGGCAAACTATTACAGTCATCCGATTTAGTTAAAGTTTTACATTCATCCAAAATAGAATTCTTTTTCGAATTTTCATTGTTCCAGATAAACCAATTCACTGTTGAGTAATTGGCACCCGGATGTCCTAAACCCACTGTCTGGCCACCACAACACACATCATCCTCCACCTGATCCTGTTGGGTCACATCTGCATTGCTTTTACTTATGTTAGTATTTGACTCAGATTCATCACATTTATTTTCAAAAAGGTCATTTTTTGGATGAGGTGATGGAATGGGTATGTATTCACTTTGGCTCAAGGGTAAGAATAGAGATCTTTCGATTCCATTCTTATCCTTATACCCAATTCCATCCTTTACGAATGATTGTCTCCCACACTCGATTATATCAGCTTGAGCCCGTTTGCTCACATTCCATTTATCCACAACAATTTGAAGACGAGTTGTCTCATTTCTAGATTTCTCTAGTTTTGAGGTTAAATCGTTTATCAGAAAATCTTTCTTAAGTACAAATTCTTTTAAAGTTTGCATTTCAGCTAGAGTTGCATTTAACTTTCGCTGATATGCCCACTCATTTTCTTTCATTTCAGAATTGATTTTACGAATGTCATCCATTTCTCTTAAAACTCGTCTGTTATGTGATAAACAGTATGCGACAGCTGTAACACACCTAGGTGAGCACAGTTTAGATTTAATTTCTAGAGGAATATTTACCATGTCTCTTTCCTCAGCTTTCTTAGAAGAACTCTTCACCTCCTCAGCGACCCTTTCTGATGAAGTCTTCTCAGCTATCAGCGCCTCCTCTCTTTTCTGATCATTCACCTTCTCATCAATCAACACACTCTTCAGCCCGGCATTTTTCTGCATTTCCCCCTTTAGAGCCTCAGCAGATGATCCTTCAACAGAGTTCACACCATTAGAAGATTTGGTGCAGATTGTGGCCATCAGGGCTTTGTTCACTTCAACTTCAGCAGCAGCTGCCTCTTCTCCCCAGTCGAAATCTTCAACAACCAAAGCCTTTTGTGGTTCCTTATCGTTTCCCTCATTACCATCAGTTATGGCCACCAACCTCTTTGCAGGCTTGATTTCAGCTTGGTTCAGTGTGGGGCATTCGTACTTGAAATGCCCGAGGACCTTGCAGTTGTAACACCTGATCTTGGACTTATCAAACCCAGCCTTTCCCATACCCACTCTCCTTCCGGTTCTGTCTTGAAAACGCTTCACTCGTAAAGTGATCATTGCCATCTGCCATTTCAAATCCATCTCTTCCATGTCATCTGGGTCAACCTGGTACATATCCTCTGGAGACATCATCTCATTCTTAATTTCTCCTGTCTTCAAAGCTTCAAAACTGCTCATGAAAGAGTTGAAAAGTTCCACATGTTCAGCAGCCAGTTTAGCAGCCTGTGGAGTTAGTGTCTTTGCAGCCTTTTCAGAATACATTGGAGCTTTCCCAGAACTTGAACTACCAATCCCTGCAGAATCCACATACGAATGCAACGAACTTGAACTCATATCACCAATTGGGGCCATCAAAGCCAGATTCTTCATAGCACTGCTGGGAGTCACCTTCGGGACAGTCTGATTCATTTCTCTTTTAGTGATGTCCATCTCAAATGATTTCAGAGTGTTTATGAGATCTGCCAAAGTAGACTGAGCATCCAAGTAGTCCTTTTTGATCAACATACATTGGACACTCCACTCCTTTGGGAGAGAATCGAGCAGTTTCTTGATGGAATTGCGGTTGTTTACGGGAATACCGGCTTTCTTCATCTTGGTCAACAAATTCATGAACCTGTCAATGTGTGAAGACAGACTCTCACCACGGATACTTCCAAACATGTCGTATTCCTTCTGAATCATATCCTGCTTGTTTTGCCTCATTTCTGCATTTCCTTCATAATACACACTCAGGGCGAACCACAGATCGTGCGCTGATCCGTATTCTTCAAACATATTGTAAACATCGTTTGACAAAGCCATGGTGAGAGCACCGTAGGCTTTGTGATCTCTCTGCAACAGTTGTTTGTCGAGATCAGTGTATGTAGTGGGATCAGTGTTGAACACTTCTCCTGCATCAGTGGTTCTGGTGGGAATGTGAGGTCCGAGCTGGACTGAGTTCCATTGGGTGTGATCGTTAACAAAGTAGAAAGCTTTCATTCTGTTCTTCCAAGTGTCGTAGTCTTCAGCACCCATCAACTTGGGAATGCGTGTTATAGTGCCGGTTTCAAGTTCGGCTTGAGTTATGGGGTTAACTTGGAATGAGTTGTTACCAGACATGATTTAAGATTGATTTTAGACTGATTTTAGGGTTTTAATTGAATTGATTAGCAAGTTATAGTCCAAAGTCCTTGAAAAATCAAAACAGTCCACAAGTTCGCAGTCTTAAGTACGCAGTCTAAGTACTCAGCCAGATCAAGTTCGCAGTTTTCACAAGTTCGCAGTCTAAGTTCGCAGTTCCTTGAAAACCTGAAACAAATAAGAAGCAAAGATGATAAGTCCCTGATTCTCCTGTTAAGTACGCAGTCCCTGTAGCACACACTTTTGGCTTAAGTTCGCAGTTCAACCAAGTCAGAGCAGCACAAGTGCTCAGTCTTGACTGATCAGCCTGCGCACTTGTACAAGTACACAGACACTTAAACTCTCGTTTAAGATTTAAGTTCGCAGTAACCCTAGCCAAGTGCTCAGAAAATGCACCTTTTCAGTAAGTTCGCACACCAACTAGAGATTTCAAATAAGTATGCAGAAACCCTAGTTGTGGTGCCAGGAGAGAGAAAGCTATAAAGCCTTGTGTAAATTTAAGTGCTCACACAGACACAAGTGCACACACTTTTGGCTTAAGTGCGCAGCTGTGGCTGTTAATAAGTGCACACCTTGAAATATCAAGTATGCAACTTATGAGCTAAGTACTCAACTCTTGAAACAAGTACTCACAAGCAAGAAACAAGTTCACACTTTATGAGTTAAGTTCGCACAATTAAGTACTCAATTCTTGAAACAAGTACTCAACATTTGAGACAAGTACTCACAAGCAAGAAACAAGTTCACAAATTTTGAGCTAAGTTCGCACTTTTAAGTGCGCAACTTCGGCTGATGGTTTCTTAAACTTACCAGAAACAAATCCAAGAGATTTTCAATTGTTTTGAAGCTCTTGAATGATGTTTCTACTGAAAATAATACCTTTTAAACACCTTAGAAACACTTTTCACGAGATTTTAAGGCAAAACAATGAAAATATTCAAACTTTGATAAACACTAAAATTTTGAAAAACTTGATAGTAAAACTAACAAGGAGGGTTTTGATATCTTTAGATAGATACAATCTCAAGCACAGAGGCTCTGATACCAAATTGTAGTCCCAAAATGCTAGATCTTAAGTGTGCACAAGATTGTTATCAACTAGAAACACCTATTTGTTAGGTGTTTTAGTTGATTAATCAAGAAAACTAAAGAACTAGATGAAGATTATAGAAACCGACACACAAGAAACATAAAGACACGATTCCATTAAAGATTTCAGCTGTGAACAACCATGGATTACACTAGATAAGTTCGCACACTCTAGATAAGTTCGCACCTTTAAACTTGTGCTCTCAAAGATACATCAAAAACCCTAACCCTAGCTGCACAAATGAGGTTCTATTTATAGAAGAACCTGATGACTGCGAACTTAACATTAAGTTCGCAGTCTCCGTGTATTTAGTACGCAGACTAGGGTTTGTTGCATAAGCTATGCTATAATTACATATCTAACCATCCAATTCTAACACATAACAAAACATGGTTAAACCTGGTAACTGTGGTCTCATATTAACCCAACACCGAATAATGTATCGTTCCTGTTTGAGACAATATGCACCCGCCGGCCCTCCAAGCCGACGAGCGGGGCAGGTCACGCCCAATAGATCTATTCACATTTCCCCGTTGTGCTACCCCACACATTCATGGTTTCCCCCGGGACTTCCAAAGATCGTATAGTAACCCAAAGTAACCCATAGTATGACAGTTGTTACCAAACACAAGTTTAACGCATGTTTTCTCCCCCAAAAGTAAAACCATTTAAAGTGGGGCCCTGAACTCACCTTAGGTTGCGTTACTTCGATTAATGAATAAAATCAGCAAGCTATGCTAGCCCTGTAAAGCGGCGACCTAACATATAACAGTTACAAGTACTTAGACTAATAACCCGTAGGTTAGTTAGTCCCTAGATGTCCAGACCATAACCAGGCTCATTTTAAAACACGTTGACTGTTTAACCGACCAAAAGTACAAGACTCGACATCCCATTGGTGACCCGAGACTCCCCGTGTGATACTTGCACTCTCAAACACATAATCATGCAATCACACTTAACATACGTTAAAGTTCAACAAGTCTAACACATAGTTCAAACAGTACACAAATAAGCCCGAGCACGTGTTACCAAGTTATCAGGTATGATACGGGGTTCCTAGCATGTTCCTAGGTGTCAAATCGGGTCTCGGAATGCCAAAATACACTTACAGCAGCAGTACAGGCAATTAGGAAAAGTCAACTAGCGATTATGAAAGTCAACAGGCGATTATGGGGGCTAATCGCCTATACTATAGGCGATTAGGTCATGTGGTATGCATTTCAGGAGTTTATCAGACGATTAGGTCGTAAGACATGCAATTCAGGGCTTAACTAGCAATTAGGATCACAATCGCATGAAATGAAGGCAATTAGGCCCCCAATCGCCTATACTATAGGCGATTAGGCTTCCATATCAGGCGATTGGGCTCCCAATCGCCTATAGCATAGGCGATTAGGGTCCCCAATCGCCTTCAGCAGTTCTGTTCCGGTTTTTCGCGCGTTTAACCCGCCAAATCAGATCCGGAACGTGTGGAAACACCAAATATTGATCATACAACATTATCAAACATATTTCAAGCAAAACCCCTATCTTATCATAGTTCTACCAGCCCCGAATGCAAGCGTTTTCCCAAAATAGTATACTTAGCATGAAAACATCACATCAACATGCACAACTTTTACCCTAAATAGCAAATACTCAGATTTCATCATGTTACCACGTCATCCAATCATCCCCTACTGTTCTAACATCAATCTACAACAAACCCTAACATCAAACAACTATCAAAACACCTCATAACATCCAAAATCATTCAAAGTCATTCAAATGGGTCAAAATACTCAATATTCACAATACACCTTCAAAACCATCCAAACTCCTAAGACATCATCATTCTATCATAAACAAGCTGTAAACACCTTAATAACATGATAACAATCCTTTTTGAATCATAAAAATCCTATCTTTTAATCATATTTAACACATACAACATGCATAATGGTTTGGACTTGTTTAGAAATGATTTTCGTAGGTTTTCAAAGACACAAATGTTTATAAATCAGGTTTGGACCTTTAGGGAGTAAAACACAATCATTCAAAGGTTTGGGAATGAAGAACACACCTTGGTTTTATGAGGATTTGATGTGTAAAGCTTGAAAATAGGTGTTTTGATGCTAAAACGTGTTCCAGAGGGTGTTTGGGAGTTGGGATATGTTATGAGACGGCTAGGGTTGCATTAGAGGTGTTTTGGAGGTCAAGGGTGGTATTTATAGGCGTTTCTAGTCGTTTAAAACACGTCAGGCGATTACGCAGCCGTATCAGGCGACTATGGCTCTTAATCGCCTATAGCTATTGGCGATTAGGGCCTGATCGCCCTCAGGATACCCCCAATCGCCTTCCCTATAGGCGATTACAGAGGCTAATCGCCTTCAGCCTCTGCATAATCGCCTATAGGGTCTGATTCTGTGTATTTGGCGCGTTTAACTCTGTTTTAACATATGTTAACATGTTTTCACATACCGACAAGTCACATAAAGATTATAATCACATAATACATGTAAACAACCACATTCACACTCGTTCACCAATTCCCGGGACTCGAGACTTGTGTTTCTACTAAGGTTTGACGATTCCACGAATCGTCACTCCTTGCATACCTGGTTAAATGGACGACATCTAACGATCCTCTAGGTTGTACTAATGACTCCCGAACTATAACACGACTTAACCGACCTAGTTAAGTATACTGTACGCGTGACTCGCTAAGGTAGACTTTGACCCAAACCATGTTATTAACCTGAGTTTGCCGGGTGTCACAGTGGGAGCGGGTCAAAGCTGGACGGTTTGGTCACTGAATTGGCATCCTTCAAAAATACCTTTAGTCAAACTCAAGCAGAGAAGGTTAAATTGAAGGAACGCGAAGTTGAAGAAAAGCTTCGCTTAAAGCAAAAGAGGGTGGAGGAAAGCGTTCGCCAAAAGAATGAAGATAGGCAAGAGGAAGAATGGCGAATAATGACAGCAAACATCAACGACTACCCCGAAGAAGACCGTCCCGTGTTGCTCAAGATGAAGGAGAGCATCGCAAAAAAATATAATTCGTAGTTTTTTTTTAATTTAAGTGTTCGTTTTGTTTTTTATTTTTATTTAAGTATTTGTTTTTTTTAATTTTTAGTGTACGTTTTTTTAATTTTTATTTAAGTGTATTGTTTTTAAATTCGTAGAATTGTTTTTATTTTAAATACATTTTTTACTTTTAATCTTTATGACCATCATCTCCATGATGCTTAGTCTAACGGAGTGCATAAAACAAAACCGACTTTAAATTGAGAGACTTAGAACAGACATGCTGGCGCCGCACTGGTGGGGTTGCATTCATACTAGGATTAGTGGAGATGTCGTGGTTAGTTGCTTTCATACAAGAATTCGTGGTGATATTAATTGGTTGAGTATTTAAAGGATTTTATCTTGTTTCATCACCATATGTGTGGATGATATTCTTGAGTGAAACTTTGGATTAACATTAGAAAAAAGAGAAGATAAATTGAGATACTTATTTAAGCATGATAAAAAACTAAATTGCTAAAAGAAATCATTTTCTGATGATTACAACGTGGTTTCTTTATCCATGGTTACAAAGAAAACGGTTGAAAGAAAACGTTAATCAAGAATCATAATATTAGAAACCTATGTGGGTGAATAGGTTATTTCTATTTGTTTTTTTTTACAATGACTTTCATTTAAAAACGGACTGGTCCTCGAAACAAGGATAAATCAAACAACCACCAACTACAACATGTAAAGAGGAAAAGAAATCCATTCCTTCCATCGAAGGTGTTTAAACCTCGACCTAGGCTTATACCAAAATAAAGAAAGAGACTTAATACCTGCTACTACATCAAAATCTTTAGACTCTTTTCCTCTAAAAATTCTATTGTTTCTTTCCTTCCAAATACACCAAAAGCAAACAACGATAATACCATGAACTAGCTTCTTGCCTTCCTTCCCCAGCATGGTTCCTTTGTATATCTCCAAAAGATCACGAACATGAAAAGCGGAAATGGGGTCAAATTTAAGCCACTTACCAACCTGTAGCCATACTCCGAAAGAGAAACTACAACCCGTGAACAAGTGTAACACCGTTTCCAAATCAATAGCACAAAGCCTACAGTGCTCTTCATCAACCCGAATATATCTCCTAGCCAGTGCTGCGACTGTAGGAACTCTATTCATCTCCGCTCTGCATGCAAGAATGTTACATTTAAGCGGTACCCACTACACCCATTTGAATTTAAAAAAGTTGCTAAAACCCCTACTATTACGGATCAAAGATTTAACATTGCTGAACGAAAAAGTACCATCACTAGAGCCTAACCAGGCTCACTCGTTAGGCCCATTTTGCACCGAAGAACAGCCCAAAGCTTCCGATAACAAGATCCACTCTTCCAGTTCATTCGAAGAAAACAATTGATCATAACAAATTGGGTTCCAACTAGTATCACACTAACAATATGCAGTACGTGCCTTTTTTACCTAGCACGTCTAAAAAGAAGAGGACATTTGTCTTTGATAGGAATGTCAAAAAGTCAAACGTCCAGCCAAAACTTGATTTTTTCTCCATTACCCAACCTTCCTTTAATGAGATCGATGATTCTATTATCCCCAAATTTCATCTTCTCACTATTTTTGACTATCACCGGCTAACAACCACTAACTAGAGAGTTACACGGAAGAAACGACCAAGCACTCCTCCCTGCATGCCAAACCTCAATCAAACTATTATCTTCGGCTTTAAAACGCCAAACCAACTTAACCAACAAAGCGTTGTTGACGCCATTCAACCGCGATATCCCTAACCCACCTTTCTTTTTAGGATTACAAACTCTCTTCCAAGCCACCCAATGAACTTTAGAAGAAGAGATAGAACCCGCCCATAAAAACTTTTTCATAATACCTTCAAGCTTCTCCGTCACGACCATCGGGGCTTTATACTAAGACAAATAATAAATTGGTAAACTTTCAAGGACCGCCTTGATCAAAGTCACTCTACCCCAATATAAAGACAATTAGCTTTCCATAAGGCAAGACGAGCGTTAAACACTTCAATAACCTTTCACCAATTATTAATTTTGTTCATGTTAGCGCCCACCATGATCCTCAAGTAATTAAAAGGAGCCGAACCAACGCTACAACCAACAATGTTAGCCATCTCAACTACTTCCCGCCCTTCCGTACTGATCCCGAATAAATTTGATTTATGGATATTAATTTTGAGACCTGAACAAACATAAAAACACCTTAAAATTCTAGCCATATTCCTAATGGATTTAGAGATCATACACGAAAGCGCCTCCATGACCACTAAAAATAAAAAAAAGGCGATAACGGATCTCCTTGACGAAGTCCTTTTTCACACTGAAACTCGAGAGTGGAAGACTCGTTGACAATAATAGGCCGACCTCACCGACACCAAAATACCCTTCACCCATTTGCACCATCTATCACGGAAACCCACTTGATGGAGAATAGACATCAAAAAAACTCCCAGTTAACGTTATCGTACATTTTTTTCAAAATCCAACTTTAACAAGAAAGCTTTATTGTCTCTCCTTTTAATCAAAGACATAAGCTCATTAGTTAATAACATGCTATCAAGATAAATCTCCAAATCAAGAAACCAGACTGGGTATCCGAAATAACAAAACCAACAACCTTTGTCAACCAAGACACTAAGACTTTCGAAATGACCTTACTAATAATGCCAATCAAGGTATTAGGTCTGTAATCTTTAAGGCCCACCGGGATTTTACATTTAGGAATGAGAGTAATAAAAGAAGAGCTGCAACCTCTATTTATCACCCCCGTATCATAAAAATCCGACAATAAAGTAGCGAAATCATCTTCAAAAAACTCCAGAATGTTTGAATGAATATAAATTAAATCCATCCCCTGTCCGCTCCACAATTGAACACCGCCACTTTGATTTCTTCCTTAGAAAACAGGGAAATGAGACCATTAACCCAATCAACTAGAATGTTTTTCATGTTATTACAAATCAACTAAGGCCTGCATTTAATATTTTCTTTGAAATGATTACGAAAGAACTTTAGAACCTCCATCTTCACCCAACTCGGTTTAGTAACCCACACATGGTCAACCATAATACACTGAATCGAATTAGCGGCCTTTCTTCCATTAATAATCCCATGGAAAAACGTCATATTATCATCCCCTTGCAAGGCCCATCTAATCCGAGAACGTTGTTTCAAATCTTTTAGTCTGTGCATTTCCAAATGCCCCACCCTTTTTTACACTCTACCCAAACCCATTCCTCTTCTTCATTAAGATCACGAATTTCCGTAACCATTTCAAGTTATTCCAAATCCTCATTAAGCTAATTTAACTCCTCTCCTTCAACTGCATCTAACTTACTTTTCCACACCCGAATCACAGATATGAGATATCGAAATTTGTTACACAACACAACATCCCCCGCCCCAAACGCCTGAAAACTATCCAAAGCATTAACCACCACCTCCTCACATCCGTCTCCATCCAATCACGAGTTAAACCATCGGAAAGGTCTGGCTCCGTACTTTTTATTTACTAAATTCAATACAATCGGGCAATGATCCGAGAGATTTTTCGGGAGCGCCCTACGATAAGCATCAGGCCATCGGTTAAAGAAATCCACACTAACAAGAAACCTGTGAAGTTTGCTCATCTTTCACTTCTTTCCAACCCCTGTGATAATCCTACACCGCTTGCCTTTCATCCCATATTCTAACAAGCATGCTTCATTTATGAAATTATTAAAGTCTCAAGCGCTAGTATGATTGAAAACTGATTTTTTTTCTGTCATCCGGAAACCGAACAACATTAAAATCCCCTAGGAGGCGCCAAAAACCTTGGTAGCTCCTAACTAGCTCCAATAAAGTATCCCAAAGAGCCTTTTTCTCAACTGTTTTCTTGCGGCGCGTACACGTTGACTTCAATATTTGTGGTAGCCATTTTTCGCCTGTGTTTCGACTTCCATACTCTCTTCATTGACTCTACCTACCTCCTCTTCATGTTTGTCTTCCGTGTCTCTGCATACCTCAAAAAACTCAAGCACCCACTCGCCCACCTCTGTAACCCACACTCTAAACCTCCGATCTCTCCACTGCAGCTCTACCTCCTCCGAGATCCTCTTCCCTTCCCAAATAAGCACCCCAACATACTCATACGAAAGGTCGTCATCATCTTCCAACTTCTTTGCTTCGTGCACCACCTTGCCAAACACTCTGGCAACCAAATCAATCACCTCGTTGGTGTTCAAGTGCAAAGGAATTCCTTGCACCTTTAACCACGCTAATCTTTCAAACCCTAATGATTGACCCTCTCATACATAAACCGTCAAGAAACTCCCTAACACCTCCTTAGAGGCCTCCAGGACTCTGGCCGCTATCTCCACATCTTCGAAAGAAATCAGAATGGACAAACCACCTAGAAACTGCACCTTGCCCACACCTAGATTGATATCATTAAGAATGATGGAGTATATACTTTTTAAGGCATCCAAATCTATCATTCTTGCAATCAGTGCCTTCACATGCAGCTCAAAGTATGCGTTCACCCTATCATTCACCACCAGTGCTCGAAGAACGTTCGAGACACTAGAACTCCCGGACAAAGTCTCTTTGAATGAGCATCCTCCTGTGTTAACCGAATATGCCCTCGCTTCTCTCTGAAAACCATTTCCACCACCATTCTTCATTGGATCTTTGTTGGACGTATTCGCTTTCACATTATCCGTCACCTTCTTCTAATGAGAACCGAGCCACGTTGGCCTTCAAGCCTTAATCACCCATCCGGATACTGCATAACAACCTAACCATCTCCCTCTTATCTTTAGCATCCAAAAAAGAAAGAAATCCAAAGCTCATACCATTCTTATAATGCTTCCGGGCAATGAACAAGTCAAAAATTCTCACCATGCTATCGTACGAACTCTGCAAGATTATTCCCATCGCACTTATCTAGCAAGTTTGTCATGAAAAACTATGTAATACGACCCTGAATCTTCTCCGGTATTGGCTACCGCTGGCGTTCCATTGTGATGAAGCTCTTTCAAGACACCTTTCAAGCCTATAACCGGTAGCGATTTGTTAAAAAAGCGTGAAACGAAAATCGGTGACTTGATTAACAGGTTATTTCTATTTGTGACTTACATTTAACGAAAGCACTTTAAAATTGTACAAGATTTGCGTATAAATAAAAGTTAGTAGATAAAAATCATCAACCTAGAGTTTATTTTTACCATTTCACCATTTCACCTAGCCTCAATTTTTCAATCATCAACCTAGAGTTTATTTTCACCAACTTCTCTCTACTAATAGATAAACATCACTATTAATTAATCCCATATAGCTAGCGTTTATAATTAAGAAAGCATTGTAGAAAGTCACTGTTTAATATATAATTATTTATTTAGTAGGTTACAATCATGTGTATTACACAGGTCACTAAATGTAATTTAAATAATTAAAAAAGTGTTATATTGAAGAAAAGATATGCATTTCACGGTTGAAAAATTCTGTGTATTATACTAATAGATTGAAATATATTGTAACTAGTGTGTATTACACGGTTTGATATATAAATATAACCAATTGTTTCAATTTGTGTGGGTGGGGGGTGGATGTGGATGTCGCCGCTTGCCAGAAACAATACGCTGTTGTGTAGCCAAAGGTTTAAGTGAATAGTACTATTTGTGCTCGACGAGACCCACCCTGGAGCGGATAGTGTTGGTTCTGTGGGGGTGCATTCTATGTTGAACTAGTTGTTGGACCGAGAATCACGGTGTGCGGTAATTTTTGTCTTGGTTTGGTTATGGACCTACGGGACGCCATAAACTTGTGGGAGTATCTACCCCTTTGCGTCATTGCTTATTTCTATTTCTGTTACGAGCACTGGTATTATAAATGTTGTTGTTGTTGCTTCTGTAAAAAAAAAAGCTTGTGGACTCACCAATATGTTATATATTGACATTTTTCTAAACATATCTTTCAAGTAGCTGAAGTGGTAAATGTTCGAGCCTAGCTAGGGCGGGGGATAATTTATGATGTCGGATTTATGTTGAGATTTTATTAACGGGACATGTGACTCTGATAACAATTTGACAATTTTGATGTCTAATGTAGTAACTATTCTGGATAAATATGTTTGTTCTAATCTTAGCCGTGAAATCTTTGTTTTCGCCACACCACGTATTTATGTCGTTGACGTGGTGTGAGAACTTAGCTCCCTACCACCACTCTCTCTCTCACACACATACACACACACACTCTTTCCCTCTCTCACATACACACACACACTCTCTCTCTCTCTCTCTCTCTCTCTCTCTCTCTCTCTCTCTCTCTCTCTCTCCCTCTGTCAACATCTCTTTCTCTCTAACTCCACCACCACCACCACCAAATTTAGCCCACCTGCCACCACTACACACCACCACTATCACCATTGTCTAACTGTCCATCACCAATACCATTGTTCCCCCTCACCTCTTCACCAATAATGTCGTCCCCACCACCGTCGTTCCCATCAACAACAACAAATCTAATTATCGATGGTTTCAGATTTGAGCGTTTTTGTTGTTGAAAGGGTTTTGGATATGAGCTGAACGGGGTTGAAAAGGTGAAAAAGGGTTTTAGATTTGATGGTTTCAGAGGTTGACCGAGGGTTGCTGGTTATGTTATCTGTCCCTCCTTGTAGGTCGCTAGCGACTTGGGTGGTTCTACTGTTGATTTTAGAAACATTGAGAATGGTTGGGGTTGTTATAGGTATTGAAGAGGGAAGGGGAGAGAGCAACGATGGATGTGAAACCGCCTGTGATAGAGAAGAATAAGATGGAAAGAGAGAGAGATAGAGTGAGTGAGTGAGTGAGAGAGAGAGAGAAAGAGAAGAGACAAAAGAGAGGCAGCTAGGCATTAGGTGGTTGGTTGGTGTTTGTGGTGGTGGACGTGGAAAAAAAAGTAGGGAGTTGAGAGAGAGAAGAGTGTTCAGATATCTAGAGTTGAGAGATTTATGTTTTTTTTTGGAAATCATATTTGTTAATTGTATATCGAATAAGTGAGCACGATTACTATGTGACCCCCATATTTATTAATTGCATATGGACGGGGTTAGTGTCAAAGGATAAACAGTGCAGTATTTTGAAACGTAAACGATGGATCAGCCAATTTTAAAGGGCACCAACTAAAAATTTGTGTAAACATGCAGAAAGAACTCAGTAATTTTTCCTTCATCAAATTAGACTATCCGTTGTGGCTGGGGTGAGCACCAGCGTGAGCCACCGATGTTACTCTCAAGTAACCCGGTCATTTGACCCCGTTGTGGCTGGGGTTGAGCACCGATAGGACCATTGCCTGCAAATCCAAGACAAATAATGTTTGTGTTCCCTATCACCGTCGTTCCCGTCAACAACAACAAATCTAATAAGTTGAGAAGTTGGTGCATATGGTAAGAAAAGTAATCGAGGACCCTCAGGTATGATCGTTCACTTTTATTTTCTAACCGCAGGTATGCCCTCTCGGCACTAGGACTTAGTAGTTTATTATTAGTAGTTTTTATGTTTTTCTTAGTTTGTATTTAGCTATATATTCATGCCGAGTGATTTCTCTCAAAGGAAGCATTCATGTGGAGGTAGCTACGGGGACCGACCGCACGCGGGCCGTTGGAGAACAAAAATAGGAGATACTTGTTCCTTTTGACTTGCCCACTTTTTATTTGCACACAAATATCACAAATATTAATTTAAAAACTGTGTAAAAGAATTAAGTGTGAGGTGTTTAAAATTTTTTTAAAATATAAAACACCTCAAAGTAGTCAACAAACCGTAAGTAAAAAGGTAAAGTTTTTAAAAGAGTTTTTGGAAACAAAAATATTTTCAAACCCTTTGAGTCCACCCAACGATTTTGCAGGAGATTAGGGAAGTTTTTGGTAGTCAAAGGAACCGTCTAAGGTGTTCCCGATTCCTTGAGTAACCCTTACCCCTACGCGTGAGTATTATTGAGCCTTATCGAGCACACCATTATATATATACTACACATGCTCGTTCGTTTGTCCTGAGAGATATTCCCCATTGGCATGACACGATTAGAACTTTTGTGACTTATGCGCTGCAAGACCACATCAGAGTGGAGTGTGTGAAAATGATATGGGCACCTAGGACTTACCTATTCGGTTATCATTGGCCTTCCATATATTTTTCCCACCCCTAGCCACCCATCTTTGAGCCTTAGCCTTTTAATTTCCTTACATCCATTTAGCCCCCGCCATGACAAAACCAGGGAAGTGTTGAGGTGTTGAAGAAGCTCTTTGCCAATTTTGGGACTTTGAAGCATAGGCCACACGTCAAGAATTCAGAATCGAGATCGTGAAGTGGCTACAAGAGAAAGCCATCAAAAGAGCATACCAAGTGTCAGTAATCATCCAGCAAGCACCATGTGAAATTTGTGTTAAAAAAATGTGTGAATAAAGATGTTGCAGAAATAAAGGAATCGAGAGAACTTCAAAAAAAGAAGTTTTGCAAAGCTTTCTAGAAAGCCCAAGTGATCGATCCAGCCTAGTGGAGGCTATTAGGCTGCCCTCGCGCCGAACGATTCACAAGAGTAGGCCACAGTCGAGCTACAAAGTCCGAGGAGAAATCAGCAAAGCCAACTTAGAAGATTGCCGAGATTCCCATAAACACCTCAAGCACCAAATCCGAAGTTAGTCATGGTGGTAGACTCCATTCCTACCCTATCTTCCATTATCTCACTAAATCAACCCTGAAAATGTCCTTGTGATTCACACGCTTCACCTCAATAATAGTGGTGGAGTTGCGATTTGATACAAGCCTCTGATTCGTGTCGTCCATCGGGTAGAATCTGAGCGTTCACCCCCAAATAAAACCCTAGTGAATGAGAGGAGTGAGGAAAAAGAAAAAAGGGTCACCTTAGGAGTTGTTTTAATAGTTGGTGTGCGTGGTTTTAGTAAATAAAAAGATATCATTTTCCCGATGCCAAAAACTTGGTGTTTTAATCCCGAAACTTTGGTTTGGGTCAAATGACTGATTTTTACTAAACCGGTTTTACCAGGTTTTAAATTTATAAAGTAAATAATATTTACTTTTGAAACTAAAACCAACAAATAGGTAGAGAACCTGACGTGCATAGTATAGTTTCTAGGGTAAATATTGAGTATTGTATCCCCAAGGATCACAATTTCCCTACTCAACCTTACATCAACTTACTGATTGGGTTTTAAAAAGAAAAATAAAACGGAGGGGTTCTTTGATAAAAATAGTTTTTGAAAAAGGTTTTGGTTTTGTAAAATAAAAAGATAAAAATAGTAGAGTAGTTTATTATGCATATCTCGGGGTCCTTTGATTTAATAGTTAAGTTCATTATTAAGATTAATAATTTAAGTTAGTTAATTTTGTGAGGAAGACGAGAGGGATCTTAAGTGTTGACTCTTTGATAGAGAAGTGGAGGCTACTACTGCGTAGAATGCTAAACCTCTCCAGCGTGCGTCCACCTGGGGTCTCTGCCAGGGCCTCGCGTATAGCGGGCTCCTCAAACCGCGGTCAAGTATCTGGTCTTCGAACTCATCTTCTTCTTAAAGTGGAGGCTTCACTTCCGACCCGGAACATCGTACACCTCATCTTAGCTCTCGCATTTCGTACCGAAGGGTCTCGCCTTAGGGTCATTCCCGAGTAGGTCAATAACGAATCCGCATTGGTTAACAAACTAGGTCGATGGATCTCTCTTACAGTTGATATCAGGAGACCGTACCCCCATTGGTTAACGGCGTTGTACTAACGAGAACTAGATAAAGAATCCGTTATTTGTTTATCTTTATTGTGACACTTAATATTTGGTGATCAATTAAATATCAAGTTGGTTAAATCAATGATAACTTAATTACCCAACCCTTCACCTCCCGAACTGGATGAAACCCTTAATAAAGGTGGCACCATGGGTACCTCACAAGTGCATGGGTTATTACACACCATGGGTACACTCATGAGTTCTCCTAATAATTTAATATTGATTTTAGATTTAAGTTATCATCAAAGCAAACCTGTCACAAAGATAAACAAATAAGGATTAGATGAAGAGGACAACACATATAACTAAAAATAAACTACTAGTAATAATAATAAAAGTCTACAAATCGAAATGGGTTCTTAATGATAGAAAGATACAACCATAAACATGATCAACACAAGAACATGGCTGCTCATACACAAGCTATCCATCTCCAAGTGATATGTAGCTCTCTTGATCCTCACGACCCTCGATATTTATTGCTTAACTACTCTACGATCCTCTTCTTGGCCAAGCCGATCAAGGTAGAACGATGCCTAACCATTGAGGGATGTTAGGATGGCCAGAAGGCCTCCCACAAGACCCCAAGATCTCTGGAAGAAAAGCTTGGAGTTCGGCCCCAAGAGAGCACAAGAAGGGATGAACAAATGGCAAGGGTTGGCTTGCTATTTATAGACATCCCATAGAAAGCACAGCCGTGTCATGAGTGTCGAGGGAGTGCTTGCATTTACACGTATGTTCTGTTGCTGCATGGCAGAGTTTGTCTGTACTTCCTTGTCTGGCACGCCCGTGCTTGTGCGTGTGGCACGACCGTGCACTGCTGTAAGTCTCTGATTTCTTGCCCTCCAAGTTTCCTACGTTGTCTACTCGCGTGCAAGGCCTCCGTGCAGGTGGGCGTGCAAGGTCACTCCGGGACTGTATTTAGCTTTGTGTAAGTCTCGGGATTGTCTTCAGAATATACAGGGAACATGCTTGAAGTCTAGTATCTTCAGGAATCCTCAGTTTTTGCATGTTTTCACCCAGAAATCCTTCGTTTCCGTCTTGGAGCTCCAGTTTCCTGAGATAATCGAATAGGAACGAATTAAGCATCAATTATAACTAATATAATCTTAATTGTGACCTATTTTGGGATTGTTTATGCATGTTTTATATGTTAATTCTGTGAGTTATCAATAGTCTTACCAAAACCCAAGCCCAAGATGCTGAAAGTTCACTAACAACACTCTTAGGAGGTAAGTTGAGCTCGGCACATCGAGTTAAACTTACAGTTTTTATCCCACGAAAATTGCCTAACGTTCGGTTTGCTTGAGGACATGCTAAAGCTCAGGTGTGAGGTGTTATGATATGCCGAGAAATTGATATGTTTTCACACATAGTTATCACCTATCTTATACTCAAAATCATGCTTTTATCTCCGTTTTATCATGATTTATCTTTCTTTGTTGATAATTGTAGGATCCGAGGTCCAGTGATGAAAAGAAGTGGAAAACCGCACAAAAAGGCACTAAACGGACAAAGAATTGAAGACTTCGAAGCTCTGCCAGATATGGCACGACCGTGCAACTGTCTCGGGTCAACAAGTCAACGATTCCAAGTCAAGAGAGGTCAAAATCAGCATTTTAAAGTGTGAACGGGCGTGCCCCATTGTATGGCACGGCCGTGCTTTACTCCAGCGTGTTCTCCAAGGCTTAAAGCGACAAAAACTGACAGCGAGGGTACAAAAGAAGGTGAGCACGGGCGTGCTAGACACAAGAGGGAACATTTCTGCGTAAAGGACTCTGCAACAGTAAGCGTTGTCGAGCAGGGGCATGCTAAAACTCCGTCAAGGGCGTGCTTGAGCTGATTTGCTTATAAATAGAGGCCTCCACCCCACATTTTGAAGCATCCCTTCACCCATCCATTCCACCCGAGTTCTCACACACTTCAGCCATCTTGAGGGTCTTGTAAGTGTCCTTTGGAGCTTGGGATCACTCCATAAACACTTATTGATTGAGAGTTAAGAGAGAGATCATTAGAAATCACCTAAAAACCCTCTTTAATCCCCAAATACAACCACTACTATGTGTTCCCCCAACACCCAATATAAAGTGCAAGTTGTAAATCCAATGTTTGGCTAGGATAGTAGAGTGTTGCTAGGGTGAATACTATTCTTGGTATGGATTATATAGTTTTTATTTGTCAAGTGGTGTTGTGTTCTTGTTTATTTCTTTTCACTTAAAACTTTGTTTGATGAATTAACTAACTATTTGTGACACCCGGAAAACTCCAGTTAGTAACTTTTGAAAATCCAGTAAGTCTACCTTAGCGAGTCTCGCATACATCACACATAACAAAGTCAGTTGAGTCGAGTCGCGTTAAGTAATTGTCCAGGGATCAATGATTCGGAGGATCATTGGGGTTTTAACACACACACGCAGGTCTCGAGTCCCGGGAATTGGTGAACGAATGTGAACGTGTTTGTTTTCATGAATTATGTGTTTATAATCATTATGTGATTTGTCGGTATGTGAATACGTGTTTATGTGTGTTAAGATGGTGATTACGCGTAATTGCGTGACATTATAGGTGATTACGAGTAATTGCATGACATTATAGGCGATTACGCGTAATTGCATGCTGATAGGAGGTGATTACGCGTAATTGCATGACATTATAGGTGATTACGCGTAATTGCATGCTGATAGGAGGTGATTACGCGTATTGCATGCTGATAGGGGGTGATTGGCCTAATCGCCAGTAGGATAGGCGATTAGGAGGATTGGGAAGTCGATTAGAGCCCTAATCGCCTATAGGGAAGGCGATTAGAGCCCTAATTGCCAATAGCTATAGGCGATTAGGAACCCTAATCGCCTATACTGCTGCGTAATCGCCTGATGTGTATTAAACAACTAGAAACGCCTATAAATATCACCCTTGACTTGTAAAACATCATTTGTGCAACCCTAGCCGTCCCATAACCTCTCCCAACTCTCAAACGCCCTCTGGAACACATTTTTGCATCAAAACCCCCCTTTCCAAGCCTCACACCTCATTTTCTTACAAATCTAAGGTGTGTTCTTCATCCCCAAACCTTTGTATGTTATTGTTTTGCTCCTTAAAAGTCCAGACCTGATTTCTAAACTATTGTGTCCTTGAAAACCTATTAAAAACAGTTTCTAAACAAACCCAAACCTCTATGCATGTTATATGTGTTATATTCATATAAAGATAGGATTTTTATTATTGAAATATGATTGTTCTTGTGTTATTGATATGTTTCTGGCTTGTATGAGTTATTATGATGTTAACCTAGGAGTTTGGGTGGTTATAGTTGTGTAGTGTTGATAATAGAAGTTTAGACCCGTTTGAAGGATTATGTGGAATCTATGATATTATGATGTGTTTTGTTGATTGTATGATGTTAGGGTTTGCTTTAGGATGATGCTAGAACGATAGGATAGTGTTGAACAACGTTGTTACGTGATGAAATCTGGATATTTGCTATTTAGGGTAAGTTTTGCATGTTGATGTGACGTTTACATGATAAGTATGCTATTTTGGGAAAACGCTCCCATTCGGGACTGTTAAAATGATGATAATTTAGGGGTTTTGCTTGGAATAGGTTTATTAATGTTTTGGGTTTGATATTTGGTGTTTCCACACGTTTCGGACCTGATTTGGAGGGTTAAACGCGCGAAAAATCGGAACAGAACTACAGGGGGCGATTAGGAATCCTAATAGCCTATAGGGTAGGCAATTGGGAGCCTAATCGCCTATAAGGTAGGCAGTTGGGAGCCTAATCGCCTATAGGGTAGGCGATTGGGGGCCTAATCGCCTATACAGAAGGTGATTACGATCCTAATCACTAGTTAGATCCTGAAATGCATGTGGTATAGGCCTAATCGCCTATAAGGTACTAGAATAGGCCTAATCGCCTATAGCTATAGGCGATTAGAGCCTAAATGCCTTTAATGTAGGCGATTACCCCTCCTAATTGCTAGTTGACTACTGCTGCTGTAAGTGTATTTTGACATTCCGAGACCTGAGTTGACACATAGGAACATGCTAGAAACCCCGTAACATGCCTAGTAACATGATAACACGTGCTTGGACTTATTTATGCGTTATTCGAACTATATGCTAGACTCGGTGAACTCTTACACGTGCTAAGTGTTGTTTGCATATATTGTATGATACGTTGTATGGGGTTAACACATGGGACGTCGGGTCACCAATGGGATGTCGAGTCTTGTCCGGTGTGGTCGGTTAAACAGTTAACGCGTTTTCAAATCAACTTGGTTATGGTCTGGACATACAGGGACTAGTTAACCTACAGGTTATTAGTCTAAGTACTTATATCTGTCATACGTTAGGTCGCCACTATACGGGACTAACATAGCTTACTGGTTTTAAGCACTTACAAGTAACGCAACCTAAGGTGAGTTCACGGCCCCTCTTTTATACATTTTTCTTTCGGGGGAGAAACATGCCACACGATTTAACAAACTCAACGTGTATGTCATAAACATGTAACTCTTTTGGAAACGCAACACTCGTTATAAACACGTAATTCCTTTGAAATGCAACTCTTATAAACACGCAACTCTTTTGAAACGCAACACCTTTGATACGTAACACTTTTGATTACTACACGATGAAACACGGAAGTCCCTGGGGGAAACCATGAATATGTGGGTGAACATAACGGGGGAAATATGGATAGATCTATTGGGCTTGACAAACCCCACCCGTCGGCTTGGAGCCGGGCAGGTGCATATTGTCTCTATACTTTGGCAACACTAGCATCTCAAACACGGGCAGCAACGCAAGAAACGCTTATCAGTAATGGTTTCAGCATCACAGTCGTAGTAGTAAGAAACGCTTATTAGTTTATTTAACGCATCTCATGACATGGTATTTTGTGATCAAACTCTCAAACGCATGGAAACTAACTGTAAACTTAAACCTGTGAACTCACCAGCATTATGTGCTGACATCTCTTTTGGCATGTTTTCTCAGGCCGCTAAGGTAGCATCTCAGGGCTTAGGCGCACGCGTCTGCACGGCGTCTAGTCTAGGTTTCATGGTTTTTGTTTGTTGAACAAGCTTGAATACTTTTGGGTTTTATTTTGTAAAACAATGCTTCCGCTGTTTTTCAAATGGTTTAAACTTGTGTTTTGAACTTACATATGTCTCATATAGTGTTGTTTATTGTGACCATTGACTTGGATCCTGGTATGTCACATGCCTCGCGGTAGAACTCCGCATGTGGAAATTTGAGGGTGTGACACTAATTACTTAGTCTTCGGTCTTGTGGGTGTTTTGATAGAAAGTGGAGGGACTTACGAGTGTACCCATGGTGTGTAACAACCCATGCACTTGTAAGCTAACCTTAACTCCACGTGTAGCGATTAGCTCATTTGTGGGTAGAAATACACACACTTTGTTGCTTAATCCTCAGCTATCAAAATCTCACTTAGGGTCAGTACGTTCTTTATACTCGGTCCTAGTGATAAGTCAAGACTTAATTATGCGACTTGGCTTCATTGTCTACGTGAAAGCCTTGGCGCAAGTTAAGAATTGATGAACCCGTGTTGAAAGAAAACGGTCTTTATTTTGTTTCATCATTATACTGCCGCACAGTTAATGATAGACCACTCACTTTTTAAAAGGTTAATTGGTTCAAGTAAGGGATGCACGTGTTCTGGTTAGTCACGAATCTCTTATGATATCAAGTGGTTTCTTGTTCGGTCATGCTTCGGCCACCGGCAAGTTGTCCACAAAAGTTTTAAGTTATTAGATGTCTTTATCACAACACTGGGAGGTGGATTCTTCAGGGTTGGGCATGCACAGTCTTGAGTAGTCTGTCCCTCATTGTTGAGAGGTGAGCTTACCAGGTCGGGATACCCTCAATTTAACAACAAGAACATAGCTCGTTTTGCGAAAATAGTCACCTCAGGATAATGCTGTTGCAACTCCATGTTAAGCATAAGTGTGCACTTGTACACACCGCTAAGTAAATACTATTAATCCGTCCCAAGGAAAGTTGGATCCCGAAGCAGCACTTCTTTTTGGTATTGATTTCTACTTTGGTCATTCTCATTCTCTCTTTCTTTATTTTATCTCTTCTTTTGTTAAAAAGCAACTTAAGGCTGAGTAGGGGAAGTCGTGTCTTTGGGTTCGATACTCGGTACTTGCTGGAAGTTTATACTACACTCGATAGGTACACTTGCCTATGGTGTGGGTTTAGAATAATTCGCAACTATCATTTATTTTATAAATTTAAAACTTGGAAAGTGTTTTAACTTAAAGTTTTGACTTAAACTCTTTTTGATCGAGTTTTTGGCGCATCCGCTGGGGGCTTGTTTCCTTTAAAATAAAAGTTAATTCAAGTCATAAAAACCTTTAACCCACACGACATCATGAGCCACTAACGTTACTCTCAAGTAACCTGGTCACATGACCATGTTGTGGCTGAGGGTGAGCACAGGCGCGACCATATCCTGCAAATCCAAGACAAATAGTTTCTTTTGCTTCGTGGGCCTGCTCACATTGGGTCGCCTCGCCGGGGTTCGCGTGGGGCTGTTTTGGCTGGGGGTTAGCACCGGCGCTGAAACCTTGCTCATGTTGGGTTGTTCGCGTGTTCACAACGGACACCCTTAAACTATATATGATTTAAGAGCAACATGACTAATGTCATCTCTTCTCACTGGTTCATAGAGACGGTGGTGTTTTTTATGTTCTAATATATACACACACTTGCAAGAAACCCACGTGATGTGACGGTGGCGAAAATTTACAACGTGTAACTCATTTCGCTCATAAATAGCAAATTAGTATTTTTGCCTCTCATTATAGAGAATGTTGTTGTATAGCGTTATACATGTCCGAATGTCCGATGGTCGGGTATTATAAAGTGATGAAATGGGAAGGGTTTAGCCATTATAATTCCACATCTATTATTTATTATCTATTATTATATATAACGGAAAGCTATTGAGATGACATGGCACTCATTGATACAATCCATCCCCTCTTGAATGTGTCATGTGGCACCATGAGAGATTTTTATTTTTTTTTTTAGTTTTTTTAATAAATTTAAAAATATTATAGATAAATAAAACCCTATTACCTCATCTCATCCTCTTCTCTTTCACTTTTTTACAAACCAAAACCCTGGTCTCTCCTCCTCTCTCTACTCTCTTTCTCTCTCACGTCGCTCATACTCTTCTCCCTAAACGATACAACATATTGATAAAATACCACCGCACTTTCCTTTAGATATGCTCCATTCACGTCCTTTCCTTCTCCCCATCTACTTTTATTTCGTCTTTTTTCCTAATTCTTCCGATTTCTACAATTGAGTGTTAAGAAATTTGCACGATTAGGGTTTGTACTTGCTAGCGCCGCCGGCATTTATACTATTAGATCGTATTAGTATGTTCTTATTACACTTTTTCCTTTCTTTGTATAGATTACAAATTTACATCCTTGTTTATTTAACTTTTAGTTTTTATGTTTATGATAACAAATTCAAATAAAGTAAATACAATAATCATAAACATTCTAAACAATCATTGTTAAGACTTTGTTGTTTGTTTTTTTTATTCATATGGTATCTTACATTATTAAATAACCGGTTTTCTTTTTTATTTATTTTTTTGCATTTGGGATTTGGGTTTTTTTATTTGAATATAAATTTGTTTGCTTTTTGGTTGTTTGTTGTTTTTGGTTTATTGGATTTGACCTAAGTGAGTTAATGTATTATCTTTATATTAATAGGGTTTGTGATTGAATTTTAATATTATTGTTGAAAAAAAACTAATAATAATAATAAAAGCATGATATTGTTTATGTTTTTAGTTAGGTAAGCTCAGTGTTATAATTTTTAAATTTGATATTTTTGAGTTCAAACATTTATTGTTACAGTATCTTGAAATGGATTGTGTTTGAAAGACTTGTGTAGTAAATATGGTATAAGTAATTTATTTGGTGATGTTGTTGTACTGAAACTGATAAAATGTTATTCTTTTAGTTATTTAAGTGAATATGGCGGCGACTTCTGCAGAATGTTGAGATGGAAGCGGTGAATTTTTTGCATAAGCTTATTCAGGAGTCCACTGATGAGCCTACAAAATTGACTATAAAGTTACATGTGGTATGTTTTATTTGATGATTATTCTATTTGAATCACTGATGAAATGAAATTAAAAGTGTAATATGTGTTAGGACTTTGTTAATTAAGTTTGATGGTGAATGGTAATATGTGACAGAATCTATTTAATCAATGAGGGAGAGGGATGCTTATATGTCTAGCATTTGGAGGTCTTGATATTACCCTCGGGGTCTGCAAGTTTATAGAAGCAGAAATGCAGAGCTTTGGAATGAGTGAAGAAGATGATGAAGATTTGTGGTTAGATGTGAAAGAAGAAGTTGAGAATGATGAAGGTGATGACGCAAAGAAATCGACACCTACAATGGTAGGTGCTGATGGTTGTATTGTTACATCAAACAGAAGAAATAATAGATTTCGACATCAACATCAACAACAATTTCAAGATGAATAGACCCCAAAAGGATGTGGTTAAAGAAGGTGTAGGCCGGCAAAACTTCGGGAACGACAACGGAGAGCGATTACTGCAAAGATCTTGGCAGGCCTTAGAACACATAGGAACTACAATCTTAGGGTTAGAGCGCATATTAATGATGTTATTGAAGCCCTAGCTAGGGAAGTCGGTTGGGTTGTTCTTACTGATGGAACCACCTTTCCTTAAAAATCGTGGGTATTATGTTTGTGACACCAGTCAACGATCCAGGTCAAGATCCGTACACATTTTACTTGATTATGTCATTTCATGTGCATATTAGACATATTTGCACACACTATACCCCACCCCTAGTCTAGTAAAGCCCGAACTAGGGCAGCATTTGAATGGATTATCTGTTTATGCATACAACACCCGAAATATCCGAGACAATTGGTGTTCAACAATCAAGCCAATCACATGCTCGATAGAGAGCGACCAGCCATCCAACTACTATGTGCAGTCAAACAAAAATACACGTGACACCACCAAAGTGGGAAATTACACAATTCCACTTTAAACCAAACAATCCTCAATATGTTCCACAAAACAAATGTATATTAACATGAGTTAATCTCACACAACAACACATGTTTATCACCAATTAACACATATTATAACATTAGGTTGAATATTACTATTACTATTACTATTACAATTACTCATGATATTCACACACTAGATCAAACAGATACCTACGTTGCCACTCGAAAAGGTATTACATTACATGGAAGACTAGAGGTTACCAAAATGCATCATGTATATATACATGTATCTATATAATCGGCCAAACTCGTATATATATATATATATATATATATATATATATATATATATATATATATATATATATAAATAACCGACTACATGCCTACAATACTCTAAACGCACATGATAAGTCAAATGACCTATGTCCAAATTACCAAGAGATCTTATCATTGATAGGGACTAGACATGGATACACCTCCTCATATATACATATGTATGCGTATATATGTATGTGTATACAATGGATGACACTCATGCTTACACCAAATTAGTATACAAACCAAATTCCATACACCTTCATATCTAAGTCCATCTATCCCTTTTTGCCTTTTGATTGCTCTAATCGATCCTAGTATGAGGAGAGATCATCATTTTGTCTTATTCCTCACTTACACAAGATTAGATCATCGACAACTACATGACAACATTACCTACAACTCCGACCCTTCCATAACCATAATAATTAACTAACAAACATCTTACTTTCCTTCATCTTTGACAAACTAATCCCAAGATGTGATTTGAAACCCAAATAAGAATGATTGCCCTTTTGTCTCCTACCTTCGGCCAATTATACATACGCATCCCACAAGTCACTTTCAAACCTATGAGAACCATATTACACTAATAAACCTCAAGCCAAGCAAGAAGATCATCATCCATGAAGTCAAGCCTTCCACTTGTGGACACTAGAAGACAATCGGCCCTAGGAAGTTTCCTTTGAGCCATCAACATCATTCCAAGATTAACATCCATTTGGTTAATCCGTCCCTTGTCCCAATAGAGTTTGACTTACTAGAAATGTACGTCACTAAGATGGACACTCGTGCACACCCTCACAATTGATCGACTATATGAAGAGGAGCATAAGAGCTTCAACAATTCACACTCAAACAAATCACACTTTCTTTCTTTCTTTTGAGGTCTCGACAATCATTAAACCACCACCCCACCTTGTTTTTCTTCGGCCTAGCACACAACAAGTCACCACCCACTCCAACTTAGATACCAAGGACCATAGGAAGCACATCAAGAATTGTTGGGTTATCCCAAATCTACAAACCATAGGTATGTTCCAAACTTCTTAAACCTTCCATTTATAATTGGTCCTATAGAACCACCCAACACATGGCTCTATAACCTGCAATATTCGGTCTAAAAACAAGTTAAAAACTAGTGGATATAATCGAGACTCATTTATATGATGACCTAGTTTCATAAAAACCGATTTTATGTTAACATATCAACATTTTACATACTTTTTCCCATCACCATCTTGTGTTGAAAGTCAATCAAGTGAGAGACCACTTGAACCCGAAACTAGAACATATATTAAGGGTCGAATGGGTTTAAAACCTTTGGCTCACTAGATCAATACATAAAGTACATATATAGCCGAACATATTATACCTTGTATGAATGTTTTAACACGTTGTCAAAGAAACCACACTTGTACACACTCATGATCACTCTTTTATAAAAAAAATGGGCACAAATAAGACGGTTATAATGTACCAAATAATCAGACTTGAACCTTGGAAATTAAATCAAAGCTTTTGCTACTGTCACGACATATGTTAAGATAGTTACAACATATGTTAAAATGGCCATAACATGTATTAAACATGCCTTTAACATGTTAGTATTAAAACATATGTTAAAACGCTTACTTTTCAAAGAAAACACTCACATGTGGATTAGAGAATATTCCATAACCCATGATGACGTCTGGGGCCAGTTTTGTTAATAATTGATACGTTCTACAATAAAATGCCCGAAATTCACGAAACCGTACACTTCACAAAGTACCCATGAAACACATAATAATTATCACGTGCACGAACAAGGGCCCACATGTAATAAACACAAGGGTCCATAAGTCAGGTGAGCAACTTGTATGGTAAATGACAAGAACGTGCAACTCATCATGTCCTTGTTAATCTTAGGATACTGGTTGTCAGTAGAGTAGTCATTCCATTTTCTGTTGCACTAGGCTTTATCTACAAATTTCAGGTGTGTTTCACGGCCCCGTTTTACTGTTTTACATTTTTGGGGGATAAACATGCTACATTTCTAGTACATTACATTTTGGGTGATATTCTATCGTGACTACCATGTGGAACATGAGATACTCGGTTCACGAGCTCAACAGTCCTCGTACTTACATTTACACTGTAACCATTAGCTAATAGAAGCCATTGAACACTCAAATAGATCTATTGGGATTGGCACCCCCACTATTGGTTAGTCGCTCTAACCGGTTACATACAAGAGACTGTTAATATGCTACTATTCATACGTTGTCTTTATTGTACAATGCACGAGGCACAAGAGTCAAGAGGTTTGGGTATGGGACTCATGGTTTGCACAGTAATCATTCACTTAGCTAGCTTGTGATTGGTCATACACGAATTTCACAAGCACTTTACATAGTACACTAAAACCTATGAACTCACCGACATTATTGTTGTGGGTGAAAATCCTCACGATGATTTTACCTTACATCCCTAATGTACCATCCTCAGGATGCTGAAGGACTCTACTGAATTCAGGATGTAACAGTATTTCAGCATTGCACATCCTGAGAATGAACTAACGAATTAGTTTTCTTATGTCTAATTGCAGGGATAACTAAGTTATAATATGGATTTATATGTTCATCAACGTCTATATTATAACCCTCAATTGAAGAAGTCAAAGATAGAAGTGTAACTCTAGGTCCAAGATTGAAGATGGAGTCAAAGTTGTAACCGATATACATTTAATATCGGCGACAAATAAGGAAACAGCTGGAACAAAGATTAACTGAGGAGAAACCGTTATCCAACTACTACTTTCTGTTAAAGACCTCCAACGTTCACCTGAAGCAGTTGTTACACAACATTGAAGAAGCTTAACTACTTAGCGGATCTCACGGGATTCTTTACTCATTCTCATGTACTATATAAATGGGATTATTGGACGAGTATAGGACACTTACTTACACATTGCTTACACTATAGTTGCACACATACACTTAGAAACACTTCACAATCATTGTAATCTTAGTACACTCGTCCACATACTCATTCAAAGTTGTACTTTTTTTACCAAATTAGTATTAACAAACAAGGCAGGGGCCTAGTCTCCTCCCGAGGTTTATGCCAGCGATCTACAACTGATCAAGGGCTTTCCTCGTAGATTGAGTGTTCTTCTTTGTGTTTTATTGCTTTATTTGTCCATTACAAACAGTTCCATCCCAAGGATATAACTGTCCATCCCGACGCAAACTTAAGCCATCCCGAACATAGTTGTCATATTTATACCTCTTTTAACATCCTGATCAAACATTTTCAGAATATAACTAGTTTTAACATTTGAATTACATTCTTAGCACACTACCTCACATATTCTAATTTGGAATACAAAATTATTTCTACTAGGTAATTTTTGACTAAAACAATTATGTTGACAAATCTTTTATTCATGTTTTTCCGGTAATTGATCATGAGGAGCAGGGACTTGGGAGAGGGGTTCAAGTGCGCACATCATAGTATCATCATTGGTTGAACTTCAATAATGTTGGTCATGTCATGTTGTCGGTATTTGGTACAATGACTTCGTGACAATGTTATGTTTTCTTATCTATGTATGACTATGGTTATTGTTTGATGATATCATTTTAAACTACATCTTATGTGTTTCTCGAACCTGGTGCTTGAAAAGCTTTCGAATCACATCCCCGTGTTTTCGCCTTGATGGGGTGTGACAGATTGGTATCAGAGCCAGGTTATAGCGAACTATAATTCTTTTTTAGTCAACTATAACTAGACAAAACATTTTCGAAACGATTTAACGAAATATTACATTACCTCGTCTCGCCCTCTCAAGTTCCAAGATGCTCCATGACTACACACGGGTATAGTATTTCATTTATTGACATTCATATTCATTCCTAGGCATTTGACAGGATCATGGCCATTTCGGTTAACCTCACTCTACTTTCCGACTCCGAGGAGGACTACCTCGTTGACACCACCCCCAAGGAGGACGCTCACCATATCGCTCCCGCTCATCTGACCACATCCCCTACGAGGCGCCCGACTACCCACAAGATAGTGTAGGTTTATTATGAACGACTCAAATGAGGATGAGGATCCCCAGCCCGCCTATTGCCATGTCTCTGATGATGATGTCGACGCCCATCCTGCTCTTGTCAACCCCGGTGTTCATCCCGAGGCGATTCCAGCTGAGGGCCCGACTCTTGTTGATGCTCCTTACGCGGCACAGCCCACTCCTGACCCAGCGCCTACTTTTCGCTACTTTTTGAGCGGTGGACGTTTTGTGTGCACTCCTCGAAAGCGAGTGCGCCTACCGGTCCTTCTAGCAATTCTTGCTCCTGGCTCGGCCCCCGTTGAGCCTGCCAACCCCGTTGTCCATGGCGAGCCCGATCTTCCCATTGGTCGGTCCGATATCAGAGGAGCCGGTCGAGGAGCCACCTATGCCTGACCCAGAGCCACCTCGCAGATTAAGGAGGAGATCTCAGGCCCGCAAACGACGCTACCTCCCCACTCTTGTATGTGATGTAGTTCACAGGGATGAGGAGGACGATGCTGAGGCGATGACTTTGGGTGAATTATCTGGCCGACCGCTTTACACGAAGAGAGGTGTTCTCTTATCTAATGATTTGCAGCTTGTAAGCTTGGGTGTTCGGATTCGGAAATTAGAGGAGCGTGCTTCGGAGGCTGAGCAGGGTAGACTTATAGCTATTATGGGACGAGCGGAGGCGGAGAGGCGCTTGGATGCACTAGAGCAGAGGGTTTCAGAGTTGGACCTGCGTATGAGATCTGTAGTCGCCACTCTTGCTGCTTCTTTTCCATATTCATGTTCTTAGGATATTTCATGATTGTACCTTGTGTTGTTTTATTTTGTGGTTGTGATTTAAACTCATGCGGCTTGGCCGCCAATCATTTGTATCATGACAATGGATGTATTTGAACTACTAAATGAAATCAAATGATGGTGATGGTATTTTGATTCATGATGTATCTTATTTATTCTTTTTCTTGTGGTTGTGATTGACTTACTGTTCATGGTTATATTTGGTTGTTATATTTGCGTGCATGAAAATATTTGTTAAATATGTGTCTTATACTTTTGATATGTGATGTATTAGAAGGGAAACATGCAAACTCGATAATCTGCAAGAACCACTGAAGGCGAGTCACCTCCGGCCACTCCTGCTGAGTTGGCTACGGTTATTGCTGAAGCGATTACTTGACATGACACAGCTCGAGCCGATACCAGTGGCAGTGGCGGTTCTGGGGGTACCAGTTGCCGACGAGGAAGCGATATGGATAACGGTAGAAAATTTTGGTCTAAATTCTCTATTTACTATTGTATACACAGAAGTTGAAAACCAAATTCGGGGATGCTCATACAAAACTTTCATGGCCTGCAAACCATGGAACTTTCGTGGTACCGAAGGTGCTGTCTATATTGTCCGATGGATTGAGAAAACAGAGTCTGTTCTTGACATCAGTGGTTGCTCTGAGGACCAGAAAGTGAAGTACTCTACTTGCACTTTCCAAGATGAAGCTCTTACGTGGTGGAATCTTCAAGTACAAACTATGGGTAGAGATGCATCCTACAACCTCACTTGGGCCGAACAGAAAACTCTACTCATGGAGAAGATTCAGAAGAATTGTCCTAGGAGTGAACTGCAGAAACTTGAAACAGAATTCTGGAATTTGTCTATGGTGGATGCTAACATTACCGATTACACTACCCATTTTCATGAACTCTCTCGACTTGTACCCCACATGGTCACACCTGAATACAAGAGAGTTGAACGGTATATTTGGGGTTTGTCTCCAAATATTCGAAGCATGGTTACCGCGTCTGCACCCACTACCATCCAGAGTGTTGTTACACTGGCTCACAGTCTCACCGATGATGCCGTTCAAATGGGTTCGTTGAATCGTAAGGTTAAAGTTGCTGGTGAGTGTTCTAGGGACAAGCGTAAGCGATCTGGTTCGAAGAAGGGTAAGAACTCCTCTCATAAGCGCCAAGATTTTGTGAAGGTTTTTGCTGCCGTGGAGCTCAAAAAGAAATACAACGGGCCCCACCCTTATTGCAGCAAATGCAACTACCATCATGTTGGCACTTATGAGAGTATTTTGTGTCAGAACTGCAACCGCCGTGGTCACCAAACCGCTAACTGCAAAGCCAAAGCCATCAATACTCCTCCTGCAAAAAAACGAGTGTTTTGAATGTGGTGCGATCGGACATTTCCGCAAACACTGCCCGAAGACTAAGGATCAAGCTAGGAACCAATGACGCACGCGATGATCCGAACGTGGTTACCGGTACATTTCTCCTTAACAACCATTATGCTTCGGTACTTTTTGATTCAGGCGCTGATTTTAGCTTTGTGTCACCGACTTTAAGAAATCCCTTGGATTAGAATCGAGTAAGTTGGATACACACGACACCATAGAATTGGCCAATGGTAAGCTAATTTCATCTGAAGAAGTTGTTAGGGATTGTGTTTTGGAAATTGTTGGTCATACCTTTAGCATTGATCTACTGCCTATTCAATTGGGTAATTTCGACATTGTCATTGGAATGGATTGGTTATCCAAAAATCGTGCAAAGATTGTCTGTCATGAGAAGTTGGTTCGTATCCCCTTGTCTAATGGTGAAATCCTCTCGATTCGAGGAGATAGTGGTGGATCTACTCTTTGCAATATATCTTGCATCAAGGCACATAGATGTTTAAGGAAAGGTTGTGTGGCATTCGTGGCACATGTCGTTGAATAGAAAGCTAATGATCGGAAACTCGATGACATTCCGGTAGTGCGAAACTATCCCGAAGTTTTTCTCGAAGACTTGCCTAGGCTGCCACTGCCACGACAAGTCGAGTTTCGCATTGACCTAGTCCCAGGAGCTGCCCAAGTAGCCCGTACTCCGTATCCTTTAGCACTATCCGAGATGCAAGAATTGTGTAACCAGCTTTGGAATTATTAGATAAAGGTTTCAATCGCCTGAGTTTTTCTCCGTGGGGAGCGCCTAATTTTGTTCGTGAAGAAAAAGGACGGTAGTTTTCGCATGTGCACCGATTATCGGGAGTTGAACAAGTTGACCATCAAGAACACGTACCCACTGCCAGGGATTGATGATCTGTTTGACCCTTTGCAGGGTTCCAGTTATTATTTGAAGATCGATCAACGTTCGGGGTATCATCAGTTACGGATCCAAGAGGACGACATACCAAAGATTGCTTTCCGAATTCGATATGGCACTATGAGTTTTTGGTTATGTCATTCGGTTTGATGAATGAACCGGCTGTTTTCATGGATCTTATGAATCGCGTCTGCAAGCCCTAAGTGGACAAATTCTTGAGTTTTTCATCGATGACATCTTGATCTACTCGCGGACCAAAGACGAGCACGAACATCATCTTATATTGATATTGGAGATGCTCAAGAACGAGAAATTGTTTGCCAAGTTCTCGAAATGCGAGTTTTGGATTCGAGAAGTTCATTTTCTTGGTCACGTTGTGAACGAGATGGGTATTCAGGTCGACCCTACCAAAATTGAAGCGATCAAAGATTGGGATGCGCCCAAAACCCCAATCGAAGTTCAACAATTTTTGGGTCTAGCCAGTTATTACCATCGGCCCATCGAAAATTTCTCTAAGATTGCCCAACTGTAGAGGAGAGAATTCGACACGAAAACAGGATTATATGATCATACAAGTTACTAAACCAGGTGCGGAAACCCTAGCTTAGAACAAACTGATATAAACTCAATCAAAACACAATCAAAGTCATTTTAAAAGCTTTTCATAGATTAACTCTTTGATAAAATTGGTTACAACTTGATAACAGTTAATCTAGCACACTTCTAAACACTCTCAGACCACTCTGGAACACACACCAAAAGCACACACTCTAAATGACTCGCTTAACATTACAAAAACCCAAAATCTATTTATAGCCTCTGCACATTCGCCCCTTTTCATTGGTCGAATGTAAGCAGTTTCCACATTCGCCCACTTCATGTGGTCGAATGTGTCTTCCTTCAGTCCTGGTTCCAGATTCGTCCACTATACAGCTACCTTCGCCCACTTGAAAGTTACCTTCGCCCATTTCTTCTTCCTTCGCCCCTAACACATGTTAACATCTAATCATTAGTCGCAAAACGGCATCTACAAACTCCCCCTCGACTATTGATTAGATCGTTTTCTATCTTCATCCATGGCTTTGTTCAGCAGCTTTATTCTGAGCTGTTTCTTTTGCTCTGTAGTCATCTCAGGCTCTAACTTTCTCTTAACCGGTTTCGACACATTTGCCATCTTCACCTTTTTGCCAAGCTTCCCCTCCAAATTACTTCCAGCATTAATGTCATAAGCAAAGCAAACACCCACAACCTGTGTGTATTTCTTTGCTTGATCTGCATCGTTTGGCTCATGATGAATCGGATTATAAAAGAGCATGATGATGTCTTCGAAGGTGCAATTTATCAGCCACATAGGATCAAATACATGAACATGCTTGTATTTGTCCTTTCCATCTCTCAACACGATCACAGCTTCAGCCTTCCTCCAATCATAATACCAGAAAATGAAATCAGCACTGAAGTGTTGAGGCATAGGCATTAAAGGTATCTTCCTCATAACTTCAGGTGCCTTATAAATCAAGGTAACCCTCTTCAATTTGGTTCTGGGATCAATATCCCTGTGAACTTTCCTCCGGGGATATTGTGGTTTAAATCTGTTCCACTTAGTTCTACTCTCCCAAACCAATTTGTCTGCACACCAACCGACGTGTGAATTATTCACTGAAGCACCCGACATTTGGAATCTGCACAAATCTCTAACCGCCCAGTACGGTAGAGTCAGCAAATCAATGAATCTGTAAAAGTACAAGATTCCAGATTCCCACTTAGCAGCTAAACACTTCAGCCTGCCTAAGTATGTCCACCCAAGAGCTCTGCCTCTGAACTTTGCATTATGAAACCTATAAAAGTTTCCTTGAGCTTCAGGCTTCGGTCGGTTTTCTTCCATCAGTCTTAACTTCTTCAAATACTCCTTCAAATCATTAGTCTTATTTGAAGATTCTGGCAAATCAGCTCCAAGTACTTTCTCAACAAACTCAGCACTCCTCTTCTTTGCCTTTCTTTTTGCAGACGTATTATGTCTCTCAGTAAAATCAGGAAACACCAAGTCTTCATCAGTTTGTCTGAAGTACTGTGGATATTCCTCATGTGTAATATCCTCTATCTCAACTTCTTCAAATTCAGGGGTGTTTTTGTCATCTGAGTGACTTCCAACATCCTTTTCAGGAATATGTGGAATCGACTCATCAACAATGAATTCTTCAAACGTTTTCCCTACCCTCTGTGCAAGTCCATCCAATATCTCTTTTGCCACAGATGCAGGTACTTCCCCTTCTTCAAGATCAGGATCGTTATATTCCAATTCATATCGCATATCATCCGTTTGGAATATTTCAGCAAAACGACCTGTGAACTCAATGGTCCATTCTCTTTTCTCTAACATGTCCTTGTATACTTGTTTTGCATCATCAGACAAGGACCTCACCTTCTCATTCCAAAACACAGTTTCATCATCAACATTCTGTCCTTTCTTCTTTGAACTCGACTCACCTGTGTCTTTCTTCTTCTTTGAAGGTGGTCTTTTCTCAAATGTAAACTTAGAAGTATCATCTCCTCCATCATTATCATCACTACTACTACTATCATCCTCCTTTTGACTTCCTGAATCTTCAGCATCATCATCATCATCATTATTATCACCTTCATCATCACTCTTATCCGATTCTTCATCCTCATCATCCTCATCTTCCTCTTTGTCAGATTCAGATGGTTCAAAATCTACCTGTTCAACCTCTTTCTCTGTATCCTCCTCACCCTCCTTCAGCTTGGGTGCAATGTTGTACAGATCATCTATTAGCTCACTAAGGCGTTTGTTTTCAGCCTTCAATTCCTTATTGTCTTCTTTAATCGCCTTGTATCTGTTCTTGTTTCTCAGAACCTTTCCTTCAAGCTTCTTATTCTTTGCTTCAAGCTTCTTTACCTTCTCATCTATCTCATCTTGATTAGATTTAGAAGCTACCACAATCTGAAGCATTTTCTCTTCATTCAACTTAAACTTGGCAATCTCAGCTTGCTGAGCCACTAGCATCTTCATCATATCGTCCATTCTTTTATTCACCTGCTTCATCACATCGTCATCCACAGTGACCTTCTTGGACTTGGACTTAGACTTAGATGGCTCAATCTCAGCTTCTTTTCCTTTCTGAGGCTGTGTAAACATGTTAAGAACATTATCCAGGGCAATATTGAATTGATCCACTGGTAATGTTGTAGCCTCCTTAGTCTTTTGCTTCTTAGTAGCTGGTGAAGATTGTTTAGATGATGTACCAGCATCAGGTAATCTCTTTCCTTTCAACAATAAGTTCAATTCTTTCTCTCTCAGCTGCTTTGTACTAGTCTTCTTGGCCATGGTTTTGTGTTTGGGTTTGGGCAAGTTCACTACTACAGTTTCACCTTCATTCAACTCGTCCAAATTCACAGTCAACCCTTCATCTTCAGCATCAACAGACTGCTTGCTCTTCTTAGCTTCTTCTATTGATCTGTTCAGTGATTCAGACTCACCAACCAAAGTGGCCTTTTGTTTGGTAGTCCGGACATTTTCAGCATCCGAATCCCACTGCTCTTCAGTCTCCGTCTCTTCTGAATCAACAGATTCTTCATCTACCAAACTCGTACCCTTCTTAGCAGTAGTTTTCTTCCTCACCGCTTGTTGTTTTGAACTCCCTTGATCTGTCTTTCCCTTACCCTTCCCTTTGGCTCCGGGATTGACAACTTGTCTCTTTCTTTTTGTGCTTGCATCAGCATAAACTAGTGGATCATCATTATCACTATCACTGTCAGGATGCCTCGCTGTATTCTTTCCAGGATCCATGTAATCCTCTCTAGCTAAGGCTCCAAACAACCTCCTGTAAGGTGGTCTCTCATTTTCAGGCACACCTTTGTAACCTTTCATCCTCACTAAGGTTCTAACATTCATATGATCCATAACTAGTATCTGTGTTGGATCTTTCTTCAAGTGTGGATATTTATGATCAAAAATCATCATAAGAAATCTCGGATAAAGCATGAACTTCTTAAGCTTCAATCCTTTCAACATTTCTAGCATATGATCCAAAATCATTCCTGCAACATTAAATGGTTTGTTGAGAGTCAACGCAACCATTAATGAGCTCAAACTCTTCCTCATTACGTCATATCCACCACTCACACATCCAAACACCAGTATAATGACGTGAGCAAAATACTTAAACTGTACTCCCAGTTTCCCTTTGTAAATGGAACCATCAGTAATCGGTCCTTTGTATTTCATCCTCAGGAAACAGGCTTTCTGCTCAGTCCATGATAATTCCCTTGGATCTTCACTAGTTTCAAACTGGATCTGGAGAGCTTCTCTGATATCTGATTCAGTAATAAACATCTCCATTCCCTGAATCTTGCTTTTGATGATAGTCTGATTATCAAAGTAATCATACTTGGCGTTGTTGTAAAAATCCTCAACTATATCCTTGTAGATAATAGTTGGTGTGGCCAAAGCATAAACCACTCTGCATCTCTTCAAAAACTTGATAATCTCAGTAAATTCTACATTCTTTTCCACATCTCCAAGATACGCGCAACAATTATGAGTCTTCTCAAACGGCCATTTAGTACCGCTTGATGATTCTTCTGCTTGCACAGTCTCTGGAACTGGATCAACAACTGTAGTCTCAACAGGAATATCAATATTTGCTTGTTCTTCAGCCATCTGAAAGATAAAATCAAAATAAACATCAAAACACGAAATCGACAAAAACTTGAAAATTTCTGACTTTTGGAATTCCACATTCGCCCATAATGAACTGGTCGAATGTAGATTTTTGTGACCGAAGGTGTAAGATTTTGGTCGAATGTAGAATGATTTTAACTAAAAAGATACATTCGCCCATTTTGATTTTCCTTCGTCCAACCTGATTCCACCTTCGTCCATACGAAGACCCGAAGGTGAATCTGTTTAAAACCAGAATTTTTAAAAATTTTCAAACGTGTTATTAACCCCTAATTTTGATTAAAATCAATCCTAATATGGCCGATTAAGCTTCGTCTACCATCAATTGTCCTTAACATTCATTCTATATCAGTTTTCAAAAAGGAATTAGGGTTTTATCATTTTATTGATCAATCAGTGATTAAACTTTGTTTATATCCTAATTCTTGTTAAACTCTCCCCCTAAAACTGATATGGAATGATTTCCTATCAATATTAATCATTAACAAACACTGAAAATTGAAGAACCCTAAACCCTAAGTCCGGTTACTAAACCAAACAATTCCGGTTTCAATCCGTGTCCATTACCTGTAAAAATGATATGGAAATGATCAGTGAACACTAGGGAACAAAATGCACAAGCAGAGAATTCAAAAACAACAAGGTCTTGGTACGAAGAAAAATTTTGAAAAAATGTAAGTGAGGGTCGAATCTGGGTGTGGCATATATAAAACCTTCACCTTCGCCCGTTTCATTCGGTCGAATGTAAAGATGTTCCACCTTCGCCCCTAGTGAAAGACACGAAGGTAAAATATTTTCACCCGGAAGTGGAAATTGGCTATAAGCCACATTCGCCCAAATAGAAACAACCCGAAGGTGAACAAAAAGTCCACATTCGTCCCAAATTAAGGGCGAATGTAAATTGGAAATTTTGAAAAATTTTGCCAAATTACAAATTCGAATCCCATTCAACATTTTTCAATCCGTTAAGCTTCCAAAACACAAATTTTTACTTTTAGAATGATACAAAGCCCAGATGGTGTTGTCAAATCTCAGAAATTGACTATCAAGCATCCCCGGTTATCAAAAATAAAGCAGAAATGCAAAAAATTTGGATTTCTCTGAAATTTTATCAAAACACACCTAAAATCTTTTTGGATTTTGTATCTTTTTGACATTAAAAGTAAATTGCAACAAAATAAAATGCATCAAAGTAAAATGAAAGCAGTAAACATTTTGTGAAATCCGGTCAGAGGATCATATCAGTTTTCTGAGAAATCTGATCACAGCGTTGATCTTTTTGTTTAATATTATCATTAGAAACAGTATGTGATACGGCAATTGCTGATATTGTGGTCCATGTAAGCTCACATGCAGACAATTACGCAATGCTTTAAAATGATACGAGTTAGATGTATTAGACTAACACGATGTGGTGCCCACACACACGACATACTCCCGTATCAAGTAATTGCACAAAGCTTCGTCGTAACGCGTGATTATGCCAGAGTTATCCGTAAAAGTTACAAAGTGTATAGCACAGAGTTGTACAGGTCAGCAAATGAATGCAGCAGAGTAACATGTGCGTATATACTAGGTTGAGGCTGATATTAATCACTGATTTGCATCAGATGATCAATACGATGTAATAATGATCTATGATCAATTAAAACATAAAGTTCCTCAATTCGGTAACTTCCGGTTTTGGCAATTAAGCTCTTTTAGCAAATATTCTGATAAAACTAGGTCCGTAAATCAATACGACAAAAGTTTATCAGAATATCCCGGATAACCATAACATAACGACCCGAAACCTCAGATTTTGGCAATCCTATCAAACGAAATTACGGTACTAAGACCATATGCCCATGAGGTGTTCAGCCACGAACGCGTAGTTCGTTATGTTTGT
This sequence comes from Ambrosia artemisiifolia, assembly GCA_032199755.1. Classification (NCBI taxonomy): domain Eukaryota; kingdom Viridiplantae; phylum Streptophyta; class Magnoliopsida; order Asterales; family Asteraceae; genus Ambrosia; species Ambrosia artemisiifolia. The sequence goes on along the minus strand of CM063519.1, from coordinate 46,515,436 downwards.
ATCACTAATGCACGCAATATTTAGTCTACGAAGCCTATCAGCATATCACACGTGATCAACACACGCCTCATTATACTATACAATTCTTTAGCCTGTGTCAGATTTCCACTGATGTACTATCATTTCCTCTGTTTTTCCAGGAAATCATTTTTGATTTTCTAATTTTTAGGTCTTTTTGGATTTTATAATGTTTTTGGATTTTCCTGATAAAATGGCTCCCCCTAAAATAAAGAACATATTTTTGGGATTTTTGATTTTATGAAAAACAAAAACAAAAATTTGAAAGAAACAATCCACTCGAAGGCATCAACCTCTTTGAGGATTAAACAATCCCGTCGAAAGCATCAACTTCTTTGAGGATTATGATAGTAAAGAGAAATTCCCAATTAGCAAAGAGAAATTCCCAATTAGAAAAATATAAAAACTAAAAACTAAAAGGCGATAAACCGAGGTGCCGATTAGTCCTGTTTTTCCTTTATATTGTTTACTTTTAAAAGATATTCAAAGCGTGAACGGTCAAAAGCTTTAGTAAACAGATCTGCACGTTGGTAGTCAGTGTGAATTTTGATCATATCGATCAATTCCTTAGCGTAACAATCACGGATAAAATGATATTTGATCCGGATGTGTTTCGCTTTAGAATGATTTTCCGAATTTTTAGTTAATGCAATTGCAGCTTCGTTGTCACAGTAAATAGGAGTTTTTAGAAACTGCAAACCGTAATCCACCATTTGTTGTTGAATCCAAAGTACTTGCGAACAGCAACTCGAGGCTGCAATGTACTCGGCTTCACAGGTAGATTGTGCTACGGAAGTCTGTTTCTTGCATTGCCAGGTGATTAACCTGCTCCCGAAAAACTGGCAACCAGCTGTAGTAGATTTGCTATCTTTGTCACAGCCGCCCCAATCTGCATCACTAAAAGATATGAAATCAAAATTATCATCATGAGGGTACCAAAGTCCTTTTGAAGGACAACCCTTCAGGTATCGAAGGATACGCTTGACCGCCGTCAGATGACTTTGTTTCGGCTTCGATTGATAACGGGCACAGAGACACGTTGCGTACATAATATCTGGTCGAGACGCCGTCAAATACATCAGAGATCCGATGATTGCTCTGTATGTAAAAGGATCCGTCAGCTCCCCCTTAGCGTCCACTCCAATCCCGTGATTGGGTTGAATCGGGGTATCCATCGGCTTTGAGTCCTCCATCTGGAACCGGCTCAAGATGTCGGAGACATATTTCGTCTGGTGAATGAAGATCCCGTCGGATCTTTGGTCCACCTGCAAGCCTAGGAAAAACTGCATCTCCCCCATTGCGCTCATTTCGAACTTTTCCTGCATGACAGTTTCGAACTCCCTGCATAAAAGCTCGTTAGTTGAACCAAATATTATATCATCAACGTATATCTGTACTAGAAGCAAGTCATCTCCCGTCTTTTTCGTAAAGAGGGTGCAATCGACGAGGCCGCGCTTAAATCCTTTGGTGATGAGGTATGTACTTAGCTCCTCGTACCACTGCCTCGGAGCCTGGTGCAAGCCATAAAGAGCTTTGTTCAACACGTAGACCTTATCCCGGTGGATTGGGTCCTCAAAGCCTGGTGGCTGCCCGACATACACCTCTTCCTTGACTTTACCGTACAGAAATGCGCTTTTCACGTCCATCTGATAAACTTTGAATTTCTTATAAGAAGCAAACGCGAGGAACATCCGAATAGCTTCGATTCGTGCTACCGGTGCATAGATCTCGTTATAATCAATCCCTTCGATTTGATGGAAACCCTGCACGACCAATCTGGCTTTGTTACGAACAATAACCCCACGATCATCCTTCTTACACTTAAACACCCATTTGGTGCCAATCTTCTTCCTGTCCGGCGGCAAATCCGTGAGCGTCCAAACTCCCAATTTCTGGAATTGTAATAACTCCTCCTGCATAGCTTCCACCCAGGCATCATCCTTCAAAGCGTCCTTGTATGTCCTTGGCTCTACCTGCGACACATAACACGCAAACGACCAATCATTTTGACTACCAGATTGTTGAATTTTGGCATATAAAGCTAAAGCACCAAAACTCTCTGGCGAATTAACACTTTTAAGCTGCCCTCTGGTCATAACACTACTTCCAGGATCACCGATTACTTGCTCCAGAGGGTGAATACGATGAATCCGAGATTCCGGATAATCAGGTACTTGCACTCCCGTCTGAACAGTCAAGTTCTCTACAGCATCCAGATCATGACCCGTATTTGATGATGAAGCCACATCAGTAATTGGAGTTGGGTTCACTGGCGGTGCCTCCTGTTCTTCAGCTTGATCAAGAATAGCTTCTTCAAATTGTTCATCTTCAGATTCTGAAGTATCTAATGAAGTTGAAGCCTCTTGAAATATCTCTTCTTCTTGTATAGGAGCATTGGTATCATTAGAAGCTGGTAGGGGGTTCACGGTGATCGGACGCACCAACGGTGAAGTTGTTGCATTTTCACACTCGTAAAGTAATCGAATAACAGCTTCTTCAACCAAGCTATCTAGATTGAATGATTCAAAGAAATCTTTGTAATCAAACATCCAATCAGGACCCGTGCCTTGAATATTTTGAGTATATCGTTGAACGTCCACGTTAGCCCAGTCTTCCACACGACGAGTTCGCTTGTTGTATACCCGTTTGAGCAGGGTTGCATATCCAACAAAGTAACCCTCCTCGGCTTTAGGACTAAACTTTTCGCTTGGATTCAACATAGTGCAAGGCGCCCCGAAAGGTTCTAGATACTCTAAGTTCGGCTTCCTTCGGTGTAACAGCTCATAAGATGTTTTACCAAACTTCTTCACTGTTAAAACCCGATTTAGTGTATAATTTGCTGCATAAATCGCCTCATTCCAGAACATTACTGGAAGATTTGAGTCAGCAAGCATTGTCCTAGCCGCTTCAATTAGAGTCCTATTCTTTCGTTCAGCAACACCATTCTGTTGAGGGGTGTACGGAGCCGAATATTCATGATGTATCCCTTTGTTTTCACAAAGTTCATCCATCTTGGCATTTTTGAACTCCGTCCCATTGTCACTCCGAATTCTCTTAATCTTCACATTGTAGAGATTCTCCAATCGAGTGAACAGAACTTTTAGATTAATAAAAGTGTTGCTTTTATTCTGCAAACACATCACCCATGAAAATCTTGAGTAATCGTCAGTGACGACTAAACAATAAAGCTCTCCAAGATGACTTTTGCGCTTGACCGGTCCGAAAAGATCCATGTGCAATCGCTCTAGTGGCATCTCAACAGAGTTAACCTTTTTCACTTTGTGGGACTGTTTGTGTTGCTTCCCCTTTTTACAACTCACACACTTGTCATTCAGATGAAAATGTTTCACGTTTACTCCATCGACAAGTCCATTTCTCACAAGTTGATTCATTTTCTTCAGATGAATGTGCCCCATTCTTCGGTGCCACATTATCGATTCTTTCTCAGTCGCCTTGGACAAAAAGCATGTTATCTGCCCCTGTGATGTCATCGCCTTGGACATATCAAGAATGTATAGATTGTTGACGCGAGGTGCCTTCAACATGATCCACTCTTTAGGAATTGTAAAGCCCGGTTTCAAGATATAGCAGGATTTGTCATCAAAATGCACAGTAAATTTCTTGTCACAAATTTGACTGACACTCAACAGATTGTAATCTATCTGCTTCACATACGAAATCCGCTCGAAACTCACTATCCCATTGCTCACACTTCCTTCCATTGTGATATATCCACCTTTGTTTCCTGCAAACGCAACATACCCTCCATTGATGTTCTTTACATCGAACAGCAACGCAAGATCCCCTGTCATGTGGCCTGAAGCTCCACTATCAACAATCCAAAGACTGCTAATAGGGCCAGCTGAAGCTCCCTGCACACAAAATGTAAATCAGTTAGTTCTTTCGGGGGACCCAAGCCTGAGTCTTGGGTCTTTCAACATCAGGTTTCACAGTAACATTGTCACAAACATCTTTAACAATTTTTTGATCAATCTTTTTCTGATTGTTCAAAACAGTTTCCTTTCTTTCATTAACTCTTGAAGTTGAGGCTCCTGGAGTACCATTGGGTGTCCAAGATTGTTCAGTCCTTTTCAGGATACGAATCTGAGACTTTGGATTCTCAGTCGGTTTCTGAACATTGTTAGCAAAAGTAACCTTCTTGGTAACCTTATCTGATTTAACAGACTTAGGTCCAACATTTGATTTGACAATCGGTTTTGGTGGAACCTTTTGCCTATCAACTGTTGTGTTCACCACAGGCTTTCTCCATGAGTTTTCCATAGCAATCCGATTCCTTCTATCATAGTGCATTGGACAAGTGTTCCTCATTTGAAAATTGTTTTGATTATAAAACGGTTGTGTTTGTTGAGGAACAACTCTCCTATGTGGTGGCACATAATGATCAATCGGTTTTCGCATAGAATTTCTCATTTCCACCTCGTGCCTCTTGTGCCTTACATATGGGCACTGAGCAAGTAAATGCCCACGTTCCCCACACTTAAAGCACGCACGGTACTCTTCAAAAACATTCGGAGCATTTGGTTGAGCAAATGATCTCACAGGATATTGATCATTGTACTGTTGCTTCCTTAAACTCTCAGGGAGTGGCCCTTTTGAGTAATTAGGCTCATTGAAACCATTAGCTCTGTTTTTGGGTTTAACAAACTCTGTGACATGGACCTTTGGTTCTTGAGGAACATCCAAATACAACTTCTTTAACAAAGCTGGTGGAATTTCATTTGTTCTCTCATGTTTTGGGAACCAAATGGTACTTTCTTGCCAAATCTTTTCAATTTTAGCATAGTTGGCATTTTTTATTGGAAAGTCCTCGTCAGAGATGATCTTATCGGATCCTTCCATCCGATAGAACACTTTGACAGGTTTGTCACATTGTTCGTTTTTATCATTCCTCTCAAGATCTTTCTTAACCACATTAAGATCTTTCTTCACAACATTCTTTTCAGACTTCTTTTCACAATGAATACTTCTCATTGGAACAATTTGAGATGATGAAACTGGTTCATTTGTAATGATGTGATTTTCTTTTGGAATTTCACATGCATTAACAGTTTGGTTACAACCAGTATCATCACTCTCTGAATCTGAGTCAACACTTTCAGCAGTAACACCCTCATCATTGATTCCCAAAATCGGTCTAACATCGGAATTTGGATCACCAATACTTGAAGTATTAGATTCATTTTCCGATGCTGAATCAGATTTTACCGAACTCTCCGGTGTCACTTGGTGACAATTATGGTTTTCAAAGAGAACCGGAGATGGTACAGCCCGATAATTGGTTGTTTTATCATCAATGATGTGGTCTACCACATAAGCAATATTCTTGTAACTTTCCAACTTTTTGTTTACTTTCTCAGCAAAGCATTTGATGGTGGCCATTTCCAACTTGGTGTTTTCAATTTCATTGATATAGTTGTTAATTGCCAATTGTTTTAAAGACAAAGTGTTTTTCAAGTCGGAAATGTCCTTTTTGTAGCCATCTAATACTTTGTTAAAAGCATTCAACTCTTTGCGAGTAGATTGACTGTTCATGATAGCACTATCACGTTGAACACGGAGTTGTTTAACCTCCTCAGTCAATCTATCACATGTACCACAGTATTTTTCACTAGTATTATCAATACTACATGCAGAACTTACAGGTTTTGGCGGGTCAGTCATGGCCATTAATGCAAAATGAGCTTCCTTTCCTGCAAAGAATCTGGAATAATCAATCTTTGTGAAAGCATCATCTGCAATGCACGACTTCCTAGTCATCAGAAAATCTGCTTCTGCAAGCAACTGATCAATATCTTCATCAAGAGAATTAACACTAGCTTCCGTATCTGAGTCACTGTCTGAATCAGAATAAACCGATTCACACTCCTCAGGAATGTCAGAAACAGTATCAATCACAACTCCAGAATTTGTTTCTTCATTCTCAACCTCAACATTAACCTCAGAATTAACCTTAACAGGTTCAAAATCCCCATCCATCTCAGCTTCAGACTCATCACTATCAACCTCAGTTTCAACCTTCTCCTCCATCGTCACAGAATCTTCAATATCAACCTGATATGCAACACAAGCCACATTTCCCCCAGTAGTGATTTCCTCAACACCTATCTGAATACTCGACTAGTCAAACCTCTCATCTTGTTGAGTAACCAATGCTTGATTGGTATTCTGTTGTTCATTTGGTGTAGTGATTGGTATGACTGTTCGATTAGTATTGTTTGGTGTTTGGTTTTGTGTCTGGTTTGGTGTGTTTGGTTGTCTATTTTGGTTGTTATTAAAGTTGTTTTGACGATTTTGGTAGTTGTTGTTGTTGTTTTGGGAAGACACTTGGTTTTGGTTTTGTTGTTGACGGTTCTGATAGGTAGCATTGAATGGATTTCTGTTGCCTTGTTTTGGTGGCTGGGTGCATTCTCGTTTAAAGTGACCTTTACCTCCACAATTAAAACAAGTCACTTTCTCCTTATTGAACCCGTAGGTTGTGTTAGGAGAAGTTCCCAAATCAGTTCTACCTGTCTTTTCTATAAACTCTGTTGCTCTTCGCATTATGCTAGCAAAGGCCCATTGAATATCAATGAGTTCCATCTCTTCCTTATCAATCTGTGCGTAGTCTTCATTGGTCAAGTTGTTATTACCAATTTGACTAGCAACTAACCCATTGTAGGAAGAAACCATTGCAGAGACTAATGCAATGTGTTGCTGAGCAACTTCAACTGTCACATTTCCAAGATTGGAAGTCTCCAAAACCACCGTTTGTTGGTTAGGTTGATTCATTTGTTGTTGTTGAGCTTGACCAGCAGTATAGAAAGCTGCTTGTTGCTTTGGGGAGAATGGTGGAATGTAAGAATATTGATATGGAACTTGTGGTTGTGGTTGTGATAGAGATGAAGTTTGTTGTTGGTAGTTAATGATAGGAGATTCCACAACATTAGATACACATGCAACATGTGGTGCAACTAGCCCTCCTGAGCTTGTACTCACTGGAACTGAAGATCCTCCAAAATATAAGTTTGGATTCTGAGGAATCTGAGCTCTCCTAGCCTTCCTCTTCTCTTCCAACTCTTTGTTCTCCAGCTTCTCAATGAACTCTTGAAGAGACCAGTATTGATAAGCATCCTTCTCCTTCAGCACATCCACATGCTGATCCCAGTTTGGTGGTAGTGCATCTGCAAACTTGTCCACCTGTTTTGCCATAGGAATCTGTATACCATAGCTAGACAATTCAGATATCAAATGATTAAATCTAGGAGTTAGTTCTTTCAAAGATTCATTTCCAACATAAGAAAAATTCTCAAACTCCTTAATAAGTTCTTCCGTCCTCAAACTTCGAGTCTTCTCATTTCCATCATGCTTCCTTTTAAGCATATCCCACAGTGCCTTAGAAGTTGTGCAAGTCCCAAATTGATGCAAAAGATCATTTGTAATAGCTTGTGTCAATTGGGAAAACGCCTTCTTTTCCACAGCAAACTTCTTTTTCTCATCCTCCGCCATGCTCTCCAATGGCACTGGTTCACCTGTGTTCTCCAGAACTGGTGGTGTGTAACCTTTAGCAATCATGTTCCATGCTTCAGCACCTTCCACTCCCATCCCTTCCAAATGTATCTTGAACTTTTTCTGCCACTGATTGTATTCTTGAATCTCCATGAGCTTCGGTGGCCGAGTCCCGCTACCTGAAGACAAATCATTAATCAGTGTGGAAATAGCATTTGTAGTTTGAGTGTTTACCACCGCTGCTGCTACTCCCCAGTAGTCAGACTGTGGTGCTGTAGGTGCACTTTGAGTCATGTAGTTAACCGGCTGCGAAGACTGTGTGCTTGTCTTCTGTGCTGCCACTGTCCATGGATCCATCACCTGCTGTTGTGGTTGTGTAGTTGCTGGTGTAGGAGTAGTCTGATAACGCCACATAATCACGCACTTCGAGAAATTCAACACTTAGAAAAAGTTTCCAAAAACTGTCCTAGGTTCGCCCAAAAGTAATCAGATTCGTCCCTTTTGGTTCAGGTTCGCCCAAACAGTTCACTCCCGAAGGTAAAATCACACCAGAAAGTAAAAAAACTCAACTAACACTTTCTACGTTCGCCCAAAGTATTCTAGGTTCGGCCGTTTCAGTTTCAGGTTCGTCCGCCCGACGTCCCGAAGGTAAAAACAGTAACCCGAATGTGAAATATTCAAGTGAAAAATCCTAGATTCGCCCGAAAAATTCTAGGTTCGCCCGAAAAACTACTCACCTTCGACCTAAAACTCACACGTTCGTCCAACAACTCCAGGTTCGCCCATTTTAACCTTTTGAAAAACGGTTACACTTTGAAAAACGGTTATTTTGATCTCTGATTTTCAAAAGTTTGTGGATTTGAATGATCTTGATTAGGTTTTGCTTCGGAGATGATTTGGAACAATTTTAATACTTGGAATTTTGAATTTTAACCACAAAATCACCTTTAATTCTTTCAAAAACACTCAAAAACCATTTTTTATGCAAAAACAGATGTGAATTGATGAAAATTATGTCCAAATCAGCTCTGAGTTTATCAATTTGTTGTTGTATGATCCTCTACGCTCTGATACCACTTTGTAGAGGAGAGAATTCGACACGAAAACAGGATTATATGATCATACAAGTTACTAAACCAGGTGCGGAAACCCTAGCTTAGAACAAACTGATATAAACTCAATCAAAACACAATCAAAGTCATTTTAAAAGCTTTTCATAGATTAACTCTTTGATAAAATTGGTTACAACTTGATAACAGTTAATCTAGCACACTTCTAAACACTCTCAGACCACTCTGGAACACACACCAAAAGCACACACTCTAAATGACTCGCTTAACATTACAAAAACCCAAAATCTATTTATAGCCTCTGCACATTCGCCCCTTTTCATTGGTCGAATGTAAGCAGTTTCCACATTCGCCCACTTCATGTGGTCGAATGTGTCTTCCTTCAGTCCTGGTTCCAGATTCGTCCACTATACAGCTACCTTCGCCCACTTGAAAGTTACCTTCGCCTATTTCTTCTTCCTTCGCCCCTAACACATGTTAACATCTAATCATTAGTCGCAAAACGGCATCTACACCAACCACTTACAGTCTTGACTCAGAAAGACAGAAAGTTTGATTGGGGAGTCAAGCACGAGGACGCGTTCCAAGCTTTGAAGAACAAGTTATGTAGTGCTCCGATTCTTTCTCTTCTTGAAGGTGCCAATGATTTCGTGGTTTATTGCGATGCTTCACATCGTGGTGAACGCCTTGAGCCAAAAGGAACGAGTCAAAACCATGCGTGTGCATGCGCTAGATTTAACCATTCACTCAAATCTCACTACTGGTATTCGTGAAGCTCAATGGGAAGCTCTGAAAGGTGAGAATCTGAAGGATGAGTCTTTATTCAAGATGGTTGATCTTTTAGAACCAAGATCTGACGACACGGTTTACTTTCCTAACTGGATTTGGGTACCACGTTTTGGCGGACTACGCGATTTAGTTCTTGAGGAGGCCCACAAGTCTAAGTACTCGGTTCACCCTAGAGCCGATAAAATGTACAAGGACGTAATGGAATTCTATTGGTGGCCCAACCTCAAGGGTGAAATTGCAACATATGTCAGCCAATGCCTTACCTATTTCAAGGTCAATGCTGAGTATCAGAAGCCATCCGGTCTACTTCAACAACCCAAAATTCCCGTTTGGAAATGGGAACAAATCTCTATGGATTTCATTACCAAGCTGCCTAAAACGTCCAATGGTCACGACACGATTTGTTTAATTGTTGACCGATTGACCAAGTCTGCACATTTCCTGCCGATCAAGGAAACCGACAAGTTGGAAAACTTTCCAAGGTGTACATAAAGGAGATTGTAACTAGGCATGGTGTGCCTGTCTCAATCATTTCTGACTGTGACAGTCGATTCAGTTCCCGATTCTGGCAAACCCTTATGGATGCACTGGGCTCTCGTTTGGACATGAGCACAGCCTATCACCCTTAAATCGATGGCCAGAGCGAGTGGATAATCCAAACCCTGGAGGACATGCTCCGTGCTTGCATAATCGATTTCGGTGGAAATTGGGACTCCCATTTACCCTTGGTTGAATTCTCCTACAACAATAGTTACCACACCAGCATCAAGGCTGCCCCAATTAAAGTCTTATATGGACGTAAGTGCAGATCTCCTTTGTGTTGGGCGGAAGTTGGAGACAAATATTTGACTGGACCCGAGCTAATTCAAGAAACAACCGATAAGATCTTTCAGATCCGTGATTGTTTAAAGCTTTCGTAAACCACTCGAATTTCAGGTTAGCGATAGGGTAGTCTTAAAAGTCTCACTAAGGAAGGGTGTACTACGGCTTGGTAAACGTGGGAAGCTTAACCCCCCGTTACATAGGTCCTTCCGAAATACTTGCTAGGATTGGTCCCGTGGCATACAAGCTCAAGTTACCGGAAGAGCTCAGTGGTGTTTATGACACATTCCACGTATCCAATCTTAAGAAGTGTTTATCCGACGAATCTTTAATCAGTCCTCATGAAGAAATTCACATCGATGATCAACTCCACTTTATTGAGGAGCCAATCGAAGTGACTGATTGGAAAGTCTAGAAATTGAGAAGGAGCCGAGCAAAACTTGTCAAAGTCAGAGGGAATGCAAAATGCGGACCCGAATTTACATGGCAATGTGAAGACCAGATAAGACGCAAGTATCCCGCTCTTTTTGCAAAGATGGCTGAGACCTGTAAGACCCCTCGATTTCGCGGACGAAATTCCAAAAACAAGGGGAGAATGTGACACCAGTCAACGATCCAGGTCAAGATCCGTACACATTTTACTTGATTATGTCATTTCATGTGCATATTAGAAATTTTTGCACACACTATACCCCCCAGTCTAGTAAAGCCCAAACTAGTGCAGAAATTCAATGGATTATCTGTTTATGCATACAACACCCGAAATATCCGAGACAAATGGTGTTGAACAATCAAGCCAATCACATGCTCAACAGAGAGCAACCGGACATCCAACTACTATGTACAGTCAAACAAAAATACACGTGACACCACCAATGTGGGAAATTACACAATTCCACTTTAAACCAAACAGTCCTCAATATGTTCTATGGACAAAACACACAAAAATCATGGAACATTAGCTAGAACACAAATGTATATTAACATGAGTTAATCTCACACAACAACACATGTTTATCACCAATTGACACATGTTATAACATTAAGTCGAATATTAATATTACAATTACTCATGATATTCACACACTTGATCAAACGGATACCTATGTGGCCACTTGAAAAGGTATTACACTAGCATGGAAGACTAGAGGTTACCAATATGCATCATGTATATATACATGTATCCATATAATTGGCCAAACTCGTATGTGTGTGCATATATATATATGTGTGTGTGTGTGTGTGTAACCGGCTGCATGCCTACAATACTCTAAACACACATGCTAAGTCGAATGACCTACGTACAAATCACCAAGAGATCTTATCATTGCTAGCGACTAAACATGGATACACTTCCTCATATATATATATATATGTATGTATGCGTATATATGTATGTGTATACAATGGATGACACTCATGCTTACACCAAATTAGTATCCAAGTCCATCTGTCCCTTTTTGCCCTTTAATTGCTCCAATCGATCCTACTACAAGGAAAGATCATCACTTTGTCTTATTCCCCACTTACATAAGATTAGATCTTGGACAACTACATGACACCATTCCCTACAACTCTAACCCTTCCATAACAATAATAACTAAATAACAAACATGCTACTTTCCTACATCATACTCAGCTGAAAGGGACAAGACACAAGCTCTTGATGACAACTAACCATTACAAATAAAGGAGCCTTCACCTATGACAAACTAATCCATAGATGTGATCTCAAACCCGAACAAGAATGATTGCTCTTTTGTCACCTACCTTCGTCCGATTATACATACACATCCCTCAAGTCACTTTCAAACCTATGACAACCATATTACACTAATAAACCTCAAGCCAACCAAAAAGATCACCATCCATGAAGTCAAGCCTTCCACTTGTGGACACTAAAAGACAGTTGGCCCTAAGAAATTTCCTTTGAGCCATTAACATCATTCCAAGATTAACATCCATTTGTATAATCCATCCCTTCTCCTAATAGAGGTTGACTTACTACAAATGTACATCACTCTCATGGACACTCTGGCACACCCTCACAACCGATCGACTATATAAAAAGGAGCATAGGAGCTTCAACACTTCACACTCAAACAAATCACACTTCCTTTCTTTCTCTTTAGGTCTCGGTAATCATCAAACCAACACTCCACCTTCTTTTTCTTTGGCCAAGCACACAACAAATCACCACCCACTCCACCTTGGATAGCAAGGACCATAGGAAGCACATCAAGCATTGTTGAGTTATCCCAAGTCTACAAACCATAGGTGTGTTCCAAACTTCTTAAACCTTCCACTTATAATTGGTCGTATAGAACCACCCGACACATGGCCCTATAACCAACAATATTCGGTTTAAAAACATTTTAAAACTAGTGGTTATAATTGAAACTCATTTTCATGATGACCTAGTTTCATAAAAACTAATTATATGTTAACATATCAACATTTTACATACTTTTTCCCATAACCACCTTGTGTTAAAAGTCGATCAAGTGAGAGACCACTTGAACCTAAAACTAGGACATATATAAAGGGTCTATTGGGTTCAAAACCTTCGGCTCACTAGATCAATACATAACGTACATATATTGTTGGATCAGTGGTCTCTTTATAACAGTTAAGTTTTAGAACACTTATGTGTTTGCAGTTATATCAAAGTTATTTGCACAGCGGAATGATAAATGTTCTAAGTTAAAGTATCACTTTTACAGGAGTTATTACTCCCGCTTTACTATAACAGTTAATGAGAATCAAAAGCAATTCAAAGTATAAAGCAGTAAGCACAAGTATTGAATGATTCTCAGATGTGAAATGGATAATAAGTTATAAAAGCTTTGAAGGATTTCAATTAAGATTAAGTGTAAAATCACATATCTAAAATAGTGGGATAAACCCATCTATTTATAGACGAGTACAAACTGTTGTACTAAGTAATACAAGATAAGATCTAGCTAAGATATTTAGGATAATGCTTACAACAGGCTGTAGCATTGAAACTTGTTCAAAGACTTTAACAAAACAATATAATACTAAACTACTGACGTGACTGAGTCGGTTAGAAGCTTCTATAGTGAAAGTACTGATGAGTAGATTGTCTTCAATAGTTCTTCAGTGAAATGTCTGGTTAGACTTCAGAACTTCTGATGAGATAACTCTTCAGCACTTTGCTTTTTCTTCTTCAGAACTTCTTTCTTTACTCTTCAACAGTTCTATACTTAGCAGAAATATGATTTGAACTTTGGTAAAAAAAAGTGGTTTCTTCAATCCTTTTTGTCCCTACAATCTCCCCCTGGATTGATGAAGCCAAAACCAAATCCAAATCTTTATTTACCTTCATTCTTTCTCGCTTCTAGTATTCTCCAGACTTCTGCAGACATCTTGATACTAAGCGTATTTAGTTGTAGCTTTGAGAGAGATCCTTGTTCAGGCTCTTGATGTTGTATGGTGAGAAGGTCTTTGGTTGACAGTATGCTCAACTCCTTTGAATTCTTATAGACCTTGCTTGAACGATCTCTTCTGGTCACCTTTACTGAGTTGGAATCAGTAAATGACCATTTAACAATGTTTACCTTAGACCTGTCAAAGTCTGAGGCATAGGAAACCAAGCTAGTTTCCTGGGTTTGACCTGATGATTGAGGAATGTCTTCTATTTCAGTGACCTTCAGGTGGGATTTTCTATGGATGTGCAGCTTTGCTAGCCTTGAATTTCTTATATGTGTCATAAAGAGTGTCTTCTTTCCATTTTGACACAGAGGTTTTTGGACCAAATCCATTTGCTACCAATTCTTCAATTATTTCAGCACTTTTTGCTTTTCTCTCTTTCTCTGTTGCCAACCTGTCAGCTACAAGTTGAGCTCTTCTTGTAAGTTCTTCTGTTGAGAGTTTGTTCAGAGAAGCCTTCTTAGTCTTTGAATTGTTTGTAATCATCAAGATGAGTTGTTGTATTTTGTCTTCTTCAGCAATTTCTTCTTTGGCTCTTTCTTCAGCCTCTAACTCATCCAACTTGGCTTGATATTCAGCTAGCTTCTCATCAAAACTGAGATCATCCCTTGCTTCCAGGCTATTCCATACTTCATCTTCCTTAGCCTTCTTTTGAGCCTCTTTTAAACTCTTCTCTAAATATTCTTTGGACATTGAGATTGGAGAAGGGTTTAAAATAGTTGTTATTGTTGCTGGCTTTGAAATCTGAGCTGGAATTTGTTGATGTGCCTGAGAAGTCTGTCCTTGTATGTTTTTAGAAGATGTAACTACTGAAGGAGAAATACTTGTTACAACTTCTGAAGGATTGTCTTCAGCAGTTTGATATTGTTCTTCAGCAGTTTCTTGCATGCCTTGGGTTTGATCAGCAGTTTGAAGCATCTCTATCTCTTTTCCTTTTCTCTTTGGTGTTGACTTTTGAGCTTTAGGAGATACTTCTGGTTCCTTAATCTTCTCCCCCTTTTTTGCTTCATCCACTTCCGGAAGCCTTAAAGTTTTAGAAGTTGTAGCAGATAATGTTGCAAGCTGTCTTTGGTTTTCATCCATCTTCTTGTTCAGCTCTGCAAGTTTTGTGTTTATCAACTCAAATTGAGTGTTGGTCTTCAACTCCCAAGCAGTTGTGAATGATTTGAGTTGATCAGTGAGAATATCTTTCTTCATCTGATACAGGGGATCATCTGGGTTGCATAGGTGGTTCCAGTCTATGCTTGACATCCCAGAGAATTAGGTAGGCTTTTTAAGTGAAGGGGGTGTTTTTGGGTGATCTTTAGAATGTACTGAAGATGCCACTTTAGGGGAATCAGGGTTTAAGTGGTCTTTAACCTGATCTTTTGTGACCAGCTCTTTGAGCTTAGAGACATCAGATTCAGGACCTTCAATATGAGCCGTCAATTCATGTTGTGGAATATGTGAATCATCATCCAAACTAATGGAATCATCTGATTCCCTGATAGTGTCCTTATTGAGGGCAGCATCAGTTAAATCATGAGCTAGACCCAAACTAGTAGTCTCATGAACCTCTTTGTCTTGGTACTGAGGTTTTCCTACTTCAGGCATTAAGCCTTCATCAGTAGTTGCCACATTTGAGGTCTTAGGAATGTTACTTCTGTCCTCATATCCACCACTGGGTGAAAAATGAGTAGAAGCAGCCTCAAATGTACCTAAGGTGTCTAAGTTTGGGCTTAGAAACCTTGGTTCATCCTCATCTCCCTGGTTAGGACTAATGATGTCCACATCCATGTCAACTTCTGAAGGCATCTCCCCTATTTGATGTGTTTCTTGAGGAGTGATATGTTTGGATGGGACTTTCTCTTTTAGTCCTGAGAGAAGTTGGGCAATTTCAATGGTTGTGTGGGAGGGTTCAGGTTCAGCAGTTGTAGGTAAGGGATCAAAAGAAGGATCAGTAGTTACAGTTTTTCTAAGTCTTTTTCTGTGAAAGGTTACTGTAACAGGTTTTCTTTTGGGTGGTGGAGATGGAGTGGACTAAGAGGATGTTTCAGCCACTACCTTTTCAAGTGCAGATTGCACATCAGTAGTTTCAGGGATCTCCACTTCCTGAACTACCTTTTTCTTTGGGTTGGTGGGTTTTTGTTTTTGCTGTTTAGGCTTTTTGGCTTTCTTAGTCTTGGATTTTGAAGATGTGGGTTCCTCAGGGACTGGTTCTTGTTCCCTTTGGTCATCTTCTGGCAAAAGTGCGGGTTTGTTATGCCTTGAGAATACTTGTGAAGTCAATGGATTTAAAGTTTTTGACTCCCCCACAAGTACTCCCTCACCAAGTTCCTTTATTATGCATTGCATAACAAATCTTGGATATAACAAAAACTTTTTCGTATCATTTTGGTGATGCAACACCAAGTCATTGAAAAATAATGAAGATGCCTTAAAAGTTGTTTCATTATAGAATGAAAAATAGGTTGAAAGGTTGAAGGCATCTGATCATATGATCCAGTTTTGGGACTTAAACACATTATAATATAATGAAATAACAGTTTATATTGTGGATCAAAATATTTCTTATAAACTGTTGCTTGTGCTAAAGTACCTTGATAACCACACTCAGTCATGGTTAGATGAATGTCAGAAGTGGGAATATGCTCAGGAGCATCGGCATCTTTAAGGCCAAGCCTTATTCCCAATGACTGCTGTGTGATTGCCATATGCTTCCCTTGAATTGTTGAGTTAAGGGAAATAACCTTATTGTTTACTTTGACCGCCTCTGCATTTGCCCAAAACTCATTGAGAGTTTCTACATGAATGGGAGGATCAACGGTGAAAGCTGTGTGATATTGGGATTTAACGACCAAATCAATGATTTCGTCGTATTGGGACCATGCTTCATCTTTCTCGAAGTAGCCTCGTTGATTATGTCCCTGTTTAAGTACAAGAGCCATGTGTCTTTTGATCGAACAGTGATTTTTAGGTTTTGAGAAGGGGTTTTGTCTTTACTTTGAGAGAGAAAGAGGGAATTTTGCTTTTTGAATGGATAAGTGTTTGAAAAAGGTATTTATCAGAAGTTTTTAACCGACTAGGTCAAAACTTCTGATGAGTAAAATGTCAATTTTACCCTTTTAATGAAACTACTGATGAAGCAGGTTTCTTCATCAGTGGTTTTTGTCATCTCTTCAGTAGTTTTCAACAGCTGATGAGAATGACTTCTAAAACACTTAAATAACTTCTGATAATCATCAGTAGTTATTTCTTTTCTGAAATTTCCCATTTTGATGTTTTTCAAAATAACAGTAGTTTCTCTCTCTTTTAATTATTTATCAGAGGTTTTGTGACAGATAAGTATGCAAGTGAAAATAAAATATGTGCAGAAGGAAAAAGTGAAAACACTTACAGACTTTATTCAAAATTTAGCATCCCAAGCATGGATACTAACCTCTGAAATGTTGTCGAATCAAGGGGTTTGGTGAACACATCAGCTATTTGATTTGCAGTTGTGACATGTTTCACCTCAATCTTGCCTTTTTCATAGCAACCTCTTATGAAATGATACCTGATTTCAATGTGTTTAGTTTTTGAGAACTGAACAGCATTTTGAATGATGCTAATTGCAGATTTACTGTCTACTAAGAGTGGAGTCTTGGTCTCTTTGATTCCATAATCGAGAAGTTGATATTGGAGCCATTGTATCTGTGATGTGCAGCTTGCATCAGCAATGTATTCAGCTTCAGCTGTTGAAGTTGCCACAGATTTTTGTTTTTTTGATTGCCAGGACACCAGACAGTTTCCTAAGAATTGACAACCACCAGATGTTGATTTTCTTGACATTTGACACCCTGCATAGTCACTATCTGAAAAAGCTGTTAACTTGGTATTGCTTGAAGCAGGATACCAAATTCCTAAAGTAGGAGTTCCTTTCAGATATCTGAAGATTCTTTTGACAGCAATTAGGTGTGATTCTCTTGGTGCAGATTGGT
The DNA here is from genome assembly GCA_032199755.1 of Ambrosia artemisiifolia. NCBI lineage: Eukaryota > Viridiplantae > Streptophyta > Magnoliopsida > Asterales > Asteraceae > Ambrosia > Ambrosia artemisiifolia. The sequence continues at coordinate 46,497,819 of CM063519.1, read as the reverse complement.
ATCTAGCACAGACACAAGTTGAAAACATAATATCTGGTCTAGAAGCAGTTAAGTATAAAAGAGAACCTATCATACATCTATACATGGTTTGATCAATCTGTTTTCCTTGATCATCTGGTTCAACTTGTGTGGTTGGTGTCATGGGAGTGGAGCATGATTTACAGTCTTGTAAAGAAAATTTATTTAATAATTCTTTAACATATTTTGATTGATGTATAAATGTTCCATTTGTTTGTTGCTTGATTTGCAGTCCTAAAAATTGCTGCAATTCTCCCATTGTACTCATTTCAAATTTTGATTGCATGAGTTTCTTAAATTCATCACACAATTTGGTATTTGTTGAACCAAAAATGATATCATCAACATAAATCTGAACAAGTAAGACATGATTTCCAACATGTTTGATAAAAAGTGTTTTATCAATGGAGCCTTTAGTGAAGTGATTTTTAAGTAAAAAGTTGGATAGTGTTTCATACCAGGCTCTTGGAGCCTGTTTTAGTCCATAAAGAGCTTTGTCAAGCTTGTATACCCAGTTAGGATGAGAAGGATCCTCAAACCCTAGAGGTTGACAGACATACACTTCCTCTTTTATTTTTCCATACAGAAATGCACTTTTGACATCCATTTGAAAAACTTTTATGTTGTTGGAAATTGCATAAGCTAAAAATAACCTGATAGCTTCAAGTCTTGCAACTGGTGCAAAGGTTTCATCATAATCAATGCCTTCATCTTGAGAATAACCTTGTACCACCAATCTTGCCTTGTTCTTGATGATCATACCAGCCTCATCTTGTTTGTTTCTGAAGACCCATCTAGTACCAATTGGTTGTTTGTTTGGAGGTAAGGGACAAATTTCCCAAACCTGTTGCTTCATGAATTGAAGCAGCTCATCTTGCATGGCTTGAACCCAATTGTTATCTTTTAGGGCTTCTTGATACTTCTTTGGTTCCAACTGAGAAATAAATGCTGAGAAAAAGCAAAAGTTGGAGAGTTGGTTTCTTGTAAGTACCCCTGATGCAATATCACCCATGATTTGTTCCAATGGATGATCCTTGTGTTCAATCAGTTGTTGTAGACCTGTACTTGAGGATGGCTCTGGTATTTCTTCAAATAAACCACTGAGGTTGATAATATCTGGTTCAGCTGTTTGTTGAGGTTCAGGAGTTTTTGGTTCAGCTGAATCAGTAGTTTTAAAATGTTCATCAGTAGTTTTTGAAGTAGAAGCTTGTGAAACTTCTGAAGGTTTAAAAGTTGATTTGATGACTGTGTTTGGAGTCCATGGTGTAGGACCATCAGCTTCAAATCCTTGATAACCATTTTGAGGAGGTTTGGATGATTCAACAGTCTTTTCAGGTCCGAAATAAAAGTTGTCAAGGTCAAAGAGTTTAGCAGGATTTGCAGGAATAAGAATATGTTTGGATTCATTGAACTTGACATTCAGTGTTTCTTGTACTATCTTGGTTCTTGAATTGAAGACTTTGTAAGCTTTCCTCATTGGAGAATAACCAAGAAAATAACCTGTATCAACTTTAGCAGCATATTTAGAGATAGAGTCTTTGATGTTGAGGATAAAACATTGACATCCAAAAGCCTGAAAAAGGAGATAAGGGGCTTTATGCCATGAAGAATTTCATAGGCAATCTTGATATGTCTCTTGTTGATAAGAACTCTATTCTGAACATAACAAGCTGTGTTGACTGCTTCAGCCCAAAAGTACAAAGGTAGGCCTGAATCAGCTAACATGGTTCTTGCCGCTTCTATTAATGTTCTGTTCTTCCTTTCTACCACACCATTTTGTTTAGGAGTTCTAGGAATGCTGAATTGTCTAACAATTCCTTTAGACACACAGAATTCATCCAGAGATTTGTTCCTGAACCCTGTCCCATTGTCACTCCTGATGACTTTGACAGAAAGAGAATATTGCTTCTCTATTTGTAGAATGAAGAATTTGATTATTTTAGCTGCCTCATCCTTGGAATATAAGAAGAAGACCCATGTGAATATTGAGTAGTCATCAATGATGACTAAGCAGTACTTCTTCTTACCAAGGCTCATGATTTTGACTGGTCCAAATAAGTCCATGTGGAGTAGTTGAAGACATGCAGTTGTTTTTGATTCTTCAATAGACTTATAGGAGGACTTATGCTGTTTACCTTTAAGACAGGAAACACAGTGTTCTTTACACTGGTATTCCTTCAAAGGTAGACCCCTGACCAAGCCCATTTTTGTGACTTTATTGATGGTTTTAAAGTTCACATGGCCAAGTCTCATGTGCGAGAGATCAATTTCTGAAGTTGATGCCTTTGAGAAGAAACAGGCAGTGTTGTTCAGTACTTTGTCTTTCTCAATGTCCACTACATAGACATTGCCACATCTTTTGGCAATCAGCAAAGTATGATCTTCAATAATCTTCTCTATCAACTTCTGGCCTTCTGGTGATATGATCTTGCATGCTGTCTTTGTGAAAAAGGAAGAATATCCTTTATCACACATTTGTGAGACACTCAGCAAGTTGTACTCAAGGTTTTCAACCAGATTGACCTTGTAAAACTGCATTTTTCCTGAGGATACATTGCCATATCCTAGCACATACCCCTTGGCATTGTTCCCAAATGACACAAATCCTTCTCTTTGGCTGATAAAATTATTTATCAGGTATCTGCATCCAGTCATGTGCATTGAGCCTCCACTATCAACATACCAAATGCTGTTCAAACCTCTGGAGACCCTCTGCACAAAATAGCAAATTAGTTAGATTTGGCAACCCAAGCCAATTTGGCTTTGGGTTTGCTCTTGAGAACAGGTGCAGCTTGTTGAGGACCAATTTTTGAAATCCATGTCTTTTTGGCAATGGATTTTTCATTAAGAACAATGGTGGTATCTTTTTGGTGACCATCATCAACATTGGTCATCAGAAGTTTAACCAAATTTATCAAATCTTTAACTTCAGTAGTTTGTGAAACTACTGATGGATTAGGTGTAACTTCTGAAGATGAACTTTGAGAAAAAGGCTTTTGTTGAGATAAAGTCTTTTTCTGATAAAATGTTTTGTTTGGTTGTTGTTTGTTGGGAAAGAAAGTGTTTTTATAATCTTGTCTTATTTGATTTCCCACAACCAGTTGTTGATTTGTCTTTTTAAACTGATTTCCCTTTCTATATCTACAAAGTTCAGTTATGTGGTTAAACAGACCACATATTTCACATGCTTTTGCCTTCTCTTTCCTTTTAGATACAGCAAGAGAGTTGGAAGGCAATTTACTGACAATATTAGTATTTTGCAATAGGTCATCAGTAGTTTTCAGGGTCTCAACTCCTGATGTAGATGTAACTACTGATGGCTTATTGTCAGTTGTTTTTACTTCTGTAGAAATTTTATTTTTGAGAAAGTTCTGATGGTAGAATGTGCATTCCTCCATATCAGAAGTTTGAATCAATTTCTTCCCATCATTATCAGTTTTGTGGGTGAAATCAGTTGGTGATTCAGTATGGGTATACCCTATGCCAAACTTAACATTTGCAGCAGTTTGCTTGTTAAGCAGCATTTGGTAACCCTTACAAGACTCAACCCATTTTTCACAGTCAACCTTAGTGTCAGCAAGCTCTTTTCTGACATTGCCTAGGTTGTCTATCATGCTTCTAATTTGTGCCTGGGTTTCAATGGATTTGTCTGTTAATTTAGAAATTTCCTTATTTTTCAAAACAAGTTTTCTTTCTAAATCACACTTCATCTGTGTGTATTTTCTCTCCATATCATTTGATTTGCCTTGTAAATGCACATTAGTTTCTCTAATTAAAGCAAAATATTCTTTGCAAGATTTTGAACAAAGCTTTAACAGAGATTGTTGTGATACCTGAGTTAGAGCAGAATTAGAGGAGTATCCCTCAAAGCCCATTAAGGCAAAGTTCTTTCTGCCATTATCAGGTTCTCCCCAGTTGATATCAAAGACTTTGTTGTCTGCATCTGGACTGCATTCAGATGTATCAAAAGGAAGACTGCTCCAGTCAACATACCCTGATGTGAATAGACTTTGTTGAGGGGGTTGTTGAGTTTGTGGAGGTTATTGAGCAGCTGGAAAAGGAGGCATTTGTTGTTGGCCCTGGTGTTGAGCAGGCATTTGAACATATTGTATTTGTGGCACATATTGGATTTGTGGAGCTTGTGCCTGTACAAAATGAGGACTCCCTTGAGTTCCATTATTCCTATTATATGAGGAGTTAAATTGATTTCCAGACATGGGTTGGTTAAAGCTAGAGCTTCTACACTCTCTAGCAAAGTGTCCCAACTTTTGACACTTGTGACATCTCAATTTAGATTTGTCAAAACCAACTTTTGTAGAGTTGTTAAGTCCTGGAAATTTCCTTCCTGACCTTTTATAAAATTTGTTAGTTTTTATGCTTAACAAGGCCAGTTGGTGTAAAATATCCATTTCTTCTAAGTCATCACTACTAAAATATTTTAAGTCATCCATGATAAAACACATGTTGTCAGCAGTTTGACTTAGATCTTCATTGTCATAAGCTGGGAAAGAGCCATTTGATGAGATCCCAGCTGTTATGTCAATGTGATCAAAAGATCCAAAATTATTAGAACAAGATGGTGAGTCATGTCCCAATAAGGTTGTGCTACCTGGAGCATAGTCATCAGCAGTTTTACCAGATTCTTGTAACTTTTTCTTTTGATTGAATTCTCTTTCAAAAGTAAGTAATTTCCATGTAATCTTGTTAGGTTTAGGGTGTTAAAATCTAAACTTGTTCTGAGGACTATTGAATAAGTTTCCCATTTTGAAGGTAAAGACCTTAAAAATCTATGTAACATAGATGCATTTAAATAGGTCTGATTATTAATTTTTAACTCAGAGATGAGTGATGAAAATCTTTCAATTTGTTGAGTTATTGTTTCACCATCTACATGAGTAAAAGTTTCATATTGTTGGGCTAGGATTTCTCTAGTGTTGGCTATCACCTCTTCAGTTCCTCCAAACTGTTCTTTTAGGCTGTCCCACGACTCTTTGGCACTTTCACAATGTAAAAGTCCAGCATAAATTTCATTTGGGAGAGCCATAGCCAACATAGAAAAAGCTTTTGCATCTAGCTCAAATTTTTGGAAATCTTCTTCAGTGTAGTCTTTAGGGTCTTTTGGTCTTTCAGTTTTTCCTTCTGGATCAGTTACTACTGGTTTGTGAGGTCCAAAGATTACAGACCTCCAACACCCAGTATTGGTCTGAGATATAGTGTGTGCCAACCTTCTTTGCCAGTTATTATATTCATTTCTGACCAGCATAGGAGGTTTATTGGCAGATCCAGTATTATAAGCGTCCATTTTTAAGAAGTTTGGATTTGTCAATACTTCTTTAAAGTGATGGATGTAGAATAAAGTAAACTTTTAATCCTTTATTGGATATCAATAAGAGCCTGTGTCTGATTCTCAATTTGTTAGATTGATTTTTGATCAGATAAACCAGATGCTCTGATACCAATTGTTGGATCAGTGGTCTCTTTATAACAGTTAAGTTTTAGAACACTTATGTGTTTGCAGTTATATCAAAGTTATTTGCACAGCGGAATGATAAATGTTCTAAGTTAAGGTATCACTTTTACAGGAGTTATTACTCCCCCTTTACTATAACAGTTAATGAGAATCAAAAGCAATTCAAAGTATAAAGCAGTAAGCACAAGTATTGAATGATTCTCAGATGTGAAATGGATAATAAGTTATAAAAGCTTTGAAGGATTTCAATTAAGATTAAGTGTAAAATCACATATCTAAAATAGTGGGATAAACCCATCTATTTATAGACGAGTACAAACTGTTGTACTAAGTAATACAAGATAAGATCTAGCTAAGATATTTAGGATAATGCTTACAACAGGTTGTAGCATTGAAACTTGTACAAAGACTTTAACAAAACAATATAATAATAAACTACTGAAGTGACTGAGTCGGTTAGAAGCTTCTATAGTGAAAGTACTGATGAGTGACAAACTACTGATGAGTAGTTTGTCTTCAGTAGTTCTTCAGTGAAATGTCTGGTTAGACTTCAGAACTTCTGATGAGATAACTCTTCAGCACTTTGCTTTTTCTTCTTCAGAACTTCTTTCTTTACTCTTCAGCAGTTCTATACTTAGCAGAAATATGATTTGAACTTTGGTAACAAAAGTGGTTTCTTCAATCCTTTTTGTCCCTACATATATAGCCGAACATATTATACCTTGTATGAATGTTTTAACTCCTTTTCAAAGAAACCACACTTGTACACACTCATGATCACTCTTTTATACATAAACGGGCACAAATAAGACGGTTATAATGTACCAAATAACCAAAGCTTCGGCTATTGTCATGACATATGTTAAGATAGCTACAACGTATGTTAAAACGGCCATAACATGTGTTAAACATGACTTTAACATGTTAGTATTAAAACATATGTTAAAACACATACTTTTCAAAGAAAACACCTCACGTGTGGATTAGAGAATATTCCATAACCCATGATGACGTGTGGGGCCCGTTTTGTTAACAGTAGATACGTTCTACAATAAAATGCCCGGAATTCACGAAACCATACACTTTACAAAGTACCTATGAAACACGTAATAATTATCATGTGCACGAACAAGGGCCCACATATAATAAACATAAGGGTCCACAAGTCGTGTGAACAACTTGTATGGTAAATGACAAGAACGTACAACTCATCATGTCCTTGTTAATCTTAGGATACCGTTTGCCAGGACAGTAGCCATTCCATTTTCTGTTGCACTAGGATTTATCTACAAATATCAGGTGAGTTTCACGGCTCCGTTTTACTGTTTTACATTTTTGGGGGATAAACATGCTACATTTCTAGTACATTACATTTGGGGTGATATTCTATCGTGACTACCATGTGGAACATGATATATTCGGTTCGTGAGCTCAACAGTCCTCGTACTTACATTTACACTGTAACCATTAGCTAAATGTAGCCATGGAACACTCAAATAAATCTATTGGGATTGACACCCCCACTATTGGTTAGTCCCTCTAACCGGTTACATACAAGAGAGTGTTAGTATTCTACTATACATACGTTGTCTTTATTGTATAATGCGCGAGGCACAACAGTCAAGAGGTTTGGCTATGGGACTCATGGTTTGCACAGTAATCATTCGCTTAGCTAGCTTTTGATTGGTCATACACGAATTTCACAAGCACTTTACATAGTACACTAAAACCTGTGAACTCACCAACATTATGTTTACAAATGTTTTATGCATGTTTTTTAGGTAATTGATCATGAGGAGCAGGGACTTAGGAGAGGGGTTCGAGTGTGCACATTATGGTATCATCATTGGTTGAAATTCAATAATGTTGGTCATGTCATGTTTCGGTATTCGGTACTATGACTTCAAGACAATGTTATGTTTTTCTTATCTATGCATGACTATGGTTATCGTTTAATGATATCATTTTAAATAACATCTGATGTTATGTTTTTCTTATCTATGCATGACTATGGTTATCGTTTCAAGACAATCACATCCCCGTGTTTCCGACTTGGCGGGTGTGACAATGTGTTTATGCTCTAGATAAACCTACGTATACTCTATAAATCCAACTATTTATGTCATAAATTAATGATGCTTAAGTCGCTTTTCTTATCAAGAAGTACATTCTTATCCACATGGAGCACAAATAGTCATGTCTTGTTGGAAATCGTTTCAAAGTTTTTGTAAACATGACTAACCGTTTTTGAAATATGTTGATGATTCATTTTTTAGCATAGATTACTTTGTATATTGTTTTAATTCGTATACATGTATTGAATCTGCGTTGAAATTCATTGTTTTGTTTGTTTGTTTTTAATCAGAGTCTGTTTCCGAGCCTTTATATGGATGGGATTTCGCCACTGTTATCGAGTTTAGATTGTATTCATTAGGTAATCCCTACCTCTTTTGGTATTATCTATTATTATACTCAGTTAATCCCACCAATAGCAAAAGCTAAGGCAGGGTCTGAGGAGGGTAAGATGTAGACAACCTTACCTCTAGCACATGGGAATAGAGAGGCTGCTTCCAGTGAGACCCCCCCCCCCCCCACTGTCTCAATAGTGGGTTTGTATCAAGCCTTGGACATAAGGCACATAACATTAGCAATCGGTACAAACCCAATTGGTGCATGTACCCCCTTGTCTTTTAGCTATCAACGCCACCACATGATGCATAATTAACCGTCCGTCCGTCATTTTTAACGTTAAAATTAGTGCAACTTTACTTTTGTCCCTGAGGGCCACACATATATACATTATATGCGCACAACTGTATGGGGCTAATCTATTATTATATATAAAGGAATATTATTAAAATAAAAATAAAGCAACATAAGAAGAATGAATGTATAGCTTCGTCACTGTGTTGTAAAAGATCTTTTATTTACATTTGCTTATATGTCTTCTTATCTTTAGGTGATTGTTGCTGATAATTATTTCACTAGCTCAACAGACAATCTTAGAAAGTGGATTGGTCATCCAAGATTCGAGTTTATACCTCATGGTAAGTTTTTATTACATGTTGTAATGATTCTTAGTAATAAAAACTTATGTTTTGTCACATCATATTAGAGACGCTCCCGGGACATAAGCTAGTTAGATATATTCGAATCTATAATCTATAAATATATAAAAGAAAATGCTTAAAGTGACATGTCACTCATTGAGGTCATCCTCCCCTCTTAAAGTTGACATGGCACTCAATGAGGCCATCATCCCCCTTGGGTGTGCCACGTGGCATCCACTTCCTTATTTCCATCCAAAGTCTTTTTTTCTCTCATGTTTCCTGATGTCGTGTGGATTGGGTCTTTTTAAACGTCCTTTTTAAAACCAACACTTTCCCGAAAGAAGTGTCAAGACTCGGTGAAAAGGGTAATTATAGGTGACCTTCACATTAAAACACTTATCGAAGTTTTAAATTTATAAAACTAAAACGATTGTTGCTGACTAGTCTAAACCCACACGATAGGCAAGTGGACCTATCGAGCGTAGTATAGGTAATAGCAAGTACCGAGTATCGAACCCTAAGATACAGCTTCCCCTACTCAGTTTCAGGTTGCTTCAATACAGACAATGATAAAATAAAATAAAGAAAGAGAATGAGAGTGACCAGAATAAAAATCAATACTGACACGAAGTGCTGCTTCGGGATCCAACTTTATCTTGGGACGGATTAATAGTAATTAATTCATTAAAGTGGTGTGAACAAGTGCGCACTTATGCTTAACGTGAAGTTGCTACAGCATTCTCTAGAGAAGACTGTTATCGCAAAACGAGATGTGTTCTTGTTGAAAAGTGAAGGTCTCCCGAACCGGTAAGCACACCTCTCAATACTGACAGACAGACTACTCAAGACTGTGTATACCCAACCCTGAATGATCCACCTCCCAATATTTCAATAAAGACATCTAGACACTTAAAACTTTAATGGATAACTTGCCGGTGACCGGAGCATGACCGAACAAGAAACCACTTGATATCATAAGAGAGCCATGACCAACCGGCAAACGTGCATCTCTTACTTGAACCAGTTAACCTTTTAAAAACTGAATTGATCTATCATTAACTGTGCGGCAGTATAATGATGAAAGAAAATAAAGACCGTTTTCTTTCAACACGGGTTCACCAATTCTTAACCTTCGCCGAAGCTATCACATAGACCATGAAGCTATGTCGCAAGATTAAGCATTGGCTTATCACTAGGACCAAGTATATAGACCGTACCGACCCTAAGTGAGATCTTGATAGTAGAGGATTAAGCCACTAAGTGTGTGTATTTCTACCCACAAATGGGTCAATCACTACTCGTGGGATTAGGTTAGCTCACAAGTGCATGGGTTGTTACACACCATGGGTACACTCATAAGTCCTCCCACTTCCTACCAAGACACCCACAAGACCAAAGACTAGTTAATTAGTTTAGTTAATTCATCAAACAAAGTTTAAGTGAAAAGAATTAAACAAGAACACAACACCACTTAACAAACAAAAACTATATAATCCATACCAAGATAGGTCTTCACCCTAGCAACACTTAATTAAGCTAGCCAAACATTGGTTGTACAACTTGCACACTATCTTTGGTGTTTGAAGAACACATAGTTGTGAGTGTGTGTGGATTAAAGAAGGTTTTTTGGATGAGTTTTAGTGATGTTTTAGAAAGCCTTGGCGCGCCTAATCAAACGTTCCTCTAGTGTTTTACTTCATATTTTCCTCACTTATTTCACTGAGGTGTTATTTGGGGGTGATCACTCAGATTCATCCCAAGGCACGCACAGCCCATAGGCTTGTACACAAATCGAATCTCCACCACTATAAAATGGTGAGAAACTGCAAATCACAAGGTCTTTTATGGGTAAAAGTGATGTAGTGGTAAATGGGTAGGAAGATAGTCTACTGTCGTGTTTGGCTCAGGCAGCGGCTGTGACATAATGGGTAGATGTCAAACTCTAAGTGATGGGCTTAATGAAACTCTTCTCCTTGGAGACTTACTGCTCTAACGTCCCTAATCTATGAATCTTTCGGTCTGCGCACCTAATCACCTCCGCTAGGAATGTCCTAGAAATAAATCTTCAACCAGAACTGTTTCTTTTAGCCCGCTCTTTGTCGAGCTTTTTGACTTATTCTTCAAAACTTTTTTTAACAAGATAATACAAGTATTGCTTCTGTGAATCTTATTCTCTGGTATGTTAACTCTGGATGGCTGTTCTTCTTTATTTGCCAAAACTTCTCTCGGTGAACACCGTGACGTCTGGTCTATTCTTTTTCATCTCGAAACTTCCCAAGAGTGTCCCAATAGCCTGTATCACGCCTTCTTTGCCAAAATCATGACAGGGGCTAAGTATGATGAATGAAATGAAAAATGCTAAGGCCTAAGTGGGGTAACTAGGTGAGGGATAAATTTATGGAAGGCTCATGAAAGACGGAAGGGGTATGTCCTAGGTGCCTTGATCACTTTTACAATCTCTCACCTAAGTACGGTCTCGAAATGCATAAGTTGCATAAGTTATAGCTGGAACATGGCAAGGGTGAATATCTCTCTTAGTCAAATGAATGAGCATCAGTAGTATCTGCAAGTGGGTGTGCTCGAGAAGGCTCAAGATACTCATATGGAAAAGGTAGACGCTCGAATATGAAGTAAAAGGCACTTTGAGTTGGTTCTTTCGGCGATGCAAACACCGCCAAAAATCTCCTGTTCAGGTCTTTGGGGTGGACCCAAAAGGGTTTGAAAAAGGTTTTTAATTACTCTAAAAACATTTTGAAAACTTTTGCCTTAAATAGGTTTTTGTTTGCTTGGCTCAAGAGTTGGTAAAATTTATAAAATTTTATCACCTCACACTTAATTCTTTAGCATATTTTTGAAATTATGATTTTGTAAAAAGTATATGCTAAGAATTAAGTGGAACGTAGTTAGGTCTTTCCCTAATAAGCTCAAAACTGTTCGGGCATAGTCCGAAATTGAGCCATGAGAGAGAACACATGGCATGGATATATATAGCTATCTACAAACTAAGAAAAATAAATACTACTACTACTAATAATAATAATCTACTAAGTCCTAATGCCGAGAAGGCATACCTAGCGGTGAGAAAATAAAAAGGGAACGATCATACCTGATGGTCCTTGATTGCTTTCTTACCGTATGCATCAACCTCTCAACTTATTCTTCTAATCTACTGATCCGGGCTGCCTCCCAGGTAGCTCCACGTTTAAGTCTTTGGCTGGATGAAAGGCGGTCTGGTCAAGTGTGAACTGGCATCTCATCTACCTCCTCGTCGACTAAGAACTCGAAGTATGGTTTAAGCCGGTGACCATTGACTTTGAAAAGGACTCCCGTCTCTGTCTCCAAATCTACTGCCCTATAAGGATAGATCTTCTTCACAATGTATGGCCCAGTCCACCTTGACTTCAGTTTTCCAGGGAACAACTTGAGCCTCGAACTGTAGAGTAACACTTTCTGACCTTCTTGAAACGGCTCCTTTCTTCTAAGTCTTTGATCATGGAACTTCTTGGTCTTTTCTTTGTAGATGAGTGAATTATCATAAGCTTGCTGGCGGGTTTCTTCAAGTTCATGAAGCTGAAAAAGTCGGTGTTGCTTGACATCTTCAGGGTCATAATTTGTTGTTTTTAATGCACAGTAAGCCATGTGCTCCACTTCTAATGGTAAGTGACACGCCTTCCCGTACACAAGTCTATACGGTGTGGTACCAATCGGGGTCTTGTATGCTATACGTAGTGCCCAAAGTGCATCTTCTAGTCGATCGGCCCAATCTTTTCTGTCAATCTCCACCGTTCTTTCAAGGATTTTTTTATGGCCCGATTTGTAACTTCTACCTGGCCATTGGCTTGGGGATGATAAGGAGTGGAGAACCTCTGCTAACAACCATATCTCTGTAGTGTTTTCTCCAACTGCTTGTTGCAAAAGTGGGATCCTAGGTCACTGACGGGAGCTTTTGGTACATCGAACCGAGCAAAAAGAGCCTTCAAAAACTTGACAACAACCCTAGCATCATTCGTTGGCAGTGCTTGTGCCTCGACCCATTTAGAAACATACTCAACTGCAACAAGAATGTAGATATTCCCCTTGGGCGGTGGGAATGGTCCCACAAAGTCTATACCCCAAACATCGAAGATCTCACAGACAACGAACCCGGTTTGTGGCATTTCATCGCGGGCATTAATATTAGCACCTCTTTGACATGCGTCACAACCTTGGACGAAAGTGGCAGCGTCTTTGAAGATTGTGGGCCAATAAAATCCTGCTTCATAGACTTTTCGAGCCGTATTCACCGCGGCGTGGTGCCCTCCTGTAGGACCTTCATGACATTGTCGTAGAATCTCTGGGCTTCCTTCCCGTGAACACACCAGTGAATAACACGATCGGGGCAGATACGGAAAAGGTAGGGATCCTCCCACAGATAATACTTCAAGTCAGAAAAGAATTTCTTCCTTTTAGAATGTGACTGTCCTTTAACGACCATTCCACTGGCCAAATAATTTGCATAATCAACGTACGAGGGATATGAGTCTGGGTCTTCGATCCGGAGAATCTGTTCATGAGGGAAGTCATCATGGATTTCGTCTCCCTTTTTGTCAGGTGGTATTTCTTCGAGACGAGACAAATGATCAGCTGCAACATTTTCGGCCCCCTTCTTGTCTTTTATTTCTATATCAAATTCCTACAGCAAAAGAATCCATCGTATGAGCCTCAGCTTCACGTCTTTCTTGTTGAAGAGATGGCGCAAAGCGGCATAATCAGTATAGACAATGGTCTTTGACAAGATCAGGTACGAACGAAACTAGTCAAAGGCGAATACCACAGCAAGGAGCTCTTTTTCAGTTGTCGTGTAATTTTCTTGGGCATCGTTGAGGGTTTTACATGCATAATAGATCAGGTGAAAACACTTGTCTTTTCTTTGCCCCAAAACTGCTCCTACCGCCATATTGCTTGCATCACACATTAACTCAAATGGTAGGTCCCAATCTGGAGAAATGACAACCGGTGCTTCAACCAACTTTCTCTTCAGGCAATTGAATGCCTCAAGACATTCTTCAGAAAAAGCGAACTCGCAATCTTTTTAAAGAAGCTGAGTGAGTGACGAGCTATCTTCGAGAAATCCTTGATGAATCTTATATAGAAACCGGCATGACCTAGAAAACTGCGAATTCCCGTAACCGTGGTAGGAGGGGGAAGCAACGAAATCGCTTCAACTTTGTCCTTGTCAACCTCGATCCCTTTGTCTGAAATTTTGTGCCCCAGCACAATTCCTTCCTTTACCATAAAGTGGCATTTTTCCCAATTGAGTGCCAAATTCATTGCTTCATATCTTGCCAACATTTTCTTGAGATTGCCCAGATAATGATCGAACGAACTTCCGAAAACCGAGAAGTCATCCATAAAAACTTCCATAAAGTCTTCGATCATGTCATGAAAGATGGCTACCATCCAGCATTGGAAATTGGCGGGGGCGTTGCATAGTCCAAATGGCATCCTCCTGTAGGCGAACGTGCCATATGGACAAGTGAAAGTGGTTTTCTCGTGGTCCTCGGGGTCAATTGGGATCTGAAAGTACCCAGAGAAACCATCGAGAACACAATAATACTGGTGCCCGGCCAATCGTTCCAACATCTGATCAATGAATGGTAGGGGAAAATGATCATTCCTTGTAGCATCATTGAGCTTCCGATAATCAATAAAAACCCACCAACCCGTGACCTTTCTTGTGAGGATAAGTTCATTTTGAGCGTTGGTCACGAATGTCATTCCACCTTTCTTTGGGACCACTTGAACAGGGCTCACCCAAGGCGAGTCAGAAATGGGATAGATCAAGCCGGCGTCGAGCAACTTAATTACTTCTTCTTTCACGACCTCCTGCATCTTGGGGTTAACTCTTTGCTGCCTTTGCATACAAGGGCGGTATTCATCTTCCATGAGGATCTTGTGTTTGCAAAGTGAAGGGCTAATACCTTTGATATCCATCAGCTTCCAGGCGATTGCTTTCTTGTGCTGCTTCAAAACTTCCATCAACTTTTCTTTTTCTTCCTTTGACAAGTCTGCTGCTATGATAACGGGAAGCTTGCAGTCTTCTTCAAGAAAAGCATACTCCATGTGGGATGGTAATTCTTTGAGTTCCAAGGATGGTGGTTCTTCAATTGAGGGTTTGGATTTTTCTTGAGGACTTCTTTCTGGGAGTTGAGTTTCTTCATGTTCTTCTTCAAGAAAAACTGGCTCAATACGATAACTTTCAACGACCATGGAATCATTCTCATCTGTCGAGGAAGCATAATCATCAAAATCATCCCCCTCCCCCATAACATCACAGAGATAGTACCCTGCGATATAATCGAAATCAGTGATGGGGCGGACAGATCATCTTGGATATTTGGACACTGCATAACTTTTTGTAGGTCAAAACCCAGTTTTTAGCCATTGATCATCACTCTGAGTCTTCCTCCCCAAGCATATTCCATAGCGTAAATATACCTGAGGTAGTTTTTGATAACCTCAAGATTTTCCGGGAACTTCTTCAAGTCAATCAGTGGAGGGTCTGATTCAGGTATGGATTCAGGTTCAGGTTCAAATTGACTTGGTGGTGGAGAGGAAAATAAGTAAGCTAATGGAGATGGCATGTAAGGTGATGGGCTAGGGATAAGTCCTGGTATAGGTGGTGAAAATTTGTAAAGTTGGGTTAAGATGTATGTTGGTGAGTCACCCAAGTGATACATTCTGTCAAGTGCATCAGGTGATGGTGGGATAAGATCAAATGGTGGTGGAGGAGATCTAGGTAGTGAGGGTGGTTGAGAGCTTAATCGACAGCCATCAACATGGTAAATTTCTTCAGTGGGGTTATGAGGAAATGGTGAATGGTTGTAAGGTGGTGGTTCAAGCGGGGGTGAATAGTGGCTGAAGTACTCTGGAAGATACTAGGACAGAGAGTCTTCTCAGTTGTGGTAGAACGAAGGTCTACCACAATATTCACAGAACTGCTGAACATAAAACCCTTCATAATCGAAAAAGTTCTCTGCCACGAACCGATCTTCATCCATGCGATCCATCTGAAAAAGCTAACAAAAGCAAACTGGCAAAGTAATTAGTAACAAGCATCTTAACTTTTCTCTGGAATATGTCGTATCCCCGGCAACGGCACCAAAAACTTTGATGTCGTATGGATTAGGTCTTTTTTAAAACCAACACTTTCCCGAAAGAAGTGTCAATACTCGGTGAAAAAGGGTAATTAAAGGTGACATTCACATTAAAACACTTATCGAAATTTTAAATTTATAAAAGTAAAAAGATATCTGTTGACTAGTCTAAAGCCACACGATAGGCAAGTGGACCTATCGAGCGTAGTATAGGTAATAGCAAGTACCGAGTATCGAACCCTAAGATACGACTTCCCCTACTCAGTTTCAGGTTGCTTCAATAAAGACAAAGATAAAATAAAATAAAGAAAGAGAATGAGAGTGACCAGAATAAAAATCAATACTGACACGAAGTGCTGCTTTGGGATCCAACTTTATCTTGGGATGTATTAATAGTAATTAATTCATTAAGTGGTGTGAACAAGTGCACACCTATGCTCAACGTGGAGTTGCTACAGCATTATACAGAGGTGACTGTTATCGCAAAATGAGTTGTGTTCTTGTTGAAAAGTGAGGGTCTCCCGAACCGGTAAGCTCACCTCTCAATACTGACAGACAGACTACTCAAGACTATGTATACACAACCCTGAATGATCCACCTCCCAATATTGCAATAAAGACATCTAGATACTTAAAACTTTTATGGATAACTTGCCGATGGCCGGAGCATGACCGAACAAGAAATCACTTGATATCATAAGAGAGTCGTGACCAACCGGCACACGTGCATCTCTTACTTGAACCAATTAACCTTTTAAAAAGTGAATGATCTATCATTAACTGTGCAGCAGTATAATGATTAAAGAAAATAAAGACCGTTTTATTTCAACACGGGTTCACCAATTCTTAACCTGCGCTAATGCTATCACATAGACTATGAAGCTAAGTCGCAAGATTAAGCCTTGGCTTATCACTAGGACCAAGTATATAGACCGTACCGACCCTAAGTGAGATCTTAAGTGTGTGTATTTCTACCCACAAATGGGCCAATCACTACTCGTGGGATTAGGTTAGGTCACAAGTGCATGGGTTGTTACACACCATGGGTACACTCATGAGTCCTCCCACTTCCTACCAAGACACCCACAAGACCAAAGACTAGTTAATTAGTTTAGTTAATTCATCAAACAAAGTTTAAGTGAAAAGAATTAAACAAGAACATAACACCACTTAACAAACAAAAACTATATAATCCATACCATGATAAGTCTTCACCCTAGCAACACTTAATTAATCTAGCCAAACATTGGTTGTACAACTTGCACACTATCTTTGGTGTTTGAAGAACACATAGTTGTGAGTGTATGTGGATTAAAGAAGGTGTTTTGGATGAGTTTTAGTGATCTCTCTCTCAACTCTGAATCAACAGGTGGTTATGGAGTGATCCCAAGCTCCAAAGGTCACTTGCAAGACCCTCAAGGTGGCTGAAGTGTGAGTAAAACTCGGGTGAAATGGGATGCCCAAAATGTGGAGTGGAGGGCTCTATTTATAGCCAAACTAGCTCAAGCACGCCCTCGACAACGTTCTGGCACGCCCATGCATGACAACGCGTACTGTTGCAGAGTCGTTTTGTGCAAATGTGTCTGTACCAGGGCTGGCATGCCCGTGCTTAGTAAGGTGGCACGCCCGTGCTTAAGTCCTTTTGTAACCGTCTTGTCAGTCTTGGTCGGTTTGAGCCTTGGAGAACACGCTGGATTAAAGCACGCCCGTGCCACTGAGTGGGGCACACCTGTGCACATCAAAAAGCCGAAGATTTTACTCCTTTTGACTTGGAAATGTTGACTAGTTGACCTGGAACAAGAGCACGGCCATGCGTAGTCCTGAGCGCGGCCGTGCTTCATCTGAATCTTCGCAAAAAGTCTTCAAATCCTTGTCTTTTAAGCTGGTTTTCAATTCTTTTCACTTTTCACCTTCAATACCTGCAATTATCATCAAAAGGAAACAAACCGTGACAATACCAAGATAAAAGCCTGATTTTGGGTGATAATTAGGTGAATACATGTATATAAAACCTGCTAATTTTGGGACTCATAATTTCCGCCACAATTTTAAGACGTTAATAACTTTTATATACGATAATTGTTTAAAAATTACACTAAATTAACCAACGTTTTATTATCTTTCCAACGAGTACTATAGTGTTATACAAAAAGCGAAAAAAATGACTTTTTTGGTGAATTTTTGTTCATAAAGGAAAAAAAACATAACGTGTTAAGGTAATTAATTAATCTTGTCTAGGCAAGTCACTAATCATGCTCAAGCTAGGAATTTTATTATGATCATGAGCAGAATATGTTAAAACCACTCATTTCCAAAAAAGTCACACCTTTTGGAAATCGCGTGCTGCAATATTTGTATCTAGCTCTATTCCTCATCCAAACATATATCTTCTTTTTAATATACCATTTCATTCGTATTCAAATGATTAAAATTGTTATTTTTTTCATATTATAGTATATTAATTTCTATTTATATCATAACACTTATTTTATCAATTCATAATAGACTTATTGTTGATGCACTATATGTGTGGCCGTCGCTGTCGAATAGACTAGGGTTGAGCCGTGTATTGTATAACATGAGATTGTGGTGATCCATAAGGGCATTTTATGGATTTGATGCATTTGTTAATTTAGACCAAAACATAAGTTGATGGTTCGAACCCTACAAGGGTCGAACCTACAGGTTCGACCTCCTTAAGGGGTCGAATGAGCCTTATGTTGTTGGCCTATAAATAGCAATCTCATGTGTGTTTTTCATTTAAGATTTTGAGTTTGTGCTTTGAATGCTCTCAACGGGGAGGTCATGCCCGACCTCCCCCGGCCCCGAGATAGATGTTTATGCTACTGATGACAGTGTCTGTAACCGTTTCTGATGTAATACGAATCTGTGATAACATTGTTTTTCATCGATTTCTGTCTCGTCTCATATCTTCTGTCTGAAACCGAGTTGTTTTCGCTTAATCGATCTATGGATTCGGTTTTAACCGGATTCTCAACTGGTATCAGAGCCGTGGTACAGATTTGAACGATCTAACAGTCGTTTCAATCAATCACAGCTCGATTTCATAATTTTCAGACGTAAAAATCAGTTTTTGTTGAAAGGTTGAAACCCTAGAAACCCTAGATTCTTAATTGAACCCAAAATCATGTGATTTTTCCATGTTTCTGTTAATTCGAGTGTTAGGTTTTCATTTCCGCACCTTTCTGTACAAGTTTCATCATCAAATTTGAAGTATTAGAGTGTTTATGGACTGATTTGCAGAAAATATTGAAGAACACGTTTTTCTGCAAAAGGTCGAATGTGCAGTTGATTCGACCCTTCGAGAGATCGAACGAAGGATTTAGTGGTCGAATCAGCTAGATACATATTCATTTGTGTTGATAATAGAGGTCGAACAAGTTTGTGTTCTACATTCGACCTCACGACAGGTCGAACGTGAGATCTCAGTTTTAGTCATGCTTAAATGAACTTAGTTCGAGCTAATCATGGTACATTCGACCTTACACAGGGGTCGAATGAAAGCTTTATTTCTACATTCGAACCCTCGACATATAGAATGAAAATTTGGTATTTTTAAGGGTAAAAAATTTCGAAAAATGGCAATTTTTGAAGATTTTTGGGAGAATATTGATGATGTCTACACAAATTGTTGAAGAGATTATGATGATGAAACGTTTTATTGTGGGGGTAGTCATGGGAATCAACAATATGATAATCAGATTCAAATGACTATTATGGGCCGAAAACTAGATAGATCTTATTCCGCAAGTTGTGAACAATCAATCCAGTTCCAGTAAGATTGATAGAACTTGTTCAAAGAGAAGAAAGTGTTAATGCAATCACAGTCAGCACAGATGAAGATTTACATAGAAGTACCAGTGTCCGAGTGGATTGTTTTGCACATAGTCACATTTGAGTTGTTTAATTGGGTACTAACAGTTAGACTTCTCCAGTTGGTGTAAAGGGTGATGCAAAGGTTAAGTGCAGATAGAAGACGTGAATGAGTGGTGGTACATACATGTTACGTTGAATATCTGATCGGTCAGTATGGAATCCTTCTAGCAGGGGTCTTATTAGACTGCAGGTCAGACTAGTTGGATTGCGCGTGATGTACTTGGTCAAGATGACATCCCTGAGTACTGATGCTACGAGACTGCAGTGCATTACATTGTCGACTTCACATTGGCGTAACTAGGATCCGGTTGTAATTCAGCTGAGCGTGCCGGTTGAGTTCGCAAATGATATACGTGGTCTAGATGACTTCCTGCGTATTGATGTTGAGGGTCCATAGTGCATTACTTGGTCGGTTCAACAAGGATATTGTATTTCTACTCAATACAATAGTACATGTATTGAGGGGGAGACCTGTGATTTTGACTGATGATGTGCAAGAGATTTGAGGATTCGCTAGCAACGTCCAAGGGGGAGATTGTTGATGCACTATATGTGTGGTCGTCACTGTCGAATAGACTAGGGTTGAGTCGTGTATTGTATAACATGAGATTGTGGTGATCCATAAGGGCATTTTATGGATTTGATGCATTTGTTAATTTAGACCAAAACATAAGTTGATGGTTCGAACCCTACAAGGGTCGAACCTGCAGGTTCGACCTCCTTAAGGGGTCGAATGAGCCTTATGTTGTTGGCCTATAAATAGCAATCTCATGTGTGTTTTTCATTTAAGATTTTGAGTTTGTGCTTTGAATGCTCTCAAGTGGGAGGTCATGCCCGACCTCCCCCGACCCCGAGATAGATGTTTATGCTACTGATACCAGTGTCTGTAACCGTTTCTGATGTAATACGAATCTGTGATGACATTGTTTTTCGTCGATTTCTGTCTCGTCTCATATCTTCCGTCTGAAACCTAGTTGTTTTCGCTTAATCGATCCATGGATTTGGTTTTTAACCGGATCCTCACTTATGTATCCGGGAAAAAGGTAATAATATTTTTATTAATTATAAGCTCCAAATGACTAAATGCTACCTGCCACCCGGTTTCTATGGTATTTAAATCATTGTCAATTAAATCAGATATGTCACATAACTGTAACAGACTGAACTCATATAGCTTCGTAACTGTGAGTAACCATACATTCATGTTGGCCTTTGCCCAATAGAATTGCAACATCACAGGTGGTTGTCGAAACACAAAATAATAACACTAGAGAGAAGTATGAAACACATTTTTTTTTACCTATTTTGACAGTCTAATGAGATTGTTAATCACTCCACATCATTGCTTTTATCTTTACACCAAACTTTGCCACTACAAAGGATTTACCATAACGCTAAAAGCTTCATTCTGTTGAGGTTGTATACTTGTACTAGCCGATTACCCCGGGAAATTCCCGGGGTTGAAAAATTTAATATGATTTAATAAAAAATGATAAAAAAAAGAAAACTCAAATCACGAAAAGATTAAATAACTTAAACATAATCAATCTTAGTTAAAAAACATTTATTTAAAAAGTTAAAAAAATAAAAAGCATAAACCATATTAAACATAATAAAGTATTAAAAGGATAACCTTCAACATATAATCATCTTCACGTAAATTAAAATATGTTACAATTTGATTAATGAATAAACTGAACACTTTGTGTTTTTTTCTGTATGAATATAACCCCACAAAAAATAGTCGTTTTTTTTTTCGTTTTTATATAGCACTATGGTACTCGTTGGAAAGATAATAAAACGCTCGTTAAATTGGTGTTATTTTTTTATTTAAAAAATCTCGAATATAAAAGATATTTATGTTTAAAAATTATGGGAGGAAGATAAGAGAGAAAAATTTAAATTTGTTTTTAAATTCTTTTTTCCTAAAATAACTCAATTTAATTTTAGTAATTGAGAATTAAGAGATAGAGAGATAAATTTAGAAAAATACTCAAAAACACCAAAAACACTCAATTATTAAGCCACGAGGCACTCTCAATGGGCATATATGCTTTCTTATATATATATATATATATATAGGGGATGGTTAAAATGGAAACCACAAAAAGTTGAAAAAACCTTGCAAACCCAATCTAGACCATTGATCTAAAGTGATCAATGGTCTAGATTCATTCTAGATTATTTTAATATATTTAAATGAGTAGATGACAAAAAAAGGGTACAATGGTCAATTGGCATTTTTCTGAAAAGCACCTATGACAAGTGGACCCCACACACATCACATCATCTCTCTCTTACTTTTTTCCCATTATTATACAAGCTGTCAGATGCCCGTGTTACATATGTAACATGTGTTGTGTTACGTAGGTTAAAACTGAGTTGCCAGTTTATAGTATTTAAAAAAATGCTGATTTATTAATTTTTTTTAATAGACAATATTTTTTTTCGTTTTATTGTACCAGCACCAGAAATTGTTGCATACGTAACAAGAATGGATATGGTTATAGGCATTTTGTTACTTAAAATGCTACTTACAAAGTGCTAAAAACAAACGAAACGGTAATTACAAAGTGCTACAAAATTTATAGATCCAAAAACATTCAAATGTACACAAGAATCGTTTCTTACAAAATGCTAAAAACAAACAAAACGGTCATTGCAATTCAACAAATGCTAAAAAAACTATCATAAATAAAAAAAATTTGTCTACACTTCATTCTTGATAATCATCTTCATTTTTTATGCAAAAAATATGCTCACCTGCAAAAATAAAACAAAAAACATCAATTTACTTGTAAAGACCCCCCCCCCCCACCCCCGCTTAACGTATGTTAACCAACTGGATTACAAAAAAACATACAAAACTGATACAAAAAAACATTGTTTTATATATTTAGTTATCAAGATTATCAAACTTAAAAAATCAAAACTTTGTATCTAGTAAAAAAAAACAGAAACTAATTTATACCAACTTAGTAGTGCTGTTACATACGAAACAGACGCAAACATAGATTTCATCCCAATTCTTCCTCTATAATATGCAAAAAATCAAACATGTATCTCGTAAAAAAATTCGGTAACTAATTTATACCAATTTAATTCTGTTGTTACATACGAAACAGACGCAAATATAGGAAACAAATGCAAACATACATTCCACACATTATAATACTCATACAAACATACACATGCTGGTAAAAAACAAATCAGACATTTTGTTGCATATGTTAAGAGACATTAAAATTCACCAATTTTGATTAAAAAACATATTAATAATAATAACATATAAAAAAGGTTAATTAATAGCTCGAATTTTCAAAACCATCACAAAAAAACTTGTTTTTATCAAACACTAAATTTATACCAACTTAGTGGTGCTGTTACATACGAAACAGACGCAAAAACATAGATTTCATCCCAAATTCTTCCTCTATAATATGCAAAAAATCAAACCTGTATCTGGTAAAAAAATCGGTAACTAATCTATACCAACTTAGTTCTGTTGTTACATACGAAACAGACGCAATATAGGAAACAGGTGCAAAACATACATTCCACGCATTTTAATACTCATACAAACATGCACATACTGGTAAAAAAACAAATCAGACATATTGTTGCATATGTTAAGGGACATTAAAAATCACCAATTTTGATTAAAAAAAAATATAAAAATGTTTTCTAACCCCTTTCAAAATCATATTAAAAATGTTTTATGCTGTTACATACGAAACATAGAACAGAGGAAGTTTCAAAATTAGAGGTCTACAAACCAAATTCAAAAAAACCTTATTACTTCAAAACGATAAAAGCTTCGTATCTCAACAAAATACCCTTAGACCCAAAACTTATTACTTCAAAACGATAAAAGCTTCGTATCTCAACAAAAAAAAAATTGATCCACTACCATAGCTAATATCCACTAAAAATAGAGCCAAATCATTGAACAATAATTTAATAAAAAAAAGAAAGAACCTGAAATTTAAAATTGAACAATAATTTAATAAAAAATTGATCCACTACCATTGCTAATATCTAGAATCTAGATACAAACAAAACTGGGCACATATACCAAATATATATGCTTTTTTTTTTAATCGACTATAAAGCTATCTCATAGGATCTAATGACTGTTTAGTTTATTAACAAGAAAAGGATCTAATGAAGGATCAATAAAAAAAAAAAAACACAGAAAATGCATCGAATGAAGGATGGAACACTCTGTAATCATACCTCAGGCCTCTCTTGTGACTCTTCTGAAACTCACGTTCATCACCACCTCTCTTGTAACTGTAACTGTAATCATTACAGAGTGTTCCAACCAGTATCTCTTCTGAAACTCACGTTCATCACCACCTGTATGTGAATCTGGTTCAGGTCCCAATCAAGTGAATCGGGTTCAAGATTGTTGATACAGGGTTCAGATCGGTGGCAGGAGCAGCAGCTGTTGATACAGGGGTGTGTGAATCGGGTTCAGATCGGTGGCAGGAGCAGCAGCAGCTGGTGGTGGTGGTGGTGGTTCGACAGTCGCTTGTGGTGGTGGTTCGATTGGGGTCACGATGGTGATTTGGTGGACTAAAGTAATTAATGGTGGTGTTTTTGGGGTTAACTAGGTCAGTCAGGTCAGGGTTTCGGGTCACTGCACGTGAATCTGACCTGGGTCGTTGCTGTCGTTGTCGTTGCTGCGGCGGTGGTGGTAATGGTGGTGTTGAAGGGGAGCAGAAAGAAGGGGCTACGTGAATCTGACCTGGGTATTTTGTTGTTGTCGTTGCTTGAACAGGAGCAGAAAGAAGGGGCTTGTTGCTGCGGCGGTGGTAATGGTGGTGTTGATGGTGGCAGCAATGGTGTTTAGGGGTGGTGGAAATCTGATTGTTTGAGAGAGAGAAGAGAGAGAGTGTGTGTGTGTGTGAGAGAGATAGATCTAGTTTAAATAGGAGGGAGAAAGAGAAGATTCAAATTGGTAAATGGGGGGAAGAGTAAAAAGACTAAATTAACCTTTAAGAATTAAAATAATATATTTTTTAGTGGCCTATGTGGATTAATCTTGGCCACTAGTTGGGTTTCCGGGGGTTTTTTTCGTTTTAGAGGGTTTCTTGTCTACCTTTAGCCTCCTATATATATATATATATATATATATATATATATATATATATATATATATATATATATATATATATATATATATATATAGATATAGATGTGCAAAAATTGCATTATACAAT
This sequence comes from Ambrosia artemisiifolia, assembly GCA_032199755.1. NCBI lineage: Eukaryota > Viridiplantae > Streptophyta > Magnoliopsida > Asterales > Asteraceae > Ambrosia > Ambrosia artemisiifolia. The sequence continues at coordinate 46,473,023 of CM063519.1, read as the reverse complement.
TTTACAATATAATCATAAGAAATTAAAGTCCTAACTAATCATTTTAGCCACTTTATTCTGAAGTGGAACTCTATGCAAAAACAATCTGTCTTATTCTTGAACGACCTTTCTAGTAGCTTCTGATACTCGACTCTCTTACTTGAACCCGAAATTCCTAGTGAACAGCAGCATCACAAGGACATATATTGAATTATTTCAATGCTTTTCGTTTAAGTGCTGACCATTTCTACATGTCTACCAACAAACGAATCAAGTTGGGTTGTGTTTTATCTACAGTTCAAATTTAAAAAATAAAAATAAAAGGGAACGGTTCAAATGGGTCAAACAGGTAAAGGCATCCAATACTCTTAATGCATACGAACTTCTAAATTTGTTTTATGTGCCAAGATTAGATTTTAAATGTAATAATATTCTTTATCTAATCGTAATTGATGCATTAGATATTGTTGTGGACCGTTTTGACACGAGTTAAAAATAACCCATGATGACCTGTACTGAACCAAACGACATGTCCATCATGCCACCTTTTTATCCTGAAATATATGTGATTCGGCATCCATAATAAAGGAAGAAAACATACTCTCATCTGTATTAATTTAGTGATATTTTAACACATTGTTCTCTATTGAAAAGATTTTCTAATAAAAGGAACAGAACTACATAATCTCTATGAGCTTTCATGTGAATCTATGTAACAATTTCATTAATGCATGAACTATTTCTTTCGAAGAGTGTCTAAGACAACATCCAAATTTTATCCAATATTCCTTTGATCATTAACCAACAACTTCTCAAACATGTGCCACATCTTTTAAATATTATAATTACTATGTGGAATAGGTGATTAGTTTGTGGAAGTTTTGGCAGGTTAAAACAGCAGTTTGAATGCAAAGTATGAAGAAAACAAAAACGCAAGCTCTACTCTTGAATAGTAGCCATACACGGTTGCCATTTTCGATACCCATCTTTGAGCCTATACGATCGTCGACTAATCTTGTAGATCTCGAAGTCCCTTTCACTCCTTGCTAGGACTTCCATCTGCTTCCTGGTCACCACTATCTTAACTTTCTTGGGTGACATACAGCTAACAACTTCTGAAGATAATTGATCAACGCGGGGGATGAGAACATAAACCTCAGCAGGACGAAGCTTGGTGTTCGGCCGCAATGGTAAGTTAGGTTGGTCAAAATGCACCAGATCATAGCCATGATATTTGCCAGAGGTTATCTTTCTAACTTTAGTCGAAACTTTAAAGGTTTCTTCTCCTCCATTAGATAGGAGAACACTGATTTTCTTCGGAGAAGATTGCTTGACATTAATGCAATTGCCCATGGACAAACTGATCCTATAGGCCAAGTGTACATATACATATATGTGTATATATGTGTGTGCGTGTGTGTGTGTTGGGGGGGGGGGGGGGTGGGGGGGACAGAGGTTAGATTAAAGGCCACAAACGTGCAGCCCATACACAATTGTTAAGTATAATTAGTTACTAGGCAGGCATCAAGATTCATTTTGCAGAGGGTTTTGACCACACAAAATTCAAGAATAAGGTTTGACTTTCAGAGGGCAGTGATTCTTACATGTTGACTTTTAGTTTCTCCTAATTTTTTAAACAACAAATAGTAGTATTTTTTATTTAAAAAAAAGTCAATCACTGACTTTCTTCAGAGGCCTACAGGTTGACTTTCTTCTAGGAGCTAAAAATATTGGAAGTCCAAACAATAAGCTTAAAGATATTTAAGGCTTCTGCTCCTAGGGTGAGATAAGTGTACCATGAATCATATAATTTTTACCTACAATATGAATCTTTGGGCTTTTGGGGTCGATGACATCAGTACAGTCCGGTCTGCACATGTCTGAAGGTTCAGGTCCGCGCCGGGGACGTGGCATCCGTACTCCACGTGCCTGGAAGATAAGTTCCAGGTTGTGCTTCTACTCTGGACATCGTCGTAAGGACAATGCGATCGGTACCATCACACGCAAAAACTTACGTCCATTGTACACATATGTGCCAGTCTGCCAAAGCATGGTCATTAACTACTAGTTAGTCTACTACTAAACCCTCCTTTCCAAGACTTTATCCATAGTAGTAAAAGGCCCAAGGCGCAAAGGCTTCCCTGGAGCCGAGACAAGCAAGCCGCAGACTGATTTTTGGCTGGTTTAAGAGGGTTTTGGTTGGTGACTTGGTTCAGGCTGTTTGAAACTAGTTTTGGCCGGTTTAGGCAGGTTTTTTGCAGGTTCAAACTGGGTTTTTATCAGGCTGAGACACCTTTTTGCAGGCCTCACGCCTTTGACTACATAGTATCCGGCATAGAGATTCAAAGCTAAACTTTTGATTACATGCTGATCTATCAAGAGCTGGCACTAGAACGCAAATCCACTCAGACTGAAGACGCAAGCTGCAAATTCTCTTATTGTTAAAGACTCAAGGTGCAGCCCAAATTATAATAATAATAAATCAACAGAAGATAAAACAGAAGGACAACAAAAAAGAAATTGATATGATTTTTATAGGGATATAACAAGTAAATGCACAGGCTAAGTGAAGATCGCACAATATACCTTACTACAATAGCTCAAAACAAATGAAAAAATTTAAATATAAAAGTATCTGTGCATCTTCGCAATGATGTTAAAGAAAGTTGCAGAGTAATTGCCACTACAGCAATGTTCTAAAATAGCTTGCTTTATCTAGCTTTTGAAGGTGGATACACAAATCAACTAAGCAATTGCAGTATGTTTTCCTTACCTCAGATCCCACACGAGCAAGCACTTCACTAGCTTCATTCTTGAAGGTTTCATCATCCCCACCGCACTCCACCACAAGTTTCACCACATTACCAAGCTGCAAATCCGCCTTACCAATGCATCTCGCAACCTTACCAAGATCTTCTCGAGGAACTTGTGTCATCACGTTAAGCAGACACCTACAATACCGCTCGTCTAAAGGTAAATCAAGCTCCATGATCATATCTATCGTTCTCGCCAGTCCATCTCTCAAATTGGATTTCCCATAACACTGAATCAGATTAGTCAAAACATATATATCATGTCCGAAACCAGCTTCCAACATTTCTTTCAAAACAGCCTCTGCTTCTGACACTTTCCCGTGTCTTGACAATACTGTGATTAAAGATGAAAAGGACCGCGTATCCGGTTGACAATCTTTAGACATCTTCATGTCCTCAAAGATCCCAATAGCTTCATCCACGAAACCAATATCAACACACATTGATAGAAGTGTGTTGTAAAGAACATTAGTCAACACCATCCCTTTTTCCTTCATCTCTTTGTACACACTCATGGCATCATCACCACACCGCGATTTACAATATGCTCGAAGAAGAGCAGCATACGTAGCCCAACCCGGTCTCAACCCACTATTCAAAATCTCTCGGTGAATAGACTTAACTTCCAAAGCGCGTTTACCTCTCGCTATAGCATCCAACAACGTATTATAACAACCTAAGTTAGGCTTTATCCCACGATCCTTCATTTCCCTAAACACATTCAAACACTCATCAAAATCCCCAACCGTCCCATAAATCCGGATAACCGTCGTGAACGTCACAGCACCCAAATCCCAGTTCTCAACTCGCGCACGCGCATACAACATCAACGCCATCTCCACATTCCCAACGCGCCCATAAGCATCTATCATCACCGCAAATGTAGCATCATCCGGTTGGATTCCGAACTCTGGCATCCTTTCAAACCACGCCACAGCCTTACCCGGCAACCAACACATCCGAGCACACGCAATAATCGTCGAAAACGTAACATTATCAGGCACAACACCTCTCTGAGTCATTTCATAAAACAGTAGCTCTGCACCATCCAAATCTTTACACTTTCTATAAACTTTCAACATCACATTATATAAAACAACTGTCCAACTCAAATCACACCTACCCAGAAAGTATTTAAGCACAATGCATGCAGTTTCAGCGTTTGACATATTATTAATGATAAAAACACCATCTTGCTCAACTAGCTTACTACCTAAACTACAATCCAGTACATTAAACACATCTTTTTCAACAGGGGCACATGCATTTAAATGTTCTGCTAATTGGGTGAGAGAAATGTACCTTGAATTGTGTGTTTTTTGTGTAAAGTTTGATGCTTTGGAGCTTTTGGGGTTGACCCAGATGTTATCTTTGTTTGGGTTATTGGATTTCAAGTTGATGTGTGTTTCAGAAAGTGATTCTTGTAGAGGAATATTAATGTATCTTGATTGAGATATGATTTGGTTTTTGGGTGTTTTTTGATATATGGGAATGAAAGATGAAGGGCAGAAGCCAAATATGGAAGCCATTTAAGAGTTGTTAAAAAGACATTGTTTTTATGTTTTAAGGTTTTGGGTAATATATCGGAGACATTCAAAAAAGGCTATCGTTATTCACCCACCTATGCTGTGCAAAGGGTCAGGACCCGACCCGACCCATCAGAACCATGTACCATTTTATTGTTGAAATTAGGAATCACGAATCGAACCTTACTTAAACCACTCCTAATTAAAACTTTGAAATTTATAATAAGTCAACCCATTAAGATCAAATACATGTTTGATTCACACAAATTTTTACATTTTAATAGTTAAAACATACTCTAAGATGTTGCGTTTTAACTGGAGTTCCTTAGATTCTAATGCGAAAGCTTGATGAGTGATCGGGTGTGTTCGGCTCTTATCGCGACTTGATCCTTGCTCCGGGACTTCCTTCACTTGTTTACCTAGCACCATTACACAAAGAATGGTTAGTGGGTTGTCAATGATACATTTAAACTAGTACGGTAGTCGTTACACGTTGAAACGGAACGAACCAGGCCAAACGGCCCTTTATCAGGAGAACAAACTGCTGCAACTTTTGCGCAGCAGCTGTTCGGATCGCTTTTACCCCTTCTAAAACCCAAAATCCGACTTCCACTTTCAAATAAGAATTGTTCTACGCTCCGAGAGCTTTCCAGACATATAAAGAACACCTCCTAACGATTTTTCTACGATTTTATATGCAATTTTAAAGATCGTGCCGTCATGTTGTTCTCTGTGAGCGGCCGCTCACAGCTTCTGATGTTAATTTGGTGATTTTTAAGCATGGGAATCATGTCGCAACCGCATTTGATGATTCCCAAAGCCTAAGTACTGACTTGCCGACTAAATAAACCTTTGTTTGACTGAAGTTATAGTCCGGTTTATGATGCTATGACCCGGTTCAAAGTTTTAAGTGTTTATGTTGATTTATAACCATATCGACCCGTTAAGGCTTGAATCAAACACGACACTTTTTGACCACACCAAATGCCTACCGATTAAGTTGTCAAGTCATTAGACATTTGATCAACAAAAGCGTTTATCCGATTTGTTTCATTATGATTTAGTTTCTTAGATTCAACCTTTAGAAATCTTTTAAAATCCCAAAATGCCCTTCATGGTCAAATATTTCAATTTAGCCATTTGGGGCGAAACTTCTTGTTCCAATTCCAATGTTTTTGACTCATTGACTTGTTTAAAAATCTCTAAGTCCTTCCGGACTTAGATTTTCATCATTTCTCAAGTTTTCACTTGTTTAGTATATTCTAAGCGCATTAGCGCGCATTAGACATAGTTATGGAAATAACTTACTTGATTTGCACCCACACTTCATGTGGGTAATTTTAGTACCCGTATTGCTTCGCCCGAAGGCGTTTATCTAACTACCACTTACCGGGTGGCGTTGATCCATACTTGCACCCTCATTGTTTACTTGGGCATCATGTGCCCAATTTCCAAGTGTTTTCCTGCACCCTTTCTAGATTAACCACATTAGTCCCTCAAGACTCAATTGTGGTGCATTTCCCATTGACCCGTAATCCCCAAGGTTCTTAAGGCTTAGATTATTGACTTTGATTGTCGGGTTCGAATGGTGAGAAAATCACCATTTGACCCATTAAGTCTCATGGTTCATAACCTTATGACATTCCAACTTTTAATTAGGGGGAAGTGGCAATCCCACTTGACCCATTTACCCAAATTGCATAGCTTTCTTATTCAAGTGATTTTATCATCAAAACTTGAGTTTAGACTTACCACATAGCTTTATTTATTGACCCAATTGATAATTTCCATCCTATGATCAACACTCTTGATTCGTCTATTACCATAAATCTTGTTTTGACATGGATTCGCATAAACCGTCCGTTTAATAGGTTTCAGCCCCTCGGGTCCTGCCTTTATCCCTTATCAAGGTTTAGATCATTACATCAATACAAAAGTTATATTTGTGATCTAGTGGATGTAAGTATTGCTTACCTCGCATCCATTCTTGTTTCCATAAGTATTCGCCTTGCATCCGTTTGACCTGTTTGCTCCCTCTTTGTTGTACCTAACTTGGGAATGAGTCAAACTTGTCTATTAGAATACATAAGAAATCTTTTGTTTGTATGTGGTAAAATGACAATAATATCCTCAAAAGTGGTGATTGTGTTTTGTCTTTTATGAGTAAAAGTGGAAAATACATTTCTATTTTTTGAAAGAGACATTTAATTTGGGACAAACAAAAAAGGAAATAAGGACATTTAAATTGGGACGGAGGGAGTAATAATTTACAATATTTCCAAAACAATTCACAAAGTGGTGAATTACTACAAGTTTTGACTTTCAAATTTTCCTTTCAATTGAAATTCATGGTGCCATTTTAATGCATTTGTCGTGACTTCCATTCGTATAGCAATCTAACTTTCCAAAACTCATACAAATATAAAAAGAAAGTAAAAAGAGTTGCGATATAATTAAAATTTCTTTGTTATAGACATAGCGACTATACATATTCTAACTCCCATATACCATTAAGTTTGTATTAATGTTTTCTTTGTTATAAACATATATATTATGGCGATTATACATATTCTAACTCCGATATACCATTAAGTTTGTATTAATGTTATGTCCCTATAAATAGAGGCTTATTCTACTTGGTATAATTCATTGATAAAGAGCTCCCTCATTTTCCATCCTATCTTTCTCTCTATAATCTTTGTTTTTATGTTTACATACGTTATATAGTGGTTGCTAAGAATAACCATTGAGAATACGGGAAGTGGTAGCATCTTGCGATAAACTTTAACAACTCATGTTCCTGATTGACATATAGCTCAAAAGAGAAACACGCAAGATGTGAAGCGAAACGTATTACGAGGGGAATTGTGGACAATGTTGGAAAACTCGTGCATCATGACACATGTCAGTGATGTAACACAAATAAAAACACTCCCGTTTTGTAATATGATTAAGCTCGTTGTTTGTTTGATTTCGCATGTATTGTCACACCCCGCCTAGGCAGAAACACGGGATGCGACTTCGAATGATTTCCAAGCACAAAGGTCACGCAAGAATCGATTAAATTAAAATAGGGACTTCCATTAGACAACATAGTTTCACAAACATTAAGTCAATTGTCTTAAATAAAAACCATTGTATGAAAATGTTTACGACTAAAACAATACAACAACGGTTTAAAAGGTAGTATCTCATGCTGCTCGCACGCGACCTTCCCAAGTTCCATACCGCATGCTAGTTACCTAAAAAACATGCATGTAAGATATAGGGGTCGGGTAAACCCTTTCACGGGTCGAAACATGGATTAAAAGAAAACACAAGGTAGTTTTGTTAACATACCACAACAATGAGTGTTAGAACAATGGTAGGATTGATCTAGAGCCGGTTTCTCCACTCTACAACCTCCAAACTCCAAGGAAATGTATCGTAGGGGCTGTGATGATGGTGTTCGGTCGAGATAAGGGTCAGGTGTGGGGGTTTTAGGTTAGGCCGAGGGGTTCTCCAAGGGAAAGGAAGGTTAGAAATGTGTTAGTGTGTTTAGAATGTTTGAGGTGTGAATCTTTGGCCTCTTGCTTCCTTCTTTATAGCCAAGAGAGAGAGGGAAAGGAGGGCATGGGATTGGTTTATTAACAAGGTAAGTCAACACACATGGGATCTAGTGTTTAAAAAGTTGGTTTCCTATCTTGTAGAAGTGGTTAACCAATGTTTTTGGATGGTTTGTGTAGGGTGGCTTCTAGGCGATAATGGGGAAGGAACATGGACACAATGGGAATGTCAACATGCATGGGGTTTCATTATGGGGAGGGCTAGGCATCCATTTTAGTGTATCTTCTAGATGTCAGTGTATAATGGATAAGTTTGGTGAGTAGATGATGAGTGTATGTATGCGATTGTTTGTATGTGTGTATAGGTGGATTGTTCATCAAAATTCAATCATGTGTGTGTGTCTTGTTTAAGATAGGTAGTGTCCAAAATCAACACACATTCTCTTGTCTTGGGAATGAGTGAGCCAAAATATCTAGGGAAAGAGCAAAGTGTTTTTTTTGGCAAGTCAACTTGTGTAAGTTTGAGTGTGTAGGGTGGCTTATGTCCCATTATGGCAATAGTCATGGTTTTGGTGTGATTGTGAGGTATGTGTGTGCTTGTGTTTCGATGTATGTATGTATGTATGTATGTATGTATATGGAAGAATGGTTCAACAATGTGATATCATGTATGAGTGTATATATGGCCGTATGTATGTATGTGTGTGTGGTAATGTATTTGTTTGATTCTAATACTCACACTAGTCTATATGGATCGGACATATATATGTATATACACACATAATTGTGTTCTTGGAACTTGATTAATATGATCGTCCATTTGTGTACATTTATAAACATTCACGCATCGATTGGTATCAGGTTATGATATATTAATTGTGGTTAAACCTCACACACATGCATATATGTATGGGTATGGCCGAATTTAGGGCTACATGTGGGTTCATTGTTTGTGTTTTTACTAGTTAATCTACTAGTTTTTTCATGGATATGTATTGGGATATTTATTGTTCCTGGACATTGTTTCTTTTTATTCTTGTTTGGACAACAAACTGGAACCTTATGTTCAATTGTATTGATTCCCGAAACTAGGGTTTTGCATGGATCTTCCTATAGTCTATCAGGAACTATTCGACTAGCTATGAAATTGTATCAACTAGTGTGCCTAATGCTAAACTGTATGCATTGGGATTGACTTGTTGGAACCCTGTATGGCCCAATTATGATGAAATAGATGAAATGTAATGCCATGCACAATGTATACGTGTAGTTAAGTGTACGGGCATGACCTGTGATTTCGACGGGTGTCACATGTATGTTGGTGATGATGGAACTCTAGCATCTAGGACGATTTGTGGTAGTTTGATGTTGTTATTTGAATCTCTAATCTAATTCACATCCATTCGAATTAGAACGTACCAACATGGATAGCTTCCATGTTATTGTTAGAAAACCAAATACATTAACTTTCCTTGTATTCGTTACATTTATTACGACTAAAAGTTACTGTAATTCCCTACATATGTTGTCTTCATCATGTCATGTACAAAGTACAAAAGAAAAGAAAGACTGATATTGAAGTAAATAGGTTAACAAAACAACAATAATAAATACACGACAATACTAAATGTATGTAAAGCTATATACAATACTTATCTATGTTTAGATTAACAAATAAAATTCATATTTTATTTATATACAGAAATGTTAAGAATGTCTACAAGTTTTACTGTATCTAATATTGGTATATCTTATTAACGTAGTTTAAAACAACTACAACCCTCATTACTCTTAAATTTTTTTATAAATTGTTACCTTCTACAGCTTATAATTGTTTTAGCGTCTTCATCCTTTTTTACAATTTATAAACTATAATAATTAGTTAGATATACTATGGTAAGCATAGGTAGTGGTTGCATTGCAGGTGATGGCGCAACAGGTAACCGAGCCTACGTTGGGTCAATATATGACATGGGTGGGATAGTTTGAACATTGGCCTGGATCTCACGCAAACATAAACAAGCATTCAACCATTGGCTCGGCTTCTTCTTCGTTAAACAAAAATACAAATTTTGGAGTTCATTATTTGTTTTTGACGTAATTATCAACTTATGTTTGAAGCAAAACATTAATAGGGATTACCTATGTAAGAGCCTGTTAACATATATAAGCCCTTATAAGAGTTAATAAATTGTGTAATATGCATACTTAGTCCTTTGGCTAATTAGAAAAAGTTTTATTTTTAGAATTTTGGCAAGACTAATTTATATGTTTGACCCTCATGGCAAATTAGTTGTAAAGTCTAATCAAATCAAGTTAAGCAAACCAACTTGATTTTTTATCAAGCCGAACTCAAGTTTAAGATTCCATCTTTATTTTAAATTAGAATCAACCCAAACCAACTCGGTATGAAGTGCAAGTCAAACTCGAGCTAGCCCTGGCTCGATTCAACCTTTAAGTGTTGTATTTCCCGCCGCATCACGCGTACATCCTACTAGTAAGTACTTATACAAATGTCACCTTGCAATATAGTTAGAGCATAGCCAATAGTCATTTTCAGGTGGCATTTTTCCTCCAAGTGGCATTTTTTGTTTTACTCCCCTATTGTGGGGTTAATTTTTAAAACTCATTTTCAGAAAAGGTTTTTCTACACAAACTATAAAAAACGAATCTTTTTGCAAGGGGTGGGGCCAGGTGGGGGAGGGTGGGATAAGATATAAAAAAAACTTTTTTAAATATATATATTTTGCAAAAGGTGGTAATGATGTGGCAATGTTTTTAGGTGTTTTTGAGTTTTTTTATTGGGTAACTTTTTAGTGTTTTTAAAAATGAATGCTTTTCTGATGTTGTAGCTGACTGGACAGGTTTTTAAGAGTTTTTAGTGATCCTTATTGTGGATGGCCTTAGTGCTTATTACTCTATAAACTTTTGACTTTCTAGTGGTTTTGAATGGATGGTTGATGAATTCTTGTTTTGCTTTTAAATAAAATAAATAATAAATATTTATTTCAAGATAATTGTCTGTCACAAAGAATATGGGTCATGCCTTGAAAATGCAATGAATATGGGTCATGCCTTGAAAATGCCAGCGTGTAATTGCCGAATAAAAACAAACATTTGAAAATCTTCTAGCTTTATTAGATCATGTTTCTTGACTTTACCTGTGCGACGTCTTTTCTATTATCCTTTCTTTAGGCTTTGTCTATTTGGACGCCCTTAATATCTATTTGGACGCCCTATATATGCCTCGTATAGTTCTATACGAGGCATATAAGGGGCAAAAAGCTGATTACTGACTTCAAGGCAATGATTGGCCTGCAAGTTGGTACCTTATATGACCCGTATAGCTCTATACGAAGAATATAGGGTTTACATTTTTTATTTTTGAAACTTAGGGTTTAGTCTACCATGTGGATTGCATTTTTCTATTTTTTTTTAACGAATACAATACGAATATTACTTACGATATTATTACATATACTTTTTTTATTTTTTTTACGAGTGCAATACGAGGAGTACTTACAATATTATTACATATAGTTTTTGAAGTTGAACGGACTCGTCTTAATACGTCAATAACAGTCTGAATAAATTACGTAATAACAGTCTGAATTTATTACGTATACTTTTGGAAGTTGAACGGACTCTTCTCAATACGTCAATAACAGTCTGAATATAATACGTATAATTTTTTGAAGTTGAACGGACTCCTCTCAATACGTCAATAACAGTCTGAATATATTACGTATAGTTTTTGAAGTTGAACGGACTCGTGTTAATATTAAACAGTTGATTTTGTTTTTTAAATATTTGTTTCCATTTCTTTAAATAGTTTTGATTTTTAACAAATGTATATACAACACAAACACAAATTTACATCATAAACATAAATAACTGAAACTGATTGTAACCGAATAACAGATCAAGAACCATTAACTCCAGTAAATAAACATCACAAACATATCAACCAACAAGTTCATACAAAATAAGTCATAATAGTACTGAATACAAACATTAAAAAAAAAAAAGAAGTCATAATAGTACTAAATACAAACATAAAAAACTACTGATCTGGGCCGGGTGCCGCACGTGGCGCTGGTGGCGGTTTCTCTGGTAATCCTGCTTGCTGTCTCCTCTCCGCCTCCGAATCAGCAATCCACCTAATCCAGTCAAGAATAGTCTCCTGACCACGCCGCAGATCCCGAATACTGCCCTCCACACGGCGCATCCTGTCTACAACGTCACGAGGGACACCCCGGTAAACGTGAGCTGGGTACTGAGGCGGCTCTGGAGGCGGTGCCTCATCCTCTACCTCTGGCTCCAGGTCAACCTCAAACGGCCCATCCACGTCCTCCAACATATCCTCCTCAACATCCCAAGGATAAGGTGGGATGACCTCCGGTAACTCCACAGGCTCAAAAAGCTGTCCCTCGGCATTCTTAAAACGCCGACCCATCCCAGCGAACTGGCGCGTAACGCGCATGCCAATAATCGTCCTACGATCTAACCGGGATGGCTGGAGCGGAGGTCCCAAGTGGGGGTCACCCTCGGGTAGAAGCCCTAACTGACGGGCGAGGACGGTGACATACGCACCGCCGTATAACTCTCCCCGCGACTGACGGTGGTATGCGGAGGCAAACCAATCCGTCATACAACGTGCGAGCGCGCACGGCCTCCGATATAATAGACAGTAAAGGTAAAAGAGGTCTGTCCTAGTGCACCACTCGCGAGAGTTATGGCGTGGCTGGATCGACGTAGCGATCAACCGGTGCATATATCGGTGAAGGGGGTCACGAATGGCGGTCACCCTGCCCTTATCCTTCTGAAACCGGTGACCAGGAGCTACGACCGCCCAAAACCCAAGCAACGTAGGCCTAGACGCCGCGCGTATACCGTCTAGATATAACGCGGTATCCGTCTCAGGCTGCGTGTAAAACCCCAACCGCCACGCGAACTCGCGTAAGGACATCTGAAACGTCTGCTGGGCAAGACGGAAGGTGATCTCGTAGAAAGGATCCGCAGGATCATCGTCCTCCTCCGGTTGATCTGCTGGTCGGGCGGTGAAAGTGAATGAAGACAGGAACTCCACGGTCAACTCCCGATATGTCTCCGTATGTGCACTATCAAACAGACGACTCCAGGGCGTATCAGTGCCGATGATAGCACGTGCCCGTGCCAGCTCACCAAACTCCTCCAACGCAGTATAAGAAACGGCCCTGTGAGCCGCGACCTGCATTATGGTAATAATAATAATAATAATAATAATAATAATAATAATAATAATAATAATAATAATAATAATAATAATAATAATAATAATAATATAATAATACCCGCATCCTCCTAAGCTTCCGACAGCGGCGCCACGCCTTGCTGTCAGCAGGAAAGTCCAAGTACGGGTGACCCAAAAGTGGGTCAACCGGTACTCGTGGTGGTGGTGGTGGTGGTGGTCCCGCTACATCTCCCGCCTCCCCCATGTCAAAGTCCGCATCCCCGTCAGCAAAGAAATCCGCCATACTACGTTATTTTAAAAAAAAAAATATTAAACATATGTTATTTTAAAATAATGTTATTTTAAAGAAATTTATATTATTATTTTAAATTAAATTATTTTAATAAAAATTTATGTTATTTTTAAAAAATAATGTTATTTTTTAAAAAAAAATATTTTAAATAAAAAATCTGCATATAACTTATTATTATTAGCCTATTATTATTATTATTTTAAAACATTAATAAAATTTAAAAAAAAAAAAATATGAATGAATATGCCTCGTATTGCCCTGTAGGAGGCATATTCATTCATCTTCAACAATAATTTCCAGATCTGATCATCATCATCAGCCCCAAATTCAAGTTCCATGAATGAATATGCCTCGTATAGAGCTGTATGAGGCATATTCATTCATCGTTCATCATCGTTCATCATCAAACCCAGGTCTGAACCCCCAATTAAGCCCCAAAATCAAACCTAGTTCTAACCTAAATCTATCAATCAACTAATCGAAGCAAGATCTAACCTAAATCTATCAATCAATTAACCGATTGTATGGAAAAAAAGAAAGAAAACGTACCTTAATCGAAGCAAGATCTGACCACAGTGTGTGTTTTGATGAATGGAGTGTGTGTGTTTGAGTGTGTGTTTTGATCTTGTGTGTGTGTTTTGAGTGTGTGTTTGTGTGGTTCGTATAATGATCTGAACACCGTATAGGGTGTGATATGGGTCTTGATATGATTCGTATAGATCTATACGAACCATATAGAGGTCCAGTACCCCTTACAAGCCCAGTATAAGACTCAATACTAGGCTTGTTGTATGCCTAGTATTGGGCTATACGATAAGTACCTATTTTTTTTTTTTAAACTTTTAACCAAACAAAATAAGAAAACAAAACCGAAATACATTGTTGAATCGATTTATGAAATAAAACACGTTTCGAAAACACCGAAATACAACGATTAATCGTTTAACAAAATAAAACACTTTTGAATATAAACGGATCAAACTCGGCAAAAACAAAGCAAACATCCCTAAAACCTAACAAAATGAGCTAACCTAAACAAAAAAAACCGAACACGCATCGTATCGGTTAGAAAATCGAGAAAATTTAATCAAATATGATTGAGAAAAATAAAACTAAATTTTGTGTAATTTTTTTATTTTTTTTTAAGTTTGTTTATTATATTTAAAATTTTATAAAAGAAAAAAAAAAAAAAAAAAGAATTGATATTGATCGTATAGCCCAATATGAGGCACATAGCAGGCCTAGTATTGGATACAAACCTAGTATCAACCCAATACTAGGCTTGTTATATTCCTAGTATTGGGCTATACGATCAATATCAGGTTTTTTTTTTTTTTTTTTTAAATAAAATATTCACGAATATTAAGGAATATTAATTATAATAAACAAAATTATAAAAAAAAAAAAAAAAAAAAAACCTGATATTGATCGTATAGCCCAATACTAGGCATATAACAAGCCTAGTATTGGGTTGATACTAGGTTTGTATCCAATACTAGGCCTGCTATGTGCCTCATATTGGGCTATACGATCAATATCAATTCTTTTTTTTTTTTTTTTTTTTTCTTTTATAAAATTTTAAATATAACAAACAAACTTAAAAAAAAATAAAAAAATTACACAAAATTTAGTTTTATTTTTCTCAATCATATTTGATTAAATTTTCTCGATTTTCTAACCGATACGATGCGTGTTCGGTTTTTTTTGTTTAGGTTAGCTCATTTTGTTAGGTTTTAGGGATGTTTGCTTTGTTTTTGCCGAGTTTGATCCGTTTATATGAAAAAGTGTTTTATTTTGTTAATCGATTAATCGTTGTATTTCGGTGTTTTCGAAACGTGTTTTATTTCATAAATCGATTGACCGTTGTTTTCTAGTCCGGTCAATAAATTTTAAATTTTTACCGAGGTTGATCCGTTTATATATGAAGTGGTTTATTTCGTTAATCGATGCATTTCGGTGTTTTCGAAATGTTAAGTAAACAACATAAACGTAAATAACCAAAAGTAAAATAAGTTTTATAACATATAGGAGGCGGTTCTACATACAAAATTACCGACGTTGCGGTGTACCTTAATAACTAAGACCAACCTCCTATTTATAACACATAGGAGGCGGTTCTACATACAAAATTACCGACGTTGCGGTGTACCTTAATAACTAAGACCAACCTCCTATTTATAACACATAGGAGGCGGTTCTACATACAAAATTACCGACGTTGCGGTTTTACGTTTATAACTAACATTTGAACCTGGCCCCATCCAGGTTCATCTGTAGTGCCGCTACATTTGAACCTGGCCCCATCCAGGTTCATCTGTAGTGACCGCTACATACAAAATTTGAACCTGATCCGGAGTTCTTGTTAGTGTTGGTTTAACTAACAAGAGCGCCCCATCCAGGTTCATCTCCAATAGACAAAGGATCCCCGGCCTGCATCTGTTGATACAGCCCAACGGACAAAGGATCCCCTGCCTACACTCCGTTTTCCGCTAAAAATAGAAAGTCTTTAAATCTTCGGTTGCTGGATCCGGTGGATCATCATCATCTTCAATTTCAATCGCCATTCCTAAAAAAAAAAAAACAATAATAATTAATAATATAAATAAAAACAAAAAAAAACAAAAACAACAAAAACAAAAACAGAAAAAAAAAACAGAAAAAACAAAAAAAAAACAACAACAAAAACAAAAACAGAAAAAACAAAAACAGAAAAAACAACAAAAAAAAACAAAAACAACAACAACAAAAACAGAAAAAACAAAAACAACAACAAAAACAAAAACAAAAACAGAAAAAACAAAACAAAAACAACAACAAAAAAAAACAAAAACAACAACAAAAAAAAACAAAAACAACAACAACAACAATCAACAACAATAACAACAACAATCGGACAACAACAATCAAAAAAACAACAATCAACAACAATAACAACAACAATCGGACTTAAAAAAAAAAGAAAAAAACAAGAAAAACGAAGAACATGAATAATCAACAACAATCTATCCTAACAATGATGAAAACATAAAAAAAACAAAAAAAATCATACCTTAATCGATTATAGATGAATCGGGTGGGTTTGAATCGGGTCGGGTCACCTCCGATTGGCTTGGGTGTGTTGGACTCGGTGGGTACGATCTGTGAAAAGAGAGGTTTTGTTTGTTTGCGTTGACTCGTATGAGACCAACAGCCAACGTATTGTGGGTTATATGACCAAAGGTATGGATCGTATTGCTCTATACGAGTCATACGAAGGTCTAATCAACAGTCAAGTGGAAGACAGCTGGTTCTGATGAGATATTAAAGTGTATATGGGTCGTATAGCTCTATACGATGAGTTCAAACCCTATACGAGGGAATTAAAAAGGACTCGTATTGGGTTCAAGCCCCATATCAGACTAAAAGCTGACTGATGTATGGCCAATATAGCCCAATACGAGGCATATCAGCATTTTTTTTTTTTTTTAAATTAAAAAATTTCATTTAAAAAATGTAAATGAACTAATAAAAAACAATAAAATTCACAAAAAAAAAAACAATAAAATTCACAAAAAATTAATTTTATTTACTCAAATAATATTTCTAGAAATTTAAATTAATTTCATAAAGTTCACAAAAATAGTAATTTTAACTAATAATATCCATAAAATTCACAAAA